>JAQPPZ010017035.1:0-746039 GCA_028583015.1 Wollemia nobilis | reverse complement strand
ATGTAAATGATTTGAACCTTCAAATTTACCAGTTCAAAAGAAAAATCTCATACTCTATATGCACTAATTGTTCAATAGGAACCATGCAAGCAACAAAAGACTCAACTCTAAAAGAATAATTTGAACCAGATCATTGATAAAATCCAAATGGTTATTAAATACCATTCAGAAATTTCCATCAAAAATATTAGCACCTCAAATGGTATTCTTAAAGCTAATTATGAAACAATCAATGACGATCAATTTTTTAAAATGAAGATCCTACCAAATGTTTTACAAGTAGATATTACATGAGGAGCTTGAAGTGCAAAAAAATATTCTTAGGTCTTTCCACTCTAAAGGAGGAAGAACCTCTACTACAGAAGAAAAATAATCGAACTCATTTCCTCTTTGATGGATAATTGATATATTTATTTTCCTTCTATCTGTTGGAGTTATGTGTCATGTAAGGATTGTTCTAGTTGTTAGTTTCATAAAAAAAAAGTTGATTATGAAAACTTAGCAGTTTGATGAAAATAGAGAATATCTTTGTTAGAAATGTAATGAGAGTAATGTAATATTTTTTTTTTGTAATGGGAGTGGCCCCCAATAGAAGCCACACATAGCTTATTAAAAAAAATAGTTCTATTTGATCACAACTATCAACATATTTTATATATTCCATGAATAACTATCAAATAATGTTTATTATATTTTCTTATGTTAACATAATTTTTGCCACGGGTCTAACACATGCTTAGTAGCATATGAAATTATTTTATATGCTTGAAAATTTTTGTTGTATAATCTTAATAGATTTGGTAAATATTATGAAACATTGATGATTTTTAATGTTACAAACAAATATGATGATTAGAGTAAATGGTAAATTTCAAAATTTTAAAACTTTACCATTTTTGTAAGTCATTTCCACATCTACTTGACTTCTACATCCATACAAATGAATGTTTGAAACAAAACACTATGAAACAAGTTAAAATGACCTCAATAGAAAAAAATATTCTTAAGGTAATTCATCTACAGAGATATTTAAAAGGTAATCTTATCTTATATAAAATGTGAAGCTCTATATATATATTCATTTATTTTTTAATTTCATGATAAAGTTGTAGTTATTTTCTTAATTACAAAATTTTCATTTTAATCCTTATCAAATTAAAACATGAATGTAAATATGAAGCTTACCCAAATTTAATTAATCAACTCAATGTAATGAGCTAGGAGTGAGTGTAGAGTGAGTGTGAGCTAGCCAGGAACAAGTAGGAGGCATGAGCAAGAAGTAGAAAGCAAAGTACAATCAAGGAGAAAGTGTCATTTATTGTTCTAAATATTAGGAGAAACTTAAAAACTAAAGGTTTCATGTGAATAAAATCTTGGTAACATGGCCAAAAATTCATTTTTGAAAGTCCTTATTGAAAGTAAGGATGCCCTAGTTGGTAGTAAGGATCTCTTAGTTGGAAGTATTGATTCCCTAGTTAGTGAAGAGAGGAAGAACAAATCTATCTCAAATCCTATATAGGTAGCAGAAACTATGCCATAAATGATTAAGGAAGAGATGATTGAGCAAGATATAACAATTCTTTAAACTAAAGGGTTAATATGTAAGTTCCATGGATACTAACCAAATTTTTATGATATTGAAAATTGGATAAAGTGGAATTGGGGATTGAATTCAAATTACTCCATGACTTTTCTTCCAAAAGGATTTTTCCTCATTACCTGCTCTAGTACAGAAGTAAAGGATAAAATAATAGATAGAGGCTGTTGGTTTAGGGGAAAATATGCATTATATTTAAGACCATGGAGTGAGAAATTTTATGTGGATGGAGAGACTATAGAAAGGCTTCTAGTGTGGAATAGGATTTTTGGACTTATCAACTCATAAATAAGGATATTTTGAATAATATTGGTAATACTCTAGGTGAGTTCATTCATGAGAGACAAATTACTAAGGAGAGAAGGCATGTTGTATACACTCGAATATGTGTTGCCATGAATATTTTAAAACCTTTACCATAATCAATTATGATTAAATTAGACTCAAGAGAATGAGATCAAAAAATTACATTTAGATGTCTCAAATATCATGAAATCAGACACATGGCAAGAGACTAAAAGTGAAAATTATGGAGAAAGAGATGAAAAATTTTGGACGTGGGGTGACTTCATAATTGAAACAAGGAGATCATATCATAGAAGAAGCTAGGTCAAAGTAAAGGATTTTCTAAACCTAATAAAATGGCAAGAAAAATATTTCTACATTATCAAATGACAAAGGCCATTATAGTTTACTCGAATCAACCATTAGAAGAAAAAATAACATAATGGATGAGGGATTACAATGCGACACTTCAAAGATGGAATGATTTAAATATGTGAAGAAATATGGGAAGGAAAATTTTAAATCTTTTGCAACTATCACAAATTCAACTATAACTCCCATAAATATAGACCAAAGATTTTAATTGCATAACATATTATAAATTTATCCTTTTCAATAGACTTTAAACACAATCACACAATAATACATCCCTCCACTTGTAGTATGTTCTTGAATAAATACCACCAATGAAAAGAAATAAAAAAATAGTGCAATCTAGAAAATAAAGGCTCAAAACATTTCCATATGCGAAAGTTATGATCATTGGAAGTTTGCCCTCCAAAATAACCCTATAGTAGCATATTTAAAAAACATCAATTTTTAAAAAAACTCGTGATTTTTCTATAAGGAAAGCATAATCGAGACTAGGTGTAAAATATTAAAAAATAATTAGAGAAGGAAAATTTTGGATTTTCCCTTTGCTTTATTTGCTAAAGGTGCTTATGAAACTCTAAAAAGTAATTCATCCTAGAAGTTGAAAGAAATTTTAGAGGCTATAAATAAATTTTTTGCATGACCAAGTGAAGAATTTTCTTACTTACTATAATACTATGTTAGAATTCACAATATTTAAAAAAAAAAAACAATAATAGAAGTAATCCATCCACTAAAATTTTATGCATGAAGTGTAAAAAAATATGAAAGAGAGAAATATATAGTGGGAAGCCTTAGGCACCATAAATAATCACTTTATTATCCACAAATAATAATCACGAATGGATGGAGTGGTAGGGGAATTTATACCATTACTAAAACCCTAATTACATAAACTAATTTAATGCAAGCCAACATAACAAGAAATTTAAGGTTAATTATAGGTTATAAGATGGATTTAACCATAACAAAGTTAATTGTGGCTCATAGGGCTTACACAATAAAATATTGTAATAAATTAGATACAACTGTGAAATGATTGTCATTAGGGATATACAAAATTAGATCATAATATTGGCCTTGGCTAATAAATTTAAAAATAATTACTATTGTTTGTGCGAAAATACAAAGGATATTTTAATTTTATTATAAACATATAATAATTATGATTTTTTTAAATAACTATTTTTCATTTTTTAGTTAACTTTAATTTTTTATAATCCATAATTTAAAAGGGAACTTTATGATGAATTTAAAAAAAAAAAAAAACTAATAAATAAGACATTGTTAAGAGAAATTGTTTGTGCACTAATAGAGAGTTTTAAAAATAAATGACATGAGATCAAACATTTAAATACCTTGATTTTTTAGGAGGATACCTAGGTTTAAATATTGCTAGGTAAAAACTTTATATTATAGCAAGAAGTAAGAAATTCATAACATAACTATGAATTACCTCAAAAGCCTCATGTCTATACTTAAGGATTATATATTGCATTTTATTCATCGAAGATTTGATAAAATCTATGGAAGGGAAAAGAAAAGAGAAAAATATGTTAAAGAAAAAATATATTTTTTTGTAGAGCATAGTTGTCATTTACTTCAATACTATTGCAAGATTGATCTATAAGGATCTTGTTTATATATTTATTTTATAATTAAGTTATTCATCCAATTTTTTAGATGAAAATCATGAGAAATTGTATGATTTTATTATTTCATTATGTTATTACAAGTTATTTTATCTTAGGTGTTGGTATGCATGATAATGTAATATCACATGTTTTGAGTATGGGTAAATATGCCTAAATATCTCATAGGTAAATTTCTCCAAGATCAAATATCACTCACATAAAATCACATTCACAAGTAACACAAGTATTGCACAACAAAATACTCTCTATTACATTCATAAATCATAATATCTCACATTACAAAATCATATAATTACATTGCATGGAGCTTTGTCTCCAATATATATATTTTCTCATGACTTTTGCTCTCCTCACAAAAGATGCAATCTTTCACATGCCTCATATTATGACACATCTCATACGACTCTTCACTTCCATACTTGACACCTATTAGATATGACTCTTCACTTCCACATTTGACGTCTATCATGTATGACTCTTCATTTGCACACTTGCACCTTTCACACTTTAACACATACACCTTCTAATCTAATATTTACAATAGTACTCCATGGTAATCAAAGTACCAATAATGTAATACTGCCAACATTGAGCCCAACTTCTTTTGTATTAAAAACATAGGTATATTCTTATCAGTTAATATTATTTCATCTTCTTAGTTCAACTACTAGATGATGACTACATAGTCCAAATTAACTAGTAATATCTTTATTTTGTACTAATATCTTCACTTAAAGGTGGTTTCAATTACCTCAATCTTCAATTAAAATTTTAAACATTTAATTTTATTATATATTATATTCATTAATGAATTGCTTCTTTGAAATGAGTTTTTCATCAATTAATCATCTTTCATCAAATTTTGAATCTCATTCAAATTTCCAATTTTAAAATTTCTTTCCTTCAATAAAACTTTAAATTTTTAAATTCATTGTTATGTTTGCCAAAGAAATATTCTAGTCTCCCAATTTCAAATTTCTTCTTTAATTAATTAATTTTCCCAATTAATTAATTACTTCATTCAATTTATTCTAAATCCATTCCTTATATCTTTAGAAATACTTTAATAATTAAGTCACATCTTATAACTCTAGCAAATAATCAAATGTGGGTCCAAAAAATAATCCAAATAATAAAAAAAAAACTCATCTTGAATAATGCTTACCTTGCAACTTGTCAAATGAATATTTTGCTTAGTCAAGCATCTCCTAAAATGGCTCTATAATGTAGTTACTATACCAAGTGTTAAAAAAAAAGATCAAAATGTTACAACAATTGATTCCTCTTCTTGTTAAGGTTTTCACCAAAAATATTTGTTGTAAACTTCCTTTAATTTTTGAACATTAACTCAAATTGTCCTTTAGAAATTTCACCTCCTCGCCTATACTCTTTGCTTCACATATATGTATTTCTTGTGCTCTCAATATCACATCTCTTGCTACACTCTCATCTTCCCTCCAACTTGATTGTACTCTTTCTTACACATCTAATAACTTAACTCTTCCTTAGCTTCACATGTTCATAGTCTCTACACATCCAATATTAACTCCTTCCAATTTGAACATGTTCTCTTCTAATCAATTATCATCTAGCATATAATAGCAAATTCTCTCACCTTTAATTTGTACTCCACTCTTGGCTTCATCCACCATGGTTTCTTCAACATCCTCTATTTTCTAGAATAGCAATGTCTCACTTGATGAAACTAAGGCACTCTCAAGCACCACACATCTAAACTTGACAATCGCCTTCCAAATATTTCACTCTCATCAATGTTCTACGCTGTTATTATTTCTCTGTATCTTCAACTTGTCCAATTTTGTCTCCTCTAATTTGATCATAATAATTTATATCTTTCAACTCATTCTTTAGTCCATTCACATTCTCTATCAATAATATATCTTCTTTGAATTTTATCCAACAATATCTCCTTTTAATAATCTTTAGTCCTTTGTTTTTTCTCTAACAATTCTTCCTCAAATATCTTCTCCATTAGCTTCTCACATTCACTTCACCAATATTCATTTTCTCTCTAATATATAATCTCTCACCAATGTAGCTCTAAGACAAGATGGCTCTCACTGAGTCCACTCAATGTGGCTCTGATACCACTTTTGGAAAATATACCTAAATATATTACAAGTAATTTTCTCTAGGATCAAATATCACTCACATAAAATCGCATTCACAAGTATTACAACACACGCTCTAATACATTCATAAATTATAATATCTCACATTACAAAATCATCTAGTTAATTGCATGGAGCTTAGTCTTCAATATATAATAATTATCATGACCTTTTATCTCCTCATAGGAGATGCAACCTTTCACATGCATCACATTATGACAAAGACTCACATGATTCCATAACCTCCTACTTCACATCTTGACATATCTTATATGACTCTTCACTTCTACACTTGACACCTATCACCTATGTCTCTTCACTTTCATACTTGAAACCTTGCACACATAACTCACACTTGCATACTTAATGCCTTTCACACTTTAGTACATAACACATAATACTCTTCACACTTTGACACCTACTTTAGATACATAGACTTTCTAATCTAATATGTATAATAGTACTCCATGGTAATCAACGTACTAGATATTGTAATAGTATTGAAAAATAATAGGTACATTCTTCTTAGTTAATATTTTACCATCTTATTAGTTCAACTACTAGATGATGACTACTTAGTCCAAATTAACTAATAATATATTTCTTTTATATTAATATATTCACCTAAAGGTGGTTTCAAATTTTTTAGGTGATCATTTGATTTATCTCACATAATATAAATTTTACTCTAGAATTTTGCCAAACAATATTTTTTCTATGAAGTTTTAAATTCTTAATGAACCGCTTGGTAAATCACTTTCTATAATTCCCCATAAAAATTTTATGTTGTCTTGCTATTAACTTTTATTTTGAGTTGTATGCAATGATTGAATGTGATATGATGTTGATTAAATACATCAAAATTTTATAAAAAAAAATTCCTTATAAGGACAACTAATTTTGTAGGGTTATGATTTTGAACCTCAATCCTTCTTGGGTTAGGATTTTGAATGTTAACCCCTAATTTTTTAGCAAAACGTGTTTATGAACACTTTCAATATTTCTCTAAGCTTCTTAATTTGAATATTTATACAAATGTTTAAAAATAAAAATAAAGACTTAATTCTTAATTGTATACTTAAGTTTATCTACATTTATTTAGCATTGCATAAAGAAATTTCAAGTCTCCTATTTTGTATTTCTCAATACAAGATTTCCATATTTTATTATAATCAAAATTAACTTATAAGTATATGTGAAGAGCCACCTTCCATTATGTTGATTGCAACAACTGCCATTTCAAACAAGCTACAAAAATTATTTAAATTCTTAAACTATATTTATATTTTACATCTATTATTTATAAAAAGTAAAATTTTGAAGCATTTAATTTAGCATACATTTTATTTTATTTGAAAAATATTATTTATTTAAATATAATTTCATAATACAATATTCCAATCAAACTTCTAAATAGTAAAAGTTATATTATTCTATTTTTAAAATTTTAAACTATATTATCAACTTCAATTATATGTGCTATATTTATTCCAATATATATTTTTTTGAATTTACATGGTGGAATCGGTAGCTTCCACGAATCTGGGCAAGTTGTTCGGCTTTTATGGCCGCCACAGTATTCTACGTTGTCCATGCCATAAGTCGCCACACAATTATTCACATACTTTGCCCCTATAATCACCATGCCACAACTATTTTAAACCTTATACGCTACTAAAAGCACCAGGAAAGGGACAAGTGTTCAGTCTAATGAGGCCCAAGATTTGAACCTTGGACCTCTGCCCCCTTTATGAGGTTTGGTCTAACCAAATTTATTCTAATATTTAAATAAGTAATATTATAATATTATCTACTAATATAATAATAGACATGTTATTTCAATACTCATAGAAGTATGAAACATGATCAAATATTTTTATTTATTGTTCTTTCAGTTGTTTACTATTCAAATCTATCAAAAATATATTTCAAGAGTTTAAATTGAACTTGTAGAATGGTGATTGGGTGCAATGAACCTCTTCTTATCATGAGAATATTTCACTTGAAATTCTTAGTGTATATTTGTACTAATATTAGGCATTTAGTGCTAAAGATAATTCTAATATCATATATCCAATAACATAAACATTCATAAAATAAAACATAGAAATACAAATAACAGTAATTGTAGGAATTCATGATAAATAATATTACTATCACAAGCTTCTTCGAGGGGGCACCCTCCTTACAAAATATGTAATTCTTCACTAGCTCATGAGGGTTACATACTTCCCATTTTATAATGTTTACAAGCATATTTCTTTATTTTTTATGACAATATTCCTAACTACCTATTCTATGAAACTTACATTCATAATCCTATGACGATAAATCAGTTACATTCATGATGCCAAGAAATTATATAATTCTATGGCAACAAAGTGGCTACATACATGATTCTATGACAAAGTGATTATATACATGATTCTATGACACACACTTTTTAACTTAATACATGACCCACTTCTTACTTGATACATGGTCCACCTTATATACAATATCATATTCCCCTATGATTTATAAGTGTTTGGTATGTAACATGCCACCCCTCTTAAAGAAGCTTTGTCACAAAAGCTGAAAGACAGAGAATTGTTGTTGGAAGTTCTATAATCCCTCCTATGTGGCATCTTCTAATTGTGACCCTTTCCACTACACCAATATTTTAGTGATATCATAAGCATAAATATGCTAAGTTCTATGATCCATAATGGTTGTAGGCTTAAAAAGAATGGATCCCTTTTCATTCAATTCAAGAATGACTATTTGTATTTGAGTAAGTGTGTCTATCACTTTCTTTGAGCAAGATATATAAAAATTGGGTGGATCTTGGATGTTGTTAGTAGCTCCAACTTGTGAGCAACCTCCTCTATTCATTGCAATACCTTGTAGGGTCCATAAAACTTGGGTATCAACTTATGTTGATTAAGGACTATGTCAATTGCTTCCACCTTTGAGTTACCTATCAAGTAAGAAGTGAGTGTTGGGTGTTACTTCTATATACGGTGTCATCCTTATGGTTGTGTGAAAAGTGATATTGTAACACCATTTGGATAGGAAAAGCTATTGATTCCATTTGGATTGGTTATCCAAAATAAAACATCAAATATATGTCTCAAAACATTTATTTACCACCTTCGTATGGCAATCAATTTGTGGGTTATAGGATATCGTTCTTTTCAATTGAATTTCCTAAATGAGATGGAGTTCCTCCTAAAATATACTAGTGAATATCTTATTTGGATCACTAACTATGGAGTTTGGGATCTCATGGAGCCTAAATATCTAATCCATGAAAATTTGTGACATTGTCCTGGTAGTAAAGGGATGACCTAAGGAACAAAAGTGAGCATACTTAGTCAATCGATCCATGATAACCATTATAATTTATTTACCTCCAAATAGAGGAATTCCTTCAATGAAGTCCATGGATATGTCTACCCATGGGGACTTTAGAATAAGAAAAGGTTGAAGTAACCTTGGTGTATTGATCATTTTTACTTTTTTATGCTGACCAGTGTCACAACTATCCATAAATTGATTAACATCAAACTTCAACCTAGGCTAACAAAAATTATATTTTACCCATTCATAGGTCCACAATAAACTTGTGTGTCTTCCTATCAGAGAAGAGTGAAGCTCTATGAGAATTTATGATTTTAGTGTGAAGTGTACAAAATAACAACTAGATGCTTATAGCATAACTCCCCTACTTCCATGAATAATTGGAATGGTCCCTTGCTACTGTCTACAAGTCTTGAATGATCTTTGCAAGTGCGAGGTCTTTTTTCCATTTTGAATTGTATCTAGCCAATCAACCTTAAGTATAGATACTGCAAAGATAATATATTGTGTTTTAGGTAGTATAGAAATAACATCATGATAGAACTATTGAGTTATCATTGATGTCAAAGGTCGACTTGGTTTCTGGAAAATGGTGGCATGCTTGGGAAAATTATTCAAGGCAAATATATTTTGAGTGAAGGTTTAAATATTTAAATATTATAAAATTAAGTGAAAATTTAAATATTTAAATATTCTAATATTTAAATATTTGATTTAAATATTACAAAGTTAAGGTTTCAATATTAACATTATGAATGAATGGGCCAACTCTTGGGTGCCAAAAGAAGGAGAAATGGTATGCATATAAATAAAATTCATAGTTCATTTTTGAAAAAAAAAATAAGCTTAAATATCATCGATAAAAAGGGAGCTTGTGTGAAAAGGAAGCAATGCTAATGTACAAGGAGATGTGATGAGCCACATAAAACACAAGAAGAGAGATATCCTATTGTGATGGAGGTTCAAAGCAAGGAGTGGTGGCAGAGAAGAATAGGAGTGACAGTGCAGTGGAATTGATAGTGTGGAGCAAACGTCTTTGATAGACGAGCGCATGAATAGCTATTGTAGGTAATACTATCTAGTGGAGGTAGCGATGAATTTCTTACAGAGTAGAAATAGATGTACAAGAGGATAGGTTATTATCATGGAAATCACAATGGCTCAAGCAAGGCATTTTTGCTGAGGTTCGATGACTGGTTTGTAAACAAAGATACTCTACTGGCATTAGTGTGCACAATATGAGATATGATTCCATGTGATAAAAGAAGTATGTTGGGATCTGCACAGACAAAAAGTGTGGCATTGGAGAACGGATCAAAAATAAGTATCTATTGTATGGATTGCCAAGATGGTTCTTGTACATCGCTAGAATCTCTATGTTCAAACAGTGTGTACAACAATTCTAAAAGATTCATAAATACACCAAGTGGGAGCCTATTTTATCTTGAGGGAAGTGCTGAAATTGTTACACTCTAGGGCCATTACAATATGGAACGTGGAGAATGACTAAAGGATAGTCATTATAGTGGTGAGCATCCATGAAAGTGCCAAAGTAATTGATAGCCATTTGCTTAACAGTTTGAGACACAACCAGTGTATTGTATTTGTCGAGGCATGTGACACCACCATTAGTGGTGCAAGGAGCTTAAGGTACCCCAAAATATGGTACATCATTTACAAGGTTTTTAAACATGAGCAAGGAAGTGTAGGTGTTGTGAGTTGAAGAAGTAACAGATTTTTGTTGATGGTTAGCTTTAGATCACATATATGAATAGTGTTATGGATAGACAGCTCGAGATTAGTGGATTTTAGGCCAAAAAATAGTGAAGGGATTGGTACAGTATCCATAAACGTTTGACTAGTATTCCATACCATTATTTGAAGAACTTGCACATCGGCTACAAGCACCACATGAAAATTGAGGATGTAAGCATCACAAGTTAAACGTAGAGAATATTTATTCTCCTCTAAATTTGAAAATACTATTAGAATGTTGAGTCAATAGAAGGTAGCAAAAATGCCTTGTGATAAATTTGTAAACAGTCATGTATGCCATCAATGATCAAATTTTGGAGTAGACTTGAGCAAATTTTTAAATCATATGAGAAAACCTAAATAGAGTTATTGATCAGATCTTAGAAGAAGACCTGAGTAGAGCTATGTAAGTTTGTTGATTAGTATTCGAAGGTTGGTGCCTTTAGATTTGAGTTTGGTACCTCAAGGATATTGGTGTCTCCTATGGATTGGTGCCCATGAACTTGCACAAGGAGATTGGTGTCTCATGTGGGTTGGTGCCCATGAACTTGTAACAAGGAGATTGGTGTCTCCTGTGGGTTGGTTCCTATGAACTTGTAACAAGGATATTGGTGTTTCCTGTGGGTTGGTGCCCACAAATTTTATTGAAAAAATATAAGCAATATTTTGTCGTGGTTTTCTCTCGAAAGGGTGTTTCCACGTAAAACTCTTGTCTCTTATGTGTATGGATTTTGTGCATTGATTTATTATTGCATTCATATTATTGCAGTTATTTTTTGGAAGGAAATTTTTTATCTTATACTGTTCACCCCCCTCTTAATATAAGTGTGTGTTTCTTTAATTGGTATCAGAGCAGGTTCCTTCGCGAAAGCCTAACCACTTGAAGGAATATATTACAAGAACACACATGGCTATGGAGGTGAAATAATATGCTCCTACTGTCAAAAACCAATAAAAGGAGAAAGATCCAAAAAATGTGGAGGAAGCCATAGTTGAAATAGAAGAGGAACTTATTTTTGCTATTGAAGAGGTGAAGAGGCTTAGAAATAACTCAATATTGAAGACTCAAGTACAAGAGGATGAGAAGACAAAGGCAAAGCTTTTGCAAGAGCTTATCGACTTAAAAGTTAAAATTAAAGAGGTAAAGCGAATTGAAGAATTTATGACTGAGTAGTTAAAGGTAAAAGAGATGAAATGTGAAAAACTAGAACATGAGGTTGTCTCTTTGAGGAAGGAAGTTGAAAAATCCAATGATAATATACAGCAAAATATTATGTTTGAGAAGAGCACAAAAATATTGGATGATATTATCAAAGCACAGAGATCTTCGATTATAACTACTGGACTTGGTTTTGAATAAAGTAAAAATAGACAAAAGGAGGAGTCAAGCTCAAACGAAACAAAGACATCAAAGATAATAATTAAAGAAGAGCCTAAGACCTATGTTGATGTGTTGAGAAGTGAAAGCATCAAGAAGGAAGAAAACAAAGCATCATCATGGACCAAGGTCCATCAAAGAAACAACAATGAGAGAACCATACAGCCATATCCTCCAAGGCAATCAGACAGGTTTTAATATTTCTTCCATGGTTATTGTTTTCATGTAATCAATTTGGTCATAAAGCTATAAATTGTAGGGTCCGTGCTAAGAATTATTTTGGTTTCACCAAGAGGAATTTCAATTTATTTGCACCTCTCATGAACTACAACATAATTTGTTACAAATATAATAATTTGGTATATAGCTAAATGGTGTAGAACAGTGTTCCCTAAACTTTTAAAATCAAGTAAGGAGGATGGTCAAAAGGATATGTCCTCCAAAGTTTAGAAAAAGAAAATAGAACAAGAAAAGGAGAAGTCTATGTTGGTACAAAAATCTCTTCATGTGCAAAATTAAGGAAATCAGTGGTACATTGATAGTGGTTGTTCAAGCCATATGACGAATGAAAAGACAAAATTTATCTCTCAAAGAAATAAATGGAGGTACAGTGAAATTTGGTGATAATGCTTTTTCCAAAATTATCAAAAAGAAGATATTGAGCCTAGATAATGGAAGATCAAGGATATATAATGTGTTATATGTTGAAGGGTTAAAGCACAACCTTCTAAGTGTGAGCCAACTATGTGATCAAGGCCATACACTCAAATTTCACCCAAATGGATGTGAGACCAGGAAGTCCAATACAAGAAAACTTATTGTAGATGCCTGTAGAACTGCAAATAATCTGTATATGTTGAGCAAAATTAAGGGAGAAAAATGCTTCTTATCACAAGAGGATGAGAGTGGGTTATGGCACAGGAGAATGGGCCACCTGAACTTTGACAACATGGTGAAAATAAGAAACAAATAGGCAATCAGATATTTTCCCAAGATAGCCAAACCCCCAAGCATGATTTACGCATAATGCCAGCATGGTAAGAAAACAAGATCAGGTTTCAAATCAAAGAAATTCTCTTCATCCAAACCTTTGGATCTAATTCACACCAATCTATGTGGTCCTACAAGGACCAATATCTTACAAGGTGAGAATTATTTCATGTTTTTTATTGATTATTATTCTAGAATGACTTGGGTAGCATTCTTAAGAGAAAAATCAGAAGCCTTTGAAAGATTAAAAGCATTCAAGGCACTTGTAAAAAATAAAATAGGTAAAAATATCAAGTGTCTAAGATCAGACAGAGGAGGTGAATTCACTTCAAATGAATTTATAGAATTCTATGAACAACATGGAATCAAAAGACAATACTTAGCAGCAAGAACTCCACAACAAAATGGAGTAGTTGAAAGGAAGAACAAAACTATTCAAGGCATGTCCAAGGCCATGCTAAATGAGTCTAAGCTTTTTTATGCTTTTTGGAGAGAGGCAATCCATATAGTTGTTTATATCATCAATAGATCTCAAGTAAGAGTAAATCACCACAAAAATCCATATGATATTTGGAAGGGAAGACCAGCTATTGTGAAGTATTTTAGAATCTTTGGAAGCAAATGCTACATTATATGAGATGAAAAATATTTGGGTAAGTTTGATTCCATGTGTGATGAAGGTATATTTCTTGGATACTCTTCAAAGAGCAAATCCTATAGATGCTACAATAAAATATTGCATAAAATTATGGAAAGCGCAAATGTAAGAGTTTATGAAGAAATATATCTAAGAGAACCAGCTCAAGAGATCATGTATCAAGAAGGAGAAAGTTGCAAATATGAAGAAACTGAAGAAGATGAGAATCATATGACACCCTCAAGAACACCCCCAAAAATACCATTCAAGGCACCACCTAAAAAACCATCCAATATGTGCAAAAGAACCATCTGAAAGATCTTATTATTGGGAATCTAGATGAGGGACAAACAAGGAGGAAAATAACATGAACATGTGAACAAGCCAACTTATCTTTACTATCAAAAGTTGAACCAAATAATTTCAATGAAGCAAATGAATATAAATATTGGATTAAGGTAATGGAAGAAGAATTAGATCAAATAGAGAAGAGTGAGACTTGGGAACTTGTACCACATCCAAAAGACAAGAATGTAATCGACACCAAATGATTCTACAGAAACAAGTTGAACAGAGATGGTCAGGTTGTCAAAAACAAAGTAAGACTTGTGTGCAAAGGCTATGCACAAGTTGAAGGAATTGATTTTGAAGAGAAATTTTCTCTTGTTGCTCGTCTTGAGACCATAATAATGTTCTTGACCTTTTCAAGTTTTAAAAACTTCAAAGTGTACCAAATGGATGTAAAATCAGCATTTCTTAATGGTTATTTAGAGGAAGAAGCCTACATTGAGCAACCAGATGGTTTCAGCTTGACATACAAGCCAAACTATGTATGTAAATTTAATAAGGCTCTCTATGGACTAAAGAAAGCTCCTAGGGCTTGGTACTCAAGGTTGGATAAATACCTCCAAGAACAGGGTTTCAAAAAAGGTATAGTTGATAGCAACTTGTACATCAAGAATGAAGGAAATGACCAGTTAATTGTAGTGGTCTATGTGGATGACATCATTTTTGGAGGTAGTAAGGACAAGATGTGTCAAAAAAATTCAAAATATATATAAAGTGAATTTGAGATGTCAATGCTTAGGGAACTATCCTTCTTTCTTGGTTTGCAAATTTCATAGTCAAATAAAGGTATATTTCTCTCTCAAACCAAGTATGTAAAAGAAATGCTAAAAAAAATTAGGATGGAGGATTGCAATCTTATGAGTACCCCCATGATTACAGGATGTAAGTTAAGTAAATATGATGAGTCTCTTGAGGCTAATCAAACTTTGTATAGATCCATTATTGGAAGTTTATTGTATGTCATAGCTACAAGACCGAATATAATGTAGGAAGTCATATTGGTGGTAATATTTCAAGCTGCACCAAAGGAAACACATGTACAGGCAGTAAAAAGAATCTTCAAGTATTTGAAAGGAACTATGGATCTTGGATTGTGGTATCCCAAATGTGGTAATTTCGCTCTCACTACATACACATATGCGTATTGGGCAGGCAATGTGGATGACATGAAAAGCACAAGTGGAGGAGCATTTTTTCTTGAAAACTATTTGATCTCTTGGCTAAGTAAGAAACAAGCATCAGTGTCCTTATCTACTACAAATGCAGAGTACGTTACAGTAGCTTCTTGTTTCAAACATGTTATATTGATGAAATAAACCTTAAGTGACTTCAAAGTAGAGCATGATCATTCTATCTCCATACTTTGTGATAATACAAGTGCCATAAATATTTCAAAGAATCTGGTGATGCATTCAAGGACCAAGCATATTTCAATCAAGTATCACCTTTTGATAGAGCAAGTAAATGATCAGTAAGTCATATTGGAATACATTCCTACAAAGGATTAGATTGATGACATCTTTACCAAGCCACTTCCAAAGGAAAAATTTGAGTATCTCAGAAGTAAGTTGGGAGTAGTTTCACTCCTATATCATCAATGAAGTCTTAGTTAGAGCAGTTAGAAAGGGGGCGTTGTCAAGTGTCTTATAATTTAGCCTAGAGAAGCCTTTGCCATTGATGTCAAAGGGGAAAATTTTAGTAAGGGAGAGCAGTTTGGAATTTCAATAAGGAGTGATCCTGTTGCAGTGAAGGATAGTTTCTTTGCAAGGTTGCCATCAATGACAAAGGAGGATATTGTTACAACTATTGAGTTGTCATTGATGTCAAAGGTCGAGTTGGTTGCTGGCAAACGATAGCATGCTTGGGAAAATTATTCAAGGTAACTATATTTTGAGTGAAGGTTTAAATATTTAAATATTAGATTTAAATATTATAAAATTAAATGAAAATTTGAATATTTAAATATTACAAATTTAAGGTTTCAATATTAACATTATGAATGAATTGACCAACTTTTGAGCACCAAAAGAAGGAGAAAAGTTGTGCATATAAATAAAGGCCATAGTTCATTTTCAAAAGAAGAATAAGTTGAAAGATCATCGATTAAAAGGGAGGTCGTGTGAAAAGGAAGCGACACTACTATACAAGGATATGTGATGAGCTACGTCAAACACTAGAAGAGAGAGATCCTATTGTGGCAAAGGTTCAAAGCAAGGAGCAGTGGCAAAGAAGAATAGGAGCAGTAGTGAAGTGGAATTGATAATGTGGAGCAAACATCTTTTATAGACAAGTGCATGAATAATTGTTGCAGGCGATACTATCCAATGGAGGCAATGATGCATTTCTTATGGAGAAAAAACGGATATACAAGAGGATAGCTTGTTACCATAGAAATCACAACGATTTGAGAAAGGTATTTTTGTTGAGGTTCGATGATTGGTTTCCGAATGAAGACACTCTCCTGGCTTCAGTGTGCACAAAATGAGGCGTGATTCCATGCGATAAAAGAAGGGACATTAGGATCTACATAGATGAAAAGTGTGGCACTGGAGGATGGATCAAAAATGAGTTTCCATTGTGCGGATTACCAAGCTGGTTCTTGTACATCTCTAAAATCCATATGTTCAAACAATGCATACAATATTTTTAAAATCTTCACAAATACACCACGTGGGAGCTTGTTTTGTCTTGAGGAAAGCACTAAAATTATTACACTCTAGGGCCATTACAAGAAGCAAAATGGAAAATAGATAAAGGATAGTTGTTATAGTGGTGAGCATCCATGCAAGTGCTAAAGTAATTGATAGCCATTTGTTTCATAGTTTTAGAGGCAACCAGTAGATCATATAGTGAGGCATGCAACACCACCAGTAGTGGTGTGAGGATCTTACGGTGCCCCCTAAATCTGGTACAACATCCATGAGGTTTTTAAACATGAGAAAGGAAGTGTATGTGTAGTGAGTTGAAGAAGTAATATAGATTTTTATTGATGGTTAGTTGTAGATTGTATCTATGAATAGTGTCATAGATGGATAGCTCAAGATTAGTGGATTTTAGGCCAAAAAATAGTGAAGATATTAGCATAGTATCCATAAAATTTTGACCATCATTTCATAGAATTATCTAAAGAACTTCTAAATTACCTACAAGAACCGCATGAACAGTAAGGATGTAAGCATCACAGGTGAAACTTAGAGAACATTCATTCTCCTTTGAATCTGAAAAGCACTATTTGAATATTGAGCCAATAGAAGGTAGTAAAATTACATTGTGACAAATTTGTAAATAGTCTTGGATGCCATCGATGATAAAATTTTGGAGTAGACCTGAGCAATTTCGTAAATCATATTTTGAGCAGACCTGAATAGAGTTATTTATCAAATTTTAAAAGCAAAACCTGAGCAAATTTGTGTAAGTTTGTTGATTCGTATTCTAAGGTTGGTGCCTTTAGTTTGATGCCTTAAGGAGATTGGTGTCTCATGTGGGTTGGTGCCCATGAACTTGCACAAGAATATTGGTGTCTCCTGTGGGTTGGTTCCCATAAAATTATAACAAGGAGATTGGTGTCTCTTGTGGTTTGGTGCCTATGAACTTGGAACAAGGATATTGGTGTCTCCTATGGGTTGGTACCCACAAATTTTATTGAAGAAATATAAGCAATATTTTTCTATGGTTTTCTCCCAAAAGGGTGTTTCCATGTAAAACTCTTGTCTCTTATGTGTATGGATTTTGTGCATTGATTTATTATTGCATTCATATTATTACAATTATTTTTTGGAAGAAAAAGTTATATCTTATACTATTCACCCCCCCTCTTAGTATAAGCATGTGTTTCTTCACATCAATGATCATATTTTCTTTCTCTGTATAATAGACTATCTCATTATCATATCCTAAGAGATTGGTGACCCATTTTTGCTACTCAAGGGAAAAAATCCTCTATTCTAGGATATAATTAAGGCTACAATGATTTATCTTAATGATGAAGTGTCACTATAACAATTATGGTTGTCAATGGAGGATGACAAAGATAATATCCATCATGTTCTTCTTATAAATTGATTTGGAGATGTTCTACTCTAGCAAGGCATTTCTTATGAATGTAAGTGATTGACCTTATTACATAAGTATTGCCCCAAATCCCACTCCAAATGTATCATTTTTTATGATAAAAGTTTTAGAAAAAATAGGTATGGTTAAGACTGGTGTGTGGTACATGGTATTCTTCAAAGTCAAAAAAGGTTGTTCAACTACATTGTTACATGTGAATGCATCCTTATGAAGCACAGTTTTCAAAGGAATATATCTTCCCATAGACCTTGATAAACTGTCGATGATATCTTGTAAGGCTAAGGAATCCCTTAAGGCTATTCATATTTTGGGTTTGGGCCACTCCTTCATGGCCTCAATATTTGTTGGATCTATGTGGACACCATATTTGGACACAATGTGCCTCAAATATTCTATATTAGTTACCTCAAAGGTGCATTTAGATTGTTTTACATACAATTGGTTTTACTATAGGATCCTTAACACCTAATCAACATGTTGTATATGCTCTTTCTATTTTTTGTTGTACATTAGAATGTCATAAAAAACCAATGCAAACTTTCATATATAGAGCTTTAGAATCCTATTCATAAAGCCTTGGAAATTTTATGGTGCATTGATGAGGCTAAAAGGCATGACCAATAACTCGTAATGCCCCTCACGGGTCCGAAAAGTTATTTTGGAAATGTCCTTATGAACATGAATCTATTGATACCTTGACAAATGGCTATTTAGCTAGATTAAATCATAGGTCCAATTTTCCAAGGTCTAGTATAAATCATGTAAAAGCCCACTCTTAGAATAATATCAATATCAATGAATCACATTCATAGAATAACAATAATATTTCTTATTAAAAATCACTCAAATATTATTCATAAACCAAGATCGAGTTACATGAGATCAAGTTGTATTACAATGTATGGAGCTTTATATCCATAATATAACCTTACAAGGTGACTCCTCAATTCAACTATTGCTCTCCTCAAACATCCAAGAGATGCATCCTTTCTTATTCCTCACATATGACTAAATTCTCATGAATCTTCACTTTACATCTTACCACATATCATGTAACTCTTCACTCAAATATTTCACACATACATTAGATAAAATATAACTCACACTTTGTAATCTAGTATTTACATATGTATAATGTACCACATGCTACCAAATATTGTAATACCTCCAATACTAACTTGAGGTTCAATTTGGTAAAATATTAAGCACCATGCAATTCATCCAACAAACCATCAATCATAGGGATGGGAAACTTATCCATGATGATTATATTATTGATTTCATGAAAGTCAACATACATTCTCCATAAACCATCCTTATTCTTGACCAGTAAGATGTTAGATAAAAAGTGGACTTGTGTTTGGAAAAATTAGTTGTGTGTCCAATAGTATCTTCACCAACTACTCAATCTCATTCTTTTTATGATAGGGGTAATTTATGGCCGATTTTTTGGAGGTCATGTCCCAAGAACTAAGTCGATTCTATGATCTTCCATCTAATTAGATGGTGGTTGTTTAGGCTTAATGAAGACCCATTGATTCTTTGATACACAACTACATCTAGAAATATCTACCCACAACTACCCTATGACCTTTCTTAATCAGTCTTTATATCTGATGGGATGTTATAATTTAGGGATTGTCAACTTTCACTCACTGAATGATGTGAATCCTATTATTTATAGTGAATTGCATTTAAATTTTTGAAAAGGTCCAAGACACCATTCCTAATGTTTGTAGCCAAGGGAAACCCAATATAATGTCCACTACACCTAATGGGACTACATAGAGATCAATATGATAGTAGTAATCACCTATGGATATATAGATATTTTGACATGTACTATTGTAAGTCATGATATCCCCATTAGCAGTTTTTACTTGGACTTGATCACAACCATAAATAAAACATTTTGTTTGTTCTTTTGGTGACACTAGGGTTATTAGTACTAACAAATTCCAATAGAATCAAAACTTTATGTACTTTGAGAAAACATTGGACTATCATGCATTGGTGTGTCAATATTATTATAATGGAATTTAAACAAATGGTGGGAATATCTTCTTTGTGATTATCAATTGGAGGTTCTACATCCATTAATTCTAGCAGCTCTTCTAGTGAATCCACAATTGCATCCCTTGTGTCCATTGAAGAAGTTGAAGCATTTTTCATACCAGGAGGTAGAGGTATTGGGTTTTCCATGTGTGTCTTATGGCCCACTTCTCATCACAATCATAATAGAGTCCCTTGGATCTATGGTTGGTCATCTCATTTGGTGTTAGAATATTGACTATTGGAGCTTTTGGAGAATTATTATTTATGGATGCAAAAGTTTCATTTTGAAATGTAAAGGGTCTAAATTTATTTTGTTGATTATTTCATTTTTTCTATGCGATTTTATCTAGCCTTGTGGCCATCATGTAGGTGGTCAACATAAGCATTTGAGCCCCAATTCTTATCTCCTTCTTAAGCCCACCAATAAAATATGTCTTGAAGAATTCATCTAGAAAGGATTCAGTTCTATTGGTGAGCTTCTCAAAAGCAATAATATACTCAGGCATAGTGCTTGTTTGTCGAAGCTTAGTGAGGGCACGATAAAATCTTTAAACTTAATTATATTTATGCATGATTTGGGACTTGTTTTCACAACCATGGATGCCAATGTAGCTCTTCAAGGTCAAAATGAAAGGTAACTATCAAGATCCACTGGTCAAAATGGGTTTCATGGAGCTCATACCATGGCCAACCTTAATAAATCAAATTTGGGACTTTGTTCCATTAAACCTTGGAAAATCTATTTTGGGAAGTCTTAGAGTTATGTCTCTATTTTTTTTCCATTGATTTTTTTCATCATTAAAGATCCTAGAAAATCTTGGTCATTTAATAGTTTTCCCCTCTTAGCATATTGTGCTATTTTTAGCATACCCGTCAAAATTTGGATTTTTAATTTTAAGCGCTTCAAGGTCCTAACTCATCTAGTCTTGCTTATGCTGACAGTCTACTATCATGGTGGTGAGGAGATATTTGACCCTTGAGTTACATTATTACATTCAATTTGGATATTTACTCCTCTAGCCTGTACATTCTAGCCTTCATTGCTTAATAGCAAGTCTCAGAGGGTATTTACTAGAAATGTTAGTATTGTAGTTACTATTTTTAGTAAGGTTCTCAAAAAATGTATGGGTGCTATATATCAAAATAATCAGCTCGATGAGACAATCACAATGGGATATATATCAAAATAGCATTTGTTGGTAGTCCAAGTTTTTTCAACGAGGGTTTTTGGGTTGCATATTTGCTTCAAAACTCTATCCTATGAGCTTTGATCCAGATAAAGTAAGAGGGAATGGATGTATTATAGGTTAGAATTTGTGTATTGTCTATATCCCTCTATTATATTACAATAATTATTAATAATGCTTGGACCAATATTTCAAGCCACTATTACATTCAATTTGGATATTTACTCCTTAAATTTCAAATTATATATCCTATGAGCTTTGCTCTTGATAAAGTAAGAGGGATTGATTCATTATTAGTGTGTCCTGTCTAAATCCCTTTCTTATATTACAACAATGATTGATAATGCCTGGATAAGTATTTCAAGCTATTATTTAAGAAGGATTCCACACATATCCTTGAATGCACTACCTACCTATTTGATCATTATGGGAGGGTAATCTTCCTAAGTGTTGTATTCGATACACTATGAATATTACATGACCAACTAGTTTTCTATATATGAAGGTTTAGCTTAGGGTTCCTAAAAGGGTCTCCTAATATATG
This sequence comes from Wollemia nobilis, assembly GCA_028583015.1. NCBI lineage: Eukaryota > Viridiplantae > Streptophyta > Pinopsida > Araucariales > Araucariaceae > Wollemia > Wollemia nobilis. The sequence continues at coordinate 723,691 of JAQPPZ010017035.1, read as the reverse complement.
TGAGGTACATGGAAGCTTAATTCTATATACGTGTGTTGCTTAAGGCTTAGGTATTGGAGCTTGATCACCCCTCAATTCACTAGATGCTTTATGGGCAATCCAACTTAGCCAATAACAATAGCTCTTGCATGTTATTTTAAAATGACCAACACATCATTTCTAACCTATGAACCTAGGGCTAATAAAAAAATTGCTCGCAACAAAAGCTTACCATGCTCTGAAAATGGCTCTGATGCCACTTGCAATGAACCTCTTCTTCTCATGTGAATATTTCACCTCAAAATTCTTAGTGCAAAGTTAGAAAAGCTTACCATGCTCTGAAAAGGGCTCTGATGCCACTTGCAATGAACCTCTTCTTCTCATGTGAATATTTCACCTCAAAATTCTTAGTGCAAAGTTACAAAAGCTTACCATGCTCTGAAAAGGGCTCTGATGCCACTTGCAATGAACCTCTTCTTCTCATGTGAATATTTCACCTCAAAATTCTTAGTGCAAAGTTGTACTAAAATAATAAATTCAGTGCCAAAAATAATTCTAACTATGATTGCACCAAGTATTGATAAAAGCAACACTAGTATGGTATATCCAATAACATAAGTATTCATTAAATGAAACATGAAAAGACAAATAACAATCATTGTAGAAATTGAAAATAAATAATATTACTATCACAAACCTCTTCAAAAACACAACCTCCTTATAAAATATACAATTCTTCACTAGCCTATGAAAATTACATCTTTTCATTTTATAATATTTATAACCATATTTCCTTACATTTTATAACAATATTTTATGATAACATATTATGAAAGTATTCCATAATAATATTCCTCATGACAATTACATTCATGATGTTAAACAGTTACATTCCTAATTTAATGATAAAAAAAAAAAAATACTTATGACAAAACGAGTACATGCATCATTTTATGACATACTCTAACTCTAACTTTAAAAGTGGCCCATTTTTAACTCTTTTTAAACACAATATCATATACCCATAACCCCTAATATAAGTTATGGGAAGCTAGATGTAAAGACGTATAGATTTATAATACCTTCGCCGCTATATCCGATCTCAAAGTTCCCCATCGACGATAACATCTAAAGAATAATGTTCGAATTGGTATTGTAACGTCTGTGTGACTGAAGAGAATCGTACCTATGAATTTTCTAACACGATTATATATTATCTCAGAGGCCTAAAATAAATAGTCTGAAATAAATAGGCAAGGACTATACAATGTACATAGTTGACTGACTGGCGTAGATGAACGATCGAATCTATTGTACACGAAGCAAATCAAACTTGTCAACTTTGGAGTTGACAAAACTTCAGTGATAGCTCGCCCTAAAATTTAGGCGTTATCTCCGTGCGCCTGCCTGTGTGCAGGGTAGCTGCTAAACGTGTATGTGAAAGCAGGAGAAAGACAAAAGTCTGACACGGAGTGATGTGCCAACGTGTAGAGAAGGCTGTGTTCTGTTTTATAATTCAGAGGGTACAGATGCATTAACCCATGTCAAAATACAAGTACCAACTTGAGCTCAAAATCCAAGGTCTTATCTCCCTTTCATACCGTCTAGACTCTGCATGCTTTCATTTTATCGCCTGAAGAAAATCTTATTTCCAGAAAATTTTTCACCATTCTGAAGTGCGTAGGCTGTTCAATAAATATTTTTTTCCGCTCTCAAAAATCTAAGTATCAATAGAGATAAAGTTTGTGCCTAATATACCGTACCGAAACAAAATGACACAAACTTGGACGTATAAAATTTTATATTGTAAAAAAAAAAAACCATTGACCACACGAATCTGTTCGCGAAGTTTTGCAGCTATGACTTTGACATACGAATCTGAGATCGCTGCCAAACACTCACATCTAGACATTATTGAAAGAGCCGTTCTGTTTAAGCCTGAAATGAGCCGTTCTGTTTAAGTCTGAAATTCGGTGATTCCATTTGCCACTTTTCGATCAAGTGGCCTGAAAACGGAGGACAGTTTGGTGTCATAATCAATGCATGCGTACTCGGTCACCTGTGAACGTATCTGTCATTTTCAAGCGTATACTATAATGTCTGCTTAATCTACAACCCTTCTTTTACCCAGGATTAAAATCGACGGTTTCTAACATTTTACCGGTTAAAAGTAACAATGATGCTGTTTGTCCATCTTAAAATAATTGTTGTTGTTGTTTTTGTTTGTTTGATTGATTGATTTTAGATAATGAATGTTTTACTTTCTCTTCGAATTGTTGTTAAGTATCACTACAATTAAGGGATATTATTATATGTCTAACATTCTAAAATAATTTTTTTTTTTCTTTTCATTTTTTTTATATATAAAAGTAAATCTTTTTTCTTTGTATTTATTTTTTTGGTTTTTTTTTATCTATTTATTTTTCATCTATGTTGGTGCAACAAGTAGTCAACTAGACTATGGACATTTTTGTTCTCTAATTAATGTATCTTTTATATAAACTTTTTTTTGGTAGTGATTGTATATAAGGATAAATGTTTTCTCTTTATTAGTAATCTCTTTTTTAATATAGGTTTTTTTTTAGAAAAGATTAAAAAAAAATTATTGATAGAACAAGAATCAATTATAGTCATAGGTTTTTCACTTTTGGCTAGCCTTAAAATTCAAATAAAACTTGGATTAACATCTCTAAAAATAACCAAAAATTGAATACAATTTAAAGAGCAAAAACTCTTAACTTAGTCTCATTTTTGTTTTATGTTGATTCTAAGTAACCTAGTAGGCTTGACAATCCTGCAAGCACTATTAGTGCTATCCTAAAAATGGCCAAAGAGTGTTGCAAGAGGCAACAAAAATCCAACAAATAATTATTCATCCTCCATTGATCCACAAGGCTTAGTGGACTCTAGACTTATCCTCATCCTTACCTAAGTCTTTGTTGGCTAAACTAAGAACCATTTGGTTCACCTCTAGCCATTCAAAAGTGTCCCTATCCTGATTAGAAATCAAAATGTATCCAACCGGACTTTCACTATTATTTTAACCAAAAATTTAGTCGTTGCATTATTTTGTCTATCAACATAGAACGAGATGGCATCCTCAAACTACTACCAAATGGGCTTAATTTGGCTCACAATGTTTCTTATCCCCCAAGCCTTTAGTTTAAAATTTCTAATAACATCCAAAAGCCCCACCATAATTTTTGAGTCAGACTCAACTATGATCTTTCTAACCCCATTCTGCCAAGCATTGAGAGAACCTTGTGTGAGAGCTAGTCCTTCAACTTCATTGTTAGTATCCCTTCCAAGATCCTCTAGCTCCAAATGGAGAATCTTCCATTTGAAATATATTCTAAGAAAATTAATGCAGGCAACCTCTGAGTTATCTTTAACTACACCATCAAAATTAATCTTTTCGTAACCTGGGGGAGGGGTTGTCATGGTCTCAACTTCTGTGGCTTGGGAATCCCATCATTATCTTGAGTTTTCTTGTCCCTAAGGTGAGCTCTGATAGTTTCAAAAACTTTGGTAACAACTTTATGCCAAACCAACTCCATTAGACTAAACTCCTCTCTAAATATTTTATCTCAACTGACAAGAGCCCACTTCTTACCCATCCGTGGGCCATCCCACAAAAATTTTCTCATAAGCGAATCCAACTCTCTAAGGACTCTCACAGGGACAACTAGAATGGAGAATTTATAAACAAACATTGCTTGGACCACCAATTGGATGAGAGCTATTCTTTCTCCGAAGGTAAGCCAACAGTGAGTCCAAATATTAACTAGCAACGATTATATCCATTAAAGCTTTCTAATAAACTATCCTTAGGCTCTTAAAATGAAGAGGAACCCTTAGATAATCAAATAGAATGTTTGGGAACACTTTAGTATAGCTCATCCTATGGGTTTACCTTGCCAGTGGGATATGGCACATCCCTATGCACTCAAGTGGTGATCAGTTGAGGAGACATGACCTAGCAATCCCAGTCATAATGATCATGATTATAATAAATTATGGGTAAGATTAAAACTTGAGCAGGTGTATTGGCAGCCATGGTAAAGGGCTAGATGGAGTATGGATAGGGAACAACTACGGTGGACCAAACAAGCCAAATGGGTTGTCAGGCCCCGCAACAACAAGATAGAGTTGATCTAATTCTCATGCATTATATGATATTTTGGGATACAATAGGGGTTTCTCAATGCCTCAGTGATCTATAGGTGCCATGGCGATGAGTTGGGCTTACCCTATGCTAATACTTGGTGGGTGGAGTTATAGGATGATACCGACATGAATATCTTGTATGTGGATGATGTCAGGACTACAACTAGCTATGGTGCCTAGTTTATTTCTTAGTCTCCACGGGTACCGAGTCATGTGGTGGATAAGGTTAGTGGTGATGATGGAGAGACTATGATAGAGATAAAGGATACTTCCCAATGATAGAGACATTTTTGAGCTAGCGATGGAGGGAGGTAGTTCAAGACTGAGGCAGATCAACCTCCTAAGAATGGAGGTGATGGTGAGGGTGGAGGTGATGATCAGGGTGATATGGGAATGATTTTGAAGAAACCTCTAGCATGGATAAAGGAGGAGTGGATTGTGCTCCAGGTTAAGTGAGATAGTTTGGTTGAGGAGCGAGATGGACTCTTACAGGTTGTGGCAGAGTGGGATGTGAGATTACAAGGAGAGATGGATGCTTGAGATGCTAATATTGTATAGCTATAAAGGGAGGTGGAGGTACTATGAAGTATCATGGGTGGAGGTGGTGATGCAACTGTGATAGCTATCCTTCGTATAGAGATAGTAAAGAAGGATGGATGTTTAAGATAGGATTTATTTCTCCTTTATGCAAAGGAGGATCACACATGGTCGTAGGAGGTATACATTCGATTTTTGGAGGATTGAATTATGTAGGGAGTTATATCACTACCTCTATTATCCTCTTCTTTGATATCTATCTCTAGCAAGTAGAGCGAGTCCAGGCATAACAGTTCTCTTTGTAGAGATCCACGATAACCTGATCCATAAATGTCATAGGATTCTGGCCATGGACCTCATTTTGTACCTCTTAGGAATCATGGTGGTGCTAGCTAGTAGCGCTTATTACTTTTTTTGTAGTTTTTATTTTTATATATGAGCCTTAGTGCTTTATTGTATACAACCTTCAAGCGTACTTTGTACTTGCAATTTATATATACATATACATGGTTTTTCTTTTGTGTATCATTTTGTGTTGCACTTTTTGTGTTCCCTTTATTGTGGATGTATGTATGAATGCATATGTGTATGGTGGTATGAATATCTTATGAATGATGTGCATACTTTATTATGATGATGAGGCTCGAGCTCAAGTCGAGTAGGAATATGGGCATCAGTCAATCCTTCGATCAATACCAAAATCGTGCTCAAGAGGGAAATTGAGGCGGAAGCCTGAAAACCCACCCTGATACAGTGGGTAGAGTTTTGGATCGATAAAAAGAAGCAGGTTGACCCTAAAAGTTTTCCCATCATCAAATTTGTATCACATCAAATGACTTTTAAGGTAAGAAAGCAGTGCCTTCATTTATGAAGGTGCACAATGATTAGTTGATAATAAATAAGATTAATACTCATTAATTGGGTAGCAGGTCAGGTCTCAGGTACATAGCAGAGGTCAGCCTTAGCATATCTTCTCCCATAATTAATGGTTCCAGGTGGAAATGGATAAAATTTATTGCTTGATAGTATTGCTATATGAAATCATACTGATCAATGGTTATGATTCGAGCAGTACTACCTACCTCCTTTTGGTAGCCACCTTTCACTATAGTCTATGGAATATTTGAAGATACCTATAGCATGGCCACCCCTATTGGCACAACCTAGTTATCTCATTTGCCACCATCTATATTGAATGCAACATTTCTTGTAATATCTACATATACTGAAATTCTTGGCATTCCAAAGGGTCAGACTCTTTATCCATTACAACTCATATGTAATATTTTGCTATTCAAGAAATATAAGTTCATTATTGTTTGGTCTTCAATTAAACTCTTGAATTTATGAAGTACTGAACATTTATTTTTGCTATAGCTATTCGTATGTATGTGCTCTAATTTTAAATTTTGGATTTCATTCATTTTTACCTGGTATTTCTGTAAATCACATTCAATCATGCATATCAGAATTTAGATGAGAGTGAGGGTTGGTTGATCTGTTAAGTGATTTGCATGTATTCCCTACAATGGTTTAAGTTTGTTCTACATAGTTTTGATGCGACTGAATCCATCTCCTTTTAAGTTCTAGCTTTAGCTTCATTTCCATTTTATTTCAACATCCTTTTCCCTCAGTCATTGTTATCTAGGACACCAAAGGCATCGACCTTCTTCGAAGATCAACCACCCAAGCCTCCTAGCTTTGCAATCATTCAATGTTGGTTTAAGTTTGTAGGATGCGTAAACCTTTTTGTTAGATCGATTTCACACCAACAATTTTTGGCATCCTTGGTGTGATGGAAAAGCCCCACCATATTTGTTGAAAAAAGCTTGGTTGTACTCTGTATTATGATATTTATCCTCAAATTCACTTGGTGACTCTACTCAGGATCAGTCGAACTCCATGATCAATTATATACTTATATTATTTTTAAAAACTACTTTCTTGGAGGACCAAAGGTTTGATGAATAGCCTTGACCTCACTAGCAGAGAAATTATGCTCATATGGTGACTCCAACTTAAATAAAGAGCCTAAAAGATCTAAAGGATCAGTACTAAAATGGTTCAGTAGTCATATCCCAGTTGGAATGATATAGACCCCTTGAATATCTCGAATCTACACAACATCCCCAAGGAGGCCCTAAAAACTTTGTCAAGCTATGATTGTACAAAAGGTGCTCCATATGAACATTATCAAGATGTAGTCTCTTTGGCTTACATTCACAATATTACATCTGGGTGTGTCATGCTTAGGCTCCTTGCTCTCTCTGTTAGGGCAAGAGCATTATTGTAGTACAAATATTTGAAGTATGAAACCATTCATATTAGGGCCGACCTAGAAAAATCCCTCATCATCACTTTTGATAGCTCTAGAGATCCCTTCTCATTGCTCACCTAGTTCTCATTTATCAAGCATACCCCTTATGAGAGTGTTTCAGACTTTAGTATCAAATTTGATAGAACTTGGTAAACAATTCCCCTAGAATATTGGCCATCTCATACCCAAGCATATCTATACTATGTCTAGGATTTTTCCCTAACATGAGCCTCTTAATTAAGTAGACAGGAGAGAAGGTATTTCCACAAATATATAAGGAGGTATTCTGAGAAAGTTTCACCTCTCAAGGTCTTACAAGCTCTTCTCCTCTTTTCATCCTCACTCTATAGCTTGCTACCAATAGGATTCATGCCCAGACAATACAAATCTATGTTGGGTAATTCTCCTACCTACTCCTAGAGTAATGAGCAACAAACACAAAAAGAAAGGATAAAAATCCATTGGTTCACCGAAGAGGTAAAAAGTATGAATAAGAAGCTCTCAATGGATGAAAACGAAGAGCTTGGAAATTGGTAATCATTCGCACAACATATCTATGTGTAACTGACCATAAATATAGGAATCAATACATTTCAAGAGATCCCACCATATGAATATAAAGGATGGGAATGAGATCAAGATTTTGACTCATGTAGAATATATGATTGTTCATCTCCCAATATGGACAACCTCATTGCCTATAACTCTTTTTAGGGATTGGAGAGGTAGAAGAATGAATACTTGACAACCTCTCTTATGGTGCACCAGGCCCACAACAATACCCTAACCCTGCCTACACAAATCATGGTGGTGGAACGACAACTCCTAGCATCACTGCTTCCCCAAAAAGGCTCATATTTCAACCAATAGAATATGGAGCCCATCAAAATGCCCATGTGTGATCCTAGAAGAGTTGCAAGTGAAGTAGCAAGTGCATAGCCCTTCCAACCTAGATTATGCTACCCATCGTCAACCCAGGTTTTCTACAGCAACCAAGCTGACAATCTCCACATCCAAGGAGATCCAAAAAGGAAATATTGTAAGCATTGGATTGTGTTTGAAATAATCATTACTACTCAAAAGGATGAGGTAGGAGTGACAGTGCAAATTGAACCCTACAAAGTATAATGTTGGTACCCATCCCTAGAGGGATCACCAATCAAAGCATGGTTTGAGGTAGTAAGTGTAATGTTTGCACAAATGGTTTATGCAAAAAGTACAAGGTTTTTGAGGTCGAGCATGATATTTAGGTGGGTCTCTAGTGCAATTAATAGTGATTATGGGTAGTTCTAAAATGAGCATGAATACCAGCTCAAGTTTAGTACCATTTGGCTCAAACACTACCAGTTCACTAGATAAGTCACGAAAAGATTGTGGACCATGCCATAATTTTGTGTAAATAGTCAACAATTAAATAAGAAGGTGCAGTGTGTCCAAGACCGCCTTATAGGTGATATTATATTAATATAGGATTGCAAGGACTTTATTTCCACTTGGTTATCATCAGTTAGCTAGATTTCTAGAATATTTAGAGTCAAAGCACTTCTTCCCATTTTCATTTTGCTTAATTTCTTATTTATCGATTTTTTGTCTTTATTTTATGTTTTGACTTAGTAGCCCAATGGATAATGTTCTTGAAATTTACAATCATGCAAAGCAAGTACATCAAGATTCATGCATGCATCACCCTAGCATAAGAACAAAATCATAATATCAAAAGGGGACACCCAAAAGGTAATATTTGGAAGTACTATCCATAACAAGCCAAATATTTTAAGGGTGGAACTAAGGTCATCGTTGGTCGAGATAATTTATCTATATATAAGGTGCCTCATATGTAACATTGGTATATCATCAAAGGATAAGTCCACAAAAACTGATGAAATATTTCATGATGGATTCTAATAGGTTAAGTGAGTTCTTGCTGAATTACATGAAGAAGAAAGGCTATAACATGGTAGATAAATGTCTTTGGCATTCTATCTATTCTTGAAGTAGCCCTAGGTTGTAGCAGAGTATTTTATTGGTAATGCAATCTATGGGGGTATCTCATGGATCAAGCGGTTCATCATCAGTGTCCTTATCTACTACAACGTTACAGCAACTTATTGTTGCAAATAGGTTATATTGATGAAACAAACATTAAGTGACTTCAAAGTAGAGCATGATCATCCTATCTCCATACTTTGTAATAATACAAGTGCCATAAATATTTCAAATAATCCGGTGATGCATTCAAGGACCAAGCACATTTCGGTCAAGTATCACCTTTTGAGAGAGCAAGTGAGTGATCAGTAAATCATATTGGAATACATTCCTACAAAGGAGTAGATTGATGACATCTTTACCAAGCCACTTCCAAAGGAAACATTTGAGTATCTCAGAAGTAAGTTGGGAGTAGTTTCACTCCCATATCATCATTGAAGTCTCAATTAGAGCAGTTAGAAAGGGGGTGTTGTCAAGTGTCTTATCATTTAGCCTCGAGAAGCCTTTGCCATTGATGTCAAAGGGGGAGAATTTTAGTAAGGGAGAGAAGTTTGGAATTTCAGTAAGGAGGAGCAACTTGTGATCCTTTTGTAGTGAAGGACAATTTCTTTGCAAGGTTACCATCAATGACAAAGGGGGATATTGTTAGAACTATTAATTTGTCATTGATGTCAAAGGTTGAGTTGGTTGCTGGTAAACGGTAGCGTGCTTGGACAAATTATTCAAGGTAACTATATTTTGAGTGAAGGTTTAAATATTATAATATTTAAATATTATAAAATTAAGTGAACATTTGAATATTTAAATATTAGATTTAAATATTACAAAGTTAAGGTTTCAATATTAACATTATGAATGAATTGACCAACTTTTGAGCACCAAAAGAAGGAGAAAAGGTGTGCATATAAATAAAGGCCATAGTTCATTTTCAAAAGAATAATAAGCTGAAAGATCATCGATTAAAAGGGATATCGTGTGAAAAGGAAGCGACACGACTATACAAGGAGATGTGATGAGCTACATCAAATACTAGAAGAGAGAGATCCTACTGTGGCAAAGGTTAAAAGCAAGGAGCAGTAGCAAAGAAGAATAGGAGCAGTAGTGAAGTGGAATGGATAGTGTGGAGCAAACATCTTTTATAGACAAGCGCATGAATACTTGTTGCAGACGATACTATCCAATGGAGGCAACGATGGATTTCTTATGGAGCAAAAATGGATATACAAGAGGACAACTTCTTACCGTAGAAATCACAATGATTTTAGAAAGGTATTTTCGTTGAGGTTCAACGATTGGTTTATGAACGAAGACACTCTCCTGGCTTTAGTGTGCACAATATGAGACGTGATTCCATACGATAAAAGAAGGGACATTAGGATCTACATATATGAAAAGTGTGGCATTGGAGGATGGATCAAAAATAAGTGTCCATTGTACGGATTACCAAGTTGGTTCTTGTACATATCTAAAATCCATATGTTCAAACAATGCATACAATAGTTTTAAAAGCTTCACAAATACACCACGTGGGAGCTTTTTTTGTCTTGAGTAAAGCATTGAAATTGTTACACTCTAGGACCATTACAAGAAGCAACATGGAAAATAGATAAAGTATAGTCATTACAGTGGTGAGTATCCATGCAAGTGCTAAAGTAATTGATAGCAATTTGTTTCATGGTTTGAGAGGCAACCATTAGATCATATAGTGAGGCATGCAACACCACCAGTAGTGGTGCGAGGAGCTTAAGGTGCCCCCTAAATCTGGTACAACATCCATGAGGTTTTTAAACATGAGCAAGGAAGTGTAGGTGTAGTGAGTTGAAGAAGTAACACAAATTTTTGTTGATGGTTAGTTGTAGATTATATCTATGAATAGTGTCATAGATGGATAGCTCAATATCAGTGGATTTTAGGCCAAAAAAATAGTGAAGAGATTAGTATAGTATCCATAAAAGTTTGACCAACATTTCATAGCATTATCTGAAGAACTTCTAAATTACCTACAAGCATCGCTTGAACATTAAGGATGTAAGCATCACAGGTGAAACTCAGTGAACATTCATTCTCCTCTGAATCTGAAAGTCACTATTTGAATACTAAGCCAATAGAAGGTTGTAAAATTACATTGTGACAAATTTGTAAATAGTCCTGGATGCCATCGATGATCAAATTTTGGAGTAGACTTAAGCAATTTCATAAATCATATTTTGAGCAGACCTGAACAAAGTTATTTATCATATCTTGGAAGCAAAACCTGAGCAAATTTATGTAAGCTTTTTTATCAGCATTCTAAGGTTGTTGCTTTTAGGTTGATGCCTTAAGGAGATTGGTGTCTCCTATGGGTTGGTGCCCATGAACTTGCACAAGAATATTGGTGTCTCCTGTGGGTTGGTTCCCACAAACTTGTAACAAGGAGATTGGTGTCTCTTGTGGTTTGGTGCCCATGAACTTGTAACAAGGAGATTGGTGTCTCCTATGGGTTGGTACCCACGAATTTTAGTGAATAAATATAATCAATAATTTTCCATGGTTTTCTCCTGAAAGGGTGTTTCCACGTAAAACTCTTGTCTCTTATGTGTATGGATTTTGTGCATTGATTTATTATTGCATTCATATTATTACAATTATTATTTGGAAGAAAAAGTTATATCTTATACTATTCAGCCCCCCTCTTAGTATAAGCATGTGTTTCTTCACATCAATGACCATATTTTCTTTCTCTTTATAATAGACTATCTCATTATCATATCCAAAGAGATTGGTGACCCATTTTTGCTACTTAAGGGAAAAAATACTCTATTCTAGGATATAATTAAGGCTACAATGATTTATCTTAATGATGAAGTGTCACTATAATAATTATGGTCGTCAATGGAGGATGACAAAGACAATATCCATCATGTTCTTCTTATAAATTGATTTGGAGATGTTCTACCCTAGCAAGGTGTTTCTTATGAATGTAAGTGATTGACCTTATTACATAAGTATTGCCCCATATCCCACTCCAAATGTATCATTTTTATGATAAAATTTTTAGAAAAAATAGGTATGGTTAAGACTGGTGTGTGGTACATGGTATTCTTCAAAGTCAAAAAATATTGCTCAACTACATTGTTACATGTGAATGCATTCCTAAGAAGCGTGGTACATGGTATTCTTCAAAGTGAAAAAATGTTGCTCAACTACATTGTTACATGTGAATGCATTCCTATGAAGCATAGTTTTCAAAGGAATATATATTCCCATAGACCTTGATAAACTATCGATGATATCTTGTAAGGCTAAGGAATCCCTGAAGGCTCTTCATATTTTGGGTTTGGGCCACTCCTTCATGGCCTTAATATTTTTTGGATCTATGTGGACACCATATTTGGACACAATGTGCCTCAAATGTTCTATATTAATTACCTCAAATGTGCATTTAGATTGTTTGAAATACAATCGTTTTTACTATAGGAACCTTAACACCTAATCAACATGTTGTATATGCTCTTTTCATGTTTTGTTGTACATTAGAATGTCATAAAAAACCAATGCAAACTTCATATATAGAGTTTTAGAACCCTATTCATAAAGCCTTGGAAATTTTATGGTGCATTGATGAGGCTAAAAGGCATGACCAAGAACTCGTAATGCCCCTCATGGGTCCAAAAAGTTATTTTGGAAATGTCCTTATGAACATGAATCTGTTGATACCTTGACAAATGGCTATTTAGCTAGATTAAATCATAGGTCCAATTTTCCAAGGTCTAGTATAAATCATGTAAAAGCCCACTCTTAGAATAATATCAATATCAATGAATCACAGTCATAGAATAAAAATAATAATTCATATTAAAAAATCACTCAAATATTATTCATAAACCAAGATTGAGTTTCATGAGATCAAACTATATTACAATGTATGGAGTTTTATATCCATAATATAACCTTACAAGGTGACTCCTCAATACTCAACTATTGCTCTCCTCAAACATCCAAGAGATGCATCCTTTATTATTCCTCACATATGACTAAATTCTCATGAATATTCACTTTACATCTTACCACATATCATGTAACTCTTCACTCAAATATTTCACACATACATTAGATAAAATATAACTCACACTTTGTAATCTAATATTTACATATGTATAATGTACCACATGCTACAAAATATTGTAATACCTCCAATACTAACTTGAGGTCCAATTTGGTAAAATATTGAGCACCATGCAATTCATGCAACAAACCATCAATCATAGGTATGGGAAACTTATCCACGATGATTATATTATTAAGTTCATGAAAGTCAACATACATTCTCCATAAACCATCCTTATTCTTGACCAGTAAGATGTTGGATAAAAAGTAGAGTTGTGTTTGGAAAAATTAGTTGTGTGTCCAATAGTTCCTTCACCAACTACTCAATCTCATTCTTTTTGTGATAGTGGTAATTTATGGCTGATAGTTTGGAGGTCATGTCCCAAGAATTAAGTCGATTCTATGATCTTCCATCCAATTAGATGGTGGTTGTTTAGGCTTAATGAAGACCCATTGATTCTTTGATACACAACTACATCTAGAAATATCTACCCACAACTACCCTATGGCCTTTCTTAATTAGTATTTATATCTGATGGGATGTTATAATTTGAGGATTTTCAACTTTCACTCATTGAATGATGTGAGTCCTATTATATATAGTGAATTGCATTTAAAGTTTTGAAAATGTCCAAGACACCATTCCTAATGTTTGTAGCCAAGGGAAACCCAATATAATGTCCACTACACCTAATGGGACTACATAGATATCAATATGATAGTAGTAATCACCTATGGATATATAGACATTTTGACATGTACTATTGTAATTCATGATATCCCCATTAGCAATTTTTACTTGGACTTGATCACAACCATAAATGAAACAATTTCTTTGTTCTTTTGGTGACACTGGTGTTATTATTACTAACAAAGTCCAATAGAATCAAAACTTTGTGCACTTTGTGAAAACATTAGACTATCGTGCATTGGGGTGTCAATATTATTGTAATGGAATTTAAACAAATGGTGGGAATATCTTCTTTGTGATTGGCAATTGGAGGTTGTACATCCATTAATTCTAGTAGCTCTTCTAGTGAATCCACAATTGCATCCCTTGTGTCCACTGAAGAAGTTGAAGCATTTTTCATACCAGGAGGTAGAGATATTGGGTTTTCCATGTGTGTCTTATGGCCCACATTTCATCACAGTCATAATAGAGTCCCTTGGATCTATGGTTGGTCATATCCTTTGGTGTTAGAATATTGACTATTGGAGCTTTTGAAGCATTATTATTTATGGATGCAAAGGTTTTATTTTGAAATGTAGAGGGTCTAAATTTATTTTGTTGAGTATTTCATTTTTTCTATGCGATTTTAGCTAGCCTTGTGGCCATCATGTAGGTGGTCAACATAAGCATTTGAACCCCAATTCTTATCTCTTTCTTAAGCCCACCAATAAAATATCTCTTGAAGAATTCATCTAGAAAGGATTCAGTTCTATTGGTGAGCTTCTCAAAAGCAATAATATACTCAGGCATAGTGCTTGTTTGTCGAAGCTTAATGAGGGCATGATAAAATATTTGAACTTAATTATATTTATGCATGATTTGGGACTTGTTTTCACAACCATGGATGCCAATGTAGCTCTTCAAGGTCAAAATGAAATGCAACTATAAAGATCCACTGGTCAAAAGGGGTTTCATGGAGCTCATACCATGGCCAACCTTAATAAACCAAATGTGGGACTTTGTTCCATTAAACCTTGGAAAATCTATTTTGGGAAGTCTCAGAGTTATGTCTCTATTGTTTTTCCATTGATTTTTTTCATCATTAAAGATCCTAGAAAATCTTGGTCATTTAATAGTTTTCCCCGCTGAGCATATTGTGTTATTTTTAGCATACCCATAAAAATTTGGATTTTTAATTTTAAGCACTTCAAGGTCCTAACTCATCTAGCCTTGCTTATGCTGACAGTCTACTATCATGGTGGTGAGGAGATATTTGACCCTTGAGTTACATTATTACATTCAATTTGGATATTTACTCCTCTAGCTTGTACATTCTAGCCTCCATTGCTTAATAGCAAGTCTCAGAGGGCATTTACTAGAAATGTTAGTATTGTAGTTACTATTTTTAGTAAGGTTCTCGAAAAAATGTACGGGTCCTATATATCAAAATAATCAGCTCGATGAGACAATCACAATGGGCTATATCTCAAAATAGCATTTGTTAGCAGCCCAAGTTTTTTCAACAGGGGTTTTTGGGTTGCATATTTGCTTCAAAACTCTATCCTATGAGCTTTGCTCCAGATAAAGTAAGAGGGAATGGATGCATTATAGGTTAGAATTTGTGTATTGTCTATATCCCTCTATTATATTACAACAATTATCAATAATGCTTGGACCAATATTTCAAGCCAATATTACATTCAATTTGGATCTTTACTCCTCGAGCTTGTACATTCTAGCCTCCATTGCTTAATAGCAAGTCTCAGAGGGCATTTACTAGAAATGTTAGTTTTAGTAGTTACTATTTTTAGTAAGATTCTTGAAAAAATGTATGGGTGCTATATATCAAAATAATTAGCTCGATGAGACAATCACAATGGGCTATATCTCAAAATGACATTTGTTGGCAGCCCAAGTTTTTTCAACAAGGATTTTTGGGTTGCATATTTGTTTCAAAACTCTATCCTATGAGCTTTGCTCCTGATCAAATTAAGAGGGAATGGATGCATTATAGGTTAGCATTTGTGTATTGTCTATATCCCTCTATTATATTACAACGATTATCAATAATGCTTGGACCAATATTTCAAGCCACTACTCAAGAAGGATTCCACACATACCCTTGAATGCACTACCCGCCTCTTTGATCAATATGGGAGGACAATCTTCTTAAGTGTTGTATTGGACACACTATATATATTACATGACCAACTAGTTTCCTATATATGAAGGTTTGGCTCAAGGTTCCTAAAAGGGGTATCCTAATATATGTGAGATACATGGGAGCTTAATTTCATATACGTGTGTTGTCTAAGGCCTAGGTATTGGAGCTTGATCACCCCTCACTTCACTAGATGCTTTATGGGCAATCCAACTTAGCCAATAACAATAGCTCTTGCATGTTATTTTAAAATAACCAAAACATCATTTCTAACCTATGAACTTAGGGCTAATAGAAAAAAATGCTCACAACAAAAGCTTACCATGCTCTAGAAGGGCTTTGATGCCACTTGCAATGAACCTCTTCTTCTCATTTGAATATTTCACCTTGAAATTCTTAGTGCAAAGTTGATGCCTCTTGCAATGAACCTCTTCTTCTTCCTTTTATATCATCTATATCCCAAGAGGTTTTTATTGGCTCTTTTTGCAGCCCAAGTTTTTCAACAAGGGTTTTTGGGTTGCATATCTGCTTCAAAACCCTTAGAGTTTCAAATTTTATATCCTATGAGCTTTGCTCTTGATAAAATAAGAGGGATTGATTCATTATTAGTGTGTCCTGTCTAAATCCCTTTCTTATATTACAATGATGATTGATAATGCTTGGATCAATATTTCAAGCTATTATTTAAGAAGGATTCCACACATATCCTTGAATGCACTACCTACCTATTTGATCATTATGGGAGGACAATCTTCCTAAGTTTTGTATTCGATACACTATGGATATTACATGACCAACTAGTTTTCTATATATGAAGGTTTGGCTCAGGGTTCCTAAAAAAGGTCTCCTAATATATGTGAGGTACATGGAAGCTTAATTCTATATACGTGTGTTGTTTAAGGCTTAGGTATTGGAGCTTGATCACCCCTTACTTCACTAAATGCTTGATGGGCAATCCAACTTAGCCAATAACAATAGCTCTTGCATGTTATTTTAAAATGACCAACACATCATTTCTAACCTATGAACCTAGGGCTAATAAAACAATTGCTCACAACAAAAGCTTACCATGCTCTGAAAAGGGCTCTGATACCACTTGCAATGAACCTCTTCTTCTCATGTGAATATTTCACCTCAAAATTCTTAGTGCAAAGTTACAAAAGCTTACCATGCTCTGAAAAAGGCTCTGAAATGGCTCTGATGCCACTTGCAATGAACCTCTTCTTCTCATGTGAATATTTCATCTCAAAATTCTTAGTGCAAAGTTGTACTAAGATAATAAATTCAATGCCAAAGATAATTCTAACTATGATTGCACCAAGTATTGATAAAAGCAACACTAGTATCCTATATCCAATAACATAAGTATTCATTAATGAAACATGAAAAGACAAATAACAATCATTGTAGAAATTGAAGATAAATAATATTACTATCACAAACCTCTTCAAAAACACAACCACCTTATAAAATATACAATTCTTCACTAGCCTATGAAAATTACATCTTTTCATTTTATAATATTTATAACCATATTTTCTTACCTTTTTATAACAATATTCTATCGTAACGTATTATGAAAGTATTCCATAATAATATTCCTCATGACAATTACATTCATAAACAGTTACATTCATAATTTAATGATAACCAAAAAAAAATACTTATAACAAAACGAGTACATGCATCATTTTATGACATACTCTAACTCTAACTCTAACTTTAAAAGTGCCCATTTTTAACTCTTTTTAAACACAATATCATATACCCATAACCCCTAATATAAGTTATGGGAAGCTAGATGTAAAGACGTATAGATTTATAATACCTTCGCCGCTATATCTGATCTCAAAGTTCCCCATCGACGATAACATCTAAAGAATAATGTTCGAATTGGTATTGTAACGTGTGTGTGACTGAAGAGAATCGTACCTATGAATTTTCTAACACGGTTATATATTATCTCAGAGGCCTAAACTAAATAGTCTGAAATAAATAGGCGAGGACTATACAATGTACATAGTTGACTGACTGGCGTAGATGAACGATCGAATCTATTGTACACGAAGCAAATCAAACTTGTCAACTTTGGAGTTGACAAAACTTCAGTGATAGCTCGCCCTAAAATTTAGGCGTTATCTCCGTGCGCCTGCCTGTGTGCAGGGTAGCTGCTAAACGTGTATGTGAAAGCAGGAGACAGACAAAAGTCTGACACGGAGTGATGTGCCAACGTGTAGAGAAGGCTGTGTTCTGTTTTATAATTCAGAGGGTACAGATGCATTAACCCATGTCAAAATACAAGTACCAACTTGAGCTCAAAATCCAAGGTCTTATCTCCCTTTCATACCGTCTAGATTCTGTATGCTTTGATTTTATCGCCTGAAGAAAATCTTATTTCCAGACTTTTTTTTTCCTGAAAACTTGCACCATTCTGAAGTGCGTAGGCTGTTCAATAAATATTTTTTCCCGCTCTCAAAAATCTAAGTATCAATAGAGATAAAGTTTGTGCCTAATATACCATACCGAAACAAAATGACACAAACTGGGACGTATAAAATTTTATATTGTAAAAAAAAAAAACCATTGACCACACGAATCTGTTCGCGAACTTTTGCAGCTATGACTTTGGCATACGAATCTGAGATCGCTGCCAAACACTCACATCTAGACATTATTGAAAGAGCCGTTCTGTTTATGTCTGAAATTAGGTGATTCCATTTGCCACTTTTCGATCAAGTTGCCTGAAAACGGAGGACAGTTTGGTGTCGTAATCAGTGCATGCGTACTCGGTCACCCGTGAACGTATCTGTCATGTTCAAGCGTATACTATAATGTCTGCTTAATCTACAACCCTTCTTTTACCCAGGATTAGAATCGACGGTTTCTAACATTTTATCTGTTAAAAGTAACAATGATGCTGTTTGTCCATCTTAAAATTTATTATTATTATTATTATTATTATTGATTTTAGATGATGAATTTTTTACTTTCTCCTTCGAAGTGTTGTTAAGTATTACTACAATTGAGGGATATTATTATATGTCTAACATTCTAATTTTTTTTTTTCTTTCCATTTTTTTTATATATAAAAGTAAATCTTTTTTCTTTGTATTTATTTTTTTGGTTTTTTTCTATCTATTTATTTTTCATCTATGTTGGTGCAACAAGTAGTCAACTAGATTATGGACATTTTTGTTCTCTAATTAATTTATCTTTTATATAAACTTTTTGGTAGTGATTGTATATAAGGTTAAATGTTTTCTCTTTCTTAGTAATCTCCTTTTTAATATAGCTTTTTTTATAAAAAGATTAAAAAAAATTATTGATAGAACAAGAATCAATTATAGTCATAGGTTTTTCACTTTTGGCTAGTCTTAAAATTCAAATAAAACTTGGATTAACATCTCTAAAAATAACAAAAAATTGAATACAATTTAAAGAGTAAAAACTCTTAACTTTGTCTCATTTTTGCTTTATGTTGATTCTGAGTAACCTAGTAGGTTTGACAATCCTGCAAGCACTATTAGTGTTATCCTAAAAATGGCCAAAGAGTGTTGCAAGAGGCAACAAAAAATCCAACAAATAATTATTCATCTTCCATTGATCCACAAGGCTTAGTGGACTCTAGACCTATCCTCATCCTTACCTAAGTCTTTGTTGGCCAAACTAAGAACCATTTGGTTCACCTCTAGCCATTCAAAAGTGTCCCTATCCTGATTAGAAATCAACATGTATCCAACCGGACTTTCACTATCATTTTAAACAAAAAGTTAGTCGTTGCATTATTTTGTCTATCAACATAGAACACGATGGCATCCTCAAACTACTACCAAATGGGCTTAATTTGGCTCACAATGTTTCTTATCCCCCAAGCCTTTAGTTTAAAATTTTTAATAACATCCAAAAGCCCCACCATAATTTTTGAGTCAGACTCAACTATGATCTTTCTAACCTCATTCTGCCAAGCATTGAGAGAACCTTGTGTGAGAACTAGTCCTTCAAATTCATTGTTAGTATCCCTTCCAAGATCCTCTAGCTTCAAATGGAGAATCTTCCATTTGAAATATCTTCTAAGAAAATTAATGCATGCAACCTCTAAGTTATCTTTAACTGCACCATAAAAATTAATCTTTTCGTAACCTGGGGGAGGGGTTGTCATGGTCTCAACTTATGTGGCTTGGGAATCCCCTCATTCTCTTGAGTTTTCTTGTCCCTAAGGTGAGCTCTGATAGTTTCAAAAACTTTGGTAACAACTTTATGCCAAACCAACTCCATTAGACTAAACTCCTCTCTAAACATTTTATCCCAACTGACAAGAGCCCACTTCTTACCCATCCGTGGACCATCCCACAAAAATTTTCTCATAAGCGAATCCAACTCTCTAAGGACTCTCACAAGGACAACTAGGATGGAGAATTTATAAACAAACATTGCTTGGACCACCAATTGGATGAGAGCTATTATTTCTTTGAAGGAAAGCCAACAGTGAGTCCAAAGATTAACTTTAGCAACGATTATATCCATTAAAGCTTTCCAATCAACTATCCTTAGGCACTTAAAATGAAGAGGAACCCTTAGATAATCAAATAGAAGGGTTGGGAACACTTTAGTATAGCTCATCCTATGGGTTTACCTTGCTAGTGGGATATGGCACATCCCTATGCACTCAAGTGGTGAGTAGTTGAGGAAACATGACCTAGCTATCCCAATCATAGTGATCATGATTATAATAACTTATGGGTAAGATTAAAACTTGAGCAGGTGTATTAACAGCCATGGTAAAGGGCTAGATGGAGCACGGATAAGGAACAACTACGGTGGACCAAACAAGCCAGATGGGTTGTCACTCACCACAACAACAAGATAGAGTTGATCTAATTCTCATGCATTTTATGATAGTTTGGGATACAATAGGGGGTTCCCAATGCCTTAGTGATCTATAGGTATCATGGCGATGAGTTGGGCTTACCCTATGCTAATACTTGGTGGGTGGAGTTAGAGGATGATACCGACATGAATATCTTGGATGTGGATGATGTTGGGACTACAACTGGTTATGGTACCTAGTTTATTTCTTAGTCTCTACAGGTACTGAGTTAGGTAGTGGATAAGGTTAGTGATGCTGATGGAGAGACTATGACAGAGATAAAGGAGAATTTCCAATGATAGAGACATTTTCGAGCCAGCGATGGAGGGAGGTAGTTCAAGACTAAGGCATATCAGCCTCATGAGAATGGAGGTGATGGTGAGGGTGGAGGTGATGATCAGGGTGATATGGGAATGATTTTGAAGAAACCTCTAGCATGGACCAAGGAGGAGTGGATTGTGCTCTAGGTTAAGTGAGATAGTCTTGTTGTGGCTGCTCCACAACGTACCCCAAAATTGGGGACCCACCCTTTTTGCATGTGTTCCAAGAAGACCGAAGTGGCCCATAGGCTAAAGATCAAGTAAAAAAGCAAAACACCACAAGGAGAAGAAGTGTTGCGATATCGCAACATGTTGCAGTTTCACGGCCAAAATAGAAAAAATATCACGATATTGCGACATGTTGCACCGTTGCGACCAAAATAGAAAACTTGTCGCGATATCGCAACATGTTGCAGTTTCACGGCCAAAAGAGAAAAAGTGTCGCGATATCATGACATGTTGCAGTTTTGCGGCCAAAGGAGAAAAGGTGTCGCGATATCGCGACATGTTGCACCATCGCGGCCAAAAGAGAAAAAGTGTCGCGATATCGCGACATGTTGCTTGGTCGCGGTCAGAGGAGAAAAAGTGTCGCGATATCGCGACATGTTGCATTTTCGCGATTCAAAGCAAAAAGAAAGAGCTAGAAATAAAAAGTGTCACGATATTGTGACATGTTGCTTTTTCATGATTTAAAGCAAAGAGAAAGAGCTAGAAAGAAAAAGTGTCACGATATCGCGACATGTTGCATTTTCACGACCAAACGAGAAAAGAAAGAACAAGAAAAAAAAGTGTCGCAATATCGCGACATGTTGCATTTTCGCGACCAACAAGACAAGAAAGAACAAGAAAATAAAAGTGTCGCGATATCGCGACATGTTGCGTTTTCACGGCCAAATAAGAAAAAGTGTCGCGATATCGTGACATGTTGCATTTTCGCGACCAAACAGGAAAAAATGTCGCGATATCGCGACATGTTGCATTTTCGCGATGAAAGACCAGAAAATGGAAACAAAAGCACACGCATACAAGGGAAGGTGAAATGAACAGTCAGGAAATGTGAAACGAACAGCCATCGAAAAGTGAAACGAACCGTCATGGAAGAAGAAACAATTTTTTAGAAGTTTAAATACGCCATTCAAAGAGGCTAGAAAGGGGGGTGGAAATTGCTACAAGCAGAGTTGTAGAGCTGAAGGCGAGAAGGCCATTCTGGACCTGTTTGAGTTGTTTTTCTTCCACAGACTGGTTTGGAAAAACAAAAAAATTTGCTATTGTAAAATGACATATTTTTAATGTAGAAGTGTTTAGAAATTTGCATCTTGTGGGCAAGAAAGAAGGAGATTTTCTTTGCATGCTATGGATTTAATGTTTATTCTTTCATTTTTTTAGATTTCAAATTTATAGATAATGTTAATGCCATGTTTTTTGGGTTACATTAGGCGAATATTCGAAATCTGAATTTTATTTCGTACCCTAGGAACCAACACTTAGTCTATGGGGATTGTGCTTGTTTTGCAAGTCCAATAGGTTAGGTTGCATACATGGAGACCTCACATCTTCGATTTTGTCGGAAGAGTATAACATCATATTGAGTACGTTTTATTTTTAGTTTTTCTGCATTTCATTTTCATTTTCTGCATTTTATTTTTTTTCCAAAAATTTTAACTTATTTTAAATCTTCAGGCATTAAAATAAACATTTAAAAATTTTCAAAATCCAAAAAAACAATGAACAATCACTAAAGTTTCATGATGAAATAAACCAACATTGCCCCTTGTTTACAGTTACTTGCAATCACTAAGGTGTTCCAAGCATTTAAATTGAATATCTTTATTTAAGATTACTAATACACATATGCAAATGCTAATACAATGGAGACCTTGGAGAAGTTGTTTGTTTAACTTCTTTGCAAGAGGGGATTTGGAATCCAAATCCTAAAGGAGAGTGTACTTTCACAACTGGGTGAAAATACCACTCAATATATTGGCGCTAGAAGAAGGGCCTGAATTGTTTTATTTCAGAGTGATTTAAATGCTATAGGGATTTAAATTTTGAATATTTCATGCCCTATTGATTATTATCTTTAGCCCTCTTTTAATAATACAACCTTGTACTATTAAAAGGAGGACATGAATTGCTATGCATTGTTCTAACGCTTTTGATTTTTCATATAGGAATAAAGTGTTTTGATTTTATTTAAAAAAAAAATTTGGTCTCGACTAACAAGGTTGTCTCCATGCAATTACTTTCATTCGATTTTAATGGATATACCTCTTGGTTAATGCTAATTTATAAGGAGTTATTTTGTCTAAAAATGTATTTGTTGTCGGTATTATGCTCTTCACCTACGCGTAATGCGATCTTGTGAATCAGAAAGCCTACAACACTAGGAGTATGCTCTTCACTTGCGCATATGCGATCTGGTGAATCAAAAACTTACATTTTTAGAATACTGCTTTGTCAAGGTTCCTTCTGTCATGACTAATGAATTGATTTTGAAGTTATTCTTTGAATTTCATTAATTGCAAGATTTTCTATGTGTCTTAGGTTTTCTTTGAGGTACTGAGAGTTTTGTCAGGTTCTTGTGGGGTTATCATCATTGATTTTTGAATCAAATGGCGCAACCTCCACCACCTCCTTGGTACGGAGCCAATAACATCCCTTTGAATATTGTAGGGGATATTCATGAGATCCCTAGGAATATAGATAGATTTTTGCCCAAATACAAATCGGATGGCCCAAGGACCGCAGAAGAACATATTCAGGCCTATAGGGATGTTTTAATAAGATTGCAAGTCCAACATGAAGATTTGGCTTGTAGACTCTTCCCCATGAGCCTAGACCAAGTGGCTTACGAATGGTATATTTACTTACCTACTGGTTCCATTACGTCATGGATGCAAATGGAGAATGCTTTTATCAACCAATTCAGGTCACCATTAGATCCCACAATCATCTATAATCAGTTCATTACATGCAAAAGAGGCCAGGGGGAGCCAATCTAAACTTTTAATCAGAGATTTTAGAAGTGCTATAATAGAGCAATTCAACATTTTCCCATTGATCCCATAGTAGCTTTGCAAATATATTTTGGGGCATTGGATCCTATGACGACAATGTTTGCAAGGAGAAATCCTCAAGTTACCACGCTTGCTCTAGCCTACAATGAAGCTATGACCATTGAACAACAAATGACACCACAGGGGTATGGGTTTTCCTAGATGACTATGGTAGGACAATATGGTCCATATGGTCAAGCTCCTATGATGAATCAGATCATGGCACCATAAATATCAGGCATAAATGCTTTGCCTTATCAAAAACCATATTCATCAACACCCGCTTACGCACCCAATCCAATTTCGATTCAAAGTGTGAATCCCTATGCAAATCAAGTGGCTCAAAATCCAACTCAAATGTTAAGTCAAGATCTCACCAATTACGCAAATCCTATTGGAACTAGCAATAACATAGCTCAACCAAAAGAGATTTATTCAGAGGTTGAAGAACTCAAAAATATGATTCACAAATTGAGTAATGATTTTGTTCAAAAATAGAAGTATGAATCCCATGCCCCTCACCCAAATCAAAACTTCAACAATAGAGGGAGACAGTGGAATACGAAGCCAAACAATGGGGGTGTACCTTCCCCTATTGTTAAGGGGTGTACCTTCCCCTATTGCTAATCAGATAGATACTTCTGCAGGATCAAGTCACTCTAGTTCCATTCTTAATATTTCTGATTTTGCATGGGAAAAGGGGTGTAGATTGCATAATACAAAGGAGCATAATGAAAGGAGTTGTCCCGAAATGGCTAGGTATACCCATTGTCTCCAAGCTCAAGTGGATGATTTGGAACTTGTGCCAAATAATGGTCCACCCCAACATCAACAAGGAGTGGACAACATTTTGGTGGTGGAAACTCTATATCGTCAAGAGAGTGAGAATGAGGAAGGTGAATATGAATGGGATGATAAGCATGTTGATGAATCAGAAGATGAAGAAAAAGTACTTGAGCATCACGACTTGAACTTGGAGGATGATTACTATGATTCATGGAAGAAATGGGAAGAACATTATCAATCCAAATCTTCTAATAAACTTGTTGTGTCAATTAATATGCAGGATAACTCAATGGCTTCCTCACAGGAGGATAATATAAATCTTGTACAATTTGAGAAAGTTTTGGAAGAGGAATTAGAATCTCATCAAATTTTGGAACATGATAAGGATTCTACAACCATGAATCAAGAAAGAGAGTAATTTGCTTTAGATTACTTTGAAGGAAAAGAAATTGAAAATCTTGATCCACTTACTTGTGCTACAATGATTACGCCATTTCAAAATGAGAAAATTACAAAACCTAAATCATTTGGGTTTGATATCATTGATGATCCAATTGAAAATCTCACGTTACCCAAAACAACCCAGGTGATTGATCATGGAAATGTGTTAGTCAACCCACCCCTAGATAGACAAGACTTATGGTTTGAAAGGGATGGACATGTGTTCAATTGGGTACCTAAGTTTGGTGCCTTTGATAAGCAAATCATGGAGAAAGAACAAGTGCTACATGATGACGAATGTCATGAGAGAAAAGAGGAATTTTCAAATCCTCTTCAAGTAAGGTCAAATGAAAACATGCCAAAGGTAAAATCTCATCTTTTTGGTTTCACCATGCAAAATTTGAATGAAGGTTTGCCTAATGAATGGTTTGATCCAAATATTATTAATGTTATGGCTTTATTGAATGAAGCTGAAAGCTTATTTCTACACCAGGAATCAAAGTGCGGAATGGACATCTTAAAGAATAGACATAAAAGAATTGAATATCAATCATTGTCTAATCAATTTGAAAACTTGAAGCTCCACCATAGGATTATTAATGAAACTAAATCAAATTGGTATGGTGAGAGGGGCAAGTGGAGGTTTGTTTCTTTGTTTGGTTTGATCTTGTTTTTGTTGGATTCTTGCAAAACTTGGTATGCGTATCACGCCATATGTCTTTTAAAGAATTCTAATCAGGTTTGGGATCCGAGAAAATGATAATCCAAACTTTTTGTACATTTGTATATACTTTTGGTTTTTCGTATTTTGGTTTCGAAATGGATCTCATTTTGGTTTTAAGTTTTGTGTGTTGATCCTTTGGACATTTTTGGTTTGTCAACTTAGGTGCTTATGAATGTTGACTAAGACTAGGAGAATATGAAACATCGGAATTGTGTTGTAGAAAGCTCCATGAATATCGCAAAGACATTAAAGAAGATCATTTGGAACTTGTGATGCATGAAGTTGTCAGTTTTATAAATTATGGAAAAGTAGGTGGTATACTCCATCCACATTTCAAAAGGAGCAATGCATTCATATCTCATGTACATTTTGCATTACATATACATTTCATCCCAGTTGCATCTTCATTTCATGTACAATCATTGAAAAGGTGTTGAATCCTCATAGGGTTATTACATAACATATACTAAAAGGATCCTAAGGTTGGGAACTGATGCCCGAACTATCTTGAACCAAGAACATTCTATGCATATTAAAGAGAATCTTGAGAAAAATGGTCAAAACCATACTTGGAAGAAACAATGAGGAGAAAGGAATATTTCGCGTTTGTCCCATCATGCAACATAATCCTTAAACAGTGGTTTTTACCACTCCCATAATGCTTAAATCCTAAAATCATAGTAGTAAGGATAGGGTTAAATCCTCATCGAACTTAGGTTGAGGATCCAATTCCCCAAAGCTCTGATTTGACCTTCATGGAGTAGTAAGGATAGGGTCTAATTCTCATCTCGCTTAGGTTGAGAATCCGATTCCCCAAAGCTTCTATTTTATTCCAAAGCAAATATTTTTTTCATTTCTCTATTAATATTGGATTGGAAGGATCGTACTACATGTCCCTTGCAAGGATGGGTAGTCATCCCCAAGGTCCAAGAAATCAAAAGTAAAGCCAAATCATGGATTATGGGGTTAATCTCCATTGGGGCTATGGACGCCTGGCTTGCAGTGAAGTATGCTCATGCGTGGCAACATGTCTTATCTAAAAACAAGACCACTGACTACTCAAACGAATAGGCTAGCTTGACAGTTTCATCCATAACAGGTTAAATCATTTTGTTCAATATGAGGTAATGAACTCTAGATCAGAGTAGTAAGGATAGGGTTAAATTCCCATCTCGCTTAGGTTGGGAATCCTATTCCCCAAAGCTCTGATTTCACTTACACTTGCACATGGGTTCAAGATGGTAGTGACACATAACCAACTTTGGGATCTAATAAATTAATTCAGTATGCATATATTTGGTCCTAAGAGGGTTTGCCAGTTTTGCTATGTTTGTTCATGATACTGGAAGGTCTGAGCATTTGCAAAGTAGGTTGTTATATCTCTAACATAGTTGTCATATGTCAAATCCTGCACAAATCATTCATAGCCTTGCATACGAATCATAAGTGAAACTGACAATGGAATGTTGACCAATTTCAAATGATAGGGAATGAAGAAAATTGCACACACCGAGCTGATGCTTAATAATTCTAATGCTTCATGTATTTCTCATCTAGTTTCATTCTTGGGATATTTTTTGACGCTTATATTTGAGTGTGTGTTTTCAGGTTGAGTTCTCACCGAAATGCTCAAGAGCATTTCCCATCAGAGTCACAATTTGTTGTGGTTGGTCCACAATGTACCCCAAAATTGGGGACCCACCCTTTTTGCATGTGTTCCAAGAAGACTAAAGTGGCCCATAGGCTAAAGATCAAGGAAAAAAGAAAAACACCACAAGGAGAAAAAGTGTCGAGATATCAAGACATGTTGTAGTTTCACGGCCAAAATAGAAAAAATGTCATGAAATCTGAAGAACACAAGCTTATACTGAGAGGGGGGGTGAACAGTATAAGACCTATTTTTACTTTTTCCTTTATACTTCAAAAAAGTAAAGCAATATACCCAAAGCAATATCAAAGCAATGCACAATATCATCCACAAAGTGACACCAATTTTAACGTGGTTCACCCAAAATGGCCGGGCTACGTCCACAAAACTTTTCTCTAAAAGTTATCTCAAAGTTCTTTGGGAATCCTTCCCAATTACAATGTTTATGAGCCTCGGCCCAAAGGAGATACCTTCCCCCAATCATAATTTATGAGCCTCTGCTCAAAGGAGATACCTTCCCCCAATCAGAATTTATGAGCCTCTGCTCAAAGGAGATACCTTCCCCTCTGCTCTGGAAATGATCCCTCAGAAGATCAAATGCCTCTACCTCTTTCCAGCACGTGGAACTCCTTTCCATCGAAGACCTCTTATCCTCAATGCTTATCCTAAGAGACCTTTGCCTTCTATGATCACGTCCACATGCGACTCAAGCAACTTTGTACCAAACACAGTCGATCGGTCTAGTACAAGTCTTCCTCTGTTTGTCGATCTGTCCAACTCTTGAACAAATCAATCCTCTACATACAAGCCTTCTCAAAGACTTGCCAACTGTCCTCAGGTTCTTCTCATAGAACCAATGCACCTCTATCCTCAAGTTCTCTGATAGAACTATCAAACTCAGCTCACAAGTCCTCTGCTAGGACCTGTCCAAATCTGCTCACAAGTCCCCACCGAAACCTATCCAAAACTGCTCACAAGTCCCCACCGAAACCTGTCCAAAACTGCTCACAAGTCCCCATCAAAACCTATCCAAAACTTCTCACAAGTCCCCATCAAAACCTGTCCAAAAATTGCTCACAAGTCCCCACTGGAACCTATCCAAAAATTCTCACAAGTCCCCACTGGAACCTATCCAAAAACTCAGCAAGCTCACCAAGAAAAAAATTCTTAGTAGGAAATCACAAAGTGAATTGTTAGAGACCCAATGTGATTTTTCAAACTCATAGAAGCATAAAGAGAATTGTTAGAGACTCAATATGTTCTATACTCAAATCCCAATCTCAAAACTCAACTCAAATCAACTCAGCTCAATCTCAATCTCAAATCTGAAAACTCAACTCAATATCTGAAATGGATAGGATAGAATGTTTTCTTTCAAGAACATGAAACCCCAACAATTGCCAACTATGCAAAGAATCACATAACAATGATACTCATGTTCTTTTCACCATCAATTAGGGTTTCAACAACAATGCTCATCAAACAAGGTTTAGTCAACCAACACCATTCAACTCAACATCAACCTTGAAGCATTCAACCAATCATCACAAGAAAAGGAAACAAGTAGAAATCCTTTTCCCTCCAAAGATATTTGAACAAAACAGCCACCAACACAATATCACCAAATGCAAAGAATAACTTGCTCAAATCAACTCAATGGAGTAAGCCCAATATCATGAATCAAGTAAAGCAATAACTTGATCAAACAACCTCTATGGAAGCAACTCAACCATCAAACTCAAAATAGCCAACCAAGGGTTCCACCAACTCAATGCAAGTAGCTAGACTCACAAATATAAACCCTAGTGCACAAAGCTTCCACTATCTCAAACCAAAAATTATGCATTCACCAAAAACTCTCCTTAAGGATAACAATGCATAAGTAGTCTTCAACAAACCAAAAAATAGGATTTACACCTAGCCAAAGGATACCTAGTAGAATACCTTTTCACTCCAACCTTATTTTAGAAAACATACACCAATCATACTCATAAGAAGAATGTGCCCATACCTTATTGGAGTAGAAGATAATTGAACCTTCAAGCTGTCACCACACACAACTCTCAAACTTCCAACCAAGTTAGGGTTAGAATAAAAAGAAATGAGCAATAATATAAACTTCCTTTATTACACCTTTTAGCTCCACTTCTTTAAACACAACCACCATAACATGCCAATAAATCAACAATCAGAGACTCACACCTTATACCTCCATTTTTAATTTTAGCATAGCAAAGAATAATCTTAAAAATACATCCAAAGAAATATGCCCTTATTTCTCCTAAGCTTTTATTCAATGCTAATCACAAAAGCCAAAACTCATAAAATTTAATCACACCTTATAAATATCTGTCCAAGAAACTCCGAATTTCGTGGCATAAAGACATTTTAATAAAAACGTGTGTTACTCTAGCAAAGCACCCCCGCGAGACTCCAAACGGTGACCTCCGCCAATGCAGCGCCCAACAACAGCCTTCGTTGCCACTAGCCCACGCGGGCTATGAAGTTCACAAGTGAACTTCCCTCCACTTCACCCTCGAAAAAAACTCTCGAAGACTTTTCAACCGCACGTGCTTCTAAGTCTTCCTTCGATCGCAGCGAATACAGAGCACAAACACTGCAAATTGCATTTGGAGAATTTCAAATTAATTAGCCTTCCAACCTTAGGAGTTGGAGAATAAATAGTCTCTTCGAAGACACCTTGACGTCGGTGGAAATAAAGACCATTTCAAAATTAATCAAAAGTATTTTCAAAAAGGGTTTAAAAACCCTTAAATAATTTTAATAAATTAAGAATAAAAAAAGGTTTAAAAACCTTTAAGTATTTTTAATAAATTAAAAATAATTTCTCCCTTAATTAATTAAATAATTAATTAATTAAAACCTTGAAGGGTTTTAAATAATAATTAAATAAATAATAAAGAGAACCTCCATTGGTTTTAATAAAAACCATTTAACTTGGTTTTAATAAAAACCCTATCCAACTTGGTTTTAATAAAAACCGGTTTGGTTTTAATGAAAAACCCTTGCCAATGGAATCTCTTCGGATTCTCTTAAAAATATTCTCTTGGAATCTTCCACCTTTGAAGCCAACACATCCTCTTAACATTAATGCCATTTCCTTTTGACATCAATGACAACTCATAGACAAGAAGCTAGGATCTCAAACCCAAAATTGCCAACAATCTCCCCCTTTGTCATTGATGGCAAACCATGCTTCTCAACAACACATAAACTCAACATAAACAGCTCCCCCTATCTTGAGGCTCTCCCCCTTACTCAAATATCTCCCCCTTTGTCATCAATGGCAAAGGGTCACCTTTGGGGCTCGGGACTAAGAATGAGCCTCTTAGCTTAGTCCCTCCCCCACCTCCTGATGAGGTGATTAATTCTTGGGTGGGAGTAAAACTCCCATTAGGCACTGATCATCATCAGTGTCTATAACTTCCTTTTCAAGCCTTCTATTGAACTCTTTTTCCATATTACTTTTCTTGTCACTGTTCTTGTTCTTGTTCTCATCCCTATTCTTGTCCATGCCTTGATCCTTGGACCTGATCATGCCACTGTTCCTGTTCTTGTATTCTGGAATTTTAGCTCTACACTATCTGATTGTGTGACCTTCATTGTTGCACTTGAAACACTTGACGATGTTGTTTCTCCGAGGTAAACCTGATCTTTGAATCCACCACTAGTTCTGACCAAACCTCGTTCGACCAAACCTGTTCAGCCAAACCTATTCTGACCAAACCTGTTCTGACCAAACCTGTTCTGGCCAAACCTATTCTGACCAAACCTGTTTTGGCCAAACCTGTTCTGACCAAACCTGTTCCTGTTATTTGCCTTGCAATAAACTGCCTTGTGCCCAAACTTTTGACAAGAGTAGCAATACCCTTGAAAGCAACTAGCACTTCTGAAACTGTCATTTACCTCCTTCACTTGAGCCATGCAATGTGAAGCCATGTGACCAAACCTGTGACAAGCAAAACATCTGCCTTGAAACTTTCCTTTAATTGACCTCTTAGGTTCTGAAAACTTCTCATTCTAAATTCTATTTTATGTTTCTGTGCATCTATCATTCAAGGACTCCTTTTCTGAAATACTTTCCTCATCAAAACTCTCTTCCTTTTGGAGTCTCTTACTAGACTCTCCAACTTGTTCCTTGTGTGGCTTAACAAAACCAAGGCCTATTTTATCTGTTGTCTTTCTTTGACCTTTGATGAGTGACTTAACCTTTTTGGAGCTATCTTGAAACCTGTAAAGCTTATCCTTGTACTCTTTAGTTTCCTCTTTCAAAGAAGCCATTTTCTTTTCTAACTCACTATACTCAAGAACCTTAGACTCTAACTCATCCTTGAGTTCTTGTGTCTTAGCCATAGAGAAGTCAAGACTTTCTATAAGATCATCTCTCTCCATACAACATTCATCTAACTTATCCTTGAGTCTAGCATTCTTCTTTCTTTCCTTTTTCAAAGCACTAAGAGCACTAATAAGTTCACCTTCAAGATCTACTTCACCTTCCTCTATATCTTCCTCTATTTGTTTGCTTTTTGAATCATCAAAGCCTTTTTCAGATTTCTTATCACTAGAGGTGCTACCCTTTTCAAAAACCATACATGCATCTTCCTTATAGTTTTCTGAAGCATCCTCATACATACTAGAAACCAAATCATTATTTGTGCAATCATCCTCAAGGTGACCAAAATTTCCACATCTAAGACATTTCATGATAATGAATCTATGTTTCGGTTCTTCCTCTTTTTTTGATATGAACAACATCTCATTTTCATTATCACTTGAAGAACTTTCACTATCACTACTAGAACACTTACTTGCTTTGTCTAGGTAGAAACTCTTCTTGTGCTTGTGAGAATACCTCTTTCCTTGATTGTTGTGCTCATCTTTGTTTTTCCTGTGATGCTTGTGCTTTTCAGAATCCTTGCTCTTAGAATCCTGTTTATCTTCATCACTTTCATTCTTGGGAATAGTACAGTCAGTAGCATAATGACCAAAATTTCCACAATTGAAACATCTTATATTTTTCATACTTTTGTGCTTTCTAGAGAACTTGCCTTTCTTGCTGTAATATGCCTCTTCATCACTAGAAGACTCATCACTATCTTGAAGTTGTTTACCCTTGGAATTCTTGGTAGCCTTGAAAGCTGCCTCTTTCTTGACATCAACCTTCACTTGAGTTCTCAACTCAAATGTTGCAAGTATACTATGGAGCTCATCCTTTTTCAACTTATCCAAATATTTAGCTTCCTCAATAGCATAAATATTTTCACTAAATCTATTAGGAAGAGATCTTAAAATCTTATCACAAACATCATTTTCAGCAAGCTCAAGACCTAAGTATTTCATGGAGTTAACAACCTCATCCATACGAAGCATGTAGTCACTAATATTTTCATCATCATTCATCTTGAGTTGTTCAAACATACCTTTGAAGTGTCTCAACTTGGCCTTTCTGACATTTGTATCACTCTGTATGAACCACCTTCAACTGTTTCCACATTTCACTAGTCTGTCTTGCAATGAATCACTTTGGTGAGATCTGCTTTCTGTAAGCCTTTCAGGATTGCATTCATTGCTTTTGAATTGTTGTGATGTAGGAGCCTTTCTTCTTTAGTATTAGGACCATGTTCAAGAATAGTGTACTCATCTTCAATCACTTCCCAAACCTCATTCCCAAGTGCCATTAGATGAACCTTCATCCTTGCACTCCAAAGACCAAAATCTGACCCATCAAGAATAGGTGCTGCATTGCCACTTGAATGATCCATTGTGTTCTTTACTAGCTTTTCCTTCAAGCTGTTAAACTTTTCGAAGGCACCTGCTATGATACCAATTGAAGAACACAAGCTTATACTGAGAGGGGGGTGAACAAGTATAAGACCTCTTTTTAATTTTTCCTTTATACTTCAAAATAGTAAAGCAATATACCCAAAGCAATATCAAAGCAATGCACAATATCATCCACAAAGTGACACCAATTTTAACGTGGTTCACCCAGAATGGTTGGGCTACGTCCACAAAACTTTTCTCTAAAAGTTATCTCAAAGTTCTTTGGGAATCCTTCCCAATTACAATGTTTATGAGCCTCGGCCCAAAGGAGATACCTTCCCCAAATCAGAATTTATGAGCCTCTGCTCAAAGGAGATACCTTCCCCCAATCAAAATTTATGATCCTCTGCTCAAAGGAGATACCTTCCCCTCTACTCTGGAAATGATCCCTCAGAAGATCAACTACCTCTACCTCTTGCCAACACGTGGAACTCCTTTCCACCGAAGACCTCCTATCCTCAATGCTTAGCCTAAGAGACCTCTGCCTTCTATGATCACATCCACATGCAGCTCAGTAACTCGTACCAAACACAGTCAGTCGGTCTAGTACAAGTCTTCCTTTGTCTGTCAGATCTGTCCAACTCTTGAACAAATCAATCCTCTGCATACAAGCCTTCTCAAAGACTTGCCAACTGTCCTTAGGTTCTTCTCATAGAACCAATGCACCTCTGTCCTCAAGTTCTTTGATAGAACTATCAAACTCAGCTCACAAGTCCTCTGCTAGGACCTATCCAAATCTGCTCACAAGTCCCCACCGAAACCTGTCCAAAACTGCTCACAAGTCCCCACCGAAACCTATCCAAAACTGCTCACAAGTCCCCATCGGAACCTGTCCAAAACTGCTCACAAGTCCCCACTGGAACCTATCCAAAACTGCTCACAAGTCCCCACCGAAACCTGTCCAAAAACTGCTCACAAGTCCCCACCGGAACCTATCCAAAAACTGCTCACAAGTCCCCACTGGAACCTGTCCAAAAACTCAGCAAGCTCACCAAGAAAAAATTTCTTAGTAGGAAATCACAAAGTGAATTGTTAGAGACCCAATGTGATTTGTCAAACTCATAGAAGCATAAAGAGAATTGTTAGAGACTCAATATGTTCTATACTCAAATCCCAATCTCAAAACTCAACTCAAATCAACTCAGCTCAATCTCAATCTCAAATCTAAAAACTCAACTCAATATCTGAAATGGATAGGATAGAATGTTTTCTTTCAAGAACATGAAACCCCAACAATTTCCAACTATGCAAAGAATCACATAACAATGATACTCATGTTCTTTTCACCATCAATTAGGGTTTCAACAACAATGCTCATCAAACAAGGTTTAGTCAACCAACACCATTCAACTCAACATCAACCTTGAAGCATTCAACCAATCATCACAAGAAAAGGAAACAAGTAGAAATCCTTTTCCCTCCAAAGATATTTGAACAAAACGACCACCAACACAATATCACCAAATGCAAAGAATAACTTGCTCAAATCAACTCAATGGAGTAAGCCCAATATCATGAATCAAGTAAAGCAATAACTTGATCAAACAACCTCTATGGAAGCAACTCAACCATCAAACTCAAAACAGCCAACCAAGGGTTCCACCAACTCAATGCAAGTAGCTAGACTCACAAATATAAACCCTAGTGCACAAAGCTTCCACTATCTCAAACCAGAAATTATGCATTCACCAAAAACTCTCCTTAAGGATAACAATGCATAAGTAGTCTTCAACAAACCAAAAAATAGGATTTACACCTAGCCAAAGGATACCTAGTAGAATACCTTTTCACTCCAACCTTATTTCAGAAAACATACACCAATCATACTCATAAGAAGAATGTGCCCATACCTTATTGGAGTAGAAGATAATTGAACCTTCAAGTTGTCACCACACACAACTCTCAAACTTCCAACCAAGTTAGGGTTAGAATAAAAAGAAATGAGCAATAATATAAACTTCCTTTATTACACCTTTTAGCTCCACTTCTTTAAACACAACCACCATAACATGCCAATAAATCAACAATCAGAGACTCACACCTTATACCTCCATTTTTAATTTTAGCATAGCAAAGAATAATCTTAAAAATACATCCAAAGAAATATGCCCTTATTTCTCCTAAGCTTTTATTCAATGCTAATCACAAAAGCCAAAACTCATAAAATTTAATCACACCTTATAAATCGTTGTCCAAGAAACTCCGAATTTCGTGGCATAAAGACATTTTAATAAAAACATGTGTTACTCTAGCAAAGCACCCCCACGAGACTCGAAACGATGACCTCCGCCAATGCAGCGCCCAACAACAGCCTTCACTGCCACTAGCCCACGCGGGCTACGAAGTTCACAAGTGAACTTCCCTCCACTTCACCCTCGAAAAAAACTCTCGAAGACTTTTCAACCGCACGTGCTTCTAAGTCTTCCTTCGATCGCAGCGAATACAGAGCACAAACACCGCAAATTGCATTCGAGGAATTTCGAATTAATTAGCCTTCCAACCTTAGGAGTTGGAGAATAAATAGTCTCTTCGAAGACACCTTGACGTCGACGAAAATAAAGACCATTTCAAAATTAATCAAAAGTATTTTCAAAAAGGGTTTAAAAACCCTTAAATAATTTTAATAAATTAAGAATAAAAAAAGGTTTAAAAACCTTTAAGTATTTTTAATAAATTAAAAATAATTTCTCCCTTAATTAAATAATTAATTAATTAAAACCTTGAAGGGTTTTAAATAATAATTAAATAAATAATAAAGAGAACCTCCATTGGTTTTAATAAAAACCATTTAACTTGGTTTTAATAAAAACCCTATCCAACTTGGTTTTAATAAAAACCGGTTTGGTTTTAATGAAAAACCCTTGCTAATGGAATCTCTCCGGATTCTCTTAAAAATATTCTCTTGGAATCTTCCACCTTTGAAGCCAACACATCCTCTTAACATTAATGCCATTTCCTTTTGACATCAATGACAACTCATAGACAAGAAGCTAGGATCTCAAACCCAAAATTGCCAACAAAATCGTGACATGTTGCACCGTCGCGGCCAAAATAGAAAAAATGTCGCGATATCACGACATGTTGCACCGTCGCAGCCAAAAGAGAAAAAGTGTCGCGATATCGCGACATGTTGCAGTTTCACGACAACAAGAGAAAAGGTGTCGCGATATCGCGACATGTTGCACCATCGTGGTCAAAAGAGAAAAAGTGTCGCGATATCGCGACATGTTGCAGTTTCACGAAAAAAGGAGAAAAGGTGTCGCGATATCGCAACATGTTGCACCATCGCGGCCAAAAGAGAAAAAGTGTCGCGATATCGCGACATGTTGCAGTTTCACGTCCAAAAGAGAAAAAGTGTTGCGATATCGTGACATGTTGCAATTTCACGGCCAAAGGAGAAAAGGTGTCGCGATATCACGACATGTTGCACCATCGCAGCCAAAGGAGAAAAAGTGTTGTGATATCGCGACATGTTGCACCGTCGCGGCCAAAAGAGAAAATGTGTCACGATATCGCGACATGTTGCTTGGTCACGATTTAAAGCAAAGAGAAAGAGCTAGAAAGAAAAAGTGTCGCAATATCGCGACATGTTGCATTTTCGCGACCAAACGAGAAAAGAAAGAACAAGAAAAGAAAAGTGTCACGATATCGCGACATGTTGCGTTTTCGTGGCCAAACAATAAAAAGTTTCGCGATATCGCGACATGTTGTATGGTCACGGTCAAAAGAAAAAAAGTGTTGTGATATCGCGACATGTTGCGTTTTCACGGCCAAACAAGAAAAAGTGTCGCGATATCACGACATGTTGCATTTTCACGACCAAACAGGAAAAAGTGTCTTGATATCGCGACATGTTGCGTTTTCACGGTGAAGGACCACAAAATGGAAACCAAACCACACGCATACAAGGGAAGGTGAAACGAATAGTCAAGGAAGGTGAAACGAACAACCATTGAAAAGCAAAACGAACCGTCATGGAAGGAGAATTTTTTTTTTAGAAGTTTAAATACGCCATTCAAAGAGGCCAGAAAGGGGGGTGGAAACTATTGCAAGCAGATTTGTAGATCTGAAGGTGAGAAGGCCATTCTAGACCTGTTTGAGTTGTTTTTCTTCCACAGACTGGTTTGGAAAAACCAAAAATTCCGCTATTGTAAAATGACATATTTTTAATGCAGAAGTGTTCAAAAATTTGCATCTTGTGGGCAAGAAAGAAGGATAATTTCTTTGCATGCTATGGATTTAATGTTTATTCTTTCATTTTTTAGATTTCGAATTTATAGATAATGTCAATGCCATGTTTTTTGGGTTTCATTAGGCAAATATTCGAAATCTGAATTTTATTTCGTACCTTAGGAACCAACACTTAGTCTATGGAGATTGTGCTTGTTTTGCAAGTCCAATAGGTTAGGTTGCATGCATGGAGACCTCGCATCTTCGGTTTTGTCAAAATAGGATAGCATCATACTGAGTGCATTTTATTTTTAGTTTTTCTGCATTTCATTTTCATTTTCTGCATTTTATTTATTTTTTCCAGAAATTTTAACTTATTTTAAATCTTCAGGCATTAAAATAAACATTTAAAAAATTCCAAAATCCAAAAAAACAATGAACAATCACTAAATTTTCATGATGAAATAAACCAACATTGCCCCTTGTTTATAGTTACTTGCAATCACTAAGGTGTTCCAAGCATTTAAATTGAATATCTTTATTTGAGATTACTAATATACATATGCAAATGCTAATACATCGGAGACCTTGGAGAAGTTGTTTGTTTAACTTATTTGCAAGAGGGGATTTGGAATCCAAATCCTAAAGGAGAGTGTACTTTCACAATCGGGTGAAAATACCACTCAACAAGTCTGGTTGAGGAGCAAGATGGACTCTTACAGGTTGTGGCAGAGTGGGATGCGAGATTGCAAGGAGAGATGGATGCTTGAGATGCTAAGATTGTATAGCTATAAAGGGAGGTGGAGGTACTACGGAGTATCCTGGGTGGAGGTGATGATGCAAATATGATAGCTATCATTCGTATAGAGATAGTAAAGAAGGATGGATGTTTGAGACAGGATTTATCTCTCCTTCATGTAGAGGAGGATCACACATGGTCGTAGGTGGGATTGACTTATGCAGGGAGTTATATCACTACCTCTATGATCCTCTTATTTGATATCTATATCTATTAGTAGAGTGAGTCCAGGCATAAGAGTTCTCTCTCTAGAGATCCACGAAAACCTGATCCATCAATGTCATAGGATTCTGGCCATGGACCTCATTTTGTACCTCTTAGGAATCATGGTGGTGCTAGCTAGTAGTGCTTATTATTTTTTTTGTAATTTTCATTTTTATATAGGAGCCTTAGTGCTTTATTGTATACAGCCTTCGAGCATACTTTATATTTGCAATTTATATATACATATAAATGGTTTTTCTTTTGTGTATCATTTTGTGTTGCACTTTTTGTGTTTCCTTTATTGTGTATGTATGTATGAATGCATATGTGTATGGTGGTATGAATATCTTATTAATGATGTGCATACTTTATTATGATGATGAGGCTCGAGCTCAAGTCGAGTAGGAATATGGGAATCGGTCAATCCTTAGATCAATACCAAAATCATGCTCAAGAGGGAAATTAAGGCGAAAGACTAAAAACCCACCTTGATATAGTAGGTAGAGTTTTAGATTGACAAAAAGAAGCAGGTTGACCCTAAAAGTTTTCCCATCATCAAATTTGTATCACATCGAATGACTTTTGTGGGAAGAAAGCAGTGCCTTCATTTATGAAGGTGCACAATTATTAGCTGACAATAAATAAGTCCAATACTCATTCATTGGGTAGCAGGTCAAGTCTCAGGTACATAGTTCTCCCACAATTAATGGCTCCAGGTGGAAATGGATGAAATTTTTGCTTGATAGTATTGCTATATGAAGTTATACTAATCAATGGTTATGATTGAGGAAGTACTACCTACCTCCTTTTGGTAGCCACCTTTCACTACAGTCTATGGAATATTTGAAGATACCTATAGCATGACCACCCCCATTGGCACAACCTAGTTATCTCATTTGCCACCATCTATATTGAATGCAACATTTATTGTAAGATCTACATATACTAAAATTCTTGGCATTCCAAAGGGTTAGCTCTTTATCCATTACAACTCATATGTAATATTTGCTATTCAAGAAATATAAGTTCATTATTGTTTGGTCTCCAATTAAGCTCTTGAATTTATGAAGTATTGAATGTTTATTTTTTACTATAGCTATTCGTATGGATGTGCTCTAATTTTGAATTTTGGATTTCATTCATTTTTACCTGTTATTTTTGGAAATCACATTCAATCATGCATATCAGAAGTTAGATGAGAGTGAGGGTTGGCTGATCTGTTAGATGATTTACGTGTATTCCCTGCAATGGTTTAATTTTGTTGTACATAGTTTTGATGCGGCTGAATCCGCCCCCTTTTAAGTTCTAGCTTTAGCTTCATTTACCTTTTATTTCAACATCCTTTTCCCTTAGTCATTGTTATCTAGGACACCAAAGGCATCGACCTTCTTCGAAGATCAACCACCCAAGCCTCTTAGCTTTACAATCATTCAATGTTGGTTGAAGTTTGTAGGATACACAAACCTTTTTGTTAGACCGATTTCACACCAAATTTTTTTGGCATCCCTGGTGTGATGGAAAAGCCTCACCATATTTGTTGAACAAAGCTTGGTGCTACTCTGTATTGCGATATTTATCCTCAAATTCACTCGGTGACTCTACTCAATATCAGTCGAACTCCATGATAAATTATCTCTTTATATTATTTTTAAAAACTACTTTCTTGGAGGACCAAAGGTTTGATAAGTAGCCTTG
This sequence comes from Wollemia nobilis, assembly GCA_028583015.1. Taxonomy (NCBI): domain Eukaryota; kingdom Viridiplantae; phylum Streptophyta; class Pinopsida; order Araucariales; family Araucariaceae; genus Wollemia; species Wollemia nobilis. Next base: position 683,234 of record JAQPPZ010017035.1, on the reverse strand, counting down.
ACCTCATTAGAAGAGAAATTATGCTCATCTGGTGACTCCAACTTAAATAAAGAGCCCAAAATATCTGAAGGATCAGTACTAAAATTGTTCAGTAGTCATATCCTAGTTGGAATGATGTAGACCCCTTGAATATCTTGAATCTACACAACATCCCCAAGGAGGCCCTGAAAACTTTGTCAAGCTATGATTGTACAAAAGGTGCTACATATGAACATTATCAAGATGTAGTCTCTTTGGCTTACATTCACAACATTACATCTGAGTGTCATGCTTAGGCTCCTTGCTCTCTCTGTTAGGGAAAGAGAATTATTTTAGTACAAATATTTGAAGTATGAAACCATTCTTATGTAGGCCGACCTAGAAAAATACCTCATCATCACTTTTGATAGCTCTAGAGATCCCTTCTCATTGCTCACCTAGTTCTCATTTATCAAGCATACCCTTTATGAGAGTATTTCAGACTTTAGTATCAAATTTGATAGAACTTGGTAAACAATTCCCCTAGAATATTGGCCATCTCATACCCAAGCATATCTATACTATGTCTGGGATTTTTCTCTAACATGAGCCTCTTAATTCAATAGACAGGAGAGAAGGTATTTTCAAAAATCTATAAGGAGGTATTCTGAGTAGAAAGCATGTTAATCCAAGCTGAGAAAGTTTCACCTCTAAAGGTCTTACAAACTCTTCTCCTCTTTTCATCCTCACTCTATAGCTTGCTACCAACAGGATTCATGCCCAACCAATACAAATCTATGTTGGGTAATTCTCCTACCTACTCCTAGAGTAATGAGCAAAAAACACAAAAAGAAATGATAAAAATCCATTGGTTCATCGAAGAGGTAAAAATTATGAAGAAGAAGCTCTTAGTGGATGAAAATGAAGAGCTTGGCAATTGGTAATCACTCGCATAAATATCTATGTGTAACTGACCATAAATATAGGAATCAATCTAGTTCAAGAGATGCCACCATATGAAGATAAAGGATGGGAATGAGATCAAGATTTTGACTCATGCAGAAGATATGATTGTTCATCCCCCAATATGGACAACGTCATTGCCTATAGCTCTTTGTAGGGATTGGAGAGGTAGAAGAATGAATCCTTGACAATCTCTCTTATGGTGCACCAGGCCCACAACAATACCCTAACCCTACCTACACAAAGCATGATGGTGGAAGGATAACTCCTAGCATCACTGCTTCCCCAACAAGGCTTATATTTCAACCAATAGAATATGGAGCCCATCCAAATGCCCATGTGTGAGCCTGGAAGAGTTGCAAGTGAAGTAGCAAGTGCATAGCCCTTCCAACCTAGATTATGCTACCCATCCTCAACCCAGGTTTTCTACAGCAATCGAGCTGATAGTATCCATATCTAAGGAGATCCAAAAATGAAATATTGTAAGCATTGGATTGTGTTTGAAATAATCATTACTACTCAAAAGGATGAGGTAGGAGGGACAGTCCAAATTGAACCCTACAGATTATAATGTTGGTACCCATCCCTAGAGGGATCACCAATCAAAGCACAATTTGAGGTAGTAAGTGCAATGTTTGCACAAATGGTTTATGCTCAAAGTACAAGGTTTTTGAGGTCGAGCATGATATTTAGGTGGGTCTCTAGTGCAATTAATAATGATAATGTATAGTTCCAAAATGAGCATGAAGATCAGCTCAAGTTTAGTACCATTTGGTTCAAACAATACCAATTCACTAGATAAGTCACGAAAAGATCGTGGACCATGCCATAATTTTGTGTAAATAGTCAACAATTAAATAAGAAGGTGCAGTGTGTCCAAGACTGCATTCTAGGTGATATTATCTTAATCTATGGTTGCAAGGACTTTATTTCCACCAGGTTGTCATCGACTAGCTAGATTTATAGAATCTTTAGAGTCAAAGCACTTCTTCCCATTTTTATTTTGCTTCTTTTCTTATTTATCGGTTTTTTGTCTTTATTTTATGTTTTGACTCAGTAGCCCAATGGGTAATGTTCTTGAAATTTACAATAATGAAAAGCAAGTACATCAAGATTCATGCATACATCACCCTAGCATAAGAACAAAATCATAATATCAAAAGGGGACACCCAAAAGGTAATATCTAGAAGTACTATCCACAACAAGCCAAATATTTCAAGGATGGAACTAAGGTCATCATTGTTCGAGAGAATTGATCTATATATAAGGTGCCTCATATGTAGCATTGGTAAATCATCAAAGGATGAGTCCACGAAAACTGATGAAATATTTCATGATGTATTCTAATAGGCTAAGTGAGTTCTTATTGAATTACATGAAGAAGAAAGGCTATAACATGGTAGATAAATGTCTTTGGCATTCTATCTATTCTTGAAGTAGCCCTAGGTTGTAGCAGAGTATGTTATTGGTAATGCAATCTATGGGGGTATCTCATGGATCAAGCGGTTCATCATGGACATGCCATAGGATAACCCCAAGATCGTCTTTCCTTTCATTTCTTTATTTTTTATCACTAATGCCTTCCTTTGTCTTATTTTTGTGGTTTTTATCGCTAACCCTTTTGGTTAGCGACACTTGTATTCTATCTTCTATTGCCTCCCCTCCTCTTGCATTCCTTCCTATGTGTTTTTATTCTTGTTTCTCTATTCACTCCTTCCTTGTGTCTCTCCTTCTCCTCTTGTGCTCTATTTTTTATTCTTTTCTCCTATTTGTTCTACCCTATTGTGTATATAGCTTCCACATATTTGCCCACTAAACCTCTTTGTCTTGTAGCCTTCCTTGGTTATCTTATTCTCTAATTTGTTCTTTCTATCCCTGACCTCTCTTTATTTACATTATTATGGTTTTTTATAAGTGGTCTATCTAGGTTCATGTTCTCACAAAGTGGAGATCCCCTATGAGCTGCCAATAGTATCGATGAAATTTTGAGCTCATTCACCCACTCATCCATTTTGTTATATAAGATGATGGATAGTATATATAGCTAAGTCTTGGGAGCCAAGACTTTAAGCATTAGGGTTTGATTACTAGGAATAGACTTTATAGATGCGGTGGATGTTGGAGTAAGTTGTAGAGAGGGTTGTATGGCAGTACCAAGGAGGGTAGAAGAATCGATCAGTCTAAGACATCAAGAAGATCCTAAAATTCCACCCAATGATAGGTGACCAACGAAGGCAAAGTATGATTAACCATAAAATTATCCTTGTGGTCTTGCTAGTTCAAAAGCCAAATTTGGCTAAGTAGGGTGTCAGGCAAAGAAATGGATAGGAAAACTCTACCAATAGAGCCCAAATCCCTACCCTAAACATAGGATGGAGAAATATGATTCCTAATTCCCACCACATGCAAAGGATGGATAAGCGAGATAACAATTAGTTGGGATCAGTTCTTGAAACACCACCCTAGGGGTAATGTAGAGGGACACCTGAGCTCAAGTCAAGTGGAAATATAGAAATCGATCAGTCCTTTGATCAATCCCAAAATAATGTTGAAGAGGGAAATTTAGGTGAAAGCCCAAAAACCTACCCTAGTACCACAAGCAAAGTTTTAGGTTGACAGCAAGAAGCAGACAGACTCCAAAAGTCTTCCCATCATTAAATTTGCATCACATCGAATGACTTCTACAGGAAGGAAGTAGCACCTTCATTTATGAAGGTGCACAATGAGTAGATGGTAATAAATAATTCAAGTAATCATTCAATGGGTATTAGGTCAGGTCCTAGGTATGTAGCAGTAGTAAATATCAACACATATTCTCCCACAATTAATGACTCCAGGTATAGATGAATGTAATTTATTGCCTGATAGTATTTCTAGATGAAGTTAAACTAATTAAGGGTTCTGATTCAGGTAGTACTATCTACCTCCTTCTAGTATCCACCTTCTACTATAGTCTATGGAATATTTGAAGAGATCTATAGAATGGCCACCCCTACTGGTGTAGCCCAATTGTCTCATCCACCACCCTCTATCTTGAATGCGGTATTTATTATAAGATCTATATATACTGGAATGCATGGCATTCCAAAGGGTTGGCTCTTTAGCCATTACAAATCATATGTAATATTTTGCTATTTAAGAAATATAAGTTCATTATTTGATCTTCAATTAAGCTTTTGAATTTATGAATATTGAATATTTATTTTTGCTATAGCTATTTGGATGGATGTGCTCTAATTCTTCATTCTAGATTTTATGAATTTTCACCTGGTAGTTCTAGAATTTGTATTAAATCATGTATGTTAGAAGATAGATGAGAGTGAGGGTCGGTTGATATGTTAGGTGATTTTCTTGTGTTCCCTGCAATGGTTTAAGTTTATTCTACATATCTTTTGATGAGGTTGAATTTACCCCCTTTTAAGTTCTAGCTTGAGCTCTATTATCCTTTTCTTTCAACACCCTTTTCTCTTGGTTGTTGTTAGCTAGGATACCCAAGGAACCAAAATTCTCTAAAGATCAACCATCCAAGCCTGCTGGCTTTGTGGTCATTCAATGTTGGTCAAATTTTGTAGGGTACGCAAACCTTTTTGTTAGGTTGAATTTTGCACCAATAGTTATGCAAGTGTCTATGTGCCTTGTAGGGTCTTATTTCCCCTCTCCTATGAAAGGTTGGTATTTTTTCTTGCTTGCTCTATTTGTAACAATCACCATCGATAAGTGGTTATCCTCTACCAATTCCTCATCATCAAATGATGCCTCTAGTGGTATTTTGATCCAATATCTTTCTATCCTAGGTGGGTCTACTAGTTGTTCCATTTTTGGTATTTCAATCCTAGGTACCTCATCCACTTATGGTGTCTCTTGACCCTTTGTGTTTCCTTCAAATAGTCTCCTTCCTAACTTTAGTGTACCTTCAATTCATTATCTTCTTCACAAATATATGAATTGTGAATATGGTATAATCACCCAAACACTCATGTGGGGTTTCTCTAGTGTTTGAATCATGTTATTTGCACTCCTTAGCAAACTCCTCTCTTGCTTAGGTGTTACCATCCATGCTTTATCTCTTTATACACTTTTCAAATTAGCATCTTCACTTGCATGGATATTTTCTTGGTCTATTTGAGATACTTCATCCTCCATAGTTGATAGCAATGTATATCACCTTTCATTATCCTCTTCTTTAGAACTCCAAACTCATTTGAGTACCAGTTCCTCTATTTATCGATATTACAGTACCTAATTAGTTAAGTTCCTTATTTAAGAGATCCTTGTGTTTCTTCTAAGAACCACTTGATCCTCTATGTGACCTCATCTTCTACGTCCTTAAAAAAATACATCTTTCATCCACATTCCTTTCATCACATGTACTAATCCCTAGTTTAACCCTTGTCAATATAACAACAATAGGGGCACCAAATGTAGCACAAGTGTTGGTATTCATAGTAATGGGATGGCAAGAAATTCAGGAGCTGGACATTATTGTAATCATAAGACTATGAATACAATTGTATGACATATCATGAGACTATATGGTCTCAATTGTATGGCATAGTCTATTGTATGGCCCAATATATTGTACAACAAAAAATGTTGTACAATATAGACCTTTGTATAATCGAATTCTTTATATGATCAACTTATCATATATAACAATCTATCATATGACACATGACAAGACTATCCTAACAAATCTTCAATCCAAACGTACATTGGTGATTTGTATGGTATCCCATGTACAAGATCACAATCCTCACCACACAACTAATTTCTTAGGGATAAAACCCTATGTGGTTACCCTTGTAATATTCACTCATCGTATGGCCTGTAACTATGGAAACTTTGTATGATCCTCTTGAGTGTTGCAACCTACAATGCTCCTTGTAAATACCTATAAATTATTATCCAATACTAATAGACCTACAACTAAACTATATTAAAATAATTTGTAATATAAAGAAATAATGCATGCAATATCTTAACAATCACATCCATGAACAATGACAAATACTACAACTACAATGGTAGAATTATATTTTTGTGCAATGGTTGTTGTAACCAACAATACAATGGTTGTTATAACCAACACCAACAACAAAAATACAATATCCAATCCTTACGCAAGTATTCCCTTAGGCATTCATACCCAACACTATCTCTCTCTCCATATGCCTAGATAATCTTCTCTACTCATACATGTTACAAGTACCTATGTTAGATGATAAAAATTGAAGGAAGGTGAAAGCCTTTTAAATCCTACCTAGGCCATTCCAAGTGGTTCCTCTAATAGCACACTAATTACAAATGACACCCCATATCCAATGTTTGCATGAATTTATCAACTTTTCTAAGGTATAAAGTGTCTTTTTATTAATATTTTATGTCATGTGCATTTTATTCTAATTTTGCTTCATTTCATGTACATTTTATCTAATTTCACTTTTAAAAAATTATAAATAAAATTTTATGTAATGTTTATTTCTTCTTATGAGAAGCAATTTTGTTGCCTACAAGAAATTTACTTTTTACAATTCAATTTTATTTATGGATTACTTGATTGTACAAAGGACTTGATTTCTATGATGACATCGAGTCTAGTCTTGAATTGAACTTCAATATCACATATATTTCGTTATTTATGTTTGAATTTTGTAGGTGATTTACAAATGGTAACTCCATTACGAACCATAGAATTCTAAATTTTTGTAAGTCAAACAAGCAAGGTGTCCCTCAAGTGGTAAAATTATTTATTTTTGTTTCTAAAATTGCATTTGACATTAGAAAAAGGACTTTGGTCCTATTTTAGGATATTTTTGCCAAGTCCTCACTCAAAAAGTGATTTTCTCTAAATTAGAACAATTCATTATGTTTGAGGTCAATGTTAGGAGTTATTACATCATAGACCAAGTAAGATGTCAAGTGGTATAACCATCCCTTATAAGGTACATGCATATGATATAGGACAAGATAGTTGCAAGGTTGTTTGAGGGTTTTTTATGCCTAACTTAGGCATTCTATGTACTTAAATACCCTTCACTACCATAATACATTATATTTGAAGTATTAAAATCTAACATGTGGTATTAGAGTAAGTAGAAGGAAGAAATAATTATCCTTCTGGTCATCCTCTAAGCTTCAACATAGAGAATTCCAAAGTACACTTTGCTTGAAAAAAATGAGCTAAGAAGTTTCAAGGGCAAAACTTATTTTATACAAATTTTTCTCCATAAAGCAAAATTCCATGGTAGAATAAAATAATATCAGGGTGAAAAACCTTGTTAAAGATAAAATCCTAAAATTAAACAACCAGGATAATTTAATCCAAGAGAGGAAACCATTTGTAGCTCCTCAAAATTTGCAAGGAAGGAATCCATTTGAAGATCCTTTTTAAAAATTATAGAGAAGAATTTTTTGAAAGGTATTGAAAGAAGTTTGAAGGAAATTTAAATAGCCCACAAAGTCTCACAAAATACTATCTATTGAAGCCTTCTTAGAAAGGCATTGAAAAAGAAGTTGAAGGAAAATTGAAACATCTCATTGAAGCCTTTTTCGAAAGGTATTCAAAAGAAAATTTGAAATAACCCATTGAAGTTATTTATAGAATTTCCAAGAGAACATGTTAAAAGGAAAATTTTGAAGGATAACATAATTATTTCAACATTTGGAACTGAAAGCAAGAAGGAAAGAGAAATCATTAAGTATTTCCACCAAAGTTTGGATCAAAGAGAAATCTAGTTCAAGTAAGATAAATAAATTTGTTGATCGAATTATGAACATGAAGCAGGCTTTTGCTATATATAGAATAAAGAAACTCATATGGAGAATATCTCTAAAAACATGATAATAGTGTTAATAGAACACAATACAAAATTCCAAGCAAAGATAATAAACGAAGAAAAGAACTTCATTGTTATCAAGACGAAAAATATAAACCAAAAATTAAAAGAGTGCATGAAAGGAGCACTCATCTATATTTAAAAAAATGATAGATGAATAAGGAAAAAATATAGAACATCAAACAAGCAGAAATCTTGTGTTTCAACCAGACAACCTCAAGGCAGAGGTTACAAATTAAGAACAAGGCAAAATGAGAGGAAGGAAGAGAAAATTATTATTGTAGCAAAAGAAATAAAGTAAAGCATCCTACAACCTTCTCTCCCATGGACATTATTGCATAATATAGGAAGAATAAAACCATCACATCCCTAGATCCATCTTAAAAAAAAACTAGAAACACATTGACAAAGTAAAAATCACATTGCAATTGAAAAGGAATATTATAAATGTAATTGTAGATTTGACAACAGATGAAGCAGATAGGAGAAAAACATAGATGTCAAAGCAAGAGAAAAATGTAGACGTTAAATGTGAAAGTAGATGAGAAAGCTAACCACTTGAAGATAGAAATCTTACCTGGGGTGATTAAACAAGCAAGAAAGACGTCAGAATAATTACCTTGATCAAAGAAGAAGGAACAATTATCAACAAATCATTCATAGATATCTTGGAAAAAAATCTGAAGAAATCAAGACAACACGTTTCCCAAAGGAAGAGTGCACATAAGTGAACAAAGAGGCTTTTGTGTTGGTTAAAGAAATAAAAATATAGATTTTTGAAGGATATTTTTTAGAGGTACATATTACATATCACAAAAAAGGAATACATTAATCATTTTTTATTTAAAATAATTTGGAAAAATATATTATTTGAAAAGTGAAAAGGAAAAAATAAAGAAATAAATATTCCATAGAGGATGAAACATTCCCTCTACTTGATGAGACACAATTCTCTCACATTTTTGAAACAACAATTAAAATTCGAGTATAGGCATATATACTCATCAAAAAGAGAATTTTTAGGCAGACTCGATAAATGAAGAGAATTCAAATTTTGTAAAATTTTAGCATGGCTAGTGGAGCATCAAATTTTTTGTTGTTTGATTCCCAATTGTTGAGGGGAAACAAATATGTTTCCTAGAAGACCAAACTCATGACATAACTTGATTTTGAGGATGTTTGGCATGTAGTAGATGGAAGCACTATCCATCCTAATATAGAAGGAAAAGATTAAATAAATTTTTATAATACAAATAGAAATTCAAGACTCATCATCGTGTTCAAAGACCAAATGAGGTCCAAGCATACATTAGAGATATGACCACATCCAAGGATTCATGTGAGTAGTTGTATTATTTGAATCTAAGAATAAAAATGAGATGTTTTTCCCCCAAATCAAATTCCATTGTCTAAAGATAAAGAGTGGAGAAAATCTCAAATTATTCATGAGGAGAATAGCAAAATTATGAGTCATTGCAATCACTATGAACACAAGTATCTAATGAAATGTTAGTTTCTATTATTTTGATATCACTCTAAGTAAAAATTTCTTGTAGCTACACTAAATATTAATGAGAAAACACCAATATTCTATAATTTTATGAACCTACTTAAAAAAGTAGAGGCTTCACATACTATATAAGAATAGCAGTTACTAGTTACAAGTCAAATAGAAAAGCAACCACTCAAAAGAGGTATGAGATCTCCATGGTGCTTCCAACAAAGAAATAATTTTTACAGATTTTGAAATGAAAGGAATGATTCTCAAATAGGTACTTTCAAAACATAAAATACATGTGAACATTATGGAAGAAATGGATACACCATGAGGGAATGTTAGCACATTCTATTTAAAAATGGATCACCTTCATGAGAGATAAACCAAGAGAAAAATAGGTCATTTTTAAAACAACAAAATAAAGTTGGAAAAAAGGCACATCAAATTAATGTAGTTGAGGAGAATGAAGTTAAAGAAGAATAAGAAGAAGAAGAAGATGTGTTATTCACTCAAGCATACTAGAGACAACACAACAATGTTTGGTATAACACCAAATATATTATAGATCAAGAAACTTGGAAACATCCAAAATATCATATAAAAAGAGTTTCACATATTCATAATTTCAAGCCAAGCAACCAATAGGATGCAAAAAAAAATTAATATAAAAGAAATTATTACAAGCATAAGCCATGGGATGACTATAAGGCCAACATGTTCAATACATCATGGAAAAAATATGGTAACTTGAAAGTCAATTCATTTTCTATTTACTTTTCCAAATACAAAGAAAAGCTTATAAAAAGTGAATGGTCTATTGTGAAGAAAGTATTAAAAATACATGGAATAACCTGTAAGCTATATCTTATTGAAAGAATATTATCTATCTTTGCAACTCAAACAAGAGATACATACAACATAATCAAAGCTCAGGATCTCATAAGACTATTATTAACAAGTATACTAACACTATAAGCAACTAATATACTAAATGATAAGATGCATTGTAATATCATCAATATTGACAACATAGTTCATGATAAAGGTGAATTTTTTAAACAAAGTGTGAAGACAAAAACAAAACATCAAATGTAGATAAAAAAAAAGAAAAAATAGTGATACAAGTGATTGCACAATAAAAATATCTTATATTATTAATGTCGATGGATCTCAATACAATAAAATGTGCCCCAAATAGGGGTTTACATTGTTCATTTTGATACATTTAATACAATATACTAGGGTTCTCTGAAATCCTAGTCAATAATGCTTGTGGTGTCTTCAAATATCATATTTTATACCAACATAGGTGAGTGGGCTTTAGTTATCCATTGAATAGACCAATCTAGCTTAAGCAGCTACCAAATACTTGTATATTTCTATATCTGCACATAAAAAATGAAAAAAGAGGGTTAATAGCAACTGTGAGGTCTCCACTAAGTGAGACCCTCAGAAATCAATAACAACCATAGCTATAAAATAACAATTTTGCAAGAAAATATATAAATAATAAAATTAATATTAAATAAAAGTGATTTACATTGTGAATTCATTGCCTTCTGATTTGTCTTTATCATTTTTGTAGGAAAACTGGTGCATAAATGCCCTTGTGACACCTAAGGGTTCATTGGTCTATAGATCTAGGGTTTGAGATACCCACGTGTGCTTAGGAATGGTGGAAAATACCTAGAGGTAGTTAATAATAGCAGGCGAGCATTTGAGAGTAGTAGAGGGGCACTCAAGAGTAGCAAGGAGGTGCTCGGGGGCTGAAGCAAGTTCTATTGCTTCACACAACGGATGCGACGATGGATGCAACGGTGGATGCAGGGGAAAGGGTGATGATGGATGAAACAGATGGTGATGGGATCTTGAGGACTTAGGGCACAAAGGCTCAAGAAACTCAAGGAATTTTGGGGACTCAAGAAAACTCAGGATTTAGCATTTAGGATTTTGAGCCATAAAAATGACTCCTATTTATAATCTTCCCTAGGGCACATTAGGGTTTCAATAACATAATTTATGCAATCAAGATTAAAATGTTATGGAGGGTGGATATTAAATATGGGTAGGTGGCATGGATTAAGGCGAATGAATGGCTAGAATTAGACCAAGATGGATGGTTGAGATTAATTTACATATATATATATATTTATATATTAAATATATATAAAATATAATATAAAATATTAATATTTAAATATATATTAAATAAATATACATAAATATATGTAAATAATGGGTAAAAATGGTGGGAAGACCTAGATGGATGACAAGTGGCTATATTTTGGTGTCTACATATGCTCCTTTTTGTATCACATTGCGTGAAACACAATGCGGTGCAAAAATATGAGACACCTATTTTGGCTTGATGGCGAAGAAACTTTGTTGAGATGTGGATATGAGCTTGGAGATAAAATAATTTTGATTATGTAGCTTACCCCTCAATTTGTGAATGAGTTTGAGTATGAATATCACAAGCCAATTGAAAAATGAGTGCAAATGATTGTATGGATGAATGGTGTAATTGTGGATGATATGAATGATGTAAAATGATTCTATTTTTTTCCCAATGGTTGAAAGGGGTTTTTTACCAATTGTAGATGCCATGATCATGTAAGATGTATCCCTTTGTAGGAAATTCAAAACCAAATGTGGTTACCCAAAATTTGGGGTGATTCGATGCTGTTGAAAACTGTGCCTTCTGGTGTCATTGATATGCAAATATGAAGATGCAAAATAAAAAGAATCAAATTTGAAGGGCCATCTAGTGACTTTAGGGTAATTCATATGGTCAAAATAAATCACCCTAGCTAATTTCAGTTGCCATGATGACTATAAAAGAAATAGGAAATGATAAAATGTGATTTTATCCATGTTTCAAGTCCCATGAACTAGGCCATCAATGCCATCTTTTATGCAAATTGTTCTTGGCATGGTTTCACTCAAAATGTGAAGTACCAAATGTTATTGTGTTTTAGAACAAGGAGATATGGGATGATGAAAATGACCAATTTTCCTTATGGTGATTTATTCATATTATTGATTTGCATGGATACCAATCGCTGTAATTGCCAGCTAGATAGAATAAACCACTAGATATGAGGTTCACTTGAATTTTTGTTTGAACTTGGAAAATTTGTAAATGTTATGATTTATGATTAGAAATGATATGAAAATGAAGCATTGATGATGCAAATGATTATTATGATCTATTTGTAAAAATTTAGACCATTTTGTAACACATTGGAATTTGATAAGTGATTATGCACCTTTTGGGCATAAACTAAAATTATGCGTCCAAATCAGTTTGGACTTTCACAAAACCTGATAATACAATGAAATAGATGCATGGATGCAATTTGGGGTGATTTTGTGGGAGTAAGCCACTATTTTGCATTGATTTTGTCTTTTTATCAGTTTTGATGCCAAACATCCGTTGGCGCTTACTGCATGCAAAAATGTCCGCTAGTGTTTGGGTGTTTCCCAAACACCACGATGCACTGCAATGCACCAAGAAACACCCATGGGCATTTCAAGGTACCTTAAGTAGATATAAATAGCCTACATGGCAAAAATGGAGCTCATTATTGCATTTGTGAATTTGTGAAGCTGCATCTGGGAGAATTGGGTGGAGTGGAGTGAAGTGGAGTGAGGTGGAGAGAGGTGGGTGCCGAAGGTGTGGCTGAAGTGGAAGTACAATTTACCAAGGTAAGTCCATATTTGAAGATATTTTTAATTTTGTTCAAAAAATTTTATGTTTTTGTTATTACTTATTTTATTATTTTTGTGTTTGTAAATTTTTATTTTGAATTATGAACATTGTATTAATAACAAATGTTTTGTATTGTACTGCAGCTTAGGATTTTTGAGGCTTAGCACTGGTTCTCACCTCTCATGCCTAGGATGAGAAAGGCATTGTGGGGTGATAATTGGGACTGGTTGGAGGTTGTGGGGCTAGCGGAGGTAGCCCAGATAGATGTTGTGAGGGTAGACGATGGGTACCTCTCTGCCTTGGCAAAGAGGTGAGATATATATAGAAAGACCTTTTAGCTTCCAACTAGAGATATTCCCCTCACACTTGAGGATGTATATCGTATCCTAGAGCTATCTGTGGAAGAGATTCATGTCGAGGTTGGACACAATAGAGGAATGGAGGTGAGGAAGATGTTTGGTGATAGCTGGTAGAGTGTGGCAATGACATATAGGGGCATTTTGTATATGTCCATGTATGTGGACAAGACACTAGATACCCTACCAGCTTTAATAATATTCATGTTGGCCAACATCATGGTCCTAAAAAATACTAGTTGTAGGTTCCCTTGGAACCTCATAGGACTGTTGAGCGATATGATTTCTAAACCACATGTGTATGCATGGGCTCCTAAATTATTGGTGCAGATGTATTAGGAGTTTTATGAGATGAGGAGGTAGGGAAGGAAGGGATTGGGATGGAGTATTTTACTGTAGTTCTAGGGATGGGAGTATTTTAGCATGGCTCAATTGAAGGGTCTACCAACTGTAGGTTGTTATAGGGAGTGATACTATGCTAGGAGATGGGTGATGGTAGAGGAGGTACACCTGAGTCATCCTGTGTGGATGAGTTAATGGTACAGGGATTTATGGGTTGGATTGAAATCCACCCAAGTGATATGGAGGCCATGGTGGGGTACCAGGTGGACAAGATATGGAGATCATATGCGATAGGTTAGGTAGGCTAGGTGGGTGGTTGGGAGACATTAGAGTGAGGCTGAGTATATCCAATTATCACAAGTGCTCCATCAATTAAGCTTGAGGTAGGAGGTTCTTGATGAGCCAATGTTCTATAGGAGGCATCAAGATGAGATAGGGTTACCATGTGCTGAGGCATGGAGGAAGACTTATGAAGATGATGAGGAGATAGATATCCCTGATGTGGATGATTCAAGGACTACATAGAGTATGATGTATGGTTCACTACACAGCCACCATGGTTATCGATTCTAGTCATAGTTGATGGATATGGGGATGAGACTAAGGTCGAGGATATCGATGAGGCTCCTAAGCAATGGAGGCACCTTCGATCTGATAATTTAAGGAGGAGGACTAAGGGTGCAGTGAGGTAGGCTCTAGGGAGTGAAGGAGATTGTAGAGATAGAGACAATGTGGAGGAGAATCTGGATGGAACTCCAAGTCAAAGCAAGGAGGTTTGGATGAGGTTTGAGAAGCTGGTGGTAAATCAAGATGTGATGGTGATGACTTGGAAGGATAGGATCATGAGGATCTAGGCAAAGTTGCTAGATATGTAGCATCATCATAATATTGACATACCACCTTCAGTATTAGCAAAGGTATATCGAGTCATTAGAGGATAGGTTTATGGAGCATCATATTCCTCTTCTATATCCACCTTACTTATATGTATTTGAGTCTACTAGGCATAGTGATTCTAGGCATAGCTCTAGGTCTAGGGCTCCTTCTAGGTCACAAGGGTCTTCTTGGAGGTTCTAGCTAGTGCTTAGATACACTTTTTGTATATGAGCCTTGGTTCTCCATTGTATGTAGCCTTTAGGCACTCATTGTATATGCAATATATATACATGGATTTTACTTTTTGTGTTATATGTTTGTGTGAATGCTCTTGTGTATATGCTTTTTGTGGAATGCAAATTTATATGGATGATTAATGCATATGATATGGTGAATCTATATGGATGATTAATGCATATGATATGGTGTATCTATATGGATGATTAATACATATGATATGGTGTGTTCTAATGATCATTCATGGTTTAGATTTTTTCTTTGCCATATTAATCATTGTTGTTTAATCAGGGGCACCAAACTGTTGGTATTTAAAATGGAAGACTCATGTAATGACATGGATGTGGACATGGAAGAAGATATGGATGTTGATATTGAAAACTAATTTATTTGTAGAGACTTAGACATACTATTGGCATAAAAAAAACTCAATAAAACTACCTAATTCCTGTAGGACCAAATGTGTGTACAATGAGTTCATTTACCAAATTATGAGTATGGTAATAACTCGAGGCAATCAAGAACCAATGTGTGTGCAAGTGAGTTTATTAACTCATATTGGGTAAATTTTATGTAACCTTTTATGGAGAAGACCAAGAAGCTAGCGAGTCAATTTCCGGAACTCAAGATTTTCTTAATAAATATGTGTAATGGTCCTAAAAATTTGACATGTATTTTTGGTTTGCTTAAAACATTAGGAGTTGTTGACTGACCGAAAACACCTAGGAATCATGGATAGATGGAGGTAAATGATAATTTGACTTGGTGGAATGGTGTGGATGATGTTGTGAATGTGCCCTTGATTAAGGCAACATGACTTTATTGGACCAATTAATACCTTGAACTGAGTAAATGATCCATAGTATAAAATGTAAAATATGGATGAAATGTATGAAATACAATTTGTGAAATAGAGTATATGAATGCAATTGTTGTTAGATGAAATGTGTGAATGCAATTTTTTTTAAATGAAATGTGTGCAAATGAAATGTAATATTTTTGTGTTTTAGCCATGTATATATACACATATATAAATCTCATTAAGCATAGAATGCTCTCAAGTTTATAATATTAAGTGGTTTAGGTTCTTCCTCTCCCTCTATACTGACAAGCCTATAAGTACCTTTACCCACTTTTTGAGTGATAATGTATGGACCTAACAAATTAGTCGTGAGTTTATCACGAAGATGCATAAATGCATTGGTGTTTTGTTGATTATCTTTAAGAACAATATCTCCTAATCAAAATTCACGTAGATGAAATTTGGAGTTGTAAGCACACTTTAGGTGGTCTTGATAAAATCATAAATTCTCTACAGCATTGAATTACCTCTCATCAAGAAGTATGAGTTGGTCAAGACGTGCTTGTCTATCAGTGTCATCATCTATGAATTCCTATAAATAAATTCACAAGGAGAGGATCTCAAGCTCAAGAGGCATGATTACTTTGACTTCATAGACCAATGAAAATGGTGTTTCCATAGTAGGCATGTGGATGCTTTATCGATAAGACCATAATTCCAAGGGAATTTTAGTATGCCAATATCTATCATTTTCGTTAACCAATTTTTTAAGAATAGTAATTAAGGTCTTTTTGGTAGCCTTTGCTTGTCCACTTACTTGTGGGTAATAAGGAGTCGAGAAACTGTGTTGGATGTTATATCTCTTGCAAAGCGCTCAAACATCCTTGTTCTTGAAATACTTATCATTGTCAAAAATAATTTTTGAGGGAATACCAAAATGACAAATGATATGATGAAGTAAAAACTCCACAATTCTAGGTCCTATCGTACTAGTTAAAGGAATTGCCTCAACCCACTTTGTGAAGTATTAAGTGGTTGTAATGATGAATGTATGTTTTCCCAAGGAAGGAGGTAAGGTTTTTTTAATTTAATCAAGACCCCATTGTGCAAAGGGTGAAAGGCTTTGAATAGGCTGTAATTCTTGTGATGGTACATGAGTTAAATTAGTATGCTCTTGACATTGCTTACAATGTTTTACAAGAGTGCAATAGTATCATTCCATGGTGGGCCAATAATAACCCATGCATAGAATACGCTTTGTGATGGCCATCCCACTAAAATGACCACTACAAGTACCATCATGAGCTCCAGCTATGGCTCTTTGTGCCTCAACAACCTTGAGACATTGAAGGAGGATTCCATCATAACCACGTTTATACAACACGTCCTCCAAAAGACCAAAATAATCTACTTTTTGCTTGAAAATACATTTAGAAAATTGAGACATGTCAGATGAGAGTGTTCCAACTTGAGAAAGGCTACTATTTGGTTTGACCAAGGCTCATATGGATTTTACTAGATAAATTAAAAATCCTTTTCATCCTTAGATTCAACACGAACACTTGCAGATTTAGAGATTGTTGTGATAATTAGAGGTTGTACCTCTCCTAAGGAGTTTTTGGAATAAATGATATAAGAGAGGCCATTGCATCTACAAATATATTAGTCAAACATGGCAAATTATTGATTTCATACCATTCGAATATAGAGAGAAATTTTATTTCTAATTTATGATAAATTTTAATGGTAGGTTCTTTACATTGGTATTCTCCATTGATTTTCTTGACAAAAAGTTGAGAATCACTAAATATCCTTATACACTTTATGCCCATAGCTATAACTGATTGAATGTCTAAGATTAATATTTCATATTTTGTAGTGTTGTTTATGCGTTAGAAATCAAGTTTAAATAATAAGGGAATAGGTACCTCCTGGGGTGTATGAAACATGACTCAAACACCTTGACCTTTCTCGCACTTAGAACCATCAAAAAATAGTGTGATATTGATGTCTTCCTTCAGAATGACATCTTATTTTTCAGTGACAGTGAACACCAAATCATCTAGGAGATCAATAATTAAGAAATGATCACTAGATAGTTTTTAAATTAGGAATAACATAAGAATTAATCAATAAGCATTAACCTTGCATTAGAAAATAATCAAGTATAAATAAGACAATGTTAGGCTAAGAATAGCCTTAGGATATTATGCAAATAATATCCTTGATTGACACTAACAACCATGTAATGGTGCTAACCTACTAACAACTAACGTAGTCAAAATGACTACAATGACTAACTTACTAACCTAGGTAAATAGTAAAAAGAAATAACCTAGTGGTAAAAAGTAACAAGATACTTTTTACCATATGGTAAATAAACTCTACCTAGGTAAATATCACAATTTACCAAATGAGGTAATAATCATAGTTACTAACATAGTAACTCTAACATCCCCCCTTATTACATTATTTGGGTAATGTATATAATTGTCCCAATACAATGAAAAATATGTTGATCTACTAGTTCTTTCTATGGCTTGAGCTCTATCATAGTGCTCTGGCTGCTCTAAGCAAAAAGTGGGTCATTCCTCACTTTATCTTCACATCAATGAATGTCCTTATTGCAATCTTGTCATCCAACCATATTGCATGGGTAACCATCCATTGCAATTGCTAGGTGTACTAGAGTAGATCACTACATACAAGATTCATTCACTTACAATATAATTTTGTAACAATTTTGATAAGGTAGCTAAGGTGTTGGTCGCTGCCGAAAATACACCCTTATAAGTTTTCCCCTTTTTGCAAAATATTTTGTAATGAAATTTCTGAAAGAAGTGTGACTAAGGTGTTGGTCGCTACCAAAAATGCACCCTTATAAGTCTTCTTCAATTTTTATAAAAATTTATGTGAAGTAGGAAATGAAATGTTTATCCCCCCGTAGTTGCAAAATATGTGCAACTCAAGAAGCTTTGTGAATATTTTTTTTTAAATATTGCCTCCTAGGTAAATTTTACACCAAAAAATTTCCTTCTTTTATTACAAGTACTTCAAACAAAGAGAGTTTGTTTTTTATGAAGCCTAAATGAGGTACAATCACCCATTTATTACAAGTAATTAAAACAAAAATTTATGCTATTTATGAAGCCTAAAAAGAGAGAGAGGAAATGGTGCTTGTCTAGGGTGATAAATTTATTTCCCCTTTACAATACTGTTATAGCCATGAGCACTTTGTGTGCTCTTTCTGAACCAGAATCGGAATCAGACACTTCACTAGCAACATTATCTTTATTTTGTTTTTGTGATGTGCCTTTGTCATTTTTGTTTTGCTTGTTTTTAAAACAACACCGATTGGTGTCATGGTTGTCTTTTTACAATGTGAGCAAAACTTCTTTTGAGATTTATTTCCCTTACCTTTTGAAGATGATCCTCCCTTATGAAATTTTACTTTCTTCTGTTCACCCTGATTGTTCGAGTAAAGTGCATTTTTTATCACTTCATTGCTTTGGAGTTGATTTGCTTCTTCTGTTTGAAGCAAGTTGACTAACTCCACAAAGGTGACTAATATTTGAGATACATTAAGGGATGTGATTAACATCTTTTAGGATTTGAGAAGAGCCCTCAATATTACTGAAGTCAGAATAGTATCTTCTACTTTGGCTCCTAAAGCATTTAGCTTTGACTTTAGTTTTTCCACTCTACAAAAGAATAGATCTACTGATTATCCTGACTTCATTTGGAGTGTATGAAGTTATGTTTGAAGGTTTAGAACAGTTGATTGATTCTTACCTTAAAAATGATACAAAGTGAATCCCATGCATCTTTACCAGTTTTATCTTTACTTATGTGAGGTTGGATTTCATTAGTAGTAGCTAGGAGGATCAACATGAGAAGATGATTGTTATTTTTATCCTATGTTTTCTGATCTAATCCTATTGATGTGGGTCTTAATTCAGTGACATCTACTAAATCCCACATTTCTTCTACAGTCGGGATGGCTTTCATCTTAGTTTTCCATGCTGAATAGTTAGGACCTTTAAGCAATTGTGTATCATTTAAGTATTTGTTTATAGTTTCCATGATGAAGGTTGTAGAATTTGCACTAAGATGATCTGTCTTTCACTCTTAAGTGGTATTTAATGGCACATGCCTGAAAACTCTCTTTGAATAAATATGATCAGTTTGAGTATATTTAAGCCAAACAAATAAGAAGTGAAAGAGAATTCACTCAAAAAGGTATTTAATGGCACCTACCTAAAAAATCCTCTTGAAGAGGAATAATCAGTTTGAGGATATTGAGCCAAAAAATAAGAGTGAATTTTAGGGTTTGTAAGGAGAGAATATCAATTTTACAAATGGCTTATACTTGTGCAAATGAATTACACAAATTATTGTGAAATTTTGGGGTTTTGAGTGTTCTTGATTTTATGACTTATAATTGCAAAAAATAATGCAATAATCAAACAAGAATGCCCACAAAATTCTTATCATGTAGGTGTCGGATGCAACCGAAAATGCACCTAATTTTCCAATTTGTAATAAAGGTGTCGAGTAAAATAAAAAATGCACCTTATTACCAAATTTTGCATCAAAATTTGGATTTGTGTTGTGCAAAAATTTGATATTTTATGTCTCCTCTTATTTTTTAAATTTGCAAAGAATGTGGCATAAAACAATTGCCTTTTCTTTTTATTTTTTTGAAAATTTAACAAGTTTGATTTTGTTGTAAGTGCTCCTCACTTTGTGTTACATTTTTAGAAAAGAAATAAAATTTCTTGTCTTCCCCCTTTGTTTTGCAAAATTAACAAAATAACACTCCTTTCAAGACAAGTCGACATGCGACCCACGTTTGAAAAGCTTCCAGAACCAGTCGACACACGACTTGGTTTTTATGGACCCAAGGTCTTTAATATCTTCTTACCGTGAGGTTGTGAGTGGTGGCTCAATAGTTTTGAAAAAAATAAAATGTGCAATTTCTTGTCTTATATCCCCCCTTGGAGAAAACAAATGCACAATTTCAACTTTGAAGTTTGCAAATTTTTGTGTCTCCTTGTGTTACAATTTGGCAAAAAATAATTAAAGTTTGATTCTTTATTATTTGCTAAATTAACAAGGTTTGAGAAGAATTAAGGTTCCTTAATTTTGCAAGAAAAATGTGCCCTTCTTTGTCTTATATCCCTTTTTGTGGAAAAAAAATAAGCACTCATGTGGTTGAATTTGCAAAAAAATAGGGTTCCTTTCTTTGTTTTTCAATTTTATTGCATAAATTTAATTAATCTTAGCATAATTGAATCAATAATAAAAATTATTTTGTAAAAATCACTTAAATTGTTAAAAAAAATGATTTTATACAAAAAAAGATTTAAATTATTAATAAAAACACTAGAAAAATAATAAAAAATAAAAAAATAAAGTTACCTTTTGGACGGCCCCTTGTGCTTTTGTAGTAGTTATATAAAAAAATATTGAAGGAGGGCACCCGATGGGGTTTGAACTCTCGACCTATGGTCAGGAGCCTTAGTGCTGGCCCGAATAGCCGATCAAGTTAACACCCCAATCATGATTAATAAGGGAAGCCCTCTAATTTTCCTACTTTCATTTTAAACGAAAAAAAAGGGATTTCAATATCCCACATCTGCTATGCAGATGATTTGTGGTTATTTAAAAACATGAATGTGCCATATTCAAATCGATTACCTTTGATCAGTCCACCAAATGTGCATTTTTTTGCCTAGAAATCCAAATAAAAAAATGCCATGTGTACGTGTTATGAAAGCCACGTCAATGCTAGGTGGACCACTATTTACACGCCACATCAGCAGGCCTCGCAACTTGCCATGTCAACTACAGTAGGTTGCCTCCCACTGCATCAGCACACTAATAGGTTACCACGTGTCAACTCACTGGTGGTGCCACATCTCCCTTGGGAATTGAGCCTACCAAGTCAGACCTCGATAATTATGCCCATCAAGTATGGATGCCACCTCAACCATCACCCTTGACATTCATGCTTGTAATATGTTGTTAGCTCTTAGTTGTTTGCATCCTCAAGATTCATATCCATTAGATGCTTTCAACTCCTGGTTGTCCATGCCATTGAGATCTGTGCCCATCAGATGTTGTTAGCTTCAGGATTCACGCTAGCAGGTGATGTCGAACTGTAAGTTTCTCATGCTTCACATCCCCTAGTATTCATGCTTAGCTCTCAAAGAGGTTCAGGTCACCCAAAAACAATGCCCGCTTGTGAGTTTCAATACTGATAGAGAGCAACACCTGTCAGCATGGTCGCTGGTGTAAAAATAGCAGTAAGGCTCGAACCTATAAATCAAAATAAATTCCACAACTATAAATCAAATGAAGTTCCAAATTTCATGAAAACAATAATTTTGTGCCACAAAAAATTCATGCCATGAAAAAATTGGAAATGTTACGGAATGCATGCCAAGTGAGCCAAGGTAATTTCAAGCCTTGGGAAACTTGTCCCAACCAGAGGGGGTCCCACTCGGGATTTGTGCCCCACAAGTCCATTCTAGGGGTGAAAAAAATGTCACCTTCTCCTACCGAAGGTCAAACCTCGAACCTGCCTAGAAAAATGCTCGCACGTATTACCTGCTCTTGATACAAATTTTAGATTAGGAATAACATAAGAATTAATCAATAAGCATTAAACTTACATTAGAAAATAATCAAGTATAAATAAGACAATGTTAGGCTAAGAATAGCCTTAGGATATTATGCAAATAATATCCTTGATTGACGCTAACAGCCATGTAATGGCGCTAACCTACTAACAACTAACATAGTCAAAATGACTACAATGACTAACTTACTAACCTAGGTAAATAGTAAAAAGAAATAACCTAGTGGTAAAAAGTAACAAGCTATTTTTTACTATATGGTAAATAAACTCTACCTAGGTTAATCTTACAATTTACCAAATGAGGTAATAACCATAGTTACTAACATAGTAACTCTCACAATGGTGGAGCTTTCGTAATTTGATCGGCTATGACCTTATATTTAATGGATTTTTTAGTAATGAACTCAAGGTTAAATTTATTAAGAAACATTATCCATTTAGCAGTGCAAGTGTTATATTAAGTGCGAGATATCACATAATGTAGAGGATTTTATCTAGCTATGACATATGTTATGCGATTAAGCATATAATATCTAAGTTTATTAGTGGTAAAAACCACTGCTAAGCACAAATTTTGTACACAAGCGTATCTGATTTCATAGCTTACCAATGTTTGACTAATGTAATAGACAACTTGATCTTGATTTTCTTCATTATTTTGTGCAAGCATTATCCCTAATGCAAAGTCCATTGATGAAACATCAAGATAGAATGGAACCCCCAAACGAGGAGGAGCTAAGACTAGTAGAGAAGCTAAGTATTACTTAATGTCATGAAATGCTTTTTGATACTCATCTATCCAAGAAAATGGCACCCCCTTTTATAGCAGGTGATTGAATGACCTGCATTTGTCAGAAAGTTGTGCAATGAAATGACGGATCGATTGGATCTTTCCTTGTAAACTACACAATTTCTTTAAATTTATTGGGGGAGGCATATCCATGATAGCCTTGACCTTGTTTGGATCCACTTCAATGCATCTTTTGGAGACTATGAAACCTAGTAGTTTGTTAGAGGTAACACCAAAGACACACTTTTTGGGGTTCAATCTTACCTTATGTTCTAGAAGTCGGTCACAAACTTTTTCCAATACATCAATGTGCTCTTGTCAAGTTTTATATTTTACCAAGAGATCATCCACATAATATTTGATAATCTTATGCAAATAGTCATGAAAACTATATGTCATGGCACATTGATAAGTGGCACCTGCATTTTTAAGGCCAAAGGACATCACCTTGTTACAAATCATTTTCCAAGGTGTAGTGAATGTTGTTTTGTGTTGGTCATCAATATTTATTCGAATTTGGTTGTATCCTAAAAAACTGTCCATGAGAGAAAACATTTCATGGCCAGTGCAAGTGTCAACAATAGTATCAATGTTTGGAAGAGGAAATTCATCCTTAGGACACGCTTTGTTAAGGTCTCAAAAATCAGTACAAATGTGTATCACCCCTTAGGCTTGAAAACGGGTAGCATGTTTGAGAGCCACTCAGGATAGTCAATGGGGATAATGAATTCCACATATAAGAGTTTTTTAAGATATTTTTTACTATGAGGGCTACGATAGGATGCATCCTCCTAAGTTTTTGTTTGATCGGCTTAGCATCAAGATGTAACGTGAGATTATGGATAACCAAATTAGGATCAATACTAGGCATGTCCTTGTCGAATGATGCAAAAATACCCTTCTTCTTATTGAGGAGATAAATTAATTGCTCTAGTTCATTAGTGGATAAACTTTTACCAAGTTTGAAAATTTGGGGATTGTATTTGTATGAACTAAGGTCCACATCGATGGTATCTTCAATTGACATGTGATAACCTTCCTCAAGTTGATGGGGCTTTGGGTTCAGGTGAATGTCATCTATGATATCATAAAACTCTTCTAACTTATCCTCATCTACGTCTGCCTAGAAAAAATTTAGATTCAAAGGTGAAGGTGAAGGTGGAGGGAATGGAGGAATGTAGTTGGTTGAAGCCCTTAACAATTCCTCGAATAGGATAAATTTGGGAAAATATGGTGGCGAGAATATCTGATCCATATCAATAAGGCTTATGCTAATTAGAAGTGTTTTATCCAGATTGTATGGATTACTGAGTGGGGTGAATAAGTCAGCAAGATTCATGTTGAATTAAGGGAAAATGGAGGAGATGAAATGTATGGGATGGATAGAGCCTAAGAACCGATGCTAGGACCCTTGTAAACTTGGACAACAACAAGCAACACAAATAAATGCACTTAACTAAATGTTATATGAATGAAATGTAAAAAAATAAAAATATTTTTTTTTGTTTTATGTTTTTCTCTCTTTTTTTGCATTATATACATATGTTACAATTTTGGCTGATGAGATGGATTAATGAGATGGAGGTGGTGGTTCACTGGTAGGTTCGTCTTGCTCTTGTGGAAGAAGCAAGCAAAATATGAGCTCATGGATGGGGAAAATTCTGAGATAAAACTCATCTTGTTTGGTGTGGGGAATGATGGGCTTCGATTCCTCATAAAATTCATCAGAAGCTATCAATATGAGATCGAGTTCTTTGTACATTTCCTCTTCATAGTCATCGGGGTGAAGGGCTTCTTTTTTTGAATTCAAATTAAGCTTTTGGAAGGCTTGTTCAAAATAATAGATGGTGGGAAGTGGGTGATAACCTAGACTTGAACGATCGTGCACTTCTTGATATGGGACATCAATAAGCTAGGGCACTCCCTATTCATATCGGCCTAAGCCATGTCTTTGCCAATTGTGTCTGTGAAAATAGCAGGATGGAAAACCTATAATTTTTTGGATATTGACAGGTGGTGGTGGTTTGGATTATTCTAGGGGAGTAGGATTAGACAAATATTTGGTTACCCCATACACACAATTTATATTATTAGGCACTAAACCCATATTGTATACCGTTTCTATAGATAAAGGTGGGTCACATGGGCGACCAAAATCCTTGGTAGTTGAGATATTGAGTGGTGTGATTATGATGTCTTGGATCACATATGCACTGATACCATGGTTGGTGAGGTGGACCTCAACTTGGGATGATGATGATGAAGTGGACATGGGAGGCTCACGGTTGACTAATAGCTTGAACAATGGGGAAGATGTGGGTATCTCACGGTTTGAAAATTAAACTTATGAAAAATTGGGTGATGGAGATGGATTTGGTTGTGAAGGAATTTTTATGACTAATGAAGGGGATGATGATGTGGATGGAATCGATTGGATTTGACTACATGCATATGTACTCAATGATGATGATAATGAAGGTGTAGAAGTGGATGATTGGTTGGGATTGGTGATGGGAAGCACCTTAGAAATGTAAGCTTTTGATGAAGGATTTTATGGAGTGATTTATGATGTGGTGGATGACATGAGGAAAATGTGGATAGAAGGAATCATGGATTCATAAGGATTCAATATGAAGTTGCAATATTTATACGACTCAACATCCATCGGTATGCAATGTACTTTCCATTTGTGTACATATTTTAGACATTGATGTAATATGGAAGGGACACATCTCATTTCCCTCATCCAAAATATTCCAAGGATTACACTATATTTCATGGATCCTTCTAATATGTGGAACAAGGTATGCAATTTTTTTACCCCTACTTCAATGGGTAAAACAACAGTACCAACTATAGAGCAAAGAAAATCATTAAATGCTTTCAATGTGAATGTTGATTTGGTTATGTGAGATGGATGAAGATTGAGATTATGGAGGGTAGATGTGGTGATGATGTTAATGGAGGAGCCAGTATCAATTAAGGCTCTTTTGAATTATTTCCTATCAATTTGAGCCATTATATGCAATGGAGGATCCATAAATTCTGATAAGATTGGTTTAATATTAGTCATTAAACATGATGGAAGGCTCCATGTATGTTTTAATACTCCCTACAAAGTTATTAAAGGCATTGGAATCTTGATATTGGATTTTTATGGATTTTAGAATATCCATTAATGCCTCACGATGTTGGGGAGATTATTGAATTAGGTCATAAATAGATAGTTTTGATGAAGCCATTTTTAAACTCATGGTTAATTGGCTACTCAAATAAATGGTTGGCATTTGTGGGTGATTGATGGGATGACTTGATGGATTAGAATGGTTGAGAATGTGGATTGGTGGATAAGGATTTAGAGAAATTTGGATGGGTGGTGATGGAACAGGTTGATATTCCCTTTCTTGTGAGTTCATGGGTTGTTTAACGGGTTGTTGTCATGCATATTGTTGATTTTTTTATTGTTGTTGATCTCAGGTTACCACATGAATGGCACCTACAAAACCTTGGTACTATTAAACATGGTTAACTTGATAGGGAGGGATCTTGATGTTAGACCCTCCCATTGTGGATTGCACCTCCTCATGATGAGGAAGTGATTTTTTGAAGATACAAAATTTTTTGGTTTTGTTGAGCTAGAGGGTTTTCAATATTGATGGTCCCCAAGTCAATGAGGTATTGTATTATATGCTTAAACACATGGCAAATATTTATGTCATGCCCATTCTGTCTATGATAAGGAAAAAATAAATGTTCCCTATAGTTTTTACCATATATGGTGGGATCATTTGGTTTGACCTCAGGTAAAGCAAGTCTATTTATGCCATACAACCTTTGAAATATGGAGGTATAAGATTCATATAGAGGGGTGTATTGATTATTTTGTCGAGCAAATTGTTAACATTGGTGATTCTCCATAGTTGGCACTATGTTTTGCATAGATTAGGTTACTAAGGATACCATATGATAGGCAATATTTTGTGATGGTTATTACATTGGTTGTTGTTGAGCCATTACTAGTTAGTTCATGACCACTTGATTGACGTGATTGGCTTGATTGGCTGAATTGGCCTGTGTTGATTTGGTTTAGAAAGAATAATTACTTTTGTATTGGCCCTTGATTTGCCATTTCTTATTTCTTGGCTTAAGTATACCTTCTTGTATTTCTCTCTACGCAAGAGCTTCCTCAAATGACTGATATATTTGCAATTATAACATCCAAGAAATGGATTTTAGGTATCTCTTAGTGAATAGCTTAATTAGCTCTTCCATTGGTAGGGTGAATGGAATTTTGGTTATGATGGCCCTCCAATGGTTGTCAAAAATTATATATAGACTCATCATCATGCTATCTTAAACCATAGATATCATAAAATGAGACTTACTTTCTTACATTAAGGGCAAATCATTCAAATAATTGGTCAACCAATTGTTTGAAAGTATAAATACTATGATTAGACAATAGGTTATACCACTCTATGTCATATCCCCTAATATCTGAGGAAATATGTGGAGCATGAGAGCATTATCATTTTGAATTATGAAGCATGAGTGCACGAATGTGCTCACATGCTCTTTAGGGTCCTCATTACCTTTGAACTTGTCAAATCTTGGTACTATGAAGTCTTCCGAATATAGAAGTGTTGGAAATATTGATTTGTCATTGATGTCAAAGGTGTATGGTATTCAAGGTAGAAATATTCTTCAAGAAGGTTATAAGGTTGAGCAATTATTCAAGACAAGGTATATCTCCAAGCAAGGAAAATATTTTTAATAAAAGGATTATAATATTTAAATATTATAAAGAAGGACAAAAGCTTGGGACACAAAGGTTTAAATATTATAGAGAGAAGGATAAAAGGTTTTGGAAATTATATTTAATAAATTTAAATATATATTGCATGGACCAACATCCCTTGGGTGTACCATACAAAGGTAAGGTTTAAATTTTAAAATTCATATATAGCAACTGACCTCGTTGAGCGCCAAAGTCAAAATCCTATTAAAAGACTATCAAATCACTATGCTAAGAGTGGAGAAAATTTGAAAATCCTTTGCGTGGAGTTCGTGCAGTGGTCAAATGACAAGGGAGAGAAGAGTGCATGTTTTGGAGATAAAAATTGAAAGGAGATATTAAGTTAATAATTGTATGCCTTGGTTTTTGTTCGTATGGCTAGCTTAGATGGTAGCCTAGCCCTGCATAGAATGTTGCTTGGAAGGGATCGAGGTGTCAAATCCTATCGACATAAAAAATTTTTTGGAAGCGAAAATCAAGTTACAAAGGAGTCAAAACTATTTTTACGTCATTCTAATCTCACGTGTTGCATCAGTGCAACTAGTTACAAGTGCTTGGGAAAGCGCTATGATTTTTTATGTCAGTGGATCAATTCACAGTGGTGCAAGGTATTATATTTTTGTTTTATTAAAATTGATAAAGGTATATAGGAGAAATAAGGGTCATTGGTATAAATTTAAGGTTATAATTTTTACATGTGAATAAAATGGTGAAATAAGATTTTTATGTTAGTGTGATATTTCATTGCTGAAAATAAATAGAAGGGGTTATAGGGGTTTTTATGTTAGTGTTAGATTTTATTGTTGGAAATTAATAAAAGTAGTTATAAGAGTGAGTTTTCTTAATAAAGCTTTATATTATGAGGGAGGTATAAGATATTATTTTTAAGCTTTATTGTGCATATCTTTGATAAGGGTTTTTAATGTGATTTATTTGTTATCTTATCAAGAAAAGAAAAAGAGATATGCTAACCTGTTTTTGAGTGGCAAAAGAAAGGAAAATTAATTTTGGTAAGACAGGTTTGGAAACCACATGCAAAATAAGATTATCATCATTGTGGCAGATTTAGAGGTATGGTAATTTAATTCATTTCTCAAGGGTGGTCTTGTTTGAAGAAAATATTTTTAATATCATATGGTTGGAGGTATACAGATTTATTTTATGTGCATTAATTTTGATTAATATTGGGAGTAAATGTGCAAGGGTTATAAAACAGATTTGAAAGTAAAAGTTGTGCATTGTGATTGATTTTGAAGTGAGTATGGAAACAAGAAAAATAGTATAAGTCTCACACAAATAGAAGAGTAGTTTTAAAGCAAGTCAAAGTGTCACATAGTGCAAGGATAGAGTGAAAGGATTTAATTGAGAAGAAGAACATATTGGATACTTGTAATGCATATCATTTTTTATATGTTCATGAAGATAAAAGAATTTTGGGTAGAATATGTTTGAATTACTTTAAGTTGAAAAATAAATTTTGGAAAAGATATGAGCATTGTTAGTATGAAATATTTGGAAAAGATATGAGCATTATTAGTATGTGAATTTTGGAAAAGATATGAGCATTGTTAGTATGTGAGATTTGGAAAAGATATGAGCATTGTTAGTGTGAGAGATTTGGAAAATATATGACCATTGATAGTATGCGAGATTTGGGAAAGATATAAGCATTTTTTGTATATAATATTTGAGAATGTTTTATGAGCATAATTGAGTAGGTTTTATGAGTAGATTTGAGCAGGTTTTGTAAGCAGAATTAAGCAAGTTTTGTGAGCATATTTGAGCAGTTTTGTAAGTATCTTTGAGTAGAATTATGAGTAGGTTTGTCAGCATATTTGAGAAGAGTTGTATGTTTATGAGCATATTTTACCAAAGTTATGAGTAGGATTTGGAGTAGACCAAAGTAGAGGAGATTGGTGTCTCCTGTGGATTGAGGTCCACAAACCAGAGCATAGGAGATTGGTGTCTTTTATGGATTGAGTCCATAAACCAGAGCAAAGGATATTGGTGTCTCCTGTGGATTGAGGTCCATGAACTTGTGAGAGGGGACATGTGTCTCCTATGGATAGGTGTCCATGAACATTGTAATAGGGGTTGGAGCCCATGAAATTTATTTGAGAAATTTATAAGAAATATTTCTCCATGGATGTAGCCCACATTGGGTGAACCATGTTAAATCGATGTCTCTTATGTGTATGGTGATTTGTACATTATTTCATTATTAAAATTGATAATAATTATAGTTATTACCTTGGAAAGAAAAGTAAAAGTTTTATCTTATACTTTTCACCCCCCCTCTCAGTATAAGCTTGTGTTCTTCAATTGGTATCAAAGAAGGTTCCTTCATGAAATTCTAACAGCTTGAAGGAAGATCTTACAAGAACACACATGGCTCATAAGGAAGGGTTTTCATCAAATAAGGCTCCATTGTTTGATGGGACTAACTATGCTTTATGGAGTGTGAGAATGAAGACTTATTTGATGGCACATGGATATGATGTATGGCAATCCATTGAGGATGGATTTATAGTACCTACAACACCTCCCACAGATGCAAATGGTAAGAAACCATATGAAAATAATACCAAGGAAATGAATGCAATATTAAGTGGGTTATGTGAATCAGATTTTATGAAATTCATGCAATGCACTTCAACTAAAAAATATAGGATAAGTTATAGACAATATTTGAAGGAGACAACAAGGTAAAAATGGAAAAACTTCAAACTCACAGAAGGAAGTTTGAATACTTGAAGATGAAATATGAGAAAGATATTGCTAGGTATCTACTACATGTTGATGAATTTGTTAACACCATTCGTGGACTTGGAGAAAATATTGAGGACTCTACTATTGTTCAAAAAATATTAAGGTCACTCCTTATGAGGTATGATGCAAAGGTTTCAAAAATAGAAGAGATGAAATATCGCAAACATTTGAGCATGGATGAGCTACATGGAATTCTCATAGCCTACGATATGAGGATAGAAAAAGATCAAAAATCCAAATAAGATATAGCATTCAAAGCTTCAAATAAGGCAAAGAATATAGAACCAGAATCAAGTGATGAATCAAGTAGTGAAAAAGAGGATAAATTTATGAGAAGAAATAAGAAGGGTCCAATAAAACATAAGAATATGCAGACTGTGAAATATTTTAGTTGTGGTAACATTGGTCACTATGCAACTAATTGTCCAAAAGCTAGGAATAGTAGTAGTGAAGAAGAAAAATAATACAAGAAGAAGAAAGAAAGAAGATTTTATCATGAAAATAAAAATAGGCACGATCAAGGCAAGCATGAGAAGAAGATATTTCAAAGACACAAGAAGAGTTTTTATGTTGAAGAAGTAATAAATGCTTCAAGTGACAGTGATGAGAACCTCTTCTATAGTGAAAAAGAAAAAATCCTATTTTTTGCCATAGAAGAGAATGAAGATGCTCCTATTGTCAAAGACCAAGAAGAAGATAATGAATATGCTCATGTTGTCAAAGACCAAGAAGAAGAGAAATAAGATGCTCTTGTGATTAAATACCTAGAAAAAGAGAAATATTCAAAAAAGGAAGAGGAAGCCACAATTGATATGGAAAAGGAACTTGTTTTTGATCTTGAAGAGTTGAAAAATGAGAACTTAAGATTGAAGGCTCAAGTAAAAGAGGATGAGAAAACAAAGGCAAAGCTTCTACAATATCTCACTGACTTAAAATTTAAGGTTGAAGAGGTAAGGAAAGTTGAAGAAGGTATGGCTAAACATTTAAAGGTAAAAGAGCTAGAATGTAAAATACTAGAACATGAAGCTGACATTCTAAGGAAGGGACTTGAAAATTTTAATAATAAGATATATCAATTTAGGAAAATATCAAAATATTTAGATGATATTATCAAAACACATAGATATCCATTTATGAAGATTGGAATTGGCTTTGAGGAAGATCTATAAGTACAAAAAGAGGATTCAAGATCAAAATAAATATAAGAATCAAAGAAGGTATTTGAAGAAAATCCTAAGACCTATACTAATGTATTGAGAAATGGAAACATCAAAGAGGAAGAAAATAATGCACAATCAAGGAACAAGGACCATCACAAAAAAATAAAATAAAGAACCATGAGATCATATCCTACAAGGCAAGGTGAATATTTCTTCCAGGGTCATTATTACTCATGTAATCATTTTGGTCATAAAGCTATACATTGCAAGGTTCATGGTAAGAATGATTATGGCTTCACCAAGAGAAATTTTAAGTCATTTGCACCTTTCAAGGACTACAACATCATGTGTTTCAATTGAAATAATTTTGGGCATAAATCTAAATGGTGTAGAACAAAGTTTTCAGAACTTCCAAGCAAGAAAAATTATGCTCAAAATGTTCAAAGAGGTATGACTTCAAAATTTTGGAAAAAGAAAATTGAAAAATAAGAAGAGCATTATAAGTTGGGAGTAGTTTTATTCTCATTCTAAAATTGATCACCTCAAGAAAAAGATATGGTGAGGGGTCTGTTCTATGTGTCTTATTTTTATCCCTAAGGATACCTTTGCCATTGATGTCAAAGGGGGATAATTCAGTTAGGGGGAGCAACTTGTCAGGGGGAGCAGATTAGGAATCCATTTGCTATAAAATAAATTTTTTGAAGGGTTGCCATCAGTGACAAAGGGGGAGATTGTTGGAAATATTGAGTTGTCATTGATGTCAAAGGTTTATGGTATTCAAGGCATAAATATCATTTAACTATTTTATAAGGTTGAGCGATTATTCAAGACAAGGTATATCTCTAAGCAAGGAAAACATTTTTAAGAATGATTATGGCTGCACCAAGAGAAATTTTAAGTCATTTGCACCTTTCAAGGACTACAAAATCATGTGTTTCAATTGAAATGAATTTTGGGCATAAATCTAAATGGTGTAGAACAAAGTTTTCAGAACTTCCAAGCAAGAAAAATTATGCTCAAAATGTTCAAAGAGGTATGACTTCAAAATTTTGGAAAAAGAAAATTAAAAAATAAGAAGAGCATTATAAGTTGGGAGTAATTTTATTCTCATTCTAAAATTGATCACCTCAAGAAAAATATATGGTGAGGGGTCTGTTCTATGTGTCTTATTTGTATCCCTAAGGATCCCTTTGCCATTGATGTCAAAGGGGGATAATTCAGTGAGGGGGAGCAACTTGTCAGGGGGAGCAGATTAGGAATCCATTTGCTATAAAATAAACTTTTTGAAGGGTTGCCATCAGTGACAAAGGGGGAGATTGTTGGAAATATTGAGTTTTCATTGATGTCAAAGGTTTATGGTATTCAAGGCATAAATATCATTTAACTATTTTATAAGGTTGAGTGATTATTCAAGACAAGGTATATCTCCAAGCAAGGAAAACATTTTTAAGAAAAGGATTATAATATTTAAATATCAAATTTAAATATTATAAATAAGGACAAAATCTTGGGACACAAAGGTTTAAATATTATAGAGAGAAGGATAAAAGGTTTTGGAAGGTTATATTTAATAAATTTAAATATATATTGCATGGGCCAACATCCCTTGGGCACACCATACAAAGGTAAGGTTTAAATTTCAAAATTTAAATATGATAGCCAACCTCGTTGAGCACCAAAGTCAAAAGCCTATTAAAAGGCTATCAAATAACTATGCTAAGTGTGGAGAAAATTTGAAAATCCTTCATGTGGAGTTCTTGCAGTGGGCAAACGATAAGGGAGAGAAGAACACACGTTTTAGACGTAGAAATTGAAAGGAGATCTTAAGTTAATAATTGTGTGCCTTGGTTTTCATTTGAGTGGATAGCTCAGATGGTAGCCTAGCCCTGCATAGAACGCTGCTTGGTAGGAGGTCGAGGTGTCGAATCCTATCGGTGTCACATTTTTGTTTGAAGCGAAAATCAAGTTACAAAGGAGTTAAAATTGTTTTTATGCCATTCTAATCTCATGTGTTGCGTAAGTGCAGCTAGTTACAAGCACTTGGGAAAGTGTTGTGATTCTTGAGGTCAGTGGATCGATTCATGGTGGTGCAAGGTATTAATTTTTGTTTTATTAAAATTGATAAAGGTGGATAGGAGAAATAAGGGTCATTGGTATAAGTTTAAGGTTATAATTTTTGCATGTGAATAAAAGGGTGAAATAAGGTTTTTATGTTAGTGTGATATTTCATTGTTGAAAATAAATAGGAGTTATAAGGGTTTTTATGTTAGTGTGAGATTTTATTGTTGGAAATTAATAAAAGGAGTTATAAGGGTTTGAGTTTTCTTAATAAAGATTTATATTGTGAGGGAGGTATAAGATATTATTTTTAATATTTATTGTGCATATCTTTGATAAGGGTTTTTAATGTGATTTATTTGTTATCTTATCAAGAAAGGAAAAAGAGATATGCTAACCTATTTTTGAGTGGCAAAATAAAGGAAAATTAATTTTGGTAAGACAGGTTTGGAAACCACATGCAAAATAATATTATCATCATTGTGGAATATTTAGAGGTATGGTGATTTAATTCCTTTCTCAAGGGTGGTTTTGTTTAAGGAAAATATTTTTGATGTCATATGGTTGGAGGTATAAGGATTGATTTTATGTGCATTGGTTTTGATTAATATTGGGAGTAAATGTGCAAGGGTTATAGAATAGATTTGAAAGCAAAAGTTGTGCATTGTGATTGATTTTGAAGTGAGTATGGAAACAAGAAAAATAGTATAAGTCTCACACAAATAGAAGAGTAGTTTTAAAGCAAGTAAAAGTATCACATAGTGCAAGGATAGAGTGAAAGGATTTAATTGAGAAGAAAAACATATTGGGTACTTGTAATGCATATCATTTTCTATATGTTCATGAAGATAAAATAATTCTAGGTAGAATATGTCTAGATTACTTTAAGTTGAAGAAAGCACTTTTGGAAAAGATATGAGCATTGTTAGTATGCGAGATTTGGAAAAGATATGAGCATTGTTAGTATGCGATATTTGGAAAATATATGAGTATTGTTAGTATGTGATATTTAGAAAAGATATGAGTACTATTAGTATGTGATATTTGGAAAAGATATGGGCATTATTAGTATACAATATTTGGGAAAGATATGAGCATTGTTTGTATGTAATATTTGGGAAATATTTGAGTAGTTTTTGTGAGCATAATTGAGAAGGTTTTGTGAGTAAATTTGAGCAGGTTTTGTGAGTAGAATTGAGCAAGTTTTATGAGCAGATTTGAGCAGGTTTTGTGAGAAAATTTGAGCACAGGTTTGTGAGAAGATTTGTGCGCAGGATTTGGAGTAGACTAGAGCAGAGGAGATTGGTGTCTCCTGTAGATTGAGGTCCACAAACTAGAGTAGATGAGATTGGTGTCTCCTATGGATTGAGGTCCATGAACTAGAGTAGAGGATATTGGTGTCTCCTACAGATTGAGGTTGTGAGAGGGGATAGGTGTCTCCTATGGATAGGTGTCCATGAACATTGTAATAGGGGTTGGAGCCCATGAAATTTATTTGAGAAATTTATAAGAAATATTTCTCTATGGATGTAGCCCACATTGGGTGAACCACATTAAATATGTGTCTCTTATGTGTATGGTGATTTATGCATTATTTCATTATTGCAATTGATAATAATTATAGTTATTGCCTTGGAAAGAAAAGTAAAAGTTTTATCTTATAATGTTCACCCCCTTTTAGTAAAATCTTGTGTTATTTAGGTGGTGATGGTAACAAAGAGTGAATTGGTTGATTGATTAAATGACATAAGGTTGGCTTCTAGTTATTGTAACCAGGAGTATGTTGTATCAAATTATCAATATTTTGTTGCATAGCCTTGATTCTAGGATCTTCCCTAGGAATGTGAAACCCTTGAATCATTTGATGACTCTGTGAAAGGGTGTAAATATGTTGTGGAGTGAAAATATGATGATGGATAGACAAAGTGTATTGGAAATAATGATGATGAGATTAATTGATAAATGATGGTGATTGTTGAAAAGGGGACAATGCATGAGGACTATGGTTGGGTTGGCCTATGGGGATGGAATTAATATGGGTGGATGGAGGTGTAGGGATGGAAACCACCAAATATTTTGGTACTCATGGTGGAATTTGTGTGATTAAGGTGGGTTGAGTGGAAATTGGTTGAGGTATAAGGTTCACTTGAACTTGTTGTTGAGCACTCTACCACTTCTTAAGCATTTTTTTCAAATGTTCCCATGCTTCATGAATTTACATATCATCATTGGAAGGTATGGATGAATATGGAATAGATGATGTGGATGGGGGACAAGTGGAAATAGGAATTGTAACTTGATTGGATGAAATGGGTACTTGTGAAGTAGCATTGACTTGTGCTTCATACAAGGGGTTGGTATAGGTGGATAAATATGAAGTGATAGGAGCACATGATGGTTTGGGAATAGAGAAATGGGATGAAGGTGTAACTGATGCCTCAAAAAGAGGGTTAGTGTAAACCTAGGTGAAGCTATATGGATGGGAAGGAATAAGTTCATACTATAAAGAAGGATCTTGATCTGGGACATTATGGATGGGTTGCAAGACATAATTATTTGATTTGTAGAAAGCCTCTACTTTGGCCATGTCTATGTGGGTAATGGTGTGGTCAATTGTGGGTGAATATAATTTAGTTTGTGGAAGAGATCTGGAGGTGTATCTGTGCAAGACATTAGCGACATGTGATGGGCTTGTAGATAAATCTGTGCAATATTTTTGAACCATACTGATGGGATTTACCACAAAAGTGGAAATAAATGTAGATGGAGTCCATAGATATATTATTTTGGTTTAAAATTTTTTATTATTTCTTGTTAAGACCATAAGCTACTAAACCACATGTAAAATGTGTTGTAAAGGAAATTCAAAAATGGAAATTCACAGAATTCAAGTGAAGACAATCAATGCTATGTTTATACAACAATTGTGTCTTACCTCATTCATTAATTATCTCCTTTTAATGTTTTTTCCATTTTTTTTAATTTTGTGTGTTTGAATGCACTAATATGAAATTACAATGGGTTCATACTATGACTAGGAATGAGCAATGAAATACTCAATGGTGATGGAATCCAATAAGTTTATTGAGGGGTAACCTATGGTGTCTAGGGGTAGAGATTGGTGGATGGAGATGAATCCCATTGTCACCAAATATCAAGTAATGGTTGGTGATGAAATCCAATCATTATTGTTAAAAGTGCAATGTGCAGTGTGTGATTCCTTTTAAAAATTTCAATTTTTCTACTGTGCTCATACAATGTCAGAAAATGATTGCTTTCATCAATCTAAATCGAAATCCAACATCAAAATATCAATTTTCTCAAAGGAAGTAGAGTACACCGCTTAAGACCAATATCTAAATAGAGGAGGGTTCATCTACTCTACCTTGAATCACAAAATACAGGGGTAATTTTGTTATTTTAAATGATGTTCCTACTTAGATTAATAAAAATAAAAATTTCTAACCTTAGGATGCACACTACTTTATGCTTGTAATATTTCATATGGAGATAAAAGATGCAACACACCAAGTGTGATGAATTATTTTTAAATGGAAATGTGTTAAGTATAAATGCAACTATATGCAACAACTACTTTGATGCCTAAATGTACACTAGAATTATTATTTCTAACAGATATATATTATTTTTTCTTAATCCAATATCTAAAATAAAACAAAAAAATAAAATGTAAAATGTAAAAATATGTGGAACAAATATTAGGGTTTCAAGGTAAGCTTAAAAATAAGCCTACATATTTTTCCTTCTCTCTAATATCCCATAAGCACTGCAGGGCATTTGTGCATCTTCCGCAACTTCTACGTTGTTCCAAAAATCCATATTCTATGAAAATCATGTGATCTGTACTTTTGAAAACCTGCAAGATAAAATAGAAAACAACAAGTTAGATCACAAGATAAATCAAATTAAGAAACCCTTAGGGGGTCCCACCATGATCACCATTTGTGAAGACAAAAATGAAACACCAAATATAGATAACATAAAAGGAACAAACTGTGATACAAGATATTGCACAGTAAAAATATCTTATATTATTAATATCGGTGGATCTCAATACATTAAAATGTACCCCAAATAGGGGGTTATAGTATTTATTTTGATACAATTAATATAATATACTAGGGTTCTCTAAAACCTTAGTCAACAATGCTTGTGGTGTCTTCAAAGATCGTATTTACTCACAATAGAGGTGAGTGGGCTTTAGCTATCCATTGATTGGACCACTCCAACTTAAGCAGCTGCCAGATGCCTATATATCTCCATATCTGCACATAAAAAATGATAAAAGAGGGTTAATAGCAACTGTGAGGGCTCCACTATGTGAGACCCTCATAAATCAATAAAAACCCTATCTATCAAATAATAATTTTATGAGAAAATATAGAAATAATGAAATTAATATTAAATAAAAGTGATTTACCTTGTGAACTCGTTGTCTTCTGATATGTTTTTTTCGTTGTTGCAGGAGAACTAGTGCATAGATGCCCTAGTGACACTCGAGGGTTCACTGGTCTATAGAGCTAGGGTTTGAGATGCCCACAGGTGCTCAAGAATGGTGGAGAATACCCAAAGGTGCTCATGAATAGTAGACAAGCATTCAAAAGTAGTAGAGGGGTGTTCAAGAGTAGCAAGGAGGCACTTGGGGGCTAAACCAAGTTTTGCTACTTCACACGAGGGATGCAATGACGAATGCAGCAGTGGATTCAAGGGTGAGGGCGATGATGAATGAAATATATGGTGATGGGATATTGAGGTCTTAAAACACAAAGACTCATGGAACTCAAGGGATTCAAGGATAGGAAAACTTAGGATTCAACATTCGGGGGTTGAGCCATCAAAATGACTCCTATTTATAATCTTCCCTAGGGCACATTAGGGTTTCAACAACATAATTTTTGTGGTCAAGATTAAAATGTGATGGAGGGTGGAGATTAAATCTGGGTAGGTGACATGGATTAAGGTGG
The DNA here is from genome assembly GCA_028583015.1 of Wollemia nobilis. Taxonomy (NCBI): domain Eukaryota; kingdom Viridiplantae; phylum Streptophyta; class Pinopsida; order Araucariales; family Araucariaceae; genus Wollemia; species Wollemia nobilis. The sequence continues at coordinate 644,453 of JAQPPZ010017035.1, read as the reverse complement.
ATGAATGCCTAGGATTAGACCAAGATGGATGGTTGAGATTAATTTACATATACACACATATATATACATTTATTAAATATATTTAAAATATAATATAAAATTTTAATATTTAAATATATATTAAACAAATATACATAAATATATGTAAATAATGGTAAAAAATTGCGAGAAGACTTGGATGGATGACAAGTGGCCAGATTTTGGTGTCTACACAAAGACAAAAACTATTAGGACCTAATGGTTCTACTTTAAATACCATAGAATAATTAACAAGTTGCTACATTCTACTTCAAGGAAAAATTGTGGCAGTTATGGGATCATTCAAAGGACTAAAATAAGTGCAGATAATTGCTAGAGATTGCATTCAAAATATACATCCCATTTATCATATCATAGAACTTATGATAAAAGGATAACTTGGAAAGAATATAATATTTGAACACAATGAAAAACAAAGAAAGGGAAAGCAAAAAATAAGTCATACACAACGTTCATTCCTCCATATGCAAGATAAAAATCAACAAACAATCAATTCAACAAGCGGTCTTTGATGTACAGTAACACATGCTTCACTTGAAGAAACACACTTCAAGTATTGAGTATTAAGAAAGTATTTTATAATAAATATATCTTTGGAGAGCATGATCCGTAGAACCTACTACTCCTATGTATCTAAGTAGTATGTCTATATTAAGAAGGAAAATTTCTCTCTCAAATTCCTACATCACCCTAGATATTGTCTTTTGGTCATAAGCAAAATGGAGTTGTTGACTATGATGTAATAAGTAGAGTATGGTATGAGTTTTTACATCATATACCGTGTGATAAGTCAAGTGGCATAACCACCCCTCATAAGGTACATGCATGTGATATAGGAAAATATAGTTGTAAGGTTGTTTAAGGGTTTGTTATGACTAAATTAGGAATACTTTATACTTAAATACCTTTCACTACCAAAATACATTACTATTTAAGCATTAAGATCTAATAGTCAATCACTTGAAAATATCAAGAAAACTTAAAAGTCCAATTCTAAGAGTGATTTGCTTTGTATAAGCTACCGATTCACTCTAAAAGAGTAGAATTTCTTCAGGTTGAGTTCAAAAAGTGATTTACCTAGATTTTGAGGAGTGATTTTCTCAAGAAGGTGAAGAAACACCCTAACTCCTCCAAAGGGGGTTATTCACTCAAGATGGTCAAGAATATTCCTAACTACTCCAATGGGAGTGATTCACCTAACATTGAAGCAATTTGCATGGCCCCTCCTTTAATAAAATTTTCTAAGTTACATTTTGTGATGAAACAACTTCTAGAAATATACCAATGGCAATAGCAATTCAAAAATACATATCCAATGAAAACAACAAATTCAAATTTTAATGTCAAAAATTTATAACTATAAGTAATCATATTCTAAATTCAAATCAATACAAATCCTAGCCACTTATTGGGGACAAAGTCTCTCAACCACTTAGAAAGGGTGGAGTACAACATGCACAACAAAGGTGACTAATATTAAATGTGAATTATGATCTCAACTAAAACATAAATCTTCCTATTTATATACTAAATCAACATCAACCCTAACCCTAATGCTTAAGGCCCCACTAGCTTAACCCAAGGCCTAAGATAAAAAAAATAAAGATAGATAATGTGGCTACATTGGAGCCATTATATCGCTCCCTCCTACAAGGCTTTGTTCTCAAAGATATAAAATATTAAAAAATGCTCTCAGGCTCCCTTGTAGCATCTTATTTTGGAAGATCCTACCACTTAATAAGAAACTTTTGAATCCAATGAGACCACAAAAAAACAAACTCTAGATGTTAGAAACCTTCTAATTAAAGTAAACACATCCGCATAAATATTGCAATAAAAGCAATAACTCATAAAAGAACAACATATTGCAATACAAAATATAAACGTTAAAATATATATTTATCTCAAAAATCATAATACAGAATTGTCAGCCTCTTTGAGGGAGCAACCTCCTTCAATACTTTGATTCAATATACAAAAAGATACATTCATTTATACCTCAGTATTATTTAAAAATACATTACATGTAACCCTAACCTAATTTTCAAGGGTTTTCTTACATGTAAAGTGCCACCCAAGGTAGAATATTCTACCAAATAAATAGTTGCATTCTTTTTAACAAACATATGAAATAGACCCACTTGTCTAGGCACCCCAAGTTCCATATACCATTACAAAATATTACAAAATATTACAAAATATCATTAGAATTGGGTTCTCACATTGAAAGAGGATCATTACATTATAATTTTAGGATGGGGTCCTGACATACCCTTCCCCTTCAAAAAGCTTTTTCCTCAAATATAGAGATGATAAAACTATTGTTGTAGCTACTAGAGAAAATCTCATGTGGTATCTTATGGTTGTAGTCCTTTTCATTGAAAAAGAACCCTAATGATGACACAGTTATGAAGAGTGCATGATCTACAATCCAAAATTGTTTTAGGCTCTATCATGATGGAACCTTCTCCATCCAACTCTAGTAAAGTGGATTGAACATGTACCTTCATTCCAACAACCTTATTGAGATAAGAGACATGAAATATTAGATGGATATTGGATGTATATAGAAGGGGTAATTTGTAAGTTGTTGAACCAATTCATTGTAATACCTAGTAGGGTCCATAATATTTGGTGACTAGTTTTTGGCATTTGTAGAGCTAGAGTAATGATTGTTTGTAGGGTTGTAGGTGGATAAAAACCATATCCTTCACTTCAAATCTATTCTTAGAATGATGTTTATTAGCTTTTTGATACATATGATTATGGGGCAATTCAATATTCATATTAAGTTGTTAGAGGACAATGACATACTGGCTAAGAGGTGTCTATAGCATGAACCTTGGAGCTTCTTAGAAAATATGAGGATTTTGTTCATAGAGGATGATTTGATACTACTTCAAAGGGTGTAACCTTGGTCACAATGTTATATGAAGTATTATACCACCATTTGGCCAAAGGAATTCGTTTCACCTATTGTGCAATATGTTTATATGCAAAGCAATAGAGGTATATTTCCAAGCATTTGTTAACAAATTCTATTTGGCCATTATTTTAAGGAACGTAGGCTAAACTCATTTTGAGTTGAGTTCCTTTCAACTTAAACAATTCCTACCAAAATTGACTAGTAAAAGTAGGGTCTTTGTCTAATACAATATATTTGGGCATTCCATAAAGGTAAAATATGGAGTCTAAAAATATTTGGGTAACTACAAATGTTGTTTAAGGGGGATAAGGAACTAAAATAAGCATAATTGATGAAATGATTCACTACCACTAGAATAATTGACTTCCACCCAATTTGGGTAACCCTTTAATAAAATCCATAGAAATATTTTTCCATACTTGTTCTAAAATTGGTAAGGGTTGAAGGGTTCCAGGGGAACACATAGTTTCTCCTTTCATTCTTTGGAACTTGTTACATTTAGCCACAAAATTTTGAATATTCTTATTCATTCCCTTCTAGGAGAAAGTATTATTGGTCCTTTCATAAGTTTTTAGAAACCCAAAATATCTCATTGTTGGTGAGGTATGCATTTCTTGCAAGATGAATTTTTGCATTTGTGAGGTTTGGAGAATAACAAGATATTCATGATATCTCAAGTCTTGACCATCCCAAGTGTATCCAAGGAATGATTTAGGCTCTGCTTGAAGTTTTTTTATTAGATTATGCAAGCTAGAATTCTTGGTCATTTCTTCTATGAGATTATTAATTCATTAAGTAATTGGTGAAGAGATAGCATTTAACATACTCTGATATTCAAATTATTGGTATAATGCATCAACTACAATATTATATTTTAATTTTTTATATGTTATTTCATTGACCCAAAAATTTAGAGATCCACTTTTGTTTTTCATGTGTGGCTACTCGTTGTTCCAAGAAGTACTTGAGATTTTGATGGTCGGTTTTGATTTAAATGACACCCAATGAGATATAACCTCCAATTATTAACATGTAAAATGACTAGCATATAATTTACATAAGTAGATTTACCCAAATTTTGGTTTAAAATTTCTCTATTGATGAAGGCCTATGGTCTTCCTTCTTGCATGAAAATGGCCATGATTCCATTGCCCAAAGCATTTTTTATTATAAAAAGGTTTAGAAAAATCATGTATTTCTAACATTAGGGTGGTCTTTATGGCTTGCTTTAAATATTGTGAAAGCCTTCTTTGCTTGTTCTAACTAAATAAAATAATTATTTTTCAACATGGTTTTTAAAGGAGTCGTTATCTTTCCATGGTTTTGTACAAATTTATGGTAATACCTTATGAGTTCTAAAAATCCTTGAAGTCCATTGAGGGTGTGAGGCTTTGGCCATTCTTGAATAGCCTAATAGTTTTTAGAGTTGAATTTAACTCCATCCTTAATGATAATGTAACCCAAATAGTCCATTTTTTGCAACCCAAAATAAAACTTAGACCTCTTAGCATAAAGTTGATTCTCAAACAAAATATATAGAGTCTGATCCCAATGTTTGAGGTGCTCCTCCCAAGAGTGACTAAAAATCAAAATATCATCAAAGAAAACTAGAATACATTTACAAAGGGCAAGAAAAAAATGGAATTCATAAAACTCTAAAAATTGGAGGGTGCATTGGTTAATCCAAATGGTATAACCAATAATTCATAGTGCCCTTAATGAGTCCTAAAAGCAATTTTACAAATGTCATCATCCTTGATTATAAGCCGATGGTATCTTTGATCATAAATCTAGTTCTGAGAAATATTGGGAACCATGCAATTTGTTTAATAACTCTTCAACTAATGGAATGGGGAATTTATCTTTAATAATTTTATTGAGTTCTCTAAAATCCACACATAAATACCAAGACCCATATTTATTTTTGTACCATTAATACTAAGGTAGAATAGGGACTAACGTTGGGTTGAATAACCCTTGTAGCAAGAAGTTCATGTACCATTTTCCCTATTATTTATTTTTGTGCATATGGATACCTATAAAGACATATATTTAGAGGAATTATACTTGGAATAATTTGAATAACATGATCATTAGTATGATAAGGGGGTAGTCCTTTGGGTTTCCTAAAAGTTATGGCATGTTTTTACAATAAAAATTGTAATTCCTTTGGATGGTCGTTGTATTTGATATGTAAGTCTTGGATAGTGAATAGTTGGGCCCCAATACCTTGTTTTGATTTTTACATAGTGTTAACATCCTATGAGACGTAACAATTTTTACAGTCCCAACCTTCAAACCCCTTAATGTAACAACCCAAAATATACCAACCCAAAACAAAAATAAAAGAGCACTAACAAATTGAAGGCTCTAAAAGGAGATACCCTTACTATAATTATCTCAACATGCATGGCTTCACCATATTTTAGTTCCAAGTCATTACATATGACACTTAGTGGATAGGAGGGGCCAACTCTTGTAATTTTTGGGGTTAACCTTACTAAACCTATATATTTAGAAGGACACCATAAGTGGTCCCCCAATATTTTCTATACCCTCCTCGATATAGGACCATGTGACCATGACATAGGGATTACCATTTAAGGCCCATAACACTTAAAGGGGGATGCCTATTCCCTAACCTGACTCTAGCTCCACCTAGGTAGGTTAATAAATGTAGAGCCTTGGTGCTTAGTTACCACACCTTCGTGTGCTAACTAAGGTCATTGTAACTTCAATGAAAACTAACATGATCTAATGATCCTACACAATCAAGGAATCACCACTAATATCTTGTGAATAGATTTTTCCACACACCTAATCCTAATCATTTAGGTTATGACTATTCACAAGTACCATGGCTATACACACAACTCCTTCCAGGTTCATGAGATCCTAGCTATTGCATTCTTGCAACTCCTTCTAGGACTCACATCTACCTAGCTATTGCATTCATGCAACTCCTTATAGGATTGGGTTCTATGGTTTATAAGAGGAAGTTATAACCACCACAACATTTACCAAGTAGCTAAACAATGCACTTAGCATAAACAAAATACATAATCCATCACATTTGAAAAGCATAATAAATATTCCTCTTAACCATAAGCCAAACTATGCATTTATCAAGAGCTTGAATATCAAATACTTCTAACAACATTAATGCATAAACAAGATAACCTATATCTCTGTTATAAACATGCATTTTCAATAGTTGATAGAACTCAATAATAGTTATCCAAAGAGATTACTCAAAATCACATAAAGTACAAAAATCCAAGTTGTCATTAAGCAACATAATCTCTCAGTTTGTACAATAATTAAATGTACAAAACTTATTGTTCAACTCAATAATTACAAAGCCTTTAATTTACACAACTCCTAAACATTCCAATTTATATGAAGCCATTCCCAATGATCCTTTATCCAACTGCAAGTTAGAAAACCTCTTCATGATGGGGAAATCGCCCACATTTTTAGGAGGTATACTTAGATATCATGACAACTCTTCATGCAATGCAACATAAAGCATGCCATGTTATATTTTGCAAACAACCATGCACATAGCATAAGCAAGCTATAAAAAGAGAATCCTTCTTCTCTTTATAATTATCCCTTAACCCACAAAAGTCTCAAGAATCATTATAATAGTTTCCTTTTCAAAATTCACATACAGTAAAACAATGTGAAATAAAGAGAATTCCAAACTTCTCTTAAAATAATTTCTTAACTATCTCAAGCCCCAAAAATTATTTAGTTGTTTCTATTTCAAAATATACATGCAATAGTCCATTTATTCCTGTAGACACTAAAATATGGTAAATCTGATTAAGCATCCGCAAAAAATGATTAAATTGACGTCATATGGTCGTTTGGGCATCCCTCAGGAGGCTCACAGTGGTTCCAGCCACTCCGAAAGGGTTTTTGGAGGTTACTGGACCAATTTTGGGAAGTTTTGGCCCCAAATTCACCACTGTCCCACCTTGGGATGATGGAAGATTCCCACCATCCCACCCTGGAACGATGGTGAGCCATCGTCCCAAGGTGGGACAGTGAGCAGGTTTGACCCAAAAAAGTCAAATCTGGGACATTTGGTGCCCAAAATTCCCATTTAGCACACCATATGGAGCATGTGGGTCAGATGGCAATGAATCATTATGACACACTTCTTAATGGAGGCCTAAATTAGATATTCTCTTCCACACCCATTGCATGCCTCCCGTTTGACAAGTGGCACCTCCTGCCATGCATGCCCTCGCATGCCTTTTTGCACATGAGCCCCTTTGGGCTATAAAATGGATCCAATATCCACACAAAAACATATAAAGGAGTTATTGGATATGCAACGGAGGTTTTCCAATATTTCCCCTCACTTTATTGTGCCTTCTTGCCCTCGGAATCTCTCTTTTGCAAAGGAGGTTACCGGGTGACTTCAAGAGGGTCCTTTGAGCATAAATTTTTCATTCAGGTGAATTTATTCACCAAATTAAATGAAAACACCCACTATAGTGTTTATGATCATTACCTAGTGATATTGGTAGCAAAATGTGGTCAGAATTGGTGGGTATCCCCTCCCAGGGTGCCCCCCAATTAGTTGCAGTCACCACCGCCCCCCTCGGGATGAGGACAAATACTTGCATAATTTTATTACTATTTTTTAATGATATTATTATAGACTATCATATTATGTTGTGTTTTAAATTTCATGCAATTTGGAGTTAAATTGACCAATATATTATATTTTTAAGTTTTTGTAGGTGTGTAGGTTCCATCCAGGCACCCTAGTTACATGCAGGTGGATCTACGCCTTATTTTGGAAATATAATCATATGGGTTATCTTAAAATATTTATTTATGAATTATATCCAATTTACATATGTTTTGGACAGGTCTAGGTGCAGGATTTGCTTGTCTTGGTATTCGTAGGTTACGGGCAGGAAACGCAAAATCGAGGAGTCCCCTAAAAACCTCTTATTAAACATCCCCATAATTTTTCATAGCATTTTGAGCTTATTATATTTAGTTTTAATATATGTGCCATTTTGTGTCTGTAGGGATTGCATGTTTCCCTCCACACACCCTTGCTATTTGACCCCTTTTGATATCTTGTGTGCAGGTGCAAGTTATTTAGATGCATTGGTAAGGAATATCATACAGAATATATTGAATATGCAAGCAGCAGTGGCATTGGCCTGCCCACCTCGATTGTGGGTACGAGGAAAGTCACTGGATGTGCACCCAGATTTCTTGAAGGATTTGATCCTTGGGCATCCAAAATTTGTAACAATTGTATCACCTTTGAGACCTCAAGGGGACTTCTGTGTAACTTTGGATTTGATCCACAAAATTAATAATAAATATACTTGTTTCATTTCATTCCTTATTGTTTGGTATTGCTTCATTTTCACATGCATGCTTTCGTTTGATGATCATAAGCGAGATAGGATAGATACATATATTTTTGCTCATAATTAGGTGCACTTTTTTTCCCTAATTCAGTGGCAATCATGGTGGGATCATTTTCCCTTATTATTTGGGTGAAAATATGACCTCAATTTTAGAAAATTTACCCTTTTTGTGTTGTAGGTGCTCCCCTCCCCACCCTGGAACGGTGGTAGAGCCTTTATCTGGCACACCCTAGGATGGTGGCTTCATCGTCCCACCCTGGGATGGTGGAGAGGCTTCTAACCATACCACCCTAGAGCGGTGGTGAAATAGAGAGATTTTTGCCCAAAAATTCAGAATTTGGAGAGCTCAAAATGGACAAAGTAAGTGCCTAAACCCTCTATTTTTCTGCTACATTTTCAGAGGCTGTCAAAAATCAGTTTTCTTGCTTCATTTTCTTGCATAAAGGTTAAAAGTTACATTTTTTCTTTTCTTATAACATCACATAGCAAAATGAAGAAGAAAAATCAAAATAAATTTGAAGTAGCAATGCATCTTTGTGGCTTGATTGCTTGTGGCTTACCCAATGGGTAAGTTAGCATTTAGGATTTGCATTCATAAGTTACATTTGTAGTTTCTTTATCCAAATTTTCTAAAAGTAAAACACACTTATTTGCATGCATTTAGTGAAGGATCATAGAATGCTTATTTGCTTACTTTCTTTGGGCTTAAAAGGAACCACACACACTTGCATGCTTCACAATAATATTGGTAAGGTTGGATTTCATCACCAACCCCAAATTTAGACTGGTGACGTTGGATTTCACCTCCTTCCACTAGCTTGGCCATATATATCTTAGATATAATAGGGCACTTTCTCAAGATGGAATAGGTCACTAATGTTCAAATTGCCTCCCACTGTTGGAAACATTGTTTCAGAGTGGAAGAGCTAGGCGAAACCCCCACTGGGATTTAAGCGGTATACCCTAAACTCTTTTGAGAAATCATGTTTGGAACTAGTGTCCCTAGTCACCACTTTGGTTGAGTTCCCTCATTCTAATTCTACAACAAGATCAAAGAACAACAACAAATCTAAACGCACTGAAACCAATTTAGGACACACATTTAATCAGTAAAAAGATAATCATATTATTTGCTTTATGCGTTTCTTTATTATTTGGGACAAAAACCTAACCTTAATTTTTCAAAAAATAGGTTTTAAAAAAAAATCTACTTTTTGATTCTGCATCCAAGACTTCAAGAATCGTGCAAAATAGAGCTATAACCAAAAAGTTAATTTGGTTTTATGATTACTATATTTTCGAAGCCGAAAATAGAGAAAAACTGCACTAAAACGGTCATATAATGGTCTAGACAACTCCAAAACTTGCCAAATTTATTTTTTTTGTCTTAGTTATACCCTTCTACACCTCTCCTAGAAATTTTGAGTCCTAACTCTTCACGGTTCAAAATTTCCCAAAAATTCCCAAAAGTGGGCATTTCCCCACAGGGCCCGGTTGGCCAAATATTCCAAAAATACAATTTTTTGATCCAAAATAAAATTTCGAAGACCTATACCATTATTATCAGCTCATCGCATTGATAATTTTGATATATGACACTTATATAATTTTTTGGAAGTCAAAATTTTCTTTAGTGTGGGTTTCCTTCAAGGTTTGCCTAGTTAACACATTATGACAACTATGCATAGATGAGCTCGATCACGAGCTAGTGAAGAAAAAATATTTAGGAGAGGACCTAAGAACCATAATTATAGGTATGAGTATCTCCTCACTCCTACATGGATCCCTAATAGTAGTCACCTTCGCTATTCTCTTGAATATCTCATCATTCTTGCACAACACATTGAAAGTCGTTGTGAGGTCCACTCCTCACATAGAAGACCCGATCACCAAAGTACCTCTACAAAGAGAACATCAATGGAATATCCACATGCTCAAGTGGATTATTTGGCTAGCCAACACCGATTCTAGTCCCAAACTAGATATAATCAATCTTTGAAGGGACCTAGTAGGGAGGTCTACACTCCCTCTACATCATGGTCTTCACCACCCAGAACTCCCATCCAACAAGTGTTAGCAACCTACAATAGGCTTGTGTGAAGTTTGCATGCACCATAATCCAAAGTGACCATGAGCGAGCTTCTACTATAGCCCTCAAAATATTGGTAACCTTTCATGAGGGTCTTGGATTCCATGGAGGTACAACATCATGACTCTGATGCTTTCACCAACTTTATGGAATACATACAAATGTAGAAGAATCCTGCTATATCCTTTCAAAATAATAAGGTCAAACCCATACATACCAACTCACTAGATCCTACTCTACACATAATTGCAAGCATCAATAGGATCCCCTATAAGTGAGTATTGGTTGACATAGGTTCCTCGATAAACATTATTACCACAACTTCACTGAAACATCTCAACCTTCCATCCTCATGCATTGCACCATCCAAGTTCACATTACAAGCATTCAATGATGATTTATCCTCCACTATGGGCACACTAATACTACTTGTTGAAGTTGGAAAAAATACTATTCCTACATTGTTCTACATATTGGAGGGTGCAAGATAGTACAACATACTGCTTGGAAGGCCATGGATAAGAGACATGGAATGTGTTCCATCTATAGTTCATCTATGCATTAAATACATTAATGAAGGTAAGGTCCATGTGGTACATGTTGACCTAGACCCCTTCAAGTATTATAAGCAGGTGGATCATCCACAAATGCCTATAGTGTCACCCAAGCATTTGGATACTAAATATAATGACCTTATTCAGAGTCCAGATTCAACCCCACGGTTAATCGTGAAGCTACCTTCACCACCACTAGTACCATCCTCTATCTCTTCAAGCAAGGAAGAATCAGAAGAGCCAACTATAGAAGCTCCCATAGCTATCATAAATACACCTAAAGAAGATATTTTCACTCCTACCAAAAAGGATGAAGAGCCCACTATTGATACAGATGAATCAAATCCTATCATACCATACTCTCCATCATAGTTGAGGACACAATTCAATTCACCTACCTAGAACTCGATGAGTGCATAGTATCCAATGTTGCATTCACACCTATCACTGAGTCGATAAAGGATATAGGTAGTCCCCCTACCAAGTTTCCACCCACATATAGCATTTTTTATGCACCCCTCAAGTAGGGGGGCCAAGCAGATCACCTTGGACAAGTTGATGAGGTAGCCATGACTCATTTAGATGCAAATGCATCTTCTCATGAGTTTGTGGGAATGATCAATATGATGACAGAGAACCAAATCCCTCTAAATCCATCTATGCAAATTGTGACACCATACAACATTCCATCCATAAAAGAGGAGATACCACCAATGGATTCGGTCACACCTACTCCATATCGCTCAACATCTCCACAAAACCAAGAACAGGTGTACTCCCTAGACCAAAATGGGGGTAACCCAACTACCATAGTTGAAAACTCTGAGTTGGAACATGAGCATGTGCTAAACCAAGAACAAGAACATGTGGATATAATTTCTAGCTCCAGTCATCATGAAGCATCCACATTTGCTTAAACATTAAGGACTTTTGACCCACCTTCGATCAATTATCTCCTAGCTCCCACACCTAGTTCACCTCCACCACATATAAGTTGTCATCCAACTCCCTCAATAGCCATCCAGTCATCGCATCAACTAGTACCACAACATATCTTGGATAGGCTAGCTGATGTGGAGTTACAAGTGAGTCACCAATAGAATGATTTACAACATATCATGGATCACCTCACAAGCATTGAGTTATGGTTGAGTCATCCAAAATCTCAACCCCTTGATTTTCAGGACCAACCCACTCCTGCACAGTCCAATGTTAAGTCTTAAAAAAATCAAGGGATAAACAAACAATGTCACCCTAAGTGATAATTTATGCCCATTAATGAGTCTAGGGACTCTCTATTTGAGTGACTCTACGTGATAAAGGTAAATACTTTACCTGAGAGCTGACTTGTCGACCCTATGCACCTAAGCCCTACAAATATCTCAAGGACCTATACTGCAAATACCATAGGCATAAGGGGCATTATGTGAATAGGTGATTTCAATTCAAAAACCTGGTACAAGATATGTTTGACAAGAATGATATTCAAATCAACAACCAAAAAATTGACATAGTGCAACATCTGTTACCTATAGATCATAGTCAAGAAGAGCAACCTAAACAGGTGACTGAGACACATACAACCTCATCACCTCATAACATGATTCAGCCATGTTCACCTTGTTAAGGCATCAATGTCGTACTTGGACTCTGTTATCTGAGACCATATCGACCATTTTTCACAGCCTACAAGATACTGAGGTAATTGTCTTACCAGATATACCCCTATCAACCCAAATAGACCTAGATCTAAACTATATAGGGAGGATCATTATTACCTCTATCATCGAATGAGAGGGCATGATATTAGTACTTGTCATGTTTTTAGACGCAAGGTCCAAGATATTATTTATGAGGGAGCTTTATCCACGAGTGGGTCACTCATTCTACCCCCTTAAGACATTAGCATTACCCAAGATTCCTTGCAAAAACATGGGGGATCAATTCCTATTGCTCCTCCTGGCCAAGTCAATAAAATCACATCAATCATAGTAAATTTTGGGGGTATACAAGGTATTACACCTTCCTCCTAAGAACATAAAGTAAGCAAAGTTACAAAAGGCTCCAAGGGTATCTACATATCTCTTGGTCAACCTAAAAGGCTCCTAGGCAGTCTATGATCGTCTAGGTCACCCCTAAATGCTCAAAGGGTGCCTATATCCCGCTTGGTCAACCTAGAATGCTCCTAGATAGTATATGACCGTCTAGGTCACCCCAAAAGGCTCCAATGTATCTACATATCGCTTGGTCAACAATAAAGGCTCCTAGGTGGTCTAGAACCATCTAGGTCACCCCAAAATGCTCCAAGGGTACCTACATCCCACTTGGTCAACCTAGAAGGCTCATAGACGGCCTAGAACCATCTAGATTACCCCAAAATGCTCCAAGGGTACCTACATCCTGCTTGGTCAATCTAGAATACTCCTAGGCAATCTATGACCATCTAGGTCACCCCTAAATGCTCCAAGGATGCCTATATCCCACTTGGTCAACCTAAAAGTCTCATAGGTGGTCTAGAACCATCTAGGCCACCCCAAAATGATCCAAGGATGCCTACATCCTGCTTGGTCAACCTATAATGCTCCTAGGTAGTGATAGACACTTTTTAAGTGCCGCTACCCTTCTAGGTCACCCAAAAGGCTCCTAGTGAGTTCTCACCATCTAGGTCAAATAAAAATGCTCCTAGACTATCTACGATTGTCTAGGTCAACCCTAAAATTCCCAAAGGCATCCATAAGCCCTTTGGTCATAGCAAAATGTGCCTAGGTAGTCGTAGATACTTTTTAAGTACCGTTGCCCATCTAGGTCACCCAAAAGGCTCCTATTAGATTTTCAATGTCTAGGTCAAATACAAATGCTTCTAGATTATCTATGATCATCTAGGTCAACCCTAAAAGCCCCAAAGGCATCCATAAGCCCTTTGATCACAACCAAATATCCCTAGGTAGTCGTAGACACTTTTTAAGTGCCATCGTTGTTCTAGGTCACCCAAAAGGCTCCTAGCAATTTTTCACCATCTAGGTCAAATAAAAACACTCCTAGACTATCTACGATCATCTAGGTCAACCCTAAAATCCCCAAAGACACCCATAAGCCCTTTTTTCACAACCAAATACCCCTAGGTAGTCGTAGACACTTTTTAAGTGTTGTTGCCCATCTAGGCCACCCAAAAGGCTCCTAGTGGGTTCTCACTGTCTATGTCAAATAAAAACACTCCTAGACTATCTACGATCATCTAGGTCAACCCTAAAAGCCCCAAAGGCATCCATAAGCCCTTTGGTCCCCCTAAAATGCCCCAATGGCCCCAAAATAAGCCTTTTGGTCACATGTATATACATATCAATCAAAAATTAAAAAAAAAACATTATCAAAATTTCAAAAATTCAAAAATATTGCATCACACCACGTTGCATCCCATTGCATTTTATCATCACTTGCATTTGGGCATATTCATCATAAGCACTTTATATTTTATATTTGCTCATACATGTCTAGCACCATGATGGTACATTACTTAACACTCAAAAATCAATGTTGTGAAAGTACTAATAGTTCAATGCCGCAATTATCATTTTCACTCAAATATTTTTACATTTCCACAATCGTGTCTATTCCCTTAACTTAACCATTTGTTTATGTTAGCGTATATTTGTTAGTATATTGTTGTTATTACATTATATTGTAAATTAGGCATAACTTGTTATTTGTTATAACAAGTTCTATTTTAGCCTCGGATGGTTTCGTAACCTCTGGTCTATTATAGTCCTACAAATGTATTATTTAAACCATCCCGGACATGAATATAATTTGTTGTTTATTCTAACATGGCATCAGAGCCAGAAGCGTGAGAAGAGAGAGAGGAGGCGGACGCTGGTTATTTGCTTGGAGAAAGTTTTGCAGGAAGCGGAAGGCTTCATTTTTTTTCCAGACTTGGTCTGGAAAATTTTTATTTCCCAGCGCTGGACTGTGTTTTTTTTTTCTGAACGCATAGTTTAAAAAAAAAAACAGACCTCCTGTGCGCTGTTTTTTTTTCCCAGTGCTGGTCTGATTTTTTTTCCCAAGCACCGCGAGATTTAAATTTTTTTTTTCGCGACGTGATTTTTTTTAATCACGCCGTCCAATCGCGTGATTGAATTGAAAAAAAAAAAAAATTGCGGCCGCCACCACCCCTCCCCCGCGTGATTGAATTTAAATTTTTTATTTTTTTTTTGTGCGGTGCCCTCCCCCCCGCCGTGACGTGATTTTTCATCACGTGCGGCGGCCGCGCACCCCCTCTCGTCACCGCGACGTGGCCACCCACCCCCTCCCTCCCCCCTTCCCCTCCCCTGCGTCATGCTGCACCGCGTGCGCGACGTGCAGCGGGTTGCAGCCACGGCCACAACAGCAGTCGCAGCTCACTGCAGCGGGCTGCAGCCGTGGCCACAATAGCAGTCGTGGCTAACTGTAGCAGCAGCCATCGCGGGCTGTCCAGCTGCAAGCTGCTTGCTACAGTCATGAGCTACGGTCGTCGTCGCGACCAGCAGTAGAGGAGAGCGTGCGCTGCGGCTACTATCGCGACCAGCAGTAGAGGAGGGTGCTGCGGCCACTTGGCAGAGGCATCCACAGAGGGAGCTGCAGCCAGGCGGCCGCACTCGGGCAATGGACTAGGGACCCTCCTCAAATAGGAGGGGGCCCCTGATCCTGTCGGATCAGCCCGCTAGTCCACCTGGTGGTGGACTGTGTGGTAAGGCTCTGGGAGCCTGCAGGTCGCGGGTTCCAATCCCGTCGACTCCCCTTCAACAAAGGTAAAAAAAAAAATTCTTTCGACATTTTTTTTTTCAATTATTTTGTTTTCCTAAAGTTAAAAATTTAATTTTTAATTTTAATTTATTTTCTATAGTTTAACCTTTATAAATTAAAATTAAATTTTTTAATTTGATTTTAATTTTTTCTTTAAAGGTTTTTTAAAACTATATAAATTAAAATTAATATTTTTTTTTAACTTTAAGGTTATAAAATAATTTTCAAAATCATTTGTGGGAATTTAAAAAAAAAAAGAAGGGGTATTTTTTTTTCAAAAATCAAAGGGGGAAAGTGAGTAATTTTTGAAAAGCAAATTTGGCATTATTGTAAAGGTGCATTTTCGGCTGCGCTCGACACCTAGTGGGTTATTCCTGAGGGCACTTTTCTTTGTTGTATGTTGCATATTTGATTTCTTGCACTATAACATTAAAAGTTAAAATCAAATTCACTCCCTAAGTCCTCGAAATAATTAAAACCCATTCGTGCAATTTATTGCACTGCAACATTCGATATTTGTGATACCTCTGGCCAGCACTTACAGGTAAAGTTGTCGTGATTGCGCTACTGTATCCGCCGCCTAATATAGCTGCTACAACGACGTCTGAGCTTGTTCTCTATAAATCGTCGGGGAGAGATAAGTTTGCCATTTTGCATTTTTTTACTCCATCCACTACCCTTAATCGTTCTTGTGTTTAGGCATAAATCCTGACAAAGTATTATTCATAGTGTTTAGGGGAAGTTACGCCCCACACATGAGAAGAATCTTCTATGGTAGGTGCCATCAACAAGGCGATTCCCTTTCAGTACTGCTTATGTTCCACGTATCGTATGATCTCTAAAGATCACCTATAGTTTCCCTCACGTAAGGGCGGGTGATTTTTTGTTGATCTTTCTAAATACCTATAGTTTCCCTCACGTAAGGGCGGGTATTTTGTACGGTATAACGGCCTAGCAAAAGGTATATCGAAATGGGGACCAATTGGTGTTATAAGGAACCTTCATCATGTCCGCAAAACTAATGACTGATTCTCATCAGTTGTTGAAAGGTCCTAATTACACACCATGGAAAAATAAGATGAAGGCCATCCTAGCAATGGATGATTTATGGGATGTTGTATCCGGAGCAACAACCGGACCTTCACCTATTGTTTGGTGCTACGACTCCATCTACTTGCTCAAAGAGACTTTGATAAGCTAGACAGTAAAGCAAAAGTGCTCATCTTGCTTGCTATGTCTGATGAAGTCCAACCCCATATTGTTGACTGTGCAACTAGTAAAGCGGCATGGGATGCCCTTAATACTATATATGAGGGAAAGAATGATTCCACCATTCTATTTCTTCAATCTCAATTACACAGTCTAAGCATGAAGCAGGGTGAGACAGTTGAATTCTTTCTTTGTAGAGTTTTTGAATTGAAAGCAAAGTTGAATTCTTTGGGAGAACCAGTTGAAGACAAGCTCCTTACTTTAGTTGTATTGAGAGCTTTACCTGATTCTTATCGGGTGTTGATCACTTCCCTTCAGGTATCACAATGGAAAGTTACTTTTGTAGAATTGGTTAATATGCTTCAAGAGGAGGAAGCACGCCAACTACAGAGATATGATTCTTCTAACACTGCTCTCTACATCAACAGGAAAGGGGAGAACCAGAAGAAGGGTAATTTTTAGAAGGGAGGGAATTCACAAAAGGATTCAAAAGGGAAACAAACTCAACAACCTCAATAGAAAAAGAGATATTGCAAGATCCGTGACAAAGAAGGTCATGATACAAACAGATGTTGGCATAAGAATAAGCAATCAAAACAGAAAGGCCAAAACAAACCACAAAAGAACAAACAACAAGTGAATGTTGCTTGTTGAAGAATCTGACACGGATTCTGAGAGAGCTCACAAAGTTCTCATGACTACCATAGTGTCCAAGCAGACGGATCCTATATGGTATGTTGATTCTGGAGCTAGTAAGCACATGACTGGTGACAAATCGTGGTTTGAGTCTTTTGAGGCCAAAGAGGGCAAACTTGTCACTATTGCTGATGATAAAACCTACAAGGTTTAGGGAGAAGGCACTGTTTCAGTCACTCTTCTTGATGGCAAGTGTCAGATTGATAAAGTTCTCTATGTTCCAGGATTGGCAAACAATTTGTTGTCAGTCACACAAATTTTGGACAAAGATATGGTTGTGAACTTTAGTGTTGAGGGAGGCAAGAAGTGTTGTTCTATTACCAGGAGGGGTAAGAACATTGCAACCGCTTCATATAAGCATGGCTTATTTGCCTTAGATACTATCTCTACTCCACATGTTGCCATGACGGTCTCTACAAAGGAGGCAACTTCCCTATGGCACAAGAGATATGGACATTTGAGTTCTGGTTACTTACTTGAGCTAAGTAAGTATGAGATGGTTAAGGGTCTTCCTTCCCTTTCTACCACTTTACCAGTTTTCTCTGACTGCTTGGTAGGAAAGCAACATAGAGTGCCTTTTGAAAAGAGCTCTACAAGAGCAAAGAAACCTCTGGAGTTGGTTCATACCGACCTGTGCGGTCCCTTCACTCCCAACAGTTGTGGGGGTAAGAGGTATTTTCAGTTATTTGTGGATGATTACTCACGAAATATGTGGGTATTCTTTCTTCAACTGAAATCTGAAGCATTTGGCTTCTTTCAGCAATTCAAGAAATCTGTTGAGAAGGAGTCAGGGACTTCTATAAAGACCCTCTACTCAGATCGAGGGGGGGAGTTCACCTCTAAAGAATTTTCTGCATTCTTGAAAGAAAATGGGATCACAAGACAGTTAACTACTGCTTATACTCCTCAGCAAAATGGAGTTGCTGAAAGGAGGAATCGTTCCATCATGGAAATGGTTCATTGCATGCTCACAAGAGCTAGACTTGAGCAACTATATTGGGCAAAAGCTGTCACCACAATAGTATATCTGTTGAATAGGGCACCCACAAAGGCCCTACAAGGAATGACTCCACAGGAAGCATGGAGTGGTAGGAAACCCTCCATTTCTCATCTACGCATTTTTGGATGTAAAGCTTTCATGCACATACCAAAAGAGAAAAGGAAGAAGCTAGATGAGAAGACATTGAAGTGTATTCTTCTTGGGTATGATGAGCACTCTAAGGGTTATCGTTTGATTGATCCCTTAACCAAGAAGATTCACATAAGTAGAGATGTTGTTTTTGATGAGGCTTTCACATCAACAAACACATCAGATGTATACCTAGACCTTGTGGAAACTCAGGTTGTTAAATCTCCTTCATCAAAGGTTGGAGGTTCTTCTGGATCTTCTTCAACACCTAAGAAGAAGAATCCAAAGTGGTATACAAATACAATCAAAGACTCTAAGCTATCTACTCCACCAGATTTGACTTTGGATAGGCCTCGTACTCGCAGCATGGCTCGACAGGAGAAAGCCGCAATAGAGAATACTGGGGTTGATGATCTGTGTCAATATTTTGAAGAACTTTTTGTAGATCCAGCAAGAGATACAAAAGATATGGATATTGATAGTGATAAGGTGTTTATGTCTTCCATAGACGATCTTGAACCTGCATCAGTACAAGTTGCTCTCGGTGAGCCTCAGTGGAAGGTCTGCTATGGATGCGAGTATAAGTCTTTGATGAAAAACAAAACTTGGAAGCTTGTCGATCTGCCGCATGGAAAGAAACCCATTGGCTGCAAATGGGTGTATAAATTCAAGTACAAAGTAGATGGGACAATTGATAAGCATAAGGCCCGTCTTGTTGCAAAGGGCTATGCTCAAAAGGAAGGCATTGACTACGAGGAAACTTTTGCACCTACTGCTCGGATGACAACAATTCAAGTTATTTGTGCTATGGCAGCACAATTTGGGTGGAAAGTTCATCAGATGGATGTCAAAAGTGCCTTTCTGAATGGTGATCTCCAAGAAGAAGTCTATATGACTCAACCTGAAGGATTTGCAGTGGAAGGGCAACAACAGAAAGTTTGCAAATTGGTCAAATCCTTATATGGCTTGAAACAAGCTCCTCGAGCTTGGTATATAAAAATGGACAATCACCTCCTACAACATGGTTTTAAGAGATGTCCGTCAGATGCAAACCTCTATTTCAAGAAATAGGGTTTTGAGATAGTGTTGCTTGTACTCTATGTTGATGATCTGCTCATTACAAGGAGTTTAGAAACTATGATCTCTATTGTCAAAAGAGACTTGTGTCAATATTTTGAGATGTCAGATCTCGGACTTCTCCATTACTGTCTTGGTCTGGAATTCAGCTAGAAGGAGCACTCCATCAAAGTGTCTCAGAAAAAATATGCCAAGACATTGCTGGAAAAATATCGCATGATCGATTGCAAGCCAATGGCAACTCCGATGGAGACTTGGACTTCAGTTATCGTGATATGATGATTCACCTCAGGTAGATGGTACTCTCTATCGACAGTTGATTGGGAGTCTCATATATCTGACCAATACTAGGCCAGATCTCGTATTTGTTGTCAACTATCTTTCGAGGTTCATGCAGGAGCCTAAGACCACTCATTGGAAAGCAGCAAAACGTGTTCTTCACTATGTCCGTGGCACAATGGAATATGGCCTAGAATACAAGAGGAACAACAAATTCTTCTTACAAGGATACACGGACTCCGACTATGCCGGATCATTTGATGATCGCAAGTCAACTTCAGGATATATTTTTCATCTTGGATCCGGTCCTGTCTCTTGGCATAGCAAGAAGCAACAGGTGGTTGCTATTTCATCAACAGAGGCAGAGTATCACACCACACGTGAAGCTGTGTGTGAAGTGATATGGTTGTGTCGCATTCTGACAAGTATGGGTCATCCATCCAAATCTCCAATACACTTGTTTTGCGACAATCAGGGTGTTCTGAACCTAGTCAAGAATCCAGTCCATCATGAAAGAAAAAAACACATTGACACACAATGTCATTTCATTCGAGATGAAGTTTCGAGGCACCGAATTCAGCTTCAGCACATTCCCACCGATGCTCAAGTTGCAGACATTTTCACTAAGGCACTTGCACGTGTCAAATTTGAATTGTTTCGTAGCTCTCTTTGTATTGCAAAATGATGTAATCAGGGGGGATGTTAGTATAGCTAATAGTTATATCATTACCAAAATAATGTAATAAGGGGGGATGTTAGCGTATATTTGTTAGTATATTGTTGTTATTACATTATATTGTAAATTAGGCATAACTTGTTATTTGTTATAACAAGTTCTATTTCAGCCTCGGATGGTTTTGTAACCTCCGAGCTATTATAGTCCTACAAATGTATTATTTAAACCATCCCGGACATGAATATAATTTGCTGTTTATTCTGACAGTTTAGAATATCAGTAGGGTTTTTGGTCACTTAGCCATATCCAATCTGTACTCAGATTTTGTAGAAGGTTAACATGATTTTTAGGAGGTAGAGTCTTGCATTGATTATGCTTTGTGTACATCATATCCCAAACACAATTAAACATTAACAATCCAAGTTTTTCACAAAGACAGATGGAATCCATGAAGTGGTCTAGGTTACCTTAAGCGAAAATGTCATCCTACTCATCCCCTTGTGCGAATGGTTCAAGAATACTGAGAGTTGGCAAAAGGACAAGTTCTCCCCTACCCAATCCCCCCCACAATAATAAGTGGTTTTCCCCCATTTTTTGTCATCAAAATCCCACATTGTCACATGTTTGCAACAATCTAAATTTGTAAACCCCCACAAAGCAAAAAATTCAAAATACAAATACCAAAAATACAAAAATAAAAAAGTGCACACATCAAAATGCATAAGAAACAGTGATCCCCATTACTCAAAATTCAAATCCCTTGCTCAAGATAAAAATAAAAACTCAAAATAAATAGTGATTATTATCACTAAAAAGTAAAAAATAAATAGTGATTCTTATCACTCTATATGAGAGCAAGTATCCCAATAAAATTTAAGAAATTAGGGATTCGAACTTGAATCCTTGGAACTCTCAACATTTGGAAAACCATCAGGTGATCCTCATTAGGGGTTTTGTGGATAGCCTATCCGTAAATGGCGGTAGCCTCCCACATGATGATATGTCTACCACATTAGCTTTTGGGCATATGTGTAGACCAATGTTTGCATGTGGATGAGCTAGCTTTGGTAACCTAGATTGCCTAGTGGTCTAGTCATACTTAGTATGAAACCTAGGATGGTGACATTCATTGGATGATCCTCAGTACAGGTTTGGTTGAGAGCCTGCTTGGCACTGGTGGTATCCTTATGCATCTCACAGGAATGAACTCACTTGCACACACAGGGATATGAAGTACCTTGGCCATCCTAGCAGATTCATACCTTGTCAAAAAGTCCTATATGGTTAATATACAAATTTTGATCAGTTGACTAGATTATTTGAGTCTCGTAAAAACCTCATGGGCATTCTCTAAACATCATGTCATTCATATTATTTCACCTCATTCATGTCAGTTACACTATTCACAAATCCATTATATAATCTCATGACAACATTACATATGAGTTGGTGCAATATACATCGTCTGCGGTGCTAGCATAATATGTCATATAGTCTACACATTTCATCCTTTAAATAAATCAATCATCCACCTTACTATACATCCATGCATATACAAAATGAAATCAAATCACATTATAACATATGCATATAGGGTATACATCCATCATCATCTCATAAACCAAATTGCATACATTTGCATGCATTTCATAAAACAATAAACACATGATGATAAACCACATAAAAAGCTCATATATATATTTGTGTGTGTGTATGGGATAAAAAGATACATCATGTTGCCCGTAAGTTGCAATAAAGTGGGTCCTTAGACCTCACAATGCTAAACATCCAAAAATCCAAAAAGAGTCGAAAGAGCCTCAAAAATCCCCTAAGGTATCCATAAACCCTTTGGTCAACCAAAAAGCCCCAAAGGTATCCATAAACCCTTTGGTCACCCAACAAGCCCCAAAGGTATCCATAAACCCTTTGGTCAACTCAAAAAGCCCCAAAGGTCTCCATAAACCCTTTGGTCACCCAACAAGCCCCAAAGGTATCCATAAACCCTTTGGTCAACTCAAAATGCCCCAATGGCATCCAATAAGCCCATTGGTCAAGTATACATACATATATATTAATCAAAAACAAAAAAAAAACAACAAAACAACACAAAATCCAAAGAAAAAGGTTCAACACCCACCAAAATAAGTCACATATAATGGAATTCATTCAGGGTCAAGATGGAATGCAAACTTCTCATGGATGCATGGAAAAGTTACTACTTCACTCCCCAAGAAGGCAATTATGGCTAAACCACCCCACGAGAAGGAGGTTTTCAACTCTTTTCTTCCATGAAATCTCCATAGCATCATCCAAATCCTTTCAAAACTGTGCTATTTTTCAATGGGAACAACTGAAGATAACCTTAAAAAATGTCATCTAGGTCAAGCGATTCATTGCTTTTCTCACTAGTCATTCCATCATTGACTCATTGCTTGATGGGGTAGTCATGCTTAACAAATTCATAATAAAAAATAAATAATTAAACACTCAATCATGCAAGTTGCATTCATCCAATGAATCTTTGAAAAAGACAATCATGCCCCTGCTTGGGGCAAAAAACAAGCAAATATCTCAATTAAGCACATAACAATGCAGATGAACCTGCCTCTTTGTAACCTCAAAAGTTACCAAAATACTTGGTTTTCTCGAACGCCTAGGATTATAAGTCCCCTGAGCATACCCAAAAGCTGAAGAGAAACCAAGACCAATGTCTTTACAGAGTCAAAAGTGAGGATTCAAGAACGCATGCTCTTTCCATGATTGGGGAATCTAAAGTTGGTTAGGTTATCAAGTAACCTTAATCATTCAACATTTTAGTCATCTATTTTTGCTCAGCATTGTGTTGCACACAATGCATCTCAAAAAGGGGCATCTGTAGACACTAAAATAAGGTAAACCTAATTAAGCATCCATAAACAATGATCAAATTGATATCATATGGCCCCTTGGGTAGCCCTCAGGAGGCTCACACTGGTTATAGCCACTCCAAAAGGGTTTTTGGAGCCTACTGGCCCAATTTTGGGAAGTTTTGGACCAAAATTAACCACTGTCCCACCCTTGGATGGTGGTGAGCCATCATCCTAGGGTGAGACGGTGAGCAGGTTTGACCTAGAAAAAGTCAAATTTGGGACATTTGGTGCCCATAAACTACCATTTAGCATGCCATATGGAGCATGTGTGTCAGAGGGCATTGAATCCTTATGACACACTTCATAATTGAGGCCCAAATTGGAGATTCTCTTCCACACCCATTGCATGCCTCTCATTTGACAAGTGGCCTCCTGCCATGCATGCCCTCACATTCCTTTTTGCACATGAGCCCATTTGGGCTATAAAATGGATCTAATATCCATACAAAAACATAGAAAGGAGTTCTAGGATATGCAAAAGAGTTTGAACAAGATTTCCCCTCACTTTATTGTTCATTCTTGCCCTCAAAATCTCTCTTTTGTGAAGGAGGTTACCGGGTGACTTCAAGAGGGTCCTTTGAGCATACATTTTCCATTCAGGTGAATTTATTCACCAAATTTGATGAAAACACCCCCTATAATGTTTAAGATCATTCCCCAGTGATATTGGTAGCAAAAGGTGGTCAGAATTGGTGGGTATCCCCTCCCAGGGTGCCCTCCAATTAGTTACAGTCACCACCACCCCCCTCAGGACGAGGACAAATACTTGCACAATTTTATTACTATTTTTTAATGATATTATTATAGACTATCATATGATTATGTGGTTTAAATTTCATGCAATTTGGAGTTAAATTGGTCGAGATATTGCATTTTTAAGTTTTTGTAGGTTCGTAGGGCCCATTCGAGCACCCCAGTTACATGCAGGTGGATATGCATTTCATTTTGGAAATATAATTATATGGGTTGTCTTAAAATGTTTATTTATGCATTATTTCCAAATTTCATATGTTTTGGACATGTCTAGGTGCAGGATTTGCTTGTCTTGGTCTTCGTAGGTTGTGGGTGAGAGACGCAAAATAGAGGGGTCCACAGATGCAATTTCCAATATTTTTTCCATGATATCCCCTTAAAAAATCTTATTCAGGATCCCCATAAATTTTCATAGCATTATGATCTTATTTAATTTAGTTTTAATATATGTCATTTTGTGCCTGTGGGGATAGCATGTTTCCCTCCACACACCCTTGCTATTTGACCCCTTTTTCTTCCTTGTGTGCAGGTGTAGGTTCTTGAGAGGAATTGGTAAGGAATATCAGACATCAGATATTGAAGATACAAGCAACGACGACATTGGCTGCCCACCTCGATTGTGGGTACGAGGAAAGGCACTGGATGTGCACTCGAATTTCTTGAAGGATTTGATCCTTGGGCACCCAAAATTTGTAAGAATTGTATCACCTTTGAGCTGTCAAGGGGAATTTTGTGTAACCTTAGATTTTATCAACCAAATTAATAATAAATAGACTTGTTTCATTTCATTCCTTATTGTTTGGTATTGCTTCATTTTCACATGCATGCTTCTGTTTGATGCTCATAAGCGAGATAGGATAGATACATATATTGTTGATAATCATTAGGTGCATAGTTTTTCCCTACTTCAATTCCTTAATTATCACAAGTATCAAGAATCAAATAGTAGTTTTCTCTTTCAAAACCAACATGTATTAATCCATTTATTCCTTAACTATCACAAGAGTCTCGAAAAACATTATTTAAGTTTCTCTTTCAAAACCAAAATCATACATTAAAAATAATACAAGAGAATCCCATACTTCTCTTTATAATGATTCCCTAACTCACAAGAGTCTCAAAAAATATTATTTAAGTTTCTATTTCAAAACCAAAAGCACAATTCATCTTACCAAAGGTTCCATGAATCCATTTACTCTAAGTTTTCTTTCAAATAAATAATCAAAAGAACATTTACTCTATGGTTATTTCAAATAAATAACCTTTAGTACACTTACTCTAAGGTTATTTCAATAATTAAATTAAAGTTCAAATCAATACTTTAATACTTCTCTATTATCACCTTAAGCTATGCACCAAAAGTATTAATAATCTTAATTTAAGAACTAAAAAAGCAAAACAAGGCACATCACTAAAAGAGGTGAAACAAGAAAGGGCCATGAAACAAGGGTGCAACCCAAAATGACAACATAGAAGTCAATTCAATCCAAGAACCCAAAAAAACAACCTGATTGTTTGAAAATAGGGCCACAAACTTGACATTACCCAAAAGGCAATGTCAAACACCTATTTTAAACCATAGGGATGTTTCTCTCAAAGCATCAAAAATAAGGAGAACTTACGTGTGAACCAGAGTTTGATTATACAATGCACACAGGGATCAACATGCATCCAAACTCAACATACACAAATAGGCTACAAAAGCATAGGAAGATGATTCAAACAACATGATCCACCCATAAAAACAAACATTGGTAGGGTGCTACACACAAGCCACTGCTAGCTATCCAAAGCAACACACAAGCTACAAAAATCAAGGGGTGCACATAGGCCATGACTAAACAAAAGAATCACTTAGGTCATGATATAAATATAGAACACATCATAAAATAAATGGTATCTTCATTGAGATAGCTACAACAATGCCTATGGTATGACACAACTCACAAAGAAGAGAAGGGCAAAAAAATGAAGTTACATAAGCAATACCAACAATATTTATCGGTGGTCGTGTCATGTCATCATAGCCAGCTACGTAAAAGGTTTACTTGATGCAATTGGAGGTTATAGTGGCAACAAGGAGTGATATTCGAACCCACGAAGAGGCATTGAAAATTGTAACGAGTTACCAATTCCTCTAGTATAATAAAAAAAAATCATTGTTAAAAACTTTAGAAGATTCACAAATGGAAAACACCTGATATCGTAAGATATTTGTTCATTTTCTAAATTTGGTTGCATTCAATCCTTCTCACCCTCTCTTATGTTCTACCTCTACTATATCCATTGCTCATTAACATCCCTTCATCTATCCTCCACATAATTTAAGTTAGGATCAAGGCTTTGTATAGCGAAAAAATTGAGAGAAAATTTTCAAGAGGGTGTTACTTGCCACCTTAACATGAGCACTCAAGAGAAAAATTACCCTAGTATTTATTGAAACTAAAACAAACCTTAATCCATTGAGAAGGAGCAAAAATAACTCTAGTTCCCTTCCTTTGAATTCAAAAAACCAAATACTAATTTACATTCAACACCACATTAGCTCCATTAATTTTATTTAAACTTAAATTTTAATAATATATTTAATAGCATACTCATCTATTATTTTAAATCTAACATTCAAGTAACTTAATCATACAAAGGTGTTGATATTAATAAACAATACTTACAAAGTCATAGATAAACATAGATTTACATCAATGCTTCTCACCATTGTTTTATCCTTAAGTTGACAACCTCTATTAAGATAGACTAATGTTATCACTGATCCTTCTTAAGCAAGCTCATTGTAAGAAACTTTATGGCCCAATGGTGAGAACATGTGAACAAAAAAATGCAATTCATCTAGATGAAAGGTAATTTTTCTTGTTACCCTGAATTATCAATGAACAAGTCATCATCGTAGTTTCCCTAAATATATGTGTCTTATAGGTGGTTCACCCATATGGTCCCACCAACGGGAGCACCTAGTCCTACACCCAAAAATACATCAGCAGTACCATATTCCAAGTTTTAAAAAGAATGCAAACCTTCCATTATATAGATAAATGAAAATTTTATTAAACCTTCACATAAATACATATTTCATTATCTATAAATTTTTTGGCAAGGAGGGGTGTTACATACTCCCCCCTTGGACTAAACACAGTCCTCTATGTTTCCTAAAATATAAGCATGCATATTTTATTCAAATTAAAATGGAAATTATTATCTTATAACTTCAATATTTTTCCATGTGGCACAATTCTCAGAGTACTGTCCCATTGAAACTTCCATTAATCTAGGGTTCATTTTCTTAACCTCTTGGAATGAAACCCTATAATCCTAACTAGTCACACCTCAATGGCTACGAATTCTATCATATGTAAGTTAAAAACATTCCACACATGAGTAAGATCAGTAACATACTTCCTAAGCATGGATATGTGGAAAGTATCATGGATATTTAATAGGTTGGGTGGCAAAGTGAGCCTATAGGAAAAATGTCCCAACATAAAAAAGATCAAACTTGGTTGACTTGACGACACTTTTCATAGGTCTTACTCTAAATAATACTATGTTTCCTACAAAGAATTATCTTGGTGATATATTCAGATCAGCATAGCTCTTTTAGAAATCAGTCACTTCCTTAAGCCAAAGCATAATTTATTTGAGCTGCTCCTCCATATCTTGGACAGTGTCTAGTCTAATCAACACCCGATATTTCATATTATCACATGATAGAGGGGTTTTGCATCTTCTACCATACAATGATTTAAATATGGCCATTCCCAATTATGCATGGTATCCATTATTATATGTAAATTTTGCAAGATGCAAGAAGTCTTTCCATTTTAACTTTTGATTCATGCAATACATGTGTAACATATCTTCTAGAAATTGGTTTACCTTCTCAGTTTTACCATCTTTTTTAGGATGATATGCATAACTAATATTCAACATAGTACCCACTACATGGTGTAGAGCTTGTAAAAATTTTCATGTGAACCTAGAGTCCCTATCTGATATGATCACCTCAAAAACCCATGTAACCTAAAAATTTCTTTTAAAAACTTATTTGCCATCACTGGTGCACCATACTTGATGTTTCTTGATAGGAAGTGTGCAACCTTGATCAACTAATCAACCACTACCAAAATAGCATCATGTTGGAACCTATTATTTGGTAACCCTACAATAAATTCCATAGAGATTACCTACCATTTTTGCATAGGTATCTCATATGGGTATAAATTTCTAGTTGGATGACGATGTTCTGCCTTCACTTTCTAACATTATAAACATCTTGCAATGAACTTAGCAATATCTTGCTTCATCCCAGTACAATAGGTCTTTTTCATATTTTGTTTAACTTTTTAACCTCTTGGATGAGCAAAATAGGGATAATTATGTTCTTCTTGCATAATCATCCTCCTTAAGTCACTTATTTTGGGTATAATTACCTGATCTATAAAGTATAAAATCTCATCTTATAGGTTGAAATACTTGCTATCTTCGAGATTTCCTTTTGTTTTAACCCATATTTCTAAGCAATATAGGTCTTGTAGTTACATTTCCTTAACACTATCCATCAAACCAATATGAATCTAGGTTGAGGCAGCTATATGTTTTCTCCTACTCAAGGCATAAACAACCTTATTTTATTTCCCTTTGATATACTCAATACCAAATTCATATTCTGCTAATAATTCTATCCATCTTCTTTGTCTTGCATTTAGCATAGGTTGGGTAAAAATATATCTCAAAATTTGGTGGCCTGTTCTTAGCTCGAATAGCCCACTCAACAAGTAATACCTCCAATACTTTAGGGTATGCACAACTACTTCTAATTCTAGATTGTGAGTAGTATTTTTACCTCATGCTTCTTGATTTTTCTAGACTCAAGCTACTATGGTCTCTTCTTGAGACAAAAATCCACACAAAACTTCCAAAAAAACATTTGTACATATGGTAAATTTTTCAAGAGGATCTAGAATTTTGAGGATTGGTGTTGTTGTCAAATTATTTTTTAGAGCTTCAAATATGGTCCCACACTTATACATGCATTTGAACTTATTTCCCTTCTTTTAAAGGTTGGTGATTGAATAGGCAATTTTAGGGTAACCTTGCACAAAATGTCTTTAATAGCCTGAGTCCCATGAAACTCCTAACTTCAATCACATTTGTAGTTGGAGGTCCAAAGTCCAATGTAATATATCCTCAATTTTATTTGGGTCCACAATAATTCCTTCTATTGAGATAATATGCCCCAAATACTGGACTTGCCAAGTATAAACTTGCACTTTAACAATTTGCCATATATATGATTCTTCCTTAGAAATTCCAACACCAACCTAATATGTTGGTCATGTTCCTATTTAGAATGAGAATAGATCAAAATATGATCCAAAGTAAAATTTTTTGGTGCATTTGATAGCTCAAATGGTAGTATTGTGAACTCACAATACCCATATCTAGTTTTAAAGGTTATATTTTGGGTATCATCTTCTTGAATCCTTAACTAGTGATGCCCTGAACTTATATATATTTTTGAAAATATGGTAGCTCCTCTTATATTATCAAATATATCATCTATCCGAGGTATAGGATACTTATTTTTAATGGTCACCTTGCTCAACATTCTATTATCTATGCATAATATTAAGGATCCATCCTTATTTTTCACAAATAATATCAAAGCATCGTAAGGTGACACACTTGGTTTGATTAGACCTTTATCGAATAAGTCTTGCATATGTACCTTTAGCTCTTAGATCTCAATCGTAGTCATTTTGTAAGGTGTCCTAAAAATGGTTTCAACTCCATGCATTAACTCAATAGTGAAATCAAATTCCCTTCAAGGAGGTAGACCTAGAAGGTCTTCAAGTAATACATCTCAAAATTCCTAAAGAATTATATGCTTCTTAAAAACTTATTCATTCCCTTTATCTCTAGTCTTACCATTAATCTCCACTACGTAGAGCATGTTACCTATTTTTATGGCTTTCTTTAACTGCACAGCTGAAAGTAAGTGGGGTCAAAAAGAACCTTACCTACTTTGAACTCTTACCATCCTCTCATCGTTATCGATATATGCTGGACATTTTGAGTCCTCTAAGTCATAGTTGTCATTGATGTAATCTGATAGAGTTATCACTCATCTCAAGGAATTTGGCAAGAAATAAATTCGCCCAAGTCATCAAGGAAAAAACTTCATCAGTGCAAAAGTGAAAGGAAAAAGGCTCCATAATATTTTAATATTATTGGGAGCACAAGTTAAATGATTGGTTTATAAAAACCCAAGATGGTTTATTGCAAAATTTAAAAATGAGGTTTAATAATTATTTATAAATCATTTAAATTCACAAGGAATTTAAATTTTATAAATAATACCAAGGTTGGGCATTAAGACAAGGTTCTAAGTTTTTATTAAACCTAAGGTTGGCTCTTTAAGAGAGTTCTAAGGTTTATTTTAATTTATAATATTTAAATTTAAAATTAAAATTAAATTTATTACCAAGGAAGGAAAAAGTGCTGATCTGATGCTAAGGAAGGCATAAAGCATTATATAAATGCCATTCAAATTCATTTACCAAGCATCCCTTGCTATTGTTTTTGAAGTGCATACGAAAGAGATTTCTGTTTTGAAAGCCTTACGATTTTTGTGAAGGTTAAAGTTGTGAATATTCGGAAGCCCTAAGTGCAAAGGCCAGCGTGGCCTAGTGGTATGTTGGCTTGGTGCTAAGGAGGAGATTATGAGTTTGATTCACATGAGGTCTATTTTTTGGATTGCAAGAAAGAAGCGCTCTACGCGCTTGTTTTTCAGAGGTTCGCTGTTTGAAGATATTGCATAGTGGACATGCCCTTTTAGAAAAATCACAGTGTGTGGCCCAATGACGGCTTGGCTATGGCTAAGGTGTTGGGAAGAAAATATTTAGGGGATCGAATCCTGTTGAGAGCAAGGCAAGTAAATTTAATTTTTGTTTAATATTTTATTTTCTGCCAAGGTTGGCTAAGGAGAAATAAGGTTATGGTATGCCTTAGGAAAGATAAATATTTCTGCTGATTTTCTTTGTGGAAGTATATCATATTATATATCATTGGAAAGCTATTTTTGAGAGCTACTTGTTTAGATTTCTTTGAGGGAGAAATAAGGTGTGTGCAAGAATATATTTCTGGTTTTTTCAAGGAGTTCCAAAAGTAAGTTTGATTCATTCTTTTGAGGGATTATTTCTTGCATAAGAGGGTTTGGTGCAATTTTATTGAGTAGGAGTAATAAGGTGTTATTGAGATATAATTTTTATTATCGTGTTATTACTCATGACCTCTAATCCTTGTTGATATTGGAAAAATAAAGTGTGTTGAGTGTGGCATATTTAGTGGACAACTCATAAGGCATAAAAAAGGTATGGGCAATATTCTTCATTGACTTATGTGGGTGATTGATTTTTGAAAATATCTTTGGATAGAAAAGTATTTATTGTGGTTAACCTTTTTGAGAGTTGTTGGTTTAATAATTCAAGGTTTTCTAAATTGATATTTGTGATTAAACCTTGTTTATAAGAATTTTTTTGAAGTCCATTGGTTGTGAAAATAACTTGAACTTGAGTTAGAAAAGAACATGAATATCATTGTTATGTGAGATTTGTTGTTGAGCATTGTTAGAAATATTTTGAGTTGGTTGATACATGCTTGGAATAGGGTTTGTGAGAAAGGATTTATCCTTGAGGTGATTGGTTGAGTAGAGTTTATTGAGCCTAGTCAAGTGATTGTGTGAAGTGGTTGTTCAAGTTCCATGAAACAAACTATTCTATATTCTAATTTGAGTTGAGATTAAGATTTGAGAATAGAACATATCGAGTCTCTAACAATTCTCTTTATGCTTCTATGAGATTGAGATTTGAGTATAAAACATATTGAGTCTCTAACAATTCTATCTATGCTTCTATGAGATTTATTTGAGTTGAGATTGAGATTTGATAATAGAACATATTGAGTCTCTAGCAATTCTCTTTATGTTTCTATGATATTGATTTGAGTTGAGATTGAGATTTGAGTATAGAACATATTGAGTCTATAACAGTTCTCCTTATGCTTCTATGATATTGAGTTGAGATATTATTGAGCATTGAGTACATATTGAGTCTCTAACAATTCTGTTTATGATTCTATGTGATTGCGACAAGTCTTTGAGAAGGCTTGTGTATGGATTTTGTGTAAGCTTTTGTGGAAGCTTGCAATGCATATTTGAGTAAGTCCTAGAGAGGACTTATCGAGCATATTTGGACAAGTTCTGTGTGAGCTTGTTGAGTATATTTGGACAGGTTCTAAGTGAACCTCTTGAGAAGATTTGAGCAGGTTCTATGTGGACCGATTGAGCAGATTTGAGCAGGTTTTGTATGGACCAGTTGAGCATATTTGGACAGGTTCTGAGTGGACCTATTGAGAAGATTTGAGCAAGTTCTGTGTGGACCTATTGAGAAGATTTGAGTAGGTTTTGAGTGGACCTATTGAGCAGATTTGAGTAGGTTCTGAGTGAACCTATTGAGCAAATTTGAGAAGGTTCTGAGTGAACCTATTGATAGATCTTTGGAGGTGACAAAGTATAGAGGAAAGAGTCTCAATGGATAGAGATCCAACAACTAGGATAATTGAAGATAAATCTTTTGAGTGAGGATTCTTCAAGTGGAGAGATATCCACCAGTTAGTACAGTAGAGAGACAGAGTCTTCTATAAGATCACTATCCAGATAAGAAGCCGAAATATTTCTCCTATGGAAGAGATCCACAAACTTGAGATTAGGGGATCAGCATCTCCTTTGGACAAAGGTCCATAAACATTGTAATTTGGAAGGATTCCCAAATATATTATTTGAGAAGTATTTAGAATAAATATTTTCTCTATGGAGGTAGCCCACATTGGGTGAACCATGTTAAAATCTGTGTCTCTATTGTGTATGGTGTTCTGTGCATTGCTTTGATTACTGCTATTGATACTGCTATCTATACACTACATAATATTGAATTGAAAAGAAAAGTAAAAAGTGGTCTTATAATTTTCACCCCCCCTCTTAGTATAAGCTTGCGTTCTTCAATGTAATCCATCCACCTATCTTTAAAGTTAATTAAGGATCCACAATCTATTAAAACTTTCACATTTTTATCAAAAATCTTACCATTTAACAACATTGGCATTACTTGCCCATCTAAGTCCTAATTTCTTGTTTGGTGTGATGGCTCATTTTCTTGATGAATATACTCTACTATTTAGGATTACTTATTGGCATAGTGAGGACCCCCATATATGTAGCATCTTATCCTATGTGCCTATGCTCTTTCCTATTTCTTTTTCTCTATATCATCTTTTCATGTTGATTCATTTGGTTGTGGAGGATTAGTATTAGAGTTGTCTTTCTTATGAAATTTCTTCTTTCTTACATTGTTCCTATTGTTGAACTTTGAATTACCCTTGATCATATTATTTTTATCCTTATCCTATTTCATGAATCCTACACTTTTTCTCTTCCTTATTTCTTATATTTCAGACTTTGTTGCTCCTAAATAATTGAAGGTCTTTTTAGTTTAAATATTAGCTTCTTCCTATCCAGCCAGGTCATAAACCCCTTGCATAGTTTTTGACTTAGGAAGATTAATTATTATCCTTATTTTAGGGTCTAACCTTGGAATAAATGTATACAGCTTAAGGTGTTCATTTTTCTCATACCTTGGAACATACTTCAAAAGTTTCATTTATCTTTAAAAATACACCTCTATTGAGAGTGTCCTTTGTTGAAGAGTAGATAATTCTTTAAACTTATCTACATAAAATTGTTCTATAAGAAACCTTTCCTTAAAAGCCTCTATACATGTATCCCATTTAAGATCTGCAACTTGTATATTCTTACTTAAACTAAAGGTGTCCCACCATTTTAAGGTTGCATGTAAAATATGAAGGGTGACCAACATAGTCTAAGTCTCAAAAGAGTAATTCTTCATGGAAAATAAGGACCCTATTTCCTTCATCCATGACTCAACTACATACCCTCCTTATTTCCCATTAAGTTTTGTTACTTTAACATTCTTAAGATCTTTTTCTAACTCAGCCTCAATTTGGGTAGTGGGCTCTACCCTCTTGGCTTCTTTGGATAAGATTTTCTTCATGTCGATCCTCCACATTTCTAGTATTGACCTCTCTATTGAAAAAAGTATCTATAAATTTATGTTGTTATTCCAAATGTTATTGAAGCAAATTAACTATGGAGGAGAGATATTTTGCTCTTCCATTAGATCTTGATGTTCCTCTAATATTTTGGTCGGGGTTTACTCTTGTCTCAAGCATTTCACTGGGAGTTGTTTTCCTAGTTTTCTTGTCAATGCCCCTAACTTGCCCAAAATTTGGTGCTACACTCATTATTGTGCAACCATTTTGATTTTCTTAGACAAAATTCCTTTTTTAATAAGTTTTATTTTCTATCACAAAAAGGAGTTGAGTGAGCTACAATTTTCCCACAATTATACTTACATTTTATTTTCATAATACTTTAATAACTAGCACACATATTCATTACTTAGTTGATAAAGTTTTAGGACCACTCTTACCTTTATGCAAGGTGTTAAACCCAGAGTGGAACATCAAGTTAAGGCTCAACCTAAAAACACTCCATAAAAAGCTTCTTCCCCTATAACCTAGAGATCTGATACCAACTGTAACAACTTAAAATATACCAACCCAATTTTTTATTTTTTAAGAGCACTTAAAAATTGAAGGCTCTCAAGGGAGACACCCTTCCTATAATTATCTCACCACATTTGAGTTCCATATATTTGTATATGACACTCAATGGATAGGAAGGTCCAACTCCTTTAATTTTTGGGGTTCACCTTACTAAATATACACATTTAGAAGGATGTCATAAGTGGTTTCCCCACCTTTCCTATACCCTCCTCGGTATAGGACCATGTGACCATGGTGTAGGGATTACCCTTTAATTTCCATATCACCTAAATGGTGATGCCTAATCCCTAACCTAACTCTAGATCCACCTAGGTAGGTTAATTGATGTATAACCTTGGTGCTTAGTTACCACACCTCCATAGGCCAGCTAAGGTCATTGCCACTTTGATAACAATTAACATGATCTCCTAATCCTACATGATTGAGGAATAACCAATGTTATCTTATGAATATATTTTCCCATACATCTAATCACACTCATTCATGGTGTGATTACTTACAAATACCATGGCTATTTTATACACACAACTCCTTACATATTTATGAGATCCTAGCTATTATATTCCTGCAACTTCTAGAACTCATCTCTACCTAGCTATTTAATTCATGCAACTCCTTCTAGGATTAGGTTCTATGGTTTATAAGAGGAAGTTCTACCCACCCTAAGGATAGATAACATTACAACATTTACCAAGTAGCTAAACAATGCACTTAGCATAATAACAAAATACATAATCCATCATATTTGAAAATCATAATAAATATTCCTCTTAACCATAAGCCAAACTATGCATTTATCAAAAGCTTGAATATCAAATACTTCTAAAAACATTAATGCATAAAAAAGATAACCTATATCCCTAATATAAACATGCATTTTTAATATTTTATTGAACATAATAATAATTATCCAAAGAGATTTCTCATAATCACATAAAGTACAAAAATCCAAGATGTCATTAGGTAACATAATCTCTTAGTTTGTACAATAATAAAATATACAGAACTTATTGTTCAACTCATTCATTACAAAGCCTTTAATTTCCAAATCTCCTAAACATTCCAAGTTCTATGAAGCCATTCCCAATGATCCCTAATACAACCACAAGTTAGAAAACCTCTTCATGATGGGGAAACCACCCACAGTTTTAGGAGGTATACTTAGAGATCAAGATAACTCTTCATGCAATGCAACCTAAATCATTCCATGTTCTATTTTAAAAGAAACTATGTACACATCACAAGCAAGATATAAGAAGAGAATACTTCTTCTCTTTATAATTATCCCTTAACCCACAAAAGTCTTGGGAATCATTATATTAGTTTCCTTTTCAAAACTCACATACAATAAACCAACGTGAAATAAAGAGAATCTCATACTTCTCTAAAATTATTTCTTAACTATCTCAAGTCTCAAAAATCATTTAGTAGTTTCTCTTTCAAAACCTACATGCAATAGTCCATTGATTCCTTAACTATCACAAGTCTCAAGAATCAAATAGTAGTTTTCTCTTTCAAAATCAACATGCATTAATCCATTGATTCCTTAACTATCACAAGAGTCTCGAAAAATATTATTTAAGTTTCTCTTTCAAAATCAAAATCATACATTAAAAAACAATACAATATAATCTCATACTTATAGTTATAATGATTCCCTAAATCACAAGAGTCTCAAAAAATATTATTTAAGTTTCTATTTCAAAACCAAAAGCAACATTCATCTTACCAAAGGTTCCATGAATCGATTTACTCTAAGTTTTTTTTCAAATAAATAATCAAAAGAACATTTACTCTTTAGTTATTTCAAATAAATAACCTTTAGTACAATTAATCTAGGGTTATTTCAATTTTTAAATTAAATTTCAAATCAATACTTTAATACTTCTCTATTATCACCTTAAGCTATGTGCCAAAAGTATTAATAAGCTTAATTTAAGAATTAAAAAGCAAAACAATGCATACCACTAAAATATGTGAAACAAGAAAGGACCATGAAACAAAGGCGCAACCCAAACTGACAACACAGTAAGCAATGTACTCCAAGCACTCGAACAACTAACCCAATATCTCAACAATATGGCCATAGACTCGAAACTACCTGAAAGGCAACATCAAACCCCTACTCAAAACCAAAAGGACATTTCTCTTGAAGCATCAATAATAAGGAGAACTTACAAGCTAACCAAAGTTTTATTACACAATGCACATAGGGATCAAACTGCATCCAACCCCAACATATGTAAATAGGCTATAAAATCACAAGAAGATAATTCAAACAACATGATCTACCTAGAGAAACAAACACTATTAGGGTGCTACACATAGGCCACAACTAGCTATCCAAAACAACACACAAGCTATGAAAAGAAAGGGGTGCACACATGCCACGATTGAACAAAAGAATCACTTAATTCATGAGCTAAACACAAGTCACATCATAAAATGAAAGACATCTTCATGGAGACAATGAAAACAATGCCTAAGCTACAACACAAATCATAAAGAAGAGAAGGGAATAAAAAGGAAGCTAAAAAAGAAATAACAACATCATTAAAAACTTTAGAAGGTTCACAAATGGAAAACACCTAAGATATTAAGCTCTTTGTGTTGGCAATTTTGGGTACCTTGGGTACATTGCTTTTGCTCAAGTGAATAAGTTGTCATTGATGTCAAGAAGATTTTGAAGGAATTTGATTTGATGTAAAATAATTTGTTTTTATGAAGGTTTGGCATGACAGGTTCGAAAGAAAGTAAGTTTGAAAAATGTCGCGATATCGCGACATGTCGCATTTTCGCGACTTAAGCAGGAGAGAGAAAGCTTTTTAGAAAAGTGTCGCGATATCGCGACATGTCGCATTTTCGCGACTTACGCAGGTGAGAGAAATATTTTTAGAAAAGTGTCGCGATATCGCGACATGTCGCAGTTTCACGACTCAAAGAGGAGAGAGAATGTTCGAGTCAAAAATGTCACGATTTCGTGACATATTGCAAGGAAGGTTGAACGGACGAAAAAGTGTCACGATTTCGTGACATGTTGCAGGAGAGAGAGTCCGAAAGAAAAAATGTCATGATTTCACGACATAATGTAGGAGAGAGAGTCCAGGAGAAAAAGTGTCACGATTTCATGACGAGTTCGAGGAAAGAGAAAGCAAAATGAAAAGTGTCACGATTTCGCGACATGCTACAGAGTTCGAAGTGGGAACTGTCGCGATTTCGCGACATGCAGCAAAGGAAAGTGTTCCAAGTGAGAACTATCATGATTTTGCGACATGCAACAGAGAAAAGAGTTCAAAATGAGAATTGTCGTGATTTTGCGACAGGTTGCAGAGAAGTCATACGGAAGTTGAAAGCGTCGCGATTTCGCGACAGGCTGCAAAGAAAACGTATGAAAGCTAGAAGTGTCACGATTTTGTGACAAATTCAAGGAGGAAGAGCTCAAAGGTGAAAGCGTCATGATTTCACGACATGTTCCGTTTTTGCTAGTGCAAGCAGTCAAGAGTGCAAGGAAGAGAAAGTGTCACGATTTCATGACAGATTGAGATAGCAACGTTCGGTTGGAGAAAGTGTCATGATTTCATGATAGAAATAGAATGCAAGCCTTCTATAGGAGAAGTGTCATGATTTTATGACAAAAGTAGAGAGGAAGGCTATGAAGACAAGAAGTGTCACGATTTCGTGACAAAAGCAGAAAGGAGGTCGACGAAGGGAGAAGTGTCATGATATTGCGACAAAAGCAAAGTTGATGCTGACAAAGTCAGAAGTGTCACGATATCACGACAAGAACGTAGTTGAAGTCGACAAAGGCTAGAATGTCGCGATATCACGACAAAAGCCAAAAGGAAGTGTACGGTTGCAAAAGTGTCATGATATCGCGACATGTTTAGTTTTGCAATAGAAGCTACGAGAAGAGTTGCAAGAGGCAGTGAAGCCGACAAAGTTAAATTTGGGCCGACGAAGATTAGGGTTTGCAATCGACGTAGTTTAGGGTTGTGCAGCCGACTAAGATCAAGGTTTTGATCTTGAAAGTATTAGTATAAAAGGAGGGTTGTTTGAAGAGTTAAAGTATCGATTTTGGGTGTGCGTTCGAAGTGCGACATTCATAGATAGAGTGCGGGGGAGAAGTCTGATCGCTGAGAGCAGAGTGCATTTTGTCGAATCGTCTAAGTGAGAGAGATCACAAGGAATCAGAGTGCGCGAAGACGGTGCTGCTGAGTTTGTGCACAGAGAGCAAAAAAGCGCAAAGCTATGGGGTGCATCATTTTTGCGACGTTCGGTGATAGTGTGCAGGCTTTGATGGTTTTGGACAAGTCATTGAGAAGGATTGTTGCACAGATTTGAGCAAGTTTTTCTTGAGCTTGTGAAGCAGTTTGGGCAGGTTCTAGTAAGAACTTGCAAAGCAAATCTGAGACAAGTCTTGGTGAAGACTTGGGTGAAGATCAAGCAAGCTTTAGTGAAAGCTTGTGAACCACTTTTGTGAACCAAATTTGAGGACCAGTTGAGGACAGAGATTGGTGCAAATTCGAGGACATTTGTGCCAGACCGAAGGACTGTGTTTGGTGCAGATCAAAGAAAGAGAACGAGGACATTTGTGCTAAATCGAAGGACTATGTTTAGTGCAAATTTGAGGACCAACTTTGGAGGTGATAGAGTTGAGGGTAGAGGTCTCCAGCCAGAGCAAGGAGGACAGGTGTCTTCTATGGATAGAGTTCCATTTGCTAAGGGCAGCGGAGGCAGAGGTCTTCTAGAGGATCACCAGCCAGAGCAGAGCTAGGGGATTAGTGTCTCCTGTGGGTTGGTGCCCACGAATTTGAGATTAGGGGATTGGTGTCTCCTTTGGGTTGGTGCCCATAAACATTGTAAATGGGAAAGGTATTCCCAGAATTTTGTTATGATAAAATTTAGTGAAAGATTTTATCCGTGGAGTAGCCCAGCCATTCTGGGTGAACCACGTTAAAATTGTTGTCTCTTTGTGGATGTTGTTATGCATTGCTTTGATTATTGTTGTGGGTATATATACTTTACTATTGAATTGAAGTATAAAGGAAAAAGTAAAAAGAGGTCTTATACTGTTCACCCCCCCTCTCAGTATAAGCTTGTGTTCTTCAATTGGTATCAGAGCGGGTGCCTTCGGAAAGTTTAACAACTTGAAGGAAAAGCAAGTAAAGAACACAATGGATTATTCAAGTGGCAATGCAACACCTATTCTTGATGGATCAAATTTTGGTCTTTGGAGTGCAAGGATGAAGGTTCATCTAATGGCACTTGGGAATGAGGTTTGGGAAGTGATTGAAGACGGGTACACTATTCTTGAACATGGTCCTTATACTAAAGAAGACAGGCTCCTACATCACAACAATTCAAAAGCAATGAATGCAATCTTGAAAGGTTTACAGAAGGCAGATCTTACCAAGGTGATTCACCGCAAGACAGCTAGTGAAATGTGGAAACGATTGCAGGTGGTTCACACAGGTGATGTAAATGTCCGAAAGGCTAAGTTGAGACACTTCAAAGGTATGTTTGAACAACTCAAGATGAATGATGATGAAAATATTAGTGACTACATGCTTCGTATGGATGAGGTTGTTAACTCCATGAAAGACTTAGGTCTTGAGCTTGCTAAAAATGATGTTTGTGATAAGATTTTAAGATCTCTTCCTAATAGATTTAGTGAAAATATTTTTGCTATTGAGGAAGCTAAAGATTTGGATAAGTTGAAAAAGGATGAGCTCCATAGTATACTTGCAACATTTGAGTTGAGAACTCAAGTGAAGGTTGATGTCAAGAAAGAGGCGACTTTCAAGGCTACCAAGAAATCCAAGGGTAAACGACTTCAAGAGAGTGATGAGTCTTCCAGTGATGAAGAGGCATATTACAACAAGAAAGGCAAGTTCTCTAGAAAGCACAAAAGCATGAAAAATATAAGATGTTTCAATTGTGGAAAGTTTGGTCATTATGCTACTGACTATACTATTCCCAAGAATGAAAGTGATGAAGATATACAGGATTCTAAAAGCAAGGATTCTAAAAAGCACAAGCATCACAGGAAAAACAAAGATGAGCGCAACAATCAAGGAAAGAGGTATTCTCACAAGCACAAGAAGAGTTTATACCTAGACAAAGCAAGTAAGTGTTCTAGTAGTGATAGTGAAAGTTCTTCAAGTGATACTGAAAATGAGATGTTGTTCATATCAAAAAAAGAGGAAGAACCGAAACATAGATTCATTATCATGAAATGTCTTAGATGTGGAAATTTTGGTCACCTTGAGGATGATTGCACAAATAATGATTTGGTTTCTAGTATGTATGAGGATGCTTCAGAAAACTATAAGGAAGATGCATGTATGGTTTTTGAAAAAGGTAGCACCTCTAGTGATAGGAAATCTGAAAAAGGGTTTGATGATTCAGAAAGCAAACAAATAAAGGATCTAGAAAGTGAACTTACTAACGCTCTTAGTGTTTTGAAAAAGGAAAGAAAGAAGAATGCTAGACTCAAGGATAAGTTAGATGAATGTTGTATGGAGAGAGATGATCTTATAGAAAGTCTCGACGTCTCTATGGCTAAGACACAAGAACTCAAGGATGAGTTAGAGTCTAAGGTTCTTGAGTATAGTGAGTTAGAACAGAAAATGGCTTCTTTGAAAGAGGAAACTAAAGAGTACAAGGATAAGCTTTACAAGTTTCAAGATAGCTCCAAAAAGGTTAAGTCACTCATCAAAGGTCAAAGAAAGACAACGGATAAAACAGGCCTTGGTTTTGTCAAGGAACAAGTTGGAGAGTCTAGTAAGAGACTCCAAAAGGAAGAGAGTTCTGATGAGGAAAGTATTTCAGATTATGAGTCCTTGGATGATAGATGCGTAGAAACAGAAAATGAAATTCAGAATGAGAAGAAGTTTTTAGGACCCAAGAGGTCGAATAAAGGTAAATTTCATGGCAGATGTTTTGCATGTTACAGGTTTGGTCACATGGCTGCACATTGCATGGCTCAAGTGAAGAAGGTGAACGGCAATTTTAGAAGCGCTAGTTTCTTTCGAGGGTATTGCTACTCTTGTCAAAAGTTTGGGCACAAGGCAGTCTATTGCGAGGTAAATAATAGGAACAGGTTTGATCAGAACAGGTTTAGGCAGAACTGGCGGATTCAAAGAATAGGTATGCCTAAAAGAAATAACATTGTTACTTGTTATAAGTGCAACAATGAAGGTCACACAGCTAGACAGTGTAGAGCTAAACTTTCAAGGTACAAGAATAGGAACAGTGGTATAAACAGGTCCAAGGATCAAGGCATGAACAAAAATAGGGATGAGAACAAGAACAAAAATAGTGACAAGAACAGGAATGATAACAGGAACAGGAACAGTGACAGGAACAGGAACAGGAATATGGACAAAGAGTTCAAGAGAAGGCCCGACAAGGAAGTTATAGATGCTGATGATGATCAATGCCTAATGGGAGTTTTACTCCCACCCTAGAATTAATCACCTCATCAGGAGGTGGGGGAGGGACTAAGCTAAGAGGCTCATTCTTAGTCCCGAGCCCCAAAGGTGACCCTTTGCCATTGATGACAAAGGGGGAGAGATATGAGTAAGGGGGAGAATTTCAGAGAGAAGAGGAAAGCTTCAAGTCAGGGGGAGCAAAACTTCAAAGGAAGATTCTCAGTGGCGGGCACAGTTGATCAGTTGTCAGTTGTTAGCACAGTTGGGTTCAGTTTTGGCTCGTGAGAAGCGTTTTTAGTAAAGGTTTGCCATCAATGACAAAGGGGGAGATTGTTGGCAATTTTGGGTACCTTGGGTACATTGCTTTTGCTCAAGTGAATAAGTTGTCATTGATGTCAAGAAGCTTTTGAAGGAATTTGATTTGATGTAAAATAATTTGTTTTTATGAAGGTTCGGCATGACAGGTTCGAAAGAAAGTAAGTTTGAAAAATGTCGCGATATCGCGACATGTCGCATTTTCGCGACTTAAGCAAGAGAGAGAAAGATTTTTAGAAAAGTGTCGCGATATCGCGACATGTCGCATTTTCGTGACTTACGAGGGAGAGAAAGCTTTTTAGAAAAGTGTCGCGATATCGCGACATGTCGCAGTTTCGTGACTCAAAGAGGAGAGAGAATGTTCGAAGTCAGAAATGTCACGATTTCGTGACATAATGCAAGGAAGGTTGAATGGATGAAAAAGTGTCACGATTTCGTGACATAATGCAGAGAGAGAGTCCGAAAGAAAAAATGTCACGATTTCATGACATAATGCAGGAGAGAGAGTTCAGGAGAAAAAGTGTCACGATTTCACGACGAGTTTGAAGAGAGAGAAAGTAAAATGAAAAGTGTCACGATTTCGTGACATGCTGTAGAGTTCGGAATGGGAACTGTCACGATTTCGTGACATGTAGCAAAGGAAAGTGTTCCAAGTGAGAACTGTCATGATTTCGTGACATGCAGTAGAGAAAAGAGTTCGAAGTGAGAATTGTCGCGATTTCATGATAGGTTGCAGAGAAGTCGTACAAAAGTTGAGAAGCATCGTGATTTCGTGATAGGCTACAAAGAAAACGTACGGAAGCTAGAAG
This sequence comes from Wollemia nobilis, assembly GCA_028583015.1. Classification (NCBI taxonomy): domain Eukaryota; kingdom Viridiplantae; phylum Streptophyta; class Pinopsida; order Araucariales; family Araucariaceae; genus Wollemia; species Wollemia nobilis. The sequence goes on along the minus strand of JAQPPZ010017035.1, from coordinate 600,657 downwards.
TGTCATGATTTCATGACAAATTCAAGGAGGAAGAGCTCAAAGGCGAAAGCGTCATGATTTCGTGACATGTTCCATTTTTGCTAGTGCAAGCAATCAAGAGTGCAAGGAAGAGAAAGTGTCACGATTTCATGACAGATTGAGATAGCAGCGTTCGGTTGGAGAAAGTGTCACGATTTCATGACAAAAATAGAATGCAGGCCTTCTATAGGAGAAGTGTCATGATTTCATGACAAAAGCAGAGAGGAAGGCTATGAAGACAGAAGTGTCACGATTTCGTGACAAAAGCAGAAAGGAGGTCGACAAAGGGAGAAGTGTCACGATATCGCGACAAACGCAAAGTGGATGCTGACTAAGTCAGAAGTGTCACGATATCGAGACAAGAGCTTAGTTGAAGTCGACAAAGGCTAGAATGTCACGATATCACGACAAAAGCCAAAAGGAAGTGTACGGTTGCAAAGGTGTCGTGATATCGCGACATGTTGTAGTTTCACGATAGAAGCTACAGAAGAGTTGCAGAGGCAGTGAAGTCGACAAAGTTAAATTTGGGCCGACAAAGATTAGGGTTTGCAGCCGACGTAGTTTAGGGTTGTGCAACCGACTAAGATCAAGGTTTTGATCTTGAAAGTATTAGTATAAAAGGAGGGTTGTTTGAAGAGTTAAAGTATCGATTTTGTGTGTGCGTTCGAAGTGCGACATTCATAGATAGAGTGCGGGGGAGAAGTTCGATCGCTGAGAGCAGAGTGCATTTTGTCGAATCATCTAAGTGAGAGAGATCGCAAGGAATCAGAGTGCACGAAGACGGTGCTGCTGAGTTTGCGCACAGAGAGCAAAAAAGCACAAAGCTATGGGGTGCATCATTTTTGCGACGTTCGGTGATAGTGCGTAGGCTTTGATGGTTTTGGACAAGTCATTGAGAGGGATTGTTGCACTAGATTTGAGCAAGTTTTTCTTGAGCTTGTGAAGCAGTTTGGGCAGGTTCTAGTAAGAACTTGCAAAGCAGATATGAGACAAGTCTTGGTGAAGACTTGGGTGAAGATCAAGCAAGCTTTAGTGAAAGCTTGTGAACCACTTTTGTGAACCATATTTGAGGACCAATTGAGGACAGATATTGGTGCAGATTCGAGGACATTTGTGCCAGACCGAAGGACTATGTTTGGTGCAGATCAGAGAAAGAGAACGAGGACATTTGTGCTAAATCGAAGGGCTGTGTTTAGTGCAAAATTTGAGGACCAGCTTTGGAGGTGATAGAGTTGAGGGTAGAGGTCTCCAGCCAGAGCAGGGAGGACAGGTGTCTTCTATGGAAAGAGTTCCATTTGCTAAGGGCAACGAAGGCAGAGGTCTTCTAGAGGATCACCAGCTAGAGCAGAGCTAGGGGATTTGTGTCTCCTGTGGGTTGGTGCCCATAAATTTGAGATTAGGGGATTGGTGTCTCCTTTGGGTTGGTGCCCATAAACATTGTAATCGGGAAAGGTATTCCCAGAATTTTTGATTGATAAAATTTAGTGAAATATTTTATCCGTGGACGTAGCCCAACCATTCGGGTGAACCACGTTAAAATTGTTGTGGCTCTATTGTGGATGGTGTTCCATGCATTGCTTTGATATTGTTGTGGGTATATTGCTTTACTATTTTGTAATATAAAGGAAAAAGTAAAAAGAGGTCTTATACTGTTCACCCCCCCTCTCAGTATAAGCTTGTGTTCTTCACTTTGTTCATTTTTTGAAGTTAGTCATGCCCAAGAATTCTCACCCTCTCTTTTGCTCCACTTATACTATCTCAAGTGCTCATTAACCACCCACTTTATCTACCCTCCACATAATTTAAGCAAGAAACAAGGCCTTGCATGGGGATGACCATGAGATAAAATGTTCAAGAGGGCATTACTTGCCATCTTAATGTGAGCACTCAAGAGAATCAATTACCCTAGTCTTTATTGAAACTGAAGCAAACCTTAATCCATCGAGAAGGAGCAATAATAACTCTAGTTCCCTTCCTTTGAATTAAAAAAACCCAAATACTATTCAACACATGTTAGCTCCGTTAATTTTATTTAAACTTAAATGTTAATAATCTGTTTAATACCTTACTCATCTAAAGTATTAAATCTATCATTCAATTAATTTAATAAAATAAGGATGGTGAAATTAATACGCAATACCTGCCAAAGCATAGACAAACATAGATTTATATCAATGCTTCTCACCATTGTTTTATCCTTAAGTTGATAGTTTATATTAATATAGACTAATGCTATAACCAATCCTTCCTAAGGAGACACATTTCAAGTAACTTCCTAGCCCAATGATGAGAAAATGTGAACAAATAAAATGCAATGCATCTACATGAAAGGTAATTTTCCTTTTTACCCTGAGCTATCAATGAACAAGTCATAATCATCATTTTTCTAAATATATATCTCTTGTAGGTGGTTCATACATATGATTCCACCAAGGGAAACACTTGGTAATGCACCCACAATACATCCGTAGTAGCATATTCCAAAATTTTAAAAGAATGTAAACATTCCATCATATAGATAAAGGAAACTATGTCATTAAACCTTCACATCAAAACATAGTTCATTGTCCATAAAAGTTCTTGCAGTAAGGGATGTTACATTTAAGGTGTACTTATTCCTTATTGGCTAAATTGCATCCACAACTCATAATCCCATAATATTGGGCCCAACAGTCTCATCCATTGAGCCCTCAAAACATCGCACCCACCTAGGGGTAGGGCAAACATGTCAACCTTAATATCATTTTTTTTTTGTAGGTAAAATTTTTATTAAAATTGGGTTTTGAAAGGGGCCCTAAAACCTTCTTATAATAGGTCACCAAACCAAAACAAATTCCAAAGAAAAAGCACATTAAAATCATGCCCAAAGCAAGAAAAATAAAGAATCCCGCCCAAGCGAGAAATTTAAAATAGGAAATTTTTTAAAAAATCTTGCCCAAAGTAGGAAATTAAAAAATCCTGTCCAAAGGAGGAAATTTGAAAAATCTCGCCCAGGCAAGAAAAGTATAGTTTGAAAAATCCTGCCCAAGGGAAAACTAGAAACCGGTATCCCACCAAGGAAAAACTAGAATACAAAGATACCAAGAAAAAATAGCATCTTGAGAAGGCAGATGAACTAGAGGAACCCGTTGGAAATACCAGGAAGAGCCATCCCACCCAAGGAGGTCTAGGATAAATTTGAGGATGTAGGAAAACTAGGATCCTCCTAAAGAAACTACAAATCACTCTAAAAGAGCAAGAAATACCGAAAGCTGAGGAAGAAACCAAAATCCCACCAAGAAGCAACATCCCATACAAAGCCTGGAAAATAAAACAAAAAATCTAAGGATCTCCATGGGCCATGAAATTCCCTTGCACACAAGGTTGAAATATGAGGAAGCTAGAAGAACTAGAGGAAGCAACAAAAGCAGAATCACAAGCTATAGAAAGGGGGTTAGAAGGTCCTAGGAAACCCAAACTAAAGGAGCCACAGGATTAACAAGTTGTAGGCAATAAACACAAGGCCCTCCCCAAGGTCAAAATATGTAGTAGTAAATCCTAGGCAACCTCTAACTCCACCATCAAGCACTTCTGGGAATCATATCAGGAAAACTGATGGGATATCAGTAGCAAGCAAAGCAGAGGCCCCTTCCCAAGCTAAAAAAGATGTTGAGAAACCACCAAGTAGACCAAAACCAGGAAACTCGAAGAGAAGATTCACTAAAAAAAGAGAAGCATGTGGTCCATCTAGACCAAAATGATGTAGTGAAAACCTCTAAAAAAGCACAAGGATGGAGACAAGACCCTCTCCCAAAGTTGTGATACACCATAGTCGAAGAACCACTGGAAATTAGTAACAAGTAGAAAAATTGCAACAACATTGGAAAAAACTAAGAGTAGCAAGGAAAAAGGATCCCTGAAGCACAACAGGAAACCCAAGGAGGGTCCTAGGGACATCCCAAGATAGAGGCACAGGTAGGAAACCCTTTATCAGGTAGGGAAGGAGCAGATAAGTGTAAAAGTGACCTCCCATCATAAGGAGATCATCCGCAACCACATTCAACTAATAGAGAAGGATTTGGGAAGTGCCAAGGAACTGTGATAGAACCAAGGGAGGTGGAAGCATGGGATTTGGACATACCATGGGATGTCCCCTGCAGTTCCCCTTTCCTTCTTGTCAACCTTAATATTATATTCCCTTATTTATATTTTAATATTTTGACACTTTCTCTTATAAGGTAAAGTTCCTCCATTAGAAATCATGACTTCAAAGGAGTTACAAGTATTAATATAGTAATTCTTGTATTTGGCCACCCTTGGATCAATGAAGTTATGTGTTCCCTTGGAGTAAATGAGAATTATGACTTGTTTTCCTTTGAATTATCTTATCACCTTCATAGTTAGGGTACTTGATACACCTGCTAAGAAATGCACCAAAAATTTTGGTTAGGATTCTTTGGAAATATTTGGTTGTTCTATATGTTCCTCTTCCTCCTAAAAATATTTTATGGTTATTTTCTCATCTACATCCAACAAAAATATTTTTTTTGTCTGCATTTATGCCATATAACATATTTTCATCATAATTATAACATAAGCCTTGTGCTCTACATGCATCCATTTCCTTCCTAGTCAATCATTTGATTGGAAAATATTTATTATTAGTATTTGATGTGAACTTGGAGGAAAATGTGGGTTTGGCCTATGAAAATTTGGATGATCTCCTTTGGGAAAAAACATTATCTTTTGCTAATCTCATCCATCTTATGGCTCGTGTTAGAGTATATTACATCATTTGGGTCATGTAAATGTACCACCCTTGGTACATAACTAGAGTAGTAGATTACTTTAGGGGGTAGTTAGCTAGTTACTTCAAGTAATATAATAAATGCACAAGTGTCTATGTGCAAGTTGTAAATGTGCAAGGTGTCCCCTTGTACAACTAGGTAGAGTGTTGGCCAAGCAATCCATATTTCTATATAAAGGGCCTCATAGTGAGTGATTATATATCATTGTAGGTAGTAGTAGGTATATTGGGTAGATCACCATATAGATTGGTGATGGAATACAATGTAGTTCTTTAGCATCAGTTCTGGAGTGTTCATTTCCTCCATACTGCATTGTATCATTTTTGTCACTTTCCATTAATAGCATATTTCAACATCTTACATTTTTGCATATTTTATATCCTGTGATTGCATTCTCCCTTGGCATACACCATCAAAATATAACAATGGTATCAGAGCCATGGTAGATCTAGATAGGAATAGGGAGAGCCACAAGAGAGATTGAGAGGAGAAGCAAATCTCAGTTCTAGAATTTTTGAGATTGCATTTGGCTAGAGTCTTTCCATAGAGTTGCAGAAAACTTGTGAAGACTAGGACTCAACATTCATTCCACTAGATTGATAAATCAACTAGTGAAGATTCATCATTGACAAGATTTAGAATCATCTTACTAATATCTTGTTGTAGAAAAAGGAAATTGAAGGAAGCCCTATTGCAGACCTGCACATTGCATAAGAGAAGGCCATAGAAGCCTTGATCAAGAAGAAAAGGCCACAGAAGCCTTGATCTAGAAGAAAAGGCCACAAAAGCATTATTATAGAAGAAAAGGCCATAGAAGCCTTGAACCTGAAGAAGACTCTAGAGAAGAGTCCTTGAACTTGAAGAAGACTCTAGAGAAGAGTCCATGAAAGATAGGAGATTGGTGATCTCCTTTGCTGATTGAAGACTTCCTCTAGAAGAAGCTGAAGAGACCCATCAAATATCTCATTGAAGAACTTCCATCCTTGGAAGAGATAGAGAAGGACTATCAAAAGTCCTGTTCTAGAGATCCATGAAGAAGATCTCATTGCCAACACTTTCGTAGTTGAAGGTTGAAGGAAAGGTCTCATCAAGAAGACCAGAGAAGCTGCAAGACTAAAGACCTTGGAGAGGTCTCAAGGAAAAGGCTTGGAGAGCCTCATTGCAGAAATTGGAGAAGCCATCAAAGAAGTTCCTAGGAGAACTCATTGGAGAAATTCACTACAAAATATAGTGGAAGAACTTGGGACAATTATTGCCATCTAAAAACAAGCCCAAAGGAGAAAGATTTGGAAAATAGTTTGTCAAACTTCAGAGAGAAGATTCGTGAAGACCTCAAGACCTCTATATTCTTGAGAAGAAAGTCCTGTTTGAAGTTAGAACTTAGATAGAAGAAACCTACCAAATCCAAGAATATTTGGAGATTGTCCTTCATAGCTAAAGAAGGTACATTTCAGAGATAGAGATTTGTTGGATTCACAACAAAATATTGAAAGGGTTCTTGAAGGACAACATTTCAGTGAATAGATTGACTGCTAAAGGGCAGCAATCAAGATAGCATTACTAGCTACAAGACTTCAGAGTTCCAGGCCAGATCCTGAAGGAGAAGTTGAAATCAATCTCAGAGTAGTAGACTAAAAGCATTCATAGCTATGAGCAACCACCATTCCAGACAAGAAATTTGGTGAATCAACTCATCAAGATATTCATCATCAAAGGTAAGCAACTTAGGTGCAAAAGGTTCATTACTTGAACACTTAATTTAGATTACTACTTAACTTCATTAAGCACCTTATTAGAATTCAGAAGTTGCAAAATAGAAGGTTGCATTTTAAGTCCTCAAAGAAAGTGACAAGATAGTTTATGTTAAGGTTCATTACCTACGCATTAATAGGAGTTAGATACATTCTTCCTATTATCTAATTATTGAGAAGATGACTACATTAAGAAATTTGTAGTGATCATTAAGTGCATTTGAAACTACTTTGAGAGGTTATTTATAGGAGCAATAAGGTGAGATTATTGTTACCTTTAAAGTGCATTAAGTTGAAGGTATTATTGATTCATTGCACTATACTAGTTGTTCATTAACTAGTTACTCTCAGAGAGATATTTTGTGTTTTTGATTGTTAAGATCAAGGGCACAAAACCAACATATTATCAAAGTGTCTAGAGACACTATTTGGTGCACAAAACCTGCAGCATTTCATGGTCAAAAGAAGCCACCAATACAAATCAGAGAGTGGAGAAGAAAGCCACCATTAAAATCCTTGAAGGAAGCTACAAATTGAGACTTGGTGAGTCTCAGATTCAAGGTACCCTAAGGGTTTCATTAAAAGTGTAAGTGCAGAAATTTCTACTTCAAAAAAGGGGCATATTATGTGCATTAGCTTGGATTCATTGTTACTAAATTATCCAAGTGAAAAATTTAGACATTAGTTGTCTAATAAGAATTAGTGAAGGCATCAATACTTTGCTCAAGGAATCGCCTCATCAAAAATCCAAAGAGCATTTTAGAAAGGGAGATATTCGGTTTGTTATATTGGTGCAAAATCCAACTATTACAAGCACCACTTTTGTTCCTTCAAGAAGGACAAAAGATCTCATATTACAGGAAGAAGCATGACCATCATCTTAGTAGGTATAAGGGCAGAGTTCGAGCAAGAGAAGAGAGCCACCGAAGAGCTCATATTGCTCAAGATTCAAGGTGCCTAAAGACACCATTGCTCCATGTCAAATCAAGCGCCCAGAAGCAAGCATTCACCTACAATATTAAAGTCAACACAAGAAGGCTCTTATTGACCGATATCTATGTGGAAAAAGGACAACATTAAGGTCTACATTAGAAGGTGCTTATCTACATAAAACAACATCAAAATATACATCTACCAATGTGGATAGGACAACACTATTAAGCAAGGTACAAGGAGCTATTACAAAGGCATTATCTACAAAAGCAACGCTCAATCAGCACATTGAAAGCATAAGAGAACAAGGGAAAAGGTGCTATACCCAAGGCCATAGCTTGGAGAGAACGTCCACCTAGAAGAAGCACTCAAATCAGCCATAAGACCACCATTCGGAGCTCCATAGAACCTCAAAGTATCACAACTGGAGCCACCCATCATCTTCATCAAAACAACGTGCAAAAAGAAAGATTGCTTGTTGTCCAAGAAACGAAGCAAGCCAACAAATAATTCAAAGGAAGGAAGGTTATAACGTTCATCCTTGGAGCATTAAATAAAATGTCTACATGCAAAGACCCTGAGTGCCACTTGGCACAAACACTCTAAGCACCATCTCATTCCTCAATGCTCAAGGAATAATCCAATGCCTACCTTGAGGAGTTACAAAATCATTGGGGAGGTTACTTACCTAAGTCTTCATTGCACAAAGGAACGAACGTTGAAAGAATATCAATGTCTATCTTCATTGTAACTCCCATGTGACACTTGTCCAAAGTTGGAAGGAATCTATTCTATTTAAAGCACCCAACTTGGAGGAAGATTAAGGATGAAGTAAAAGCAAGGCACGCAATCAAGCCTACAAGGTGTGGAAGCATGTTCATAGCAAGCACTATGTAAGAGTGCATTCAAGACATGAAGATTCAGTGCCATAATTAGACACCCAATGAGGTCAAAATTCCACACAAGGAGGTGCAAGATTTAGATAAAACATCCATTAACGAAGGAGCATTAAATGCTCAATGACACCAAGCAATATCAATGCCCATTCAAGGAACGTTGGACAATGAATACAATGCTACAAAAGATACGTTGAAGGAAGCCCATACTAAGGTATATCGTGCACCCATATTACTAAGGTTATTTACTTGCTTTTATTAAAATATAAAAGGAGCTATAAGGTGATTTTTATAAGGTTTACTATTGCATTGGATAATACAAATTCAGCCAAGCATTAGTAGATAATAAAGCAAGTTTATATTTTAGAAAATTAATTATTGAGGTGCATACACATAATATAATATTTGCAATATTCAAAGTAGGAGATATAAGGTTGTCAACCTTGATTAAATCATTATTAAATTGCAAATAACATTATTTTCTAATATTCCAAAAAGTAGGGAGATATAAGGCATACTACTTCAAACTATATACATATAATTGGAATTTAGAAAATTAATCTATTGGAAAGAGAAGCAAATCAATTGCCTACATATAGAGTTGGAATTAATTGGTAAAAATTATCTCATACTCATTCTAAGGAGACAAAAAGAAATCCAACTATTAAAGCATACTTCATTGGGAAAGATAAGGTAAAATTAAAAGTTGATTATTCTCAAAACATTACAAAATCAACTTAGAAGGTGAACTAAGAATATTCTAATTATTAGGGAGATATAAGGAAGCCTACAAAACCTAATCCTAAGAAATATTTTATCAAAATTAGTTCACATCTCTTAACTAGGGAGATATAAGGAATTCTACAAAATCTAAAGCCAAGAAATGTTTTATACCTAGAGAGTCATCATGACCACAAACAAATTCATCCTTACAGAATATCAACTACTTAAGGGCCCAAATTACTTCTCATGGAAAAATAAAATGAGAGTTATTCTGATATTTGAAAAACTTTGGGATATTGTCAAAGGAGCAAGAACTAAAGTAACTCAGGGAGAAACAAATATTCAAAAGTTTGAATAAGGTGATGTTAAGGCATTATTTGTCATCATATATGAAATACAAGCTTACATTATCTCAACAAGGACATCTACAGATGCTTGAAAAACATTAGATAAAATATTTGAAGTGAAAATAAAGCTACTATATTAAATCTTCAAACTTAATTACATTCCTTGAAAATGAACAGTGGTGAAAGCATAGAATTATTCTTAAGGAGGATAGCAAATATAAAGGAAAAAATACTAACCCTAGGAGAAAAGGTTGAAGATAAATTCTTTCTTCAAGTAACCTTGAGAGCACTTCCAGATAGCTACAAGCATCTAGTTACATCCTTACATATTCTAAACAAAGACACAGAGTTTAATGAACTAATCAACATTCTTCAAGAATATGAGATAGAAAATGCAATGAAATATGAAATGATAAATAATGCATTGGTCTTGATAATTCACAAGGAAATATTACTTCATCTTCAAAAGTTTGAAGACCATGGTATCACAAATATTGTTAGATATGTAGGAGAAAAGGGTATAACACCAGTTATTGTAGATTCAATCCAATAAATAAAAATCAAGAAAATTAGATGAACTATGAAAGCAAACAAAATAGTGCATTCTAACCAAGGCAATATCAAAATAATCCTCGACAATAAAAATCTCAGCATAAGAATTATTATCCACAATTAGAATTCTGAAAAGGGAATAAAAAAGGACATCTAGCTCAAAAAATTGAAGAAATTGAAGAACTGGAAAATACGACAGATGATCAAGAAGTCAAAGCTCTTAAAACAATGGTAACTTGGTATGAAGACACTAACTACTTGCTTGAACATGATACAAGAAAAAGATAAGATCCATATTGAATACTAAAGTCTTCAATACCCAAATAATGTAATACAGGGGGGTGTTAGAGTATATTACATCATTTGGGTCATGTAAATGTACCACCCTTAGTACATAACTAGAGTAGTAGATTACTTTAGGGAGTAGTTAACTAGTTACTTCAAGTAATATAATAAATATACAAGTGTCTATGTGCAAGTTGTAAATGTGCAAGGTGTCCCCTTGTATAGCTAGGTAGAGTGTTGGCCAAGCAATCCATATTTCTATATAAAGGGCCTCATAGTGAGTGATTACATATCGTTGTAGGTAGTAGTAGGTATACTGGGTAGATCACCATATAGATTGGTGATGGAATACAATGTAGTTCTTTAGCATCAGTTTTGGAGTGTTCATTTCCTCCATTCTACATTGTATCATTTTTATCACTTTCCATTAATAGCATATTTCAGCATATTAAATTTCCATATATTTTATATCTTGTGATTACGTTATCCCTTGGCATACACCATTGAAAGCTAATAGCTTGCATGATAGACTATGGTTTGAACATTTTTACCTCTGCCTTGATATCATATTTCAACCTAGTAATAAAATAGCTCTAAAAGAACCTTCACTCAACCTCTTTGTCCTATTACCTAATTTTTTAAATAGTATTATATTCTTGGATATTGGAGGTTTTTTTGGATTGGTTTAAGGCTCTTGTAAAGTCCTCATATTCACTAGGGTTAAAACAAGTGAGTAATTGGAACTCAATTTTTTCCAAGAAGGATAAGGAGTTGTGTTTTGTAAACATTGATACTAATGTAGGGCCTCAGATTCAAAGTTAAAAGATGCCATGGTGACCCAAAAATATCAAGGTGCATTATGGAGTTTGAAGAACCAGTCTTCTCAACACAACCAACCATTAGAATCCTTTTCATTAAACTTGGAAAAGCTTAATTTAGATACCTTAAATGGAGTATGTGTCAAAATAGTATGATGGGTTTCTTTCTCTTTATTTTTTGAACTACCACTCAATCCTTCAATGTTATTATGATTAAATTATTTTACAACTTCATTTAAATGTGTAACCACCAAAAAGGCTCACACCCGATTGGAATCCTAGTGTAATAGTGAAAATAATAACATGTATGAAATGCAAGAAATTGACAACAAGATAAACAATAAAAGACACTTTATTCCATTATGAAGTCATTTCGAGTTACAAGTACATCCCTCTTAGGGATAATCATGTTGATACAATATTAAAATAAGATTCGTGCAATTGTTTCCCTCTCAAGGGTAGGTGTGATATTTCAAATGCCTTCGTAGGGTGACACAAACTGCCTTAGGGTGGAGTTGACCCTCTTCTTCGTGTTGAGGAAGGATTCAAATGTTAAGCTCCTTTGAATGTAGATCCCTGCGGTCAAGAAACAATAGAGAATGATAAAAAACATAGGCAGCCTCTCACGATGAGGCCCTTAAAAGGAAAGATGCATAAAGATGCCATTGAAAACATGAAATCAAGAAAGCATGTAAAAGACGTTTAAACTATGCTAAACTAACAAAGATTCATGGAAATACATAAAAGAGTATAGCAGTTAATATTTGCATGGTTCAATTAAAGGAAATGAAGCTTTAAAAGTCATAAAGAACCCATTGATGTCTATTTTATGCTACTATACTAAAATCATTCTAACCCTAAATCTATCGGTCAAAAATCTCTACAACTACAATTAAATCATGCAAATGACTAATCTAATCTAATTAGATGGGCAAAAATGAAAATAGTAAGGTGGCGATACCTCTATTGCAAACCACAGCACTGGTGTGTGGTCTGCACTGTAAACCGTGGCTAAAAGCCATGGTGAGCACTCAAGTAAGTTTACCCTCAAAATCAAGGGCAGTGGGCTTGACCTCCTTGTCCAATTGATGTTCAAGGGTCACCTTTGGTGTCCTTCTGACAAGTTTGGTGGTTGATTCACTATGAGGGGCCTTCATTTACCCGAATTTGTATTTCTTGGCTCTTCTAGGCTCCTAGGACCTCCATGGCAAATTGATCTTTAGGTGAATAGCAAAGTGGCCTTCTCCAATGCATGAATTCAGTATGCAATTCAACAGGGCTTCGCTACTCGCTTGATCAATCAACTCTCTATATTCTCTCCCCATTTGGAGGGGGTATTTATAGGATGCCCTAGGGCTAGGGGTGGCTTCATGGAGAAGCCAATATCAAGAAGAGGTGGTTAGGACAGTTGGAATGGAAGCCTCTAGAATCTTCCATCCATTAACCGCCTTCTTCTAGAATAAATGGCCATTCAAACCAATTTGGCTCGGATGAAGGCCAACTGAACTTTAGTTAAGACCATAGGTTACAACTGCGGTTCAAACTGAAGACCACGGGTGTCATTCATGGTTCAGACTATAGACCATAGGTCTCAGCTGCGGTTCAACCTGATTAGGCTAGGAAGCCCAAATTGAGTGGTTAGAACCATTGCTCTATCTTGGAGTCTATCCAAGATCCTCCATATGGTCTTATAGCATGTCCATATGAGTAGTCGCCTTCGACATGATGCGTTTTAGGTGTCTACAGATGCCCCTTTTGAGATGCATTGTGAGATCGAACAACGTTGAGAAAAAATAGACCTCCTAAAATGATGTCAAAGGTTCTATGATGATCATTAGTCGGATCAACATTAGATGCCCCAGGTCCAGCAAAAGGATGCGCATCCTAGAATCATTGCTTCCATCTCATTGAAAGGCTTACATTTTGAAAATCTTGCACTCACCATCAGGCATTCGGGTAGCGTTTGATGCTACAATAGGAGTTAGGCCTATATAACCGAAAGGAGAAGAGATACAAATAAATTATCATATTTGCTATTTACCCCAAGCAAAGGGGTAAGCTTATGATAGTTGTTGACAATGATTCGTAAGGATGAACACAATTTTGACAAGATCGAGGGATCTACGATCTCAAGGATATTCTACTGATTTTGATTATGATTTGATATTATGACTACCCCCTCAAGCGACGAGTCAATGAGGGTAATGACAATGATTAAAGCGACGATGTCGCTTGACCACCATGGATGATCTAAATAAATTTAGATTTGAGCATATTAATGCCTTGGCTAGGCCTAGTTCAGCTTCTGATTCCAACTATTAATAGTAATTGCACATTCCTATCCCATGGAGTAGTCGAGCTGATAATAGCCATTTTAGAGAATTGAAATGAGGCAAATCCAATTAGATTTGTGTTGAATCAAGTTATCGATGATTTGCTAAAAATATGTCATAGGAGACATGACATGAAATGCCTCGTTCCCGTGGAGCAGTCCAACCTCGAAGGCCTTCTTAGGGATTGAAAAGAAGCATGTCAAGTCAACGATGATAATTTTGCCCCAAATGTCCTTATGGTAATTTACTCATCTTGTCGAATTGCATGGATCGCAAGTCGCTGCAACCACCAAGTGTATAGGGTAAATAACTGAATACGAGGTGCATTTGGCTTTTAATTATTTGATTTTTTTTTTGTTAATTTTGATTTATTGATCAATCTTGGTGCTTTGAACATCACCAAATTTGCAACCTTGATTGCTTTTTTGAAAATTTGATCCAATGGGAGTCATTAATTTACCTTTTTAGACCTTCCCATGGTGGTTTTTTAGTGCATTTAATGCTAGCTACGAACCGTGAGTATGGTCTACGGTTGTATTTTTCAACTTTTGGGAACCGCAGTTAGGGCCTGCGATCGAAAAACCCTAATTCTAGGACCGTAGGTGTTAGCTGCGGTTCAGCCAAAATTAGGCAAACCTTTAAATAGTCGTTCCCATTTGAATTTTTTATTATTTTTCTTGAAAGCAGCTGCATTGAGAGAGCTCTGAGAGATAGGAGACGTTCACTGATCCGGAATGCTGCCCAAAACTTATCCGTATACCACACTTGATACCCTGATGGTGGATGTTGATCAACCATCGACTAGCAGAGGCCGCGGAGCGGGCAAGGTAATTCAAAACCGAGTCCTCGCATTCAATACCAATAAAATGAACCACATTAAGAAATGTGGAAAATTAACCTCACTAAACAGTTGGTAATGAACCTCACTAGATTAGATTTAGTTAGGTTTAATTTTTTTTAGTGAGAAAGGCTAGGAAGGTACCCAAAATGGGTATTCTTCCTAGACCACAGCTGGCAGCTGCGGTTCCCAATTGTCAGATTGGGGACCACAACTATCAGCTATGGTTCGCATTCAAACTACAACGGTCATATTTTGACCACATGCGGACCACAAGGTTGACCCGCGGTTCACTAACCTTAGAAAAATTTTGTCAATTTTTTGCATTTTCTAAAGTTTAAAAGGCATTTGATGTCATTTAATGCAATTTTGACTTGCCTAATTGATATTTTTGATTTTTATGAATGCCTTGCAACATGTTTTTGTCTTTTTATCAATTTTTAGATGTTTTTGATGTTTTTCTTTAAAATTTTAGCTTATATACTGCTTTTATTTCAAAGGTTGACCTCTAGGGCTCGCGAGCCCGATCTGCTTAATATTCTCCATAGACAACTCACTGATGGCGAGCGTGCATGGTTTAGAGCTATCGGATTCAACTATGTACTAGATCTACCCACTATTAGGGTAGATCAGGCCTACTTGACTACATTGGCCCGACATTGGAATGCATGGACCAACACCTTTCACCTGCCTACAGGTGAAATGACTATGACCTTAGAGGACGTTTATCGGATCTTTAGGATCCCTATCGATGGCGAGGCCATCACCTCTTCCTCTTCTCAGAGAAAGGGGCCTATCTTTGATGCTATCTTCGATGACCGGAGCAAGGAGGCTCAGGAGAAGATCGATCATGGAGGTGTCCACATTAGATACTAGTGGTGCAGATAGTGCTTCCAGACTCCTCGGGTGTGAGGATTCCCTAGAACCTCCTGGCCAATGTCTAGAGAGTTATTCAGAGCTCCATTGCTTGGCCACTACGCCTAGCTTGGGGGAGCATGCTGCTATGTCAGCTCTACCAAGAGTTGTACCAGATTACCAGCCAGAGCCACCAAGGGATTAGCTACAGCCTGCTGTTACAAATATGAGGTTGGTAGCATATCCGGATTGAGCATTCCGTGGACCTACCTCTCCACATCACGACCATGTGCTGGCCATGAGAGGAGGAGGGGTTCCGAAGCAGGACCCATGCTGGAGACACCGATTATTATATTAGATAGCTTGCAGCTCTTGGGTCGGATGACATTGAGTGGTGTCCCTATAGGGAGTGCCCAGATTGGACTGAGGTAGGCGAGTGGCTATGATAGCTTATCGGGACAGGTGGCTACTCGGTCGTAAGGTTGAGATTAGAGAGTATTAGTTCTTCTCTCAAGTCCTGTGGCAGTTTGGCTTGGTGCAGGACATCCTAGAGATTCCTTTTGTGTATAAGCATCTCGTGCTAGAGATACATCTACCATGGATTCAACCTGCAACTCTAGGAGATGAGGTTGATGATTTCCAAGAGTCTAGGGACGACACACCTAGGACCACCCCAATATATGACACATGGTGGTCCCTCCTACAGTGGTAGGGTTCAGGACCTTTAGGTAGAGTAGACGACCAGGCAGAGGTAGGGATCGATCCTAACGGGCATAGGGTGCACCAGAGGACCGAGGGTGAATGGGGCATAGAGGCCACCGTAAAGGCTCCGCAGGCAGAGGCGAAGGAGGAGGAGGCATCAGAGGAGGTCGAGGTGCCTCCTGAAAATGATGTAGGGGAGCTCCTCACTCAGGTTGCTGACTTACAAAGTTGGTAGGTTTCAAACCCAGTAGCTACAACAGGATATGACTATCGCCCTTCTAGAGGTGAAGTTGGCTCATAGGGATAGACAACTGGTAGAGGCTCAGGAGCAGATTACAACCCTCACATCTCGGGCTATAGTAGTAGAGTCACAGGTTAGTGAGCTTACTAGTGCACGAGATGTGGCACTAGTGCAACAGGGTGAGGCCATTGTAGAGAGAGAGCTACTTAGGGCATAGAGGGGGATCCTTCATCCTCCCACGCTATTATGGGATCTCCAACTGCACCATCAGCTACACTACCAAGAGGTGGTGACCTCATGGCAGATATCAGGCATCTCACTTCCCTCGTAGAGGAGGGAAATGACCGATGTGATGCGAGAGCAGCTCGCATCTCCCAGCTAGAGGGATTCATCAGATTGAGGGGCTTGCAGGTTCTAGAGGATCCACATACTGTAGGGTCTCAGTGGACTAGGACCAGGACTATAGGGCAGTCCTCAGTGAGCTCTAGCCATCGGACTCATAGGACCGAGAGGACTCATCGGTCCTCTAGCACACATGGAGCCAGCTCTCGTAGGAGCCACAGGGATGACGGGGGTGACTCACAGGTTGGGGGTGCAGACCCTGCTTAGTACATATCTTCTGATATATATTGTACCATTTTTGAGTGTAAGGTTGAGGACCTACACAGTTGTAGCCTGTGGGTATTTTGTATAGTCCTGATGTACTCTTGAGACACATATATATATGAGATTGATCATTTATGACTCATTATGTGCACTTGTGTATTTTTAATTTTCTACTTATTTGATGCACATGGATGCAATGCTTATGTTAATTTGATGCTATATGATGTGATGTATGGATGACATGCACTAGATAGCTATTTAATTTATGATGATGATGATGATATGCAGTGATCTAGATGCTTAGATGTGCGATGTATATAATGCATTATTTACATGATGGTAATCTAATGTAAATGAACCTGTATGCTTTAATCACTTAAAACATAAGGAATGAATGCAAATATGTTTATCAATCTAATGGATGACACCACAGAATGTATAAAAATCATGAATGTAATTGAAAATCCTTAAGATAAGAATTTAATCAATTAATCACCCATATATGAAATGAAATGAATGCAGTTGTATGATGCGAATGATATAATGTATCATTCTATTTTCCTTTGCAAATTTGAAAAATATGCATGATATAGTCAATGGTCATCTAAATATTATTTCTAATATCCATCCAGTATCTATCCTATATCTTGATTGTGCTCTATATGATGATGTATCATGGACTCGATACTTTGCAATTTAATGTTTTATATGGTTTACGATATTTGATATTTTGTTGCTATGAGAGAGATTTTTGAGGTTTTCCATGAGACTCAAACACCCTAATAGACTTATCAAAAGTTGCATACTAACCACACTAGACTTCTGGAGTGCAAGGCTTTTGCTAGGATAGGCCCTAACTGTTCATTATCCCTGTGTGTGCACATTATTATTTTAAGATAAGACACGAGCATTCCCCGATGTCAGGCAGGATTCTTTTAGCCCATTGCTAAGATAGGGGCACCACAAATGTCTTATCCAATCCCAAGTTTAGATTTTAGTTGGACTAAGCCACTAGGCAATGCAAGACACCTGAAGCTAGCTCCTCCAAATTCAAACATTGGTCTCCCCACAAGCGAGATGCAAGTGTATCAGATATATCATCATGCGTAAGGTACAATAGTACCGATAATTCCAGGGATTCAGGCTCATTCATTTCTATCCTTCAATTTTTGGGATACTTGCTCATATGTAGTGAAGCAAGGGAGTCGATTCCATCTTCATTCTGAATTGTCTCTGGATCTTCATTTGATCTCTCTTCGAACTGGATTTTTGGATCTTCATTTGATCTCCACTCAAACTTTGATTTATGATCTTCATTTGATCTTCACTTTGAACTTGATTTGAGCCTGTTTTTTGATCTTCATTTGATCTTCACTTTTCGGCATTTATACTTGATAATCTTCTTCAAAAACCTTCCTTTGGGGGATTTACTTGGGAAAACTATTTCTGGTATATCGATTGAGGATATCGATCTTATGATATCGCAATGAGATATCAATCTAGGAAGTCGATCTATGATATCGATCTAGGGTATCAATCTTGAGGATTGATGTGGGATATCACTCTGGGATATTGCTCATTTTATCATAAGCAAGGGATTCTGAATAGGGAACTAACCTATCCTTTTGCCAACTGCCAACATTTCCCATACCGTCCGCATAGAGGGATAAGCAAGAATAACTCTTTTCACCTCAGGATACCCGGTCCTACTTCATGACTTTCATCTTCCCCTAGTCCTTGTTAGGATTGTTTAATTTGTTGATTAGTGATAGGCTTCTGATATGCTAAGGGCTATACTAACTGAACCTCAGCTACAAAAGCAAAGCAAGCTTTCTACCAACTTTTGATAAGACCTCTAGGTATGGTTGAATGACCGAAAAACCCTAGTATATCTCCATAGCAACAAAATAGGTTGTGTTGAAAAACACAATTACTCACATGAATGATGTATTTATGATAAATGTAGAGATGCATGATTTAGACACAAACGTGGTGTCATTTGTAAGACTAAAAAACATAATCCCTCCTACTATGGAATGCAATGGATGATGAATGCCTATATGCAATGCAATAATGCAGCGGATGCATGAGTGAATGCAAAATAAAAATGCAAAATTCAAATGCAAATGCAAATGTTTTTGGATTTTATGCTTTACCAATTTTTTTTTGGATTTTATTGATTTTATAATTTTTATGAGTTTTGAGCCTCATATCTGACCAAACGGTGAGTACATGCCTCTAGAGCCTTTAGGATTGACCAAGCAATTTTTTAGCAAAATCCTTGGAGATTTTTAGGATGACCGAGTGGTTTTAAGAAAACCCTCGAAGCCTTTTGGGTTTGACCAAAGGGTTTATGAGCACCTTTGGGACTTTTTGGGATGACCAAGTGATCTTTTAAGAATCCTTGGAGCTTTTGGGTTGACCAAGCAATTTTTTAGAAACTCTTGGTACCTTTTGATTGACCAAACTACTCACAAACAAGCTTGGAGCCTTTTAGGATGACCGAGCGATTATAAGCAAACCCTCGAGGCCTTTTGGCTGACATGACCAAGCGGTTTTAGGAACCCTTGGAGCCTTTTGGGATGATCAAGCGGTTTTCAAAAAAACCCTCGGAGCTTTTTGAGTTTGACCAAAGGGCTTACAAATGCCTTTGGAGCTTTTTGATTGACCAAACTACTTATGGGAGTGTTTGGAGCTTTTTAGGATGACCGAGCGATTACAAGCAACCCTCGAAGCCTTTTACTATGCTCTTCAAGCATAAAATGCCTTAATATGGATGATGTTGAGAGTTTCAGGCTCTTCAACACCTCCTAGCGATGTTAGGTGATAGGTACCCAGACCAATATTTTTAGATATGATATAGGGTCCTAGCCAATTAGCCATGAATTTGTCTCGCATATCTGGCGGTAAATTAGAGTTCTATTGGTTCTCTTTCAAGACAATATCCCCAACTTCAAAGTCTCTCTAGTGGACTTTGATATTGTAAGCTCATTTTAGTCTCTCCTGATAAACGCGAAGATGCTCCAGGGCATTCATGCAATGTTCATCAAGCAGTGTTAGTTGATCCAGTCGAGCTTGTCGCACGGTGTCATCATCGATGAACTCTTTCAATGCGATGCACAGTGTTGGAATTTCCAATTCCAAGGGCATAATGGCCTCAGTGCCATATACTAGTGAGAATGGTGTTGCCCTAGTGGGCATCCGAATACTAGTCCTATAAGCCCATAATGCAAGGGGCAGCTGGATATGCCAGTCTTTGTGGTTTTCTTGGACCATATTTTTCAAGATGGCCACCACTATCTTATTTGAAGCTTCAGCCTTCCCGTTTGCTTGCGGATAGTATGGAGTCGCAAAACTGTGTTTGATTCTATATTTAAATGTCAAAGCTCTCATAGTTTTGTTCTTGAAATACGTTCCATTATCCGATATTATTTTGGATGGAATCCCAAAATGACTTATGATATGCTCCAGTATAAACTTTGCTATACGAGCTCCGATTGTCATTGTTAAGGGTATTGCTTCCACCCACTTTGTAAAATACTCAGTAGCCGTGATTATAAATGTATGTCGGTCTAATGACGGAGGAGAGATCTTGCCTATAATATCTAATCCCCACTGAGCAAATGGCCAAGCCGCTTGGATGGGCTGTAAGGCCTGCAATGGCAAGTGCATAAGATTAGCATGATGCTAACATTTGACGCATTTCTTGACATACACATTGCACTCCTTCTCCATAGTGGGCCAATAGTAGCCCATTCAAAGGATGTGTTTGACGATGGCCATGCCGCTGAAATGGCCACCACATGTACCATCATGAGTGTTAGAGTTACTATGTTAGTAACTATGATTATTACCTCATTTAGGTAATATTTAAGTTTCACCTAGGTAGATATAATTTACCACATGGTAAAAAGTAATTTCTTACTTTTTACCACTAGTAGTTACTATTACCAGTTACCTTGGTTAGTAGTCTATCTTACCGTCATTTCCCTTTGGATGGCAGATAGGTTAGTTGTTAGTAGGTTAAGCGCTTTTATCTCATAGCATGTTAGTTGTTAGCGTAGACATAGGATCTATTATTAAATACTCTATTTTGTAACCTACTTAATCCTATAGATATCCTATGCTATAGTTGATGATATTAATCAATAATTAATTCTTTTTTTACCTTTTTTAACATTGGCATCAGATCCAGAGGGAATAAGAGCATCAGGATACCTCCGTTCCAATGGAGAAGGTGAAGGCACACCTTCGTTTCACTGGAGAAGGCGAAGGCAATCACTGCACGAGACCTGTTGACCTATTTCTAGATCGAGAGGCCAGAGCCCGTAGCACTGGGCATGGATCCCGAGGCTGGGGTTATTAAGCCCACCAGCATCTGATAGCCCATGCGATACCTACACGATAGAGGGCAGGACCGCCCTCTGTCGGGATGCAGGTCATCAACAACCAAGATCCATGAGGGCAAGAGGCCCTTTGATCACCAATGGATACTAGTGTTTCCCCCATGGGTCCAACACACAGTCAGGAGGGTAGGCATGCCCTCCTAGGTAAGGACTAGACCCAAACCAAAGGGTAGAGCCCTCGGGTCTAACAAACACTGACAGGGATATTATTCTAGGACCTAACACTTGCATGATCCCCAACAGCTTGGAACGATCAGTGAGGGCAGGTGCACCCTCTATCACATCTGACAATTGAGATCTAATGTAGGCAGACTGACATGATCTGATGCATATAAAATGCACGAGACCCTAGCCAACCTAGAGAAAACATGTGGATAGACTGGATGGACACGTGGACTGACACTGGCATGCACCCCAAGGTGCTGACTGGATGAACATGTGGACTGACACTAACACACACCTCAAGGTGCTGACTGGACTAGATCGAGATCGGACATGTGGTGGATAGCCACTAGACGACGACCAGATGACAACAGATCCAAAACGTGGTAGACTTGTCATGTGTCACCAAACCTGACATGTGGGTGGCACGTGGCGGACTGCCACGTGCCACCTGACACGACTAGCCATGACGTGGCGATGAAAAAAAGGATGATAAAGGACTCATATTGCCTACAGGAAATCGAGTCCTTATATGGGTGAAGTCATTTTTAAATGACTTTACATGTGCCTTCACGGTGCATGTGGGACGAAAGTCCCAAAGATTTTTTAAACAAAATCTTTAGAGCGCACGAAGGTGCATGCTCCAAGCCCTAGGGATGGGAGGATTTAACATGAAGTCTCCTCCCCAATATCTTCATCGGGCTAGCTAGTCCGACTAGAGATTTAGACCTCGACAAGGCATGGCCCAACAGGGAGGTCGGGAGTTCGACTCCCATCGGGGCCAAAGAGTATTTTTTTTGCTCCAACGCATGACGGGAGGGTAATAAAAGGTGGTGCTCCCATTTTCCACCTGTCAGCACCTTTAACATGACTGGTTGAGGGTCCGACGCTAAGACGCGACGTGCCACATAGGGGGATCGAACCCCACGAGCGCCGCGCCAAAGAAATTTTGCTCCACACCATAATTGAAAAATGAGGTATAATTTTTTTTTTGTTTTTGCACATTCAATATATATTTTTTAATTATTTGATTAATAATTTATCATATTAGCCTTACATCAATTATTTTTTAACTTAATTAATTGATTTTTTGAGCTTATAGTAAATTATTTTTTAAATTAATTAAACAAAAATTGCAAAACAAAAACAAACATCAAGGTGCATCAAATCATTGCCAAATACAAATATCATGTGTTTTTGTTTTCTCACATTTTTGAGATACAAGACAAATAAATAGCACATTATTTTTTTTGCAATTTAGGGAACCTTGATTCTTCTCAACCTTGTTAGTTTTGCAAAATCCAAGAGGGACAACATCATAGAAATTTGATTCTTTATTGCACAATTAGCAAACAAGGAGACTAAAATTTTTTGTAAAAATCAAAGTTCAACGAGTGCATTTGTTTTCCCCAAGGAGATATAATACATATAATTTCACATCTATTTTTTTTTTGCAAATTTGAGAATAAATTTTAACCTTGGTCCATAAAAACTACGTCGTGTGTCAACTAGTTTTGGAATCTTTTCAAACGTGGGTCGTGTGTCGACTTGTCTTGGAATGAGTGCTCAAATTGTTCATTTTGCAAAATTCATGGGGAAAGACAAGATTGTACTTCTTTTGAAAAATTGGAAAACAAAGTAGGAGACATAAAAATATCATTTTTTTTGCACAACACAAAACACACATTTTGTTGCAAAAATTTAAAAAGGTGCATTATCAATTTTACTCGACACCTTAATTTGCAAACTAGGTGATAATAATTTTGAGGCCATTTCTTGTTTTATTGTTGCATTATTCTTTTTTGCAACTATAAGTCATATAATCAAGAACATCCATACCTCACAATTTCACAAATTTGTGTAAATCCATGCACATATTTAAAAGCCAATTTCACTTGATATTCTCTCCTAAATCAACAAAACCCCTAATTCACTCTTATTTGTTTGGCTTAATTTCCTCAAAATTTTCATCCTTCTTGAAGGGTGTTAAGGCAAGTGCCATTAAATATCTGTTTGAGTGAATTATCTTTTGGTACTCTTTTAGGGTAATCAAAAGAAAGAACAAGTTTTTGAAAATAAGGAACCTTAAAAGTTGCAATCCTTTGCACTAAGGGGGGATAATTCCTTTCTTCCTTCAAACACAGATTTTGATAAGAGGGAAATAAGGCAATCAGAAAATTCCAAGTCATCAACATTAAACCTTTTCTTTTAGACTTCATAATAGCAATCATGCTTGAAGTACTTGCAATAAGAAAGGACAAATTGGTGAACTTTTTTGATCAAATTGCCTAGAAAACATAGTTTTGCAAAACTTGTAAAATGAAAACCAAGACACCATTCAGTGTTGGTTTCAAAACAAGCAAAACTAAAATGGCAAAGGCACAACACAGAAGCCATTTTTTTTGTGAAGTGTCTCATTTTGATTATGTTTCTGGTTCAAAGATAGAACAAGGAGTGCTAAATTGCTAAAATAGTTTTGTAGAGGGAAAACACATGTGTCCCTTGGGCAAAAGCACCATTTTCTCTTTCTCTTCTTTTAGGCTTCATAAATATCATAAGTATTTTTTTTGAAGACCTTGCAATAAGGGGTGTTTGTACTTCTTTTAGGCTTCATAAATAGCAAATTCTAGGTGTTTTAAGTACTTGTAACAAGAGGAGCGACTTATTGTGATGTAAAATTGTCTATGAGGCAATATTTATAAAATCCTTCACAACAATCTTATGTTGCACACTTTTTTTGCAATTGAGGGGGTATATCCATTTCTTTTCTTCACAATTTTTTGTAAATAGGGAAGAAGGCTTATAAAGGTGCAGTTTCGGCTTTGACCGACATCGTAGTCACACTTCCTTTAGAAATTAATTACACTATGTTTTGCAACGAGAAGGGGGGAACTTATAAGGGTGCATTTTTGGCAGGGACCGACACCTTAGCTACATTATCTTTTGCAAATTTATATTGTAAATGAATGAACCTTATATAAAGTGATCTATTCTACTACACCTAGCGATTGCAGTGGCTGGTTACCCATGCAATTTGGTTGGATTATGTGATTACCATAAGGACATTCGTTGGTGTGAATACAAAGTGAGGAATGACCCACTTTTTGCTTAGGAGCAGCTAGAGTACTGTGACATAGCAAAGAACCAAAGAGATCAACATCTTCTTCACTGTATTGGGGCAGTTATATACTTTACCCAAATATTGTTGTATAGAGGGATATGTATGTATTACCCAAATAATGTAATAAGGGGGGATGTTAGAGTTACTATGTTAGTAACTATGATTATTACCTCATTTAGATAATATTTAAGTTTCACCTAGGTAGATATAATTTACCACATGGTAAAAAGTAATTTCTTACTTTTTACCACTAGTAGTTACTATTACCAGTTACCTTGGTTAGTAGTCTATCTTACCGTCATTTCCCTTTGGACGAAAAATAGGTTAGTTGTTAGTAGGTTAAGCGCTTTTATCTCATAGCATGTTAGTTGTTAGCGTAGACATAGGATCTATTGTTAAATACTCTATTTTGTAACCTACTTAATCCTATAGCTATCCTATGCTATAGTTGATGATATTAATCAATAATTAATTCTTGTCTTACCTTTTGTAACAATGAGCCTGTGAAATTGCCCATGATGCCTCTTGGGGATCTAAGCAATGAAGGAGAACTCCATCATAGCCTTGTCGGTACAATATGTCTCCTACTAAGACATATTTATCCACTTTATATTTAAATGTGCGCTTCACGACATACGATAATCCCTATGGAATTACACCAAGCTTTAGGAAGTCATGGATTTGTGACATCTAGTTTTGATAAGCCTCATCTTTGACTGCTAAGACAACTTGCTCCTCGTGTGTATTTACTTTTACAAATGCATACTAGGAAACAACCTTATGGTTAAGGGTGGTACCACTCCTCATCAAATTTTGAGAGGTTAATGACCCCCAGGGTACCTTATTTAGAAAGTATTCAACTTTACAGAACCATTCAGCTTTTGGTTGACTAACATTCTATTATCAAAGGCTTCGTGTTCCACAGGAGGGTGCAAAAGTGTTTTAACATGAATGATAGTGAAATAAGTAGATGGATTTTGAGGGATTAAGGATTCCAAATAGGCCATGGTGTTTGCAAACCTATTTGATGATCGAGGGTTTGCCTCGATGTCGTACCATTCCAATTTAGTCAAATATATTGTAACAAGATCCTTGTAATATTTCAATATAGGACATCGACACTGGAAGATTCCTTTAACTTGATTTACTATAATCAAGAAGTCACCAAAGATGTTTAATATTTTAATATTCATGGCGACGAATGTGTGGAGGTCCAAAAGTAGGGCTTCGTACTCAGTATTTTTGTTGGTGCATGGAAAGTCTAGTTTAAAAAACAAGGGCATAGGAGCTCCTTGCAGTGTAAAAAACACTATTTCTACACCACCCCCTTGCTCGCACTTCAAACTATGTGTACTATGATCAAGATTGTTCTTTGGTTCTTCAGGTTTGGGAGCTTCATATATGACAAATATTGCATCATCCAAAATCTCTATGGTTAGAGGCCTACTATTTTATAGTGGTGCCTTAGCTAATTGATCTGCTATGACTTGTCCCTTAATGGACTTCTGGCTTATGAATTCCAGATCGAATTCCATCAATAGCATGATCCACTTTGTAGTACACATATTGTGATAAGTCTTACTCATCATGTACTGCAAAGGATTTTGTTTGGATATAACATATGTCGTATGACTTAACATATAGTATCACAATTTCTTTGTAGCGAACACTATTGCTAAACATAATTTTTCCACATATGCATACCCAAGCTAATAGCTCACCAATGTTTGACTAATATATTATATAGCCTATTATTTACCTTTCACATTCTTTTGGGCTAACATGGTTCCCAATGCAAAGTCGGTTGTCGATATATATAGTAGAAAATGCACCTCTAGTCTTGGTGGATCTAGCACTGGTGGTGTCACCAAATATTGCTTTATTTTAGTGAAGGTTGCTTGAGAGTCCTCATCCCAGTTGAATGAGACCCCTTATGTAGCAGTCAATTCCATGGGTTGAAATTTATCCGATAATTGAGAAATGAATCACTTTATCGATGCTACCTTGCCCTAAAGGTTCCTTAAGTCTTTAATATTGGTGGGATGACACATTTCCAAGATATCCTTGACCTTCGCTGGGTCAACTTCGATGCCTCTCTTAGAGACAATGAATCCTAGTAGTTTTCCAGAAGTTACACCAAATACGAACTTATTAGGATTTAGCCTGACATTGTGCTCTATTAGGCAATCGAAGACCTTCCTTAAGACCTATGTATACTCTTCTTGCAAAAATTACTAGGCCAACAAGTCATCGATATAATATTCTAGAATTTTGTGCATATAGTCATGAAAAATGTATGTCATGGCCCGCTGATATGTGGCACCAGTATTTTTAAGGCCAAATGGCATAAATTTATAACAAAACATTCCCCGTGGTGTTATAGACATGATTTTATGCTGGTCTTCGGGTTTAATCCAAATTTTATTGTAAACATAAAAACCATCCATTAAGGAGAGCATTTCATGACCTGTAGTTGCATCTACGAGCGCATCAATATTGGGCAATGGAAATGAATCTTTGGGTGTCACCTTATTTAGGTCTCTAAAATTTGTGCAAATATGGATTCTTCCATTGGGTTTTTCCATGGGTACCATATTGGACACCCATTTTGGATAGTCGATGGAGATCACAAATTCCACATCCAAAAACTTTTGTAGCTCATATTTCACCATTAAGGCTACTATTGGGTGCATAATTCTAATCTTTTGCTTTATCGACTTCTTTGTCAGATCTAGTGAAAGGTTAAGCGTTACCAATTTTGGGTCTAGACCTGGCATATCCTTGTATGTCCAAGCAAACAAATTTGGTCTCTCTTTTAGCAGAGGGATGAGGGTGGCCTACTCATCTGGAGTGAGACTCTCTCCAAATTTTACCTTCTTTACATTGGCAGGATCATTACTGATATCCACCTCAAAGGTTTCCTCTACTAACATATGTGATCCCTCCCCAAGCTGATGAGGCGTAGGAATCAAATGGATGTCATCAGCTAGGTTGATAGGTTCTATGTTGGAAGAATTTTTAGCATGATTGACATTGTATACATATCCTAGCACAAAATGTAAAGATTGTAATATTTCTTAGCTAGGGAAGAAATATTCAGGCTCAACAGGTGAATCAACACGATCCCAGTCGATAGCATCTTTGTTAAGATACAACGATTTGGAAGGATCTACTGGATTGCGGAGTGGAGTGGTTAAATCAATGGAGACCATGTTTATGGAATGGAATTGATCTCTAGGACCACATGGACCAACTTCTACATAATCTATGTAGTCCTCATACCCACGATCTAGCTCTAATGGCATAGGCACAAAGGGGTCTTCTCTATGAGGATTGTGAAAAATTGGATCCTCCCTATGCACTGACTGCAAAATATGATCATTTGGATCACAGAGCTCCATGTAGGTCAGTGGAAGGGGATTAACCAATCGATAAATTTGATATAGGTTTAACTATCTTGCTATTAGATGAGGACCAACACATAATTTCTAATAGAACTCATCTATGTTGATGGGTTGATGATGGTAACACAAATAAGGAGGACCAAGATAGGCCCTCTCTAACTCATCTTCTTCATCACTATCATATAATCATAACCCATCATTCGCTCCTACTCCTAGGGGGAACTCTGGAAAGTATGGCCTCATGAATATAACTACTTGATTGCTATCATCACTATCTAGATAAACCGTATAATTTTACCACAAGTGTGACATCACTAAGAAATCTAGCTCTACTTCTTCTCCCTAATGATAAGTGTTGGAAAGGATCTCTTCAGTATCATGTACTAACTCTGTAGGTAGTAGGTGATGCACATACAAAGGCATTAAATATCCCCCCTCAGCTTCCTCCTCAGATTGATCATTATTTGAGGATTCGTTGTCGACATTGTAACTTGGTCCAATTATCTTGGAGTTGGACTCCTCTCCATCATTGCTGTAAAGATCTCCTAACTTGAGATCAACTAAAACTATGGGTTTATGCCCCTGCAAACCTGTGTCATTGGCTACACTATGAATTTTATGACCCATATTGCCTCTAGGATTCAGTTCTATCTCATTCTACTTAAGGAGCCCTTCATGATGATCTTCGAGTGGCTCAGCGATGATGACAAATATCATTAGGTAATTCCTCCAAAAATTGGAAGGATCTGGATGATATGGATTAAAATCCACATCGTCCACCATACTAAGGTACAAATGATCTAAGGATGCTACGAGCAAATCGTCCTACCCTCGTATCTATAACCCTAAACCAAACCTATTAGTGACTAACTGATAACGCGGTTCCAATGAAGTCCTACATCCTTGTTCAAAGAGACCAAGGTCGTATCTGTACCAATGATATAACTCAAAAATATGCATGGCATACTATGGGTTGGATAGATAATGAATGTTTACTATGAAAGGTTCGTTGTCATCTTCATCCATGGGCATTCACATTGGAAGATGGTCCAGCCCTATATAGATAAAGTTAGTCTAATTGGGTGGCTCACCCAATGGTACTACTGATCCAACTGGAAAGCGATGGATGTGCGGTCAGCCCATCTCTTGTATAGTTTCTAAAATTGGCTTGAAATTCACATTATGTACTATATACTTGCCTAGTCTGGTGCTAGCGAGATGAATAGTCACCCGTGGTGTGGATGACCTTGCTAAATATGTAGGTGAGTTAGGCTGAGGCACCTCCTCAGATTTTTGTTGGGGTTCCTCAACTTACATAGGAGTGGGAACCTCCTTAGTGACTAGCTCGGGCTCACGCTCCTATTTCTCACCCATTTTCACCTTCAACTTCCTTTCATCTTGATGCATGACTGATACTGATGGTTTTAGGGAAGTAGCAGTGATGTGCTTCAATTTGTTTGACACATATGACATTGGTTGAGCACATACTATTGATTTACCTCCTGACTTCTTTATCAGTGATGACGGTCGAACATCCAGGTGCGTTGATGGAAGTATGAAACCCCTAGGCAAATTTGTTATGTTCACGAACTTAAAAGGTTTTTCGTCTGATGATACTATGTGAACCCATCCCTCATAAATTTACTTAGCACACTGATGCAATATCAAGGGAATGCAATGCATTTCACGAATCCATGGCCTATCGAGTAGTATGTTGTACTGCATATCCCCTTCTATCACATGACACATCATAGATATGGTCTTCATGCCTACCTGCATGGGTAGGATAATTGTGCCAACAGTAAAACATAGTGCATTGTTAAATACTCTCAATGTAAATGTAGTGGGCACAATGTGTGATTTAGGTAGCTTCAAATGACTTAGCGCCTTGGTCGTTATTATGTTGATCGATGAGCCGGTATCGATCAAGACCCTTTTAAATGACATGTGATTAACACATGCGATTATATGCAATGGTGGGTCAGCCATGGTTATATAAACCATTCTTATCTCATGATCATAAAATTGGATCATCGATTCCTGACACTATTGTACATATCCCATGAAATTAGTAAATGCCTGCGCATCTTGGGATTGTACTTCAATGGATATTAAAATTTCCATAAGAGTCTCCCTATGCCTAGGGGACTATTGTATTAGATCATATATCGACAACTTCATAGGAGTTATTTACAAGTTTTGTACCAACATGCTCTTTATGGTCACCATCGATCTTGTTGGTGGGCCTCAAATATTCTACATCGGTCATTGATTTGGCATGGCTTGTATTTGAATGGGAGCATGGTTGATTTGGTTGTTCATATCTCCCATGTCTAGTGACAATGTTCACCATGACTATGAACCCCTGGGTAGGTGGTTTGACTTGCACCTGGTTGACTTGGCCAATGTTGTTACGAGGTGCCTCATGATTCGACAAGGTATTTTTATAAATCCCCATATTATGATTATTGGGCACCTGCGGGTTGTGCGGCACTACAAGCTCACCTTTTTCAATCATATTTTGCACCATTTGTTTGAAAGTCTAGGACACCTCAATGTCATGGCCTTTCATTGGATGAAAAATGTAAAACAGATCTTCCTAGTACCCCTTTGATTTGGGTTTATTAGGGTCTATCAACTTGACCTCAGGCAATCTAATTACCTTGGCCTCGCACAGTTGATGGAAAATTGACATAAACAATTCCATAAATGGTGTGAACTGGTGAGGTGGATGTTGATCTTTGTTCTTTCCATTATAATTGTTGTTGTGCTTTTCATACTGCACAGGAGGAGGTTGGGCTTGATAATTCTATCTTTGTTGCCCCTTGTCCTCCCTTTGGAGATTTAGCACCACTTGATTCACATGGTCCTGCTTAACCTATTTTTTTGTGGCACTCTTCTTTGTCCCTCTCTCCTATTCTTGAGCTTCAAGTTGCCTTCCTACAACTTGATGTCCTTGATCACTTTGGCTTGCGCCAAAGCCTCCTTGAATGTAGGATACTACTACAACTACAACAGTAATGATATGTGCTTGGCACAACTCTTTATAAACATTCAGGTTAACTTTGTGGTAGGAATAAGGAATGACAACTTCTCCATTAGTCTCATCCATATCTTTCTGTACTGCTCAATTGGCTCATCATCGCACTGAGCTAGCGTAGCCAAATAAAAAATATTGGCCTGTTTCTTGATGCCAAAGGAATAGCATTCAAGAAATGCATCAACTAACTACTTGAAACTAGTTATGCTATGTTTCTTTAGTTGATTGAACCACTCATGGGTTGGACCAAAAAGTGTCGTGATGAAAGTATGTAGCAATAATGTATCATTGCTTGCTATCTAAAAACAAGCATCTAAAAAGCTCATGATATGTTCCTATGCATCATCATCACCCTTAAAATTTTCTAACCTGGACATATCAAAATGCTCAGGGTAAGCCAGAGTAGGCACCGAAGGATCCAAAGGCTCATTATGAATTTTTCTTAATGTTGGATTTTGAATAGTCACATCTTGTCTCCGAATGGCTTTGACCTTCTTGGCTAAGACCTTATAGGCCTTCGAAGATAGAAATTTCTCCTCACTAAGTTGATGTGGAGGTGGCTTACGAGGTACTGTCTTCCTCGTACAAGATGGAGGGCATTGCTCTTCCTCCTCCTTAGCTCGGGAGCTCTCAAGATATTATTGCTCATATCCATCTCCCTCTTCTTCTTCATGCTTCCTCTGCCTCTGATCATCAAGTGGTGGTGGCCTCTCCCTCTATTCGACACTAGCATGAGTTGTTGGCAATTTTGGGTACCTTGGGTACATTGCCTTTGCTCAAGTGTATAAGTTGTCATTGATGTCAAGAAGCTTTTGAAGGAATTTGATTTGATGTTAAATAATTTGTTTTGATGAAGGTTACGGCTTGACAGGTTTGAAAGAAAGCAAGTTAGAAAAGTGTCGCGATATCGCGACATGTCACAGTTTCGTGACTCAAAGATGAGAGAGAATGTTTGAGTCAGAAATGTTGCGATTTCGTGACATATTGCAAGGAAGGTTGAACGGTCAAAAAAGTGTCATGATTTTGCGACATAATGCAAGAGAGATATTCTGGGAAAAAAAGTGTCATGATATCATGACATGTCGGGTTTTTACGACCCGAAGAAAAGAAAAGTGCTAAGGAGAAAAAGTGTCATGATTTTGCGACAAGTCAAAAGACAAAGTGGAAGCAAGATAAAGTGTCATGATTTTGTGACATGCAGCAAAGGGAAGAGTCTAAAATGAGAACTATCATGATTTCATGATAGGTTGCAAAGAAGACGTACGGAAGCTGAAAGCGTCACGATTTCACGACAGGTTGCAAAGAAAGCATACATAAAGTTGATAGCATCGCGATTTCATGACAAGTTGAAGAGAAAGCAAACAAATGCAAAAAGTGTCACAATTTTACGACAGTTTGAGATGGCAGTGTTCGGTTGGAGAAAGTGTCACGATTTCATGACAAAATCAAAGAGGAAGGCTATGAAGATAGAAGTGTCACGATATCGCGACAGAAGTGAAGACGAAGTCTGCAAAGGCATAAGTGTCACGATTTCGTGACAAAAGTAGAAAGGAGGTCGATGAAGGGAGAAGTGTCGTGATATTGTGACAAAAGCAAAGTTGATGCTGACTAAGACAAAAGTGTCACGATATCACAACAAGAGCTTAGTTGAAGTTGACAAAGGCTGAAGTGTTGCGATATCGTGACAAAAGCCAAAAGGAAGTGTATGGTTGCAAAAGTGTCACAATATCGTGACATGTTGTAGTTTCACGATAGAAGCTACAAAAGAGTTACAGAGGCAGTGAATCCGACAAAGTTAAATTTTATCCAACGAATATTAGGGCTTGCAGTCGATGAAGGTTAGGGTTTGCATTTGTCATAACAGCCGACTAAGATTAAAGTTTTCTTCATGAAAATTTTGTTATAAAAGGAGGGCTATTTGTAGAGTTGAGGGTGAATTGATGAATGGTCGAATGTGGGTCGAAGTGTGTGAGATGTTGCCAAAAGAGCATAGAGAGCATAGAAGTGGCGAGATGATGTCGAAGCATGCAAATTGAGGGCAATAGGAAAATATGAACGAGGACATTTGTGCTAGACCGAAGGACTGTGTTTAGTGCAAATTCGAGGACTAGTTTTGGAGGTTATAGAATTGAGGATAGAGGTCTCCAGCCAGAGCAGGGAGGACAGGTGTCTTCTGTGGATAGAGTTCCATTTGCTAAGGGTAGCAGAGGCAGAGGTCTTCTAGAGGATCACTAGCTAGAGCAAAGCTAGGGGATTGGTGTCTCCTATGGGTTGGTGCCCACGAACTCGAGATTAGGGGATTGGTGTCTCCTTTGGGTTGGTGCCCATAAAAATTGTAATCGGGAAAGGTATTCCCAGAATTTGGATTGATAAAATTTAGTGAAATATTTTATCCGTGGATGTAGCCCAACCATTTTGGGTGAACAACGTTAAAATGGGTCCTCAATGTGTGATGCTTTCTGTCTTGATTAATGTTGTATTGATGCCATTGCTATCTAAAGTTAAAATTATTAATTGGTTAAGTCTTATATTGTTCACCCCCCCTCTCAGTATAAGCTTGTGTTCTTCAATTGGTATTAGAGCAGGTTTCTCTAGAAAGAGCCTAATAGCTTGGAGAAGGATCTATCAGAGGAACATACAGATTCAGAAAGAGATGAAGAGGTTGAGTTCGATCTCAAAGGTGAATTCTTCTTGGCTTTAAAAAAGCTTGAGAAATTCAAGGAAGAAAATTATGTTCTCAAGCATCAATGTCAGGAAGAAGAGATTGCAAGATCAAAATTGTCTCAAAGAGTTATAGACTTCAAAATTCTAGCTAAAGAAGGAAAGAAGGTTGAACAGGTTCTAACAGAGGCTTTAAAAGGAAAGGAAGCTGATTGAAAGAAACTAGAAGAAGAGGTTGTCTCTTAGAGTGAAGTTGGAACAACTGGCTCTCAGACAGAATACTTCGTATGAAAAGCAAAAGAAGGATGGTATCACTATTCATGAAATAGGGTCTTCGAGCAAGACCAATCCTCATCCTGAAGAGCAGTGGATTCCAGTTGGTCACAGGAAGAACAATCATCCAAGGCATCAAAATAGGTTACATAATACTTTCCATGGCTATTGTTTTTCCTGCAAGAATTTTGGTCACAAAGTTATGCATTGCAATAAATTCTTGAATAGCCATAGTAAGGAAAATGTTAACTCTTTTGCACCTCTTATGAATAAAAATTTCATGTGTTATAAGTGCAAGAATTTTGGGCATATAGCAAGGATGTGCAGTTTGGATAGATCTAGCCTTGAGTGAAGAACACAAGCTTATACTGAGAGGGGGGTGAACAGTATAAGACCTCTTTCCAATTTATCTATTAATACTACTTTCAAACCATTAACATACAGAATAAAATAGTAGTAACAACAACAGTAAAATAGTGCACAAAAAGCAATCCACAAAGAGACAGCACTTTACGTAGTTCACCCAAAGTGGGCTACTCCACGGATAAAACTTTTCTCTAAAAGTTATATCAAAACCTCTGGGAATCCTTCTCGATTACAAATTTTATGAGCCTTAGCTCAAAGGAGACACCTTCCCCTAATTCTGCTTTGCTAGTGATCCTCTAGAAGACCTCTACCTCCTCTACCCTTAGCAAGTGGAATTCTGTCCACAAAAGACACCTGTCTTCCCTGCTCTGGCTGGAGATCTCTGTCCTCAACTCTGTTACTGCAAAGATGATCCTCTTTTCTATACCAAACATAGTCCTTCGGTATAGCACAATTGTCCTCTTCCTCTGTTCCTTTCTGCACTTGGTTGTAAACAACTTTTCACTGCCTGTGCAACTATAGCAGCATAGTATTCTCAAATTACAGCAGCACTATCTTCTCAAATTACAGTAGCACTTGATCATCGTTTGTTCTTCACAACTGTTCACAATTACAGCAGCATCTACTTCATGCACTTTGATTTATTTTACACAGACTACATGAACACAGTCGCAATCATAGCTGTCCTTAGATCAAATTCCACCCTTTACATAATATTCGCAAACACTGTAGCATTCGAATGCACAACAACTTATGCGCCTATGTGCAACCACAACATCATACTTTTTGCATAGTCTTCTCATGAATAGCAGCACAGTCTTTGATACTTAGAAGATTCAACGAAATCCACTCTAATGCTGTAGTCGAACTTCGCTCTCTGCTTTTTTGATGATCGAACCTCACTAGTCGCACTAACTTTATGAACGCCTCACTTCGAATGCACACATCGATCGATTACAAAATTGCTCAAACAATCTTCCTTTAATACTCACAATCTCAAGATGAAATCTTGTTCTTTAGTCGGCTGTTCAATCTCCAAACATGTCGGCTGTAAAACCTTACACTTCGTCGACAATGGTTAACTTCATCGGATTTAACCGCCTCTACTTTTTTGTAGTTGTTCTCGCGTGAAACTCAAACATGTCGCGATATCGCTATGCCTTTGACTGCCATACACCTTCTTTGGTTTGTTGTCGTGAAATCACGACACTACAGCCTTTGCTGACGTCATCGTAATTCTTGTCATGAAATTATGATGCTCTAGAATTCAAAGCCTTCTTCTCCGCTACTGTCACAAAATCACAACACGTTTGCCTCTTGCTGACGTCATCATGATTCTTGTCACGAAATCGTGACGCTCTGGACTTCAAAGCCTTCTTATCCGCTACTATCATGAAATCATGACACCTTTGCCTCTTGCTGATGTCATCATGATTCTTGTCACAAAATCACGATGCTCTAGACTTCAAAGTCTTCTTCTTTGCTACTGTCGTGAAATTGCGACACCTTTGCCTTTTGCTGATGTCGTCAGCAACTCTGTCGTGAAATCGTGACACCTCTTGCTTCTTCATCCTTTTCTTGGTCTGCACTAGCAAAAATGAAACATGTCATGAAATCGCGATGCTTTCACTGCCTTAAGCTCTTTCTTGCCAACTGCTCGTGAAACTGGAACATGTTACGATATCGCTATGCCTTTTGCCAACTGCAAGCTGCCAACTCAACCTGTCACGAAATCGTGACACTTTCTGCATCCATACAACTTCTTCAAAACTTGTCGCGAAATCATGACATTTCTTGCAACTCAACACTACCAACTCAACTTGTCGCAAAATCGCAACAGTTTTTGCATCCGTACAACTTCTTCAAAACTTGTCACGAAATTACGACACTTCCTGCAACTCAACACTGCCAACTCAACTTGTCGCAAAATCGTGACAGTTTTTGCATCCGTACTTCTTCGAAACTTGTCACGAAATCGTGACAGTTTTGCCCATTCTGCCTCTGCCTTCCTACATGTCGTGAAATCGTGACACTTTTGGCCAAACTTTCTCTCTCCTCAAACATGTCGTGAAATCGCGACAGTTTTTCCAGCAGCCTGCAAACTTTTTCTAACTTATCTTTTTCTGGATTTTTGGCAACTGGGCTACTCTGATTTTCTTGGAGACTTACTAACCAGCTGAAACCTTCATCAAAACACATCCTTATACATAAAAACAAATTGCTCCAAGAACTCCTTGACATCAAAAACAACAACTACCAATAGCTCCTTGACATCAATGACAACAATTAAACTTAGGCAAAGGCAATGTACTCAAGATACCCAAAATTGCCAACAATCTCCCCCTTTGTCATTGATGGCAACCCTTAATTAAAAACACATCTTTCAAGAGCCAAAACTGAAATCAATCTCTTCAAGTTTTGCTCCCCCTGACTTGAAGCTTTCCTCTTCACTTGAAAACACTCCCCCTTACTTAAATCTCTCCCCCTTTGTCATCAATGGCAAAGGGTCACCTTTGGGGCTTGGGACTAAGAATGAGCCTCTTAGCTTAGTCCCTCCCCCACCTCCTGATGAGGTGATTTAAAATAGGGTTGGGAGTGATACTCCCATTAGACACTCATCATCATTAGTGTCTAAGATTTCTTTGCCGGGCCTTCTCTTGAATTCTTTTTCTGTATTCCTATTCCTGTCACTGTTTTGATCCTCGAACCTGTTAATACTACTATTTCTGTTTCTTTTATCTTTTCTATTCTTATCCATACCTTGATCCTTGGACCTGTTCATATCACTTTTCCTATTTTTGTTATCATTCCTATTCTTATCCATGCCTTGATCCTTGGATTTGTTCATGCTGCTGTTTCTTTTCCTATATCTCAGAAGATCAGCTCTACATTGTCTAGCTAGGTGACCTTCATTGTTGCATTTATAGCAAGTAACAATATTTGGCATGACTATTCTTTGAATTCGCCTATTCTGACTAACCCAGTTCCTATTATTTGCCTTGCAAAAAATTGCCTTGTGCCCGAATTATTGACAAGAGTAACAATACCCTTGAAAGAAATTACGTATCTTGAAACTGTCATTTACTCTCTTCATTTGAGTCATGCAATGTACAACCATGTGACCAAATCTGTGACACGCAAAACATCTACCATGAAATTTTCTTTTATTCGACTTCATGGGTCCCAAAAAATTCTTCTTCTCAGTCTGAATATCGTTTTCTATTTCTACATATTCATCACTTACTGACTCATGATCTGAAGTACTTTCTTCAACAGGACTCTCTTCCTTTTGAAATATCTTGCTAGATTCCCCAACCTATTCCTTGTGCGGCTCAACGAAACCGAGACCTGTTTTATCTGTTGGTTTTCTTTGTCCTTTGATGAGAAATTTAACCTTCTTGGAGCTATCCTGAAATCTGTAGAGCTTATCCTTATACTCTTTATTTTCTTCTTTCAAAGAAGCCATTTCCTGTTCTAACTCTCTATACTCCAGAATTTTAGAATCTAACTCATTCTTGAGTTCTTGTGACTTAGCCATAGATGCTTCAAGATTTTCTACAAGTTCATATATCTCCATACAACATTCATCTAACTTAATCTTGAGTCTATCATTCTTCTTTCTTTCTTTTTTCAAAACACTAAGAGCATTATTGAGTTCACATTCAAGATCCTCTATTTGATGGCACTTTGAATTATCACAACCTTTTTCAGATTTCTTATCACTAGAGGTGCTACCTTTTTCAAAAACCATACATGCATCTTCATTGTAGTTTTCTGAAGCATCCTCATATATACTAGCAGCAAAATCATTATTTCTGCAATCATCCTCAAGGTGCCCAAAATTTTCACATCGAAAACATTTCATGATAATGAATTTATGTTTCGGTTCTTCCTCTTTTTCTAAAATGAACAACATCTCATTTTCATCATCACTAGAAGAATTGTCACTATCACTGCTAGAACACTTACTTGCTTTGTCTAAGTAGAAGCTCTTCTTATTCTTGTGAGAATGCCTCTTTCCATGATTGTTGTACTCATCTTTGCTTTTCTGGTGATTTCTGTACTCATTTTTGCTCTTTTCGTAATACCTGTGCTTTTCAAAGTCCTTGCTTTTAACATCATGTATATATTTCTTGCTGTAATATGCCTCTTCCTCACTAGAAGACTCATCACTTTCTTGAATCTATTTGCCCTTCGATTTCTTGATAGCTTTGAAAGCTGCCTCTTTCTTTACATCAACTTTTACTTGAGTTCTCAGCTCAAATGCTGTAAGAATACTATCTAGCTCATCCTTTTTCAATTTATCTAAATATTTGGCTTCCTCAATAGCAAAAATATTTTCACTAAATCTATTAGGAAGAGATCTTAAAATCTTATCACACACATAATTTTCAGCAAGTTCAAGACCTAAGTCTTTCATGGAGTTCACAATCTCATCCATCCGAAGCATGTAGTCACTAATCTTTTCATCATCATTCATCTTGAGTTTTTCAAACATACCTTTAAAATGTCTCAATTTGGCCTTTCGGACATTTGCATCACCTGTATGAACAACCTGCAATTGTTTCCACATCTCACTAGCTATCTTGTAGTGAATAACTTTGGTAAGATCAACCTTTTGTAAACCTTTTAAGATTGCATTCATGGCTTTTGAGTTGCTGTGATGTAGAAGCCTATCCTCTTTAGTGTAAGGACCATTTGTAGGAATGGTGTACCCATCTTCAATAACTTCCCATACCTCATTACTAAGAGCCATAAGATAGACCTTCATTCTTGCACTCCACAGACCAAAATCTGATCCATCCAGAATAGGTGCTGCATTCCCACTTGAGTAGTCCATTGTGTTCTTTGCAACCTTTTACTTCAAGCTGTTAAACTTCTTGAAGGCACTGGCTCTGATACCAATTGAAGAACACAAGATTATACTGAGAGGGGGGGGTGAACAGTATAAGACCTCTTTCCAATTTATCTATCAATACTGATTTCAAACCATTAACATACAGAATAAAATAGCAGTAACAACAGCAGTAAAATAGTGCACAAAAAGCAATCCACAAAGAGACACAACACTTTACGTGGTTCACCCAAAGTGGGTTACTCCACGGATAAAAATTTCCTCTAAAAGTTATATCAAAACCTCTGGGAATCCTTCCTGATTACAAAGTTTATGAGCCTTAGCTCAAAGGAGACACCTTCCCCTAATTCTGCTTTGCTAGTGATCCTCTAGAAGACCTCTACCTCCTCTGCCCTTAGCAAGTGGAATTTTGTCCACAGAAGACACCTGTCTTCCCTTCTATGGCTGGAGATCTTTGTCCTCAACTTTGTTACTGCAAAGTTGATCCTCTTTTCTATACCAAACACAGTCCTTCGGTCTAGCACAATTGTCCTCTTCCTCTGTTCCTTTTGCACTTGGTTGAAAACAACTTTTCACTGCCTGTGCAACTATAGCAACACAGTCTTCTCAAATTACAGCGACACTATCTTCTCAAATTATAGCAGCACTTGATCACCGTTTGTCCTTCACAACTGTTTGCAATTACAGCAGCATCTAATTCACACACTTTGCTTTCTTTTACACAGACTGTGTGAACACATTCACAATCACAGCTGTCCTTAGATCAAATTCCACCCTTTACATAATCTTTGCAAACACTGCAGCATTCGAACGCACAACAACTTATGCACCTATGTGCAACCACAACATCATACTTTTTGCACAGTCTTCTCATGAACAGCAGCACAATCTTTGATACTTAGAAGATTCAACGAAATCCACTCTAATGCTGTAGTCGAACTTCGCTCTCTGCTTTTTCGATGATCGAACCTCACTAGTCACACTAACTTTGCAAACACCTCACTTTGAATGTACACATCGATCGATTACAAAATTTCTCAAACAATCTTCCTTTAATACTCACAATCTCAAGATGAAATCTTGTTCTTTAGTCGACTGTTCAATCTCCAAACACGTCGACTGTAAAACCTTACACTTTGTCGGCAACGATTAACTTCGTTGGCTTTAACCGCCTCTGCTGTTCTATAGCTGTTCTCACACGAAACTCAAACATGTTGCGATATCGCTATGCCTTTGACTACCGTACACC
Source organism: Wollemia nobilis (assembly GCA_028583015.1). Classification (NCBI taxonomy): domain Eukaryota; kingdom Viridiplantae; phylum Streptophyta; class Pinopsida; order Araucariales; family Araucariaceae; genus Wollemia; species Wollemia nobilis. The sequence continues at coordinate 560,435 of JAQPPZ010017035.1, read as the reverse complement.
TTCTTTGGTTTGTTGTCGTGAAATCGTGACACTATAGCCTTTGCTGATGTCATCATAAATCTTGTCGTGAAATCGCGATGCTCTAGACTTCAAAGCCTTCTTCTCCGCTACTGTCATGAAATTGCGACACCTTTGCCTCTTGCTGACATCATCATGATTCTTGTCATGAAATCACGATGCTCTAGACTTCAAAGCCTTCTTCTCCACTACTATCGCAAAATTGTGACACCTTTGCCTCTTGCTGATGTCATCATGATTTTTGTCACGAAATCACGATGCTCTGGACTTAAAAGTCTTCTTCTCCACTACTATCACAAAATCGCGACACCTTTGCCTTTTGTTGACGTCATCAGCAACTCTGTCGCGAAATCGCGACACCTCTTGCTTATTCATCCTTTTCTTGGTCTACACTAGAAAAAATGAAACATGTCATGAAATCATGATGCTTTCGCTGCCTTAAGCTCTTTCTTGCCAACTGCTCACGAAACTGGAACATGTCGCGATATCGCTATGCATTTTGCCAACTGCAAGCTGCCAACTCAACCTGTCGCAAAATTGCGACACTTTCTGCATTCGTACAACTTCTTCAAAACTTGTCGTGAAATCGTGACACTTCCTGCAACTCAACACTACCAACTCAACTTGTCATGAAATCATGATAGTTTTTGCATCCATACAACTTCTTCAAAACTTGTCACGAAATCGCAACACTTCCTGCAACTCAGCACTTCCAACTCAACTTGTCCCGAAATCGCGACAGTTTTTGCATCCGTACAACTTCTTCAAAACTTGTCATGAAATCGCGACAGTTTTGCCCGTTCTGCCTCTGCCTTCCTGCATGTCATGAAATCGTGACACTTTTGGCCAAACTTTCTCTCTCCTCAAACATGTCACGAAATCATGATAGTTTTTCCAGCAGCCTGCAAACTTTTTCTAACTTATCTTTTTCTAGATTTTTTGCAACTGGGCTACTCTGATTTTCTTGGAGACTTACTCACCAGCTGAAACCTTCATCAAAACACATCCTTAGACATAAAAACAAATTGCTCCAAGAACTCCTTGACATCAAAAACAAAAACTACAAATAGCTCCTTGACATCAATGACAACAATTAAACTTAGGCAAAGGCAATGTACTCAAGATACCCAAAATTGCCAACATTGAGTTCACTAAAAAGAAAAATGAGATCAAATCTAAGTCAATGATAGTTCAAACTGCTTTTCATGCTCAATACAAAGTAGAAAAATGGTATCTTGATAGTGGTTGTTCAAAACATATGATTGGTGAAAAGGAAAATTTTTTGGTCTTAAAAGAAACAAACAAAGGAAAAGTCAGTTTTGGAGATAATAGGTCAGCTAAAATCTGTGGTAAAGGGACTCTTAGTTTGGATGGGAAATCCAAATCAAAAAATTTTCTTTATGTAGAAGGCCTAAGACATAATCTTCTAAGTGTGAGTCAACTTTGTGATCAAGGGAACATAGTATCTTTCTTTTCAGATAGATGTGATATAAGTAAAGAAAAAAATGGAAAACTCATTGCGAGTGCTACAAGGACTCCAAACAATCTTTACATGCTGAGTGAGATAAAAAGGGAAAAGTGTTTTCTAACTCAAGAATATGAGAATTGGCTATGGCATAAAATATTGGGGCATTTGAGCTTTGATAATCTTGTCAATATTAGTAACAAGGAAGCAGTTAGAGACTTGCCCAAAATAAAAAGGCCCCATAATATCATTTGCGGTCCCTGTCAACATGGAAAATAGACCAGAACCAGTTTCAAATAAAAAGGGTATACTTCTTGAAAACCATTGGATCTTATTTATATTGATTTATGTGGCCCCACCAGAACTCAGAGCATTCAGGGAGAAAGCTACTTCATGCTGTTTATAGATGATTATTCTAGAATGACTTGGGTTACTTTTCTCAAAGAAAAATTTGAAGCTTTTGAAAAATTTAAAGCTTTCAAAGAAATGATTGAAAATGAGACTGACAAGAGAATAAAATGCTTAATATTAGACAGAGGAGGAGAGTTCACTTCAAATGAATTTGTGGAATACTATGAGTAACAAGGAATCAAAAAAGAATATTCAACAGCAAGAACTCCTCAACAAAATGGAGTAGTTGAAAGGAAAAATAGAACTATTGAAAATATGGCTAGAGCTATGTTAAATGAGTCAAAACTCTCAGATGGCTTTTGGAAAGAGGCGATCGAGTACAACATTCTACATTATCACCAGGGCCCAACTTAGATTCAATCATCATAAAATCCTTATGAGTTGTGGAAAGGAAGACCAGCTACAGTAAAATACTTCAAGGTGTTTGGGAGTAAGTGCTTCATCAGAAGGGAAGATCAAAATTTGGGTAAGTTTGATCCTAGGTGTGATGAGGGAATCTTTCTTGGATATTCCAGCAGAAGCAAGGCCTACAGATGCTTCAAAAAAATAATGCATACAGTCATAGAGAGCATAAATGTAACGATTGATGAAAAGACGAGGATAAGAGAACCGAGTCAAGGAACTCGGTGATGAAATTTGTCAAGAAGAATTCAGAGAGGTTTTAGATGAAGAAGAGGAAAGACAACAACTGCTTCCCAAAACTCCTTCACGATATGTTTAGAAACATCATCCCAAAGATTTGATCATTGGTGATCCAAATAGTAGGCAAACAAGAAGAAGAGTCATTCCTTCACACGATTCTACAAATGTTTCATTATTATCTCAGATTGAGCCAAAAGATTTTAGTGAAGCATGTGCAAATAAATTTTGGGTAAAAGCGATGGATGAAGAGCTAAATAAAATAGAGAAAAGTGAAACTTGGGATTTGGTTCCAAGACCTAAGGACAAAAATGTCATTGGCACAAAATGGATATTCAAAAATAAACTCAATGAGGATGGAAAGATTGTCAGAAACAAAGCTAGGTTAGTCTGCAAAGGTTATGCTCAAGTAGAAGGTGTTGATTTCGAAGAGACGTTCACTCCTGTTGCTCGTCTTGAAGCTATCAAATTTTTTTTGGCCCTTTCAAGCTTCAAATCATTCAAGGTATATCAAATGGATGTAAAGTTAGCTTTTCTAAATGGGGTGTTGGTAGAAGAAGTCTACATAGAACAGCTAGAAGGAGTGTCTCTCATAGAACAGTCAGACTATGTGTGTAAACTGAAAAGGGCCTTATATGGGTTAAAGCAAACACCAAGGGCGTGGTACTCAAGACTTGATAGTTATCTTCATGAGCAAGGCTTCAAGAAAGGCATGGTAGATAGCAATTTGTATATTAAGAATGAAGATGATGATATGTTGATTATGGTTGTCTATGTTGATATTATTTTTGGGGGAAATAATACTCAGATGTGCAAAGTTTTTGCTAACACCATGCAGAAGGAATTTGAGATGTCTATGATTGGAGAGCTGTCATTATTTTTAGGTCTTCAGATTGCTCAATCAAAATACGGTGTATTTCTCTCTCAAGGAAAGTATATCAAAGAAATGTTGAAAAAATTTGGGATGATGGACAACAAACTAGTATGTACTCCAATGATTACAGGGTGCAAGATGAGTAAATATGATGAATCTCTAGCGGTAGATCAGATATTGTACAGATCAATGATTGGAAGCTTATTATATGTTACGACTACCAGACCAGATATCATGCAGGCAGTTGGGTTAGTAGTAAGATTTTAGGCAGCTCCAAAATATTATCATGTTACAGCAGTTAAAAGGATATTCAAATATCTGAAGTGCACTATGGACTTTGGGCTTTGGTATCCCAAAGGTGATGATTTCACCCTCACAGCTTATACAGATGTAGATTGGGTAGGCAGTATTAATGACAAAAAAAGCACTAGTGGTGGAGCATTCTTTCTGGGAAAGAATTTGGTTTCTTGGTTAAGTAAGAAACAACCTTCAGTTTCCTTATCTACAGCAGGGGCTAAATACATAGCGATGAGTGGTCGGGTGTACACGAGTTTTATGGATGAAAACCACCTTGGAGGATTTCAAAGTCAGTCATGAACAACCCATCTCCATATTTTGTGATAATACAAGTGCCATAAGTATTTCCAAAAATCCGGTAATGCACTCAAGGAAAAAGCATATTTCCATCAAGTATCACTTTCTAAGGGAGAAATTGCAAGACAAGCAGGTCAAGCTAGAGTATGTGCCTACTAAAGAGCAGATTGCAGATATCTTCACCAAATCTCTTCCAAGAGATACGTTTGAGTATCTAAAGGAGAAATTGGGAGTTGTACTCTCACCCCAGAATTAATCACCTCATTAGGATGTGGGGTAGGGACTAAGCCAAGAGGCTCATTCTTAGTCCCGAGCCCCAAAGGTGGCCCTTTGCCATTGATGACAAAGGGGGAGAGAAATGAGTAAGGGGGAGAGCTTCAAGTGAAGTGGAAAGCTTCAAGTCAGGGGAGCAAAACTTCAAAGAAAGATTCTCAATTGTGGGCACAGTTTCTTAGCTGTTAGCACAGTTGGTTTTAGTTTTGGCTCTTGAGACGTGTTTTCAGTAAAGGTTTGCCATCAATGACAAAGGGGGAGATTGTTGGCAATTTTGGGTACATTGCCTTTGCCATTGATGTCAAGAAGCTTTTGAAGGAATTTGATTTGATGTTAAATAATTTGTTTTGATGAAGGTTACGGCTTGACAGGTTCAAAAGAAAGCAAGTTAGAAAAGTGTCGTGATATTGCAACATGTCGCAGTTTCGCAACTCAAATAGGAGAGAGAATGTTCGAGTCAGAAATGTTGCGATTTTGGGACATATTGCAAGGAAGGTTGAACAGTCAAAAAAGTGTCACGATTTCGTGACATAATGCAGGAGAGAGAGTCCGGGAGAAAAAGTGTCGTGATATCGCGACATGTCGAGTTTTCGTGACCCGAAGAAAATAAAAGCGCTAAGGAGAAAAAGTGTCACGATTTTGCGACAAGTCAGAAGACAAAGTGGAAGCAAGATAAAGTGTCATGATTTCGTGACATGCAGTAAAGGGAAGAGTCTGAAATGAGAACTATCATGATTTTGTGATAGGTTGCAAAGAAGACGTACGAAAGCTGAAAGCGTCACGATTTCACAATAGGTTGCAAAGAAAGCATACGAAAAGTTGATAGCGTCGCGATTTCGCGACAGGTTAAAGAGAAAGCAAATAGATGCAGAAAGTGTCATGATTTCGTGACAGTTTGAGATGGCAACGTTCGGTTGGAGAAAGTGTCATGATTTTGCAACAAAATAAAAGAGGAATGCTATGAAGATAGAAGTGTCATGATATCATGACAGAAGTGAAGATGAAGTCTGTAGAGGCATAAGTGTTGTGATTTCGTGACAAAAGTAGAAAGGAGGTTGACAAAGGGAGAAGTGTCGTGATATCACGACAAAAGCAAAGTTGATGCTAACTAAGACAAAAGTGTCACAATATCGCAACAAGAGCTTAGTTGAAGTCGACAAAGGCTGAAGTGTCGCGATATCATGAAAAAAGCCAAAAGGAAGTGTATGGTTGCAAAAGTGTCGCGATATCGCGACATGTTGTAGTTTTGCAGCAAAAGCTACAGAAGAGTTACAGAGGTAGTGAAGCCGACAAAGTTTAATTTTAGCCGACGAAGATTAGGGCTTGTATTCGACGAAGGTTAGGGTTTGCATTTGTCATAACAGCCGACTAAGATTAAAGTTTTCTTCATGAAAATTTTGTTATAAAAGGAGGGTTGTTTGGAGAGTTGAGGGTGAATTGATGAATGGTCGAATGTGCATCGAAGTGTGCGAGATGCAACCGAAAGAGCGTAGAGAGCACAAAAATGGTGAGATGATGTTGAAGCATGCAGAGTGAGTGCAACAGGCAAAGATGAATGAGGACATTTGTGCTAGACCGAAGGACTGTGTTTAGTGAAAATTCGAGGACCAGCTTTGGAGGTGATAGAGTTCAGGACAGAGGTCTCTAGCCAGAGCAGGGAGGACAGGTGTCTTATGTGGATAGAGTTCCATTTGCTAAGGGTAGTGAAGGTAGAGGTCTTCTAGAGGATCACCAGCCAGAGTAGAGCTAGGGGATTGGTGTCTCCTATGGGTTGGTGCCCACGAAATCGAGATTAGGGGATTGGTGTCTCCTTTGGGTTGGTGCCCATAAACATTGTAATCGGGAAAGGTATTCCCAAAATTTGGATTGATAAAATTTAGTGAAATATTTTATCCGTGGATGTAGCCCAACCATTTTGGGTGAACCATGTTAAAATGGGTCTTCAATGTGTGACGCTTTCTATCTTGATTAATGTTGTATTGATGCCACTGCTAAAGTTAAAATTATTAATTGGTTAAGTCTTATACTGTTCACCCCCCCTCCTCAGTATAAGATTGTGTTCTTCATGAGTATGAGCGTCCCTATGCTCTTGATGCATATTGGATTGTGATAAAGTCTTTCTATAAACACACTCTCTATGATAATCATGATGATATAGGCCAGCCCTAGCTAGCCTATCCTCCTACTCCATGTGCTCCTTCTAGGCAAGTATATGATCTTCACGCATGCGCTGCTCATATAGCCTCTGTCTAAGGAGCGTCTATGCTTGAATATTTTCATATTCAATGCATTTCCTCTCTAGGTGAGAATCCTCCAATTGATCTTGGAGGAGTTTATGTTTCTACTCTGATACCAATCGATGCGATATATCAATTTGATCAGTCATGGGAGACCTTTGGTATCCATGCTCTGTACGAGCGACCTTATAGGTTCTGTACCCATCGAACTGATGTACTGCACATTTATGTTTGTTTGTGAATATGGAATTGGCATTCTACAATGTCATATACTGTGAACCACCATCCACAGATAGTGGGTGTGTGACATGAGGGCACTTAGAAGCCTCTCCATGCTCTCTAGTAGTCCTAACGACGCTCTCGCTATGCTCACTTGGGGCATGAGTGGGTGGATCCGAAGGCTTGCAGCCTAACTACTCTAAGATACTACCTATACCCTCTAGTTGTCTATACTACCACTGCTCATGCGATGGTGTGCCATTAGATCCCACCTTTGATATATCAATGGTGATCTTGCATGGTGGACCACGCATGGGAGTATGGGTAGACCTATGCTCAAAAGTGAACCTATTTTCCTACCCTTGAACGAGTGGATCTCTAGTCCTTATATACTCAAAATGTGGAGGCATGGATCCTCCTATGGACTTAGTACATAGGGGAACCAACCTGGTCCCTTGCACAACATACTCTTTAATCGATCCTATGGACATGCGTGCACTGTGATCTCGATAATGGCTTTTGAGTGGAGCACCCTCATGCTGAGAGGCTCCCTGCTCCATCCTGTGCTTAGAGGAGTGTACTAAAGATCCTTTATATGGGGTAAACTCTACGAGATCCCATCATGTAGAGTTATCTCCTCTAATGCTTTTTGAATGACGTTTGGTTCACTCATGTGGATGAGGACTTGACATGTGCTATTGTGAATTGGTTAGGGGTTGGTTATTGAAATTAGATTTAGACATTTGCCAACCACCCCATGTATCCACCATTGTGCACCTAGCATCTAGATGTATCTTTTATTATTAAGCAAACAAGGTATACAATGATGATTATCTCATATTAAATTTTGAAAGTGAGCCCTAAATTATTTGATGTTGTTTCAATAATTTTTTGTATCAGTGTAGAACTCATTATCATGTTTTGAAACGCGTTGGACGATATTCTAAGTTTAAATTGGCTTTCACCTATACACTCATAGCTCGACAACTTGGCTATGAAATCCAAGTCACGTAATCCAACCTATAATGTGTGTTAATGAAGCCCACACACGATCAGGGAGCATAGGTCATCCCAGATCCTCACCCGTTTCCCCCAGTCAATGTTATACCCTTCAAAGAGAATACATGCAATGTTATACCCTTCGAAGAGAATACATGCAATGTTATACCAGTGGATGGAAATAATGCCCACCATCGTTGAACCCTACTAGTGGTTGGATGTCAATCCTAACTCACTAGTTTTTAAGTGCCAAGTGGTGTATATGGTTCATTTTAATATACATAAAATAAATGCATCATATAGCACTCATGCTCATTTTCTATATGCTATGCAAAATGAAGAATGTTTTACATTTAGAAAATGCAAACTAATCTAGATGCTATTTTAAACAATGCACATTACGATGATAATTGGCCACTAATTGGGCCTCACACATGCAAACCAAAAAATACACTCTATCAAGCACGCTATAGCCTATGGTGGACTGCAATCACAGGTTTTCTATTCCTAGCAGCACCTTTCTATGGAAGTAAATGCAAAAGCAAACTAGGTTGATTGATTACCCTTTTTCAGTGGTTTTTCCTAATTTGCATTCGAAATCATACATGCTGTAAAAACACAAAGGGAAAAAAATGATAGAGGGTTGAAAATAGGGCCTACCTCAGGTCCTGCAATGATTGGCTCTCTGATTTTTACTATTTGTGCTATCAACTGGAAATAGCAAGTTTGGTCTACGATCTTTGCGTTGAACCTATGATTCAATTGTTTGCCAGCAACTGATAGCTATGATCTGTACCTATAAGTAAAAAAAATAAAAACACACATCCATATGCTATTTATGTGGATTTCCATCGTGATCACCTTCTATAACCACCATAAAGGCTCACACTCGATCAAAATCCTAGTGTAATAGTGAAAATAATAACATGTATGAAATGCAAGAAATTGACAACAAGATAAACAATAAAAGACACTTTATTCCATTATGAATTCATTTCGGGTTACAAGTACACCCCTCTTAGCGATAATCATGATGATACAATATTACAATAATATTCATGCAATTATTTCCCTCTCAAGGGTAGTTGTGATATTTCAAATGCCTTTGTAGGGTGATACGAACTACCTTAGGATGGAGTTGACCCTCTTCTTCACATTGAGGAAGGATTCGAATATTAAGCTCCTTTGAATGTAGATCCCTGCGGTAAAGAAACAATAGAGAATGATAAAAAAACATAGGCAACCTCTTGCGATGAGACCCTTAAAAGGAAATATGCATAAAGATTCCATTGAAAATATGAAATCAAGAAAGCATGTAAAAGACGTTTAAACTATGCTAAACTAACAAAGATTCATGAAAATACATAAAAGAGTATAGCAGTTAATATTTGCATGGTTCACTTAAAGGAAATGAAGCTTTAAAATTCATAAATAACCCACTGATGTCTATTTTATGCTACTATACTAAAATAATTCTAACCCTAAATCTGTCGGTCAAAGACCTCTACAACTACAATTAAACTATGCAAATGACTAATCTAATCTAATTAGACGAGAAAAAATGAAAACATTAAGGTGGCGATACCTTTGTTACAAACTGCAACACTGGTGTGCAATATACATGTAAACCATGGTTGAAAATTGTGGTCAGCACTCAAGTAAGTTTACCCTCAAAATCAAAGGCAATGGGCTTGACCTCCTTGTCCAATTGATGTTCAAAGGTCACCTTCGATGTCCTTCTGACAAGTTTGGTGGTTGATTAACTATGAGGGTCATTTGTTTTCTTGAATTTGCATTTCTTAGATCTTCTAGGCTCCTAGGACCTCCATGGCAAATTGATATTTAGGTGAATAGCAAAGTGGCCTTCTCCAATGCATGAATTCAGTATGCAATTCGATAGGGCTTTGCTGCTCACTTGATTAATCAACTCTCTATATTCTCTCCCTATTTGGATGGGGTATTTGTAGGATGCCCTAGGGCTAGGGGTGGCTTCATGGAGAATCCAAGATCAAGAAGAGGTGGTAGGATAGTTGGAATGGAAGCCTCTAGAATATTTTGTCCATTAACCACCTTCTTCTAGAATTAATGATCATTCAAACCAATTTTTCTTGGATGAAGGCCAAATGAACTTTAGTTAAGACCACATGTTACAACTATAGTTCAGACTGAAGACCGTGAGCATCATTCATGGTTCAGACTATAGACCATAGGTCTCAGCTGTGGTTCAATCTGATTAGGCTAGGAAGCCCAAATTGAGTGGTTAAAACCACTGCTCTATCTTGGAGTCTATCCAAGATCCCCCATATGGTCTTTTAGCATGTCCATATGAGTAGTCGCCTTTGATATGACGTGTTTTAGGTGTCTACAAAAAACTCTTCCACTTCTAATACTTTGTCTTCAGTCACTTATTTGACTTTAATCTATTCATTTTTTTAAATTTGTATGTGACATTTTATCTGTTTAATTTCCTATCCAATGTAGAACATTTGGCTTGTTAGGCTACTACGTGATTGACTTAATTGTTCCATATATTGGATTTATTCTAACTCGTTCATTTCTCCTCTAGTCCCTCCAACATTATATATGTTATTTAAACCATCCCAACTGACTTACTAAAAATAGAAGTGTTGTTCCATAAGTTACTATTTTTAGTAATGGGATAGAAAAGGTATTTGGGTATTATATATCAAAATGATCAACTTGAAAAACTAATAGTGTGGGCTAAGATCTCACAATGATATTTTTTGGCACCCCAAACTTTATTTTCTATGGAAGTGATGTCTTCAAGTGTCGTATACTTTTCTCCTGGAATATTTGTTCACTCATAAAGTTTACTTTTGTTTGACAACCCTCTTAATAGATCCTGTAGTGACCATTACTAAAAACTATTTTGTTTGGCTTTATAACTAACTATTTTTTTATGGTTTTCTTGGCTAACTATATTACTGATAATTTTTTGATTGTTATGATTCCTAACTATAACTAAAAACTATAGAGGTAGACTATCTTTATTGTTATTGATTGTGGCCCTTATTGAAATGATACATGCTTGTTACTGATAGACCTTATCTTTACTGATACTTCCCATACAATTCCTTTCATATATTTTAATTTAGTCTATTATGTGATAGTGTAGTCTCTTTAGTATGCTCAATTTTTGGGGTAGGGTTTGTGGTATTTAGATTAAAAATTTAATAGAAATATGGTACTTTAGGCCAAAGTGTATCCATAGCCCTCTATTATACAATAGTGACAAACAATAATGCTTACATCAATATTTAAATCCACTACTCAAGGAGGATTCCATGCACACCCTTGAGCACACTACTTGCCTCTCTGATAGTATGGGAGGGTGATCTTCTCAAGTGTTGTGTTTGGTGCACTATGGATAGATACATGGTCAAAAATATTCTTAGGGCTAAAGGTTTTTTCTAATCCTAGAAAGGGCTCTTGATATACTCAAAGACACATGAGATCTCAAGTCCATATGTAGGTGTTGTCTGAGGCCTAGGTATTTTTGCTTGATCACCCCTCACTTCACTAGATGTTTTATGAGCAATCTAGCTTAGCCAATAATGACAACTCCTCTATGATATTTTAAAACCCCCGACACTGGGTTTCTAACAAATTAAACTAAAATAAAGAAAAACATAAGGGCTCAATTGTTTTCTAATAGGATAGTAAGCAAAAAAATGATAACACAAAAAAATAATACCTAATAGTTGAAATGGCAAGGCAGGAATTATCACAATCATAGTGGAACATGGCCCTAGAAAGTGCTCTGATACCACTTGTTAGGAATCTTCTAATTAAAATAAACACATCCACATAAATATTGTAATAAAAAACGTATTTCATGAAAGAACAAAATATTGTAATACAAAATGTAAATGCACAATTATATATTAATCTCACAAATCACAATACACAATCATTGGCCTCTTTGAGGGGGCAACCTCCTTCAATACTTTGATTCAATATGTAAAAATATACAATCATTTATGCCCCCTCGTATTTTAAATATATATTTTATGCAACCCTGACCTAATTCTTAAGAGCTAGATTACATGCAAAGTGTCACTCAAACTAGAATCTTCTACCAAACAAATAGTTACATTATTTTTAATGGTTACATAAAATGGCCCCACTTGTATAGGTGCATTAAGTGCCAACCATTATAAAATATTATAAAATATCATTAGAATGGGGTCCCCACATTGGAAATGGGTTAGTACATAATTATATTATATTACATAATAATGTTAGGATGGGGCCCTAACACCATACTATAACACTGCTTTTGGATGGAGAGTAGTTTGACCTTCTTTATTGAGTATTGAAAGCTCGATTTGGTACTACACCTTTTGGTCAATAACTTGTTTGAGACAACATAAAATATAAGATGGGTATAGGAAGGTGGTAAAATCTCTAATCAAAATGCCACATCACTGATGTGATGAACCACCTTGTAGGACCTATAAAATTGAGGAACTAATTTTTTACTAGAATTAGTCTTCAAAATAAATTGCTTATAGGGATGGAGAAACAAAAATACCATGTCCCTCATAACAAAAATTCATTCAAAATGATGCAAATCCTATTGTTCATTTAATAATATGATGCACAAGTCATCATTGTTACAACAAATCATCCACCTGAGCCATCTTGGAGGATCCTAGAACATAGTCTTCCACTAATGGATATTTCTCACCATACAAGGCCTCAAATGGAGACATCTTGAGGGTAGAATGGTATAAAATATTATACCATTGAGTCAATGAACCCAATGATACTCCTTGTATTAAGAAAAATAATAAATGTAAGTATCAAAACATTTATTTATAATGTTTTTTTATCCATGTGATTGAGGATGATAAGAAGATGATATATTCAACTAAGTACCATTAATATGGAATAATTCCTTTTAAATACTACTATTGAAGATAGGGTCATGATAACTAACAATGGACATGGGTACCCAAGCAATTTTAAAATAGAATCATTGTTCAATAGGAATTTTAGAGTGCATAAAAATAAGCGTTCTTGGAAAGGTTATCCACTACCACAAAGATCATCATTTTACCCTCATATTTGAGAAGGTCCTCAATGAAATCCATGGGTTTGTGCTCCAATTGGTAGTCAATAATAGGAAAGGGTTGCAACAAACCAAAATATTTAAAATTATACCCTAATAACTCTTGTATATCTTACATTCAACCACAAAGGTATTTAATTCTAATTTTGATCATTTCTAAGAAATTGATTGCTTCACTTGCTAGCATGTTTTCAAGAATCTATAATTTTTAGCCAAAGGAGATGCATGCAATTTTTGGAGGACACTAGTCTTAATAGTTGAGGATTGAGAAAGATAAATTTGATCCTTGTTATTGATAACCCCATCAACAAGGCAATGAGGATCTAAACTTCACTTCTTGAATGATCCACACAATATCTAGGTCAAAAATCCATTCCTATCAAAGTTGTGAAAGCCATTGTGGAAGAAAAAATATAGATGGCATTGACATAAATAACCTCTTTATGTTTATTAGATATAGCATTAGCCACTAAAATATTCTTTACCTTCTTGTATTCAATTACAAAATCATACCCCAAGAGCTTGGGCAACCATTTAATCTATTCATAACATCAGAGATACTTTTATAGGAAATGTTGATTGGTCTTGATATTGAAGCGATATCCCAACAAATAAGGTTACCATTTCTCTATGGCATGTAGAATAGCTAACATTTCATTCTCATAAGTGGATCATCTCACATTCTTACCCAAGAGTTGCTTACTTTTAAACGCCTATGGGTATCCATCCTACATAAAAAAACCTACAATACCTATGCCTAAAGCATCACACTCAATGATAGAGGGTTTACTGAAATGAGTGGCCAAAATAGGGGTGGTACACATTACCTCATTTAGGTCCTAGAATTCTTGGGAAGCTTCTTAAAACCAAACAAAGACACCCTTCTTAGTGATATCAATGAAAAGAGCAACAATATTTCCATAGTTACAAAAAAAACTGTGTAGTATCTTGTTCAACCTATGGACTTTTTTAAGGATTTTTGGCAAGGGACAATATTTAATGGCTTTGATATTTTTAAGATCTACCTTAACTCCTTGAGATACTATATGTTCCACATATTCTACCTCATAGATCTTGAAGTGGCTATTGGACCTTCTAATGAATATTTTTTCCTTCTATAAGAGGTGAAGGACTTGGTCTGCATGAATTGGATGATTATACTAACACTTGATATAAATTAAGATATCATCAAATAAGACTAGGATAAACTTACAAACAAAAGGACAAATACAATTTTCATAACTTTAAAAATGGGAAGGAGCATTAGTGAGACCAAAAGGTATGACTAAGAAATTAATTTACCCTTATGTGTGCAAAAAATAATATTAGGGATATTCCCTTATTTAAACCTGATTGAAAAGAACCCAAAATACAAATAGAGTTTAATAAAGTATTTAGCACCATGTAATTCATCCAATAAATCATTTTTAACAAGAGTAGTGGATTTATCTTTGATTGTGATCTTGTTATGAGATAAAAAATTAGGACATATAACAATAGCTATCCTTGCATCACACCATAGCCATTGAAAAGGAGTAAGAAATTATGCTTGAAGTAGAAGATTCCATGCTCCAATAATTATTGTATCAAATTTTCAATTTTATACTTTTGGGATTGGGGATAGTAATAAGGATGCATATTAGGAGGTTGAATTTCCAAAACTAGACGGACAACATGATCATGTGTGCACTTAGGGGAAAGACCCATGGGGTTAATATACATTAAGTCTAGAGGAGAATATGGAAGAAGTAGCTCCAAAGACTAAACTTCCATGTAATTAGTAAAGGTGAAGAATCAGTGACCACCCTTATTTAATATATTTTCCATGTCATGGGACTAATGAGCTTAGAGGGAGGAAGTTGAATTCCTAGGAAACAAATGACCTTCTCAATCTCTAACCATATGGCATATAGATATTATCTATTAATAGTAATATTTCTAACCTAGGATAGCCATTATGCTTCCATGATTACATCTGCATTACCGAGATTCATATAAAAGAGGTTGTCAGATCAAGTATAATCACCCATTTGGATGTTAACCTTAGTTATTGAACCCACACACTAAGTGATACCTCCATTTGTTATTAATAGCCTAATTTTTTTTGTCTTGCTATTAATAAACTTATGAATGTTATCTAAATAAATAAACACATTGATATGATCTCATTTGGTGAATCCTTGGACCTTGATAGTATGGTGATATTGGATCCCCATAAGATAAAAAGATCCATTGTATCATCATGATTCTCAACATCATCTACTTCATTGGTTTCTCCTCCTACAATGAATCTTCATCTTATAAAACTATTGCTTCTTTAATCACTTAAAAATTATGATATTATTGATCAGCTTAATCTTAATGATGGTGTAAAAATAAATCAAAATACAATAATCCATGAGGCTTTTCAGCATTGTGTATTTTAATGGAAGTTCATTGAGGGTTGAAATCACACGAAGATTTGGGACAAGGAATTTGGAGCTTTTATTCTATATCCAAAGGCATAAATTAAGCATCCTTTAGGGTGTAGGGATCACGCATGTTGACTCCCCATTAAATTTCATCCTTAATACCATGGTAAAATGCTAAGACCATAAATGTTGGATCTAGTTGGTAAGGATGAGATCACCTCTGCTAGATCTAGTTAGTAGGTATAGGTGAGAAGACTTGTGAATTTTATGCAATGTTCCTTAACCAATCCTATTTGGTAGGTTTACATCGAATGAACCACATTCAGTATGGAAATTATTTATATCAAACCTTTATAGGAATCATGCTTTGAATTCAAGACATAAAAGATAGGTTCCCTATTGACAACTCCCATAGAAACCACTAATATGCATGGATTCTCATCATAGTAATAGCTAATGTGGCATGAACTTTTTAGAAACATGGTGTAGATAGGTGATGGTGTTCAACTTGGTCAACCACCCACATGGATCAACACCCTTAAAGGTGATGATGTTGATGCATGGAATATGAACATATGAGACTAGTAAATGAAATTAGAAGCACATTATACAAAGGGATTAAGATCAAAAACAAGTCTTGATATATAACCACCCATACCTGGAAGAGTACCTTTGGTAAAATAGGTATACATGTGACTACCATAGCAAAAATGAGACCTATGACCAAATGAAAAACTGCTTATTGATGCTCATATCCCTTAGTTTTGGTGTTTTTTTCATACCCAATGACTACTATCTAGTGACTTTTCAAAACTCTTGGTTAATGGAATGCATAATAGGGACAAATTAATAAACCTTTGGATGTTTGCTAAGTCATTATTGATTTTATTTTAAGAGACTACAATGGATTTAATGTGTCTTTCATATGTCCCAAGATAGGAATAAAAAATGAAGCCAATTGTATCAGAAGTAATATTACAAATTAGATGGGTAAAACGAGGAGTAACATGAGGACGGTTCTTGGGAGGAGATGAAGTAATGGCATTCAAGAAATAAAGAACACACTAGTCAAAATTATTAATATTTGGAGAGATTTTATGATGCTTACTAGGACTTCTAGGTTGGTGTTGCTTTTGGCTTATGCACATATATTCTGAATGACTAGTATGTTGAAATCAACTAGCAAAAGTAGTAGGTTAATTCATACTATAGAGGGGGGAAACTACCCTAATACGTATGATTCTTGGTTGGATTCACTATGAGTCGAGGTGACCGTGGGGGTGTGTTATATTCTCTACACTTTAGGACTTGGGGATCAAAGGGTTCACCATGAATGGTTTAAGGACTTTCTCGAAGTTCAAGGTGGAGATGTTTGATGTGTATATTAAGAAAACACCTATGTTTGGATTCTCTAAAAACCTAAGCTATAAATATTGGAAGAACAATGTAAGACAAACAATGATGCAATAAAATAGGGACTAATCCTAGGATTGTTCTTAATTTTCAATAACGAATAAACCCTAACTTGCAATAAAATAAATCCTTTCTTTTCAACAAGGGTTTTACAAGAATACACAAATATAACTAACCCTAGAATTCAAACTATATGATTTTCTCTTTCAAATACCTAGAAATAAAATCAAATATTCTTCCTTTATTTATGATCTAGGTTTTGGATAGAAATGGAAAAATAGCAAAAAACCTAATAAGTTTATTTTGAGAACTTATCTGATTTGGTGGTTGATCCTAAATTTTACCTTACATCTAGAATGTCCAAAAAGATTCAAAACTACAAAATAACTCCACAAAACCCTAGAAAATTTGATCAATGTTTGGGGGCTTGCTTAGGGCGCTATATGAATGAGCTTGGACATATAGTAGTCAAGCCCCCTTGGTCCTTCTAGTTGACCATTAGAAAATAAAATTATCTTGACCTTTGGAATACACACAACAAGATATGATAGTATAACAGTAAATTAGATGCAACCATAATGAACAAGTATGAAAATAGGGTTTAGGGACAAAATGATTACCCCCAAGTTAATATGATTTAAAATAAAAACAACAGAATGAAAAAATCTAAAACAAATTATAATAGAAGAGACACAATGTAAAATAGACATGCAAGCCAACACCCTATGGTTTTACGGATAAATAGTTTCCCCTAAGTCTATCAAGGATGAATATACACCCCATAAGTTATCAGGCATGAATTTGATAAAAAATAAGGAAAGAAAAACAAAATGCACGATGGGTGAAAACCATGTTTTTGATGAATCTGCATCCTATAGTAGATGGGGTTCAGATTCACACAAGGAGGCTAAAATTTTTAAAAATAAATGCAAAAATTCATCTACAACACAACGAAATGATTAAAAAACTAATAAATAAAAGGGGATAACCTAATTCATGGCTTTAGCAACATTGCATTACACTACGAGACAGAGATAAAAGCAATAGAACATCTTATTGAATGAAAAATAGAAGTGATACAAAATGAGGTGAGCCATGACCCCCTTCATATAGGAAGAAGGGTTCCTTGTCCAACACTCCATCTAGTTGTACAATGAGATACCTTGCACACATGCATACTGACACTTGTGCATATGTTGCTTGTTCCTCAAGTAACTAGATAACTTGCACAGGAAGTAATCTAGATATGTATCTTGGAGGATACATTTACATAACCCAAATGATGGAATAAACTCTATTTCCAACACCCTCCTATATTACATTATTTGGGTATGTGATTCCTTTGAATTGCATAGATGATCTCTGAATTTTTGAAATTTGATCTTTCCAAGTGCCTTTGTAAAGATATCTGCTATCTGGTCTTCTATGGGCACATACTTGAGGATGATGTGTTTATTCTGAAAATGTTCCCTGATGAAATGACATTGTGCTTCTATATGCTTTGTTCTTTCATGTATGATTGGATTCTTGATCAGGTTCAGTACTCCTTGATTGTCATAGAATATCATGGTTGGAGTTTGTTTAATTCCCATGTCAGCTAGTATGTATTGTAGCCAAAGTGCTTCATAGGTGGTATCTCTTGTTGCTCGATATTCTGCTTCAGTTGATGATTGTGCCACTATATGTTGTTTCTTGTTGTGCCAAGATATGGGTCCTGATCCGAGGTAGAAGACATATCCTGAGGTAGACTTTCTATCATCAATGGATCCAGCATAGTCTGAATCTGAGTAACCCTGTAGAAAAAAACCTTTGACATCTTTTAAATATGTTAGTCCATAATCTGTAGTCTTCTTTATATATTGCAGTATCCTTTTTGTAGCTTTCCAATGACTTTCTCTTGGTTCTTGCATGAACCGTGATAGATAATTTACTACAAAAGCAATATCTGGCCGATTGTTTGTTAGGTATAGAAGACTTCCAATCAGCTATCGATATAATGTTGCTGAAACCAGTGATGTTTCATCATTTTTAGATAGTTGAATCCCTTGTTCCATTGGAGTGTCTTTGGGCTTGTATTCTGTCATTTTGTATTTTTCCAGTAGGGCTTTAGCATATTTTGATTGAGTGATCATGATTATGTCCTCTCCTTGATAGATTTCTAGACCAAGATAGTAGCTCATTAACCCTAGATCTGTCATTTCAAATGCCTTTTCTAGATCCTTTTTTATATCTCTTATCAGTTTTTTTGAGCTTCCAATAATCACAATGTCATCAACATATACTATGAGAATCAAGATATCATTTCCAATTTTCTTAGTATATAAACTGGGATCAGATGAACTTCTTTTGAAGTCATGTTGTAGTAAATGATTGTTGATATTTATATTCCATGCTCTAGGAGCTTGCTTTAAACCATATAAATATTTATTTAATCTGCATACCTTATCTTCTTGTCCCTGAGTGATAAAGCCTTCTAGTTGTGACATATAGACTTCTTCTAAGTCACCATTAAGAAAGGCACTTTTTACATCCATCTGATGAAGTTTCCATCCCTGATGTGCTGCTAGAGCACAAACTATTCTGATAGTAGTCATCCTTGTTGTTGGTGCAAATGTCTCTTCATAGTCTATTCCTTCTGTTTGAGTATATCCTTTTGCCACTAATCGAGCCTTGTATTTGTCTAGTGTTCCATCTGCTTTATATTTGATCTTGTAGACCCATTTACATCCTACTACCTTTTTTCCAGGGGGTAGTTCCACTAGATTCCATGTTTTATTCTTTTGAAGTGACAAAAATTTAGATTCCATTGTTGCTTTCCAGTGTGAATCATTTAGTGCATGTAGTGTTGATGTTGGTTCTGCTATATTACTCAACATCCCTCTGTTCATTCTGGTTATGCTACGAGTCTGAGGTCTTGTAGTAGTAAGATCTGGCATCCTTTCTAGATTTACCTCTCTGAGTGTTTCTCTAAGCCATATTGGTTCTCTTCTAGGAGATTTTGTTCCCTGCTCTTGAGATTCTGATTCTGACTCTTCACCTCTTGAATCTTCTTCGGACAGATCTAAAAGAACTTCTATGTCATCACTGGATTTTCTTGTGTCAACTTTGACTTTTTCATCAAAGACTACATCTCTACTAATGTAGACTTTTTTGTAGATGGATCTAGTATTATGTATCCTGTAGATTCATTGTCATAACCAACAAATATCCCTGCCATGGTTTTGTCATCTAGTTTAGTCCTCTTCTACTTTGGAATATGCATATAGGCTTTACATCCAAAGATTTTCAATTTCTCTATGTTAGGCTTTTGTCCTGACCATGCTTCTTCTGGTGTAATATGTTTGAGTACTCTTGTAGGTAGCCTATTTTGTATGTAGACTATTTTTTGTACTACTTCTACCCAAAAATGGTGATCAAGTTGTGCTTCTTTCAGCATGCATCTAACCATTTCCATTATTGACCTGTTTCTTCTTTCTGCAATTCCATTCTGTTGAGGTGAATATGTTGTAGTGAGTTGTCTTTTAATTCCATTTTCTTCTAAAAATAAGTCAAACTCTTTAGAAACAAATTCTCCTCCTCTATCTGAATGAAGTGCTTTTATAGCCTTTCTTGATTCTTTCTCTACTTTGAGTTTGAACTGTTTGAAATAACCAAATGCATCTGACTTGTATTTCATGAAGTATACCCACATTTTCCTTGTGTGATCATCAACAAACAACTGAAAATACTTATGTCCTCCAACACTGTCAACCTTCATGGGCCCACATAAATCTGTATATACTATCTCTAAAGGTTGTTGAGCTCTGTGTTGACGTAGTTCAAAAGGAATTCTATGTTGTTTTCCTACTAAACATTCTGCACATATAGTGGTTTCTGGAGATAGGTTGGGTAATCCTTCCACCATTTGATATTTGAATAATTCCTTCATTGATGTCTCACTGGTATGTCCTAATATTTTGTGCCAAAGTTCTGAAGCATTGACTGAAAGAGCTGAGTGAATAGTTGTATCCAAGACAAATAGACCATTTTTATATGATCCTGATGCTATCATTATTCCCTACCTTGAGATGTGACATTGTTTTCTCCCAGTGAGAACTTTGAACTCAATGGTTAAGTCTTGATCCATAAGTTGAGAGACAGAAATGAGATTGGTGGTCAATCCTGGAACATACAATACATTTTTTATTATTCCTTTTCCACCTTTAAGATTTATTAGAATATCCCCGATTCCTTTCACTTCATATGTTTTGTTGTCTGCTACTGCAACTGGTTTTTCATTTATTTTCTTCAAAGAGTTAAACCAAAGTATGTTTCCTGTCATATGCTTGCTTGCACCTGAATCTATATACCAATACTCCATGGTATAGTGCTATAATTCTGGTTGATTTTGTACAAGCTTTGTAGGAATCAAAAAATCAACTTTTTAACACCTTGTTACTCTTAATTGAACTAAGCACCTTTTTTAATTTTTGAAGAGGTTTTGATGTTGGAATTCTTTTGACCCTTTTTGAAGATTTGAGACAAGCAAATATATATATCCAACTTTAATTGAAACCCTAAAAACCTCTTTTATGTCCCTTGGATTATTTCTAATTTCCAATAAAATAAATTTGATGGAGTAATCCTTATGACTCCCAAGTTTGGAAAATTAGAGAAATGATAATAATATTTGCAATATAATTTAATCCAAGTTAAATTCCTTATTCCTCCTAAGTAAGATTGCAAATATTAAATTAATAAGATAAGTCACCCCTTTAGCTTTCAATATCTAAGTTTTAACCTTAGTTTATAACCCTTATATCTCCAACTTATGAAAGCAATAATAAATGGGATTTAGACCTTACCTTTTAGATGTAATATCTCCTCAATATTCGATGCTTTCTGCGGCTGAGTATAACAGCGTGTAAAAGGTACCTTAGGCGCTTGATTTAATGGAGATTCCTTGGAGTGGCTGGTCTTGAATGCTGGTACGTATGGCGCTGAAAGTTGACCTTCAAATATGGGGAGCTTTTAATGCTCCTTCCCCTTTATCTTCCACGCTGCACTTCGAACGTTTTTGTGTGCTTCTCTCACACCTTGACTGTGCTATGCTCCTCCTTTGGATGTCTTTGACTATACTTCACTCATGCTAATTAGCCACTAACCTTGTGATATGTGTCACGTCCATTACAAGTGAGCGCTCCCTTCTTTACGTAATGCTCTTGGAGAAAAAACGTATGGGCACTTGTGTGAAGCTGGTGGAGAATACCAAGTGTCACGTCTTTGCTTGTAACTCCTACGTGGAAGTTTCTAGAATGTTGAGAGGAATGATGACCAGAATTCCAAGTGTTATATCTGCATGGAGTCCATTCTTGTAATGTCTTTGAAGATGGAGATTATAACTCCATAACCCCTTTGCTTTGCAACGTTGCTTGGGCAGCAAGCAAGCTTTTTTATTGCAGGTGGATGGACGATGCGCTATGGAGCTTGGATGACGATTTGGAGCTTCCTTTGGTGGGTGGTCTTCTCCAAGTTAGAGACCACGAATGTAACACCTTTCCCTCTTTCTTTTATGCCTCCAAATGTATTGAATCCCTTGCAGATTTTTGACGTCCTTTTTGAAATTGATATGCACTCGCTTGTCTACGTAAATGTGGCTCATGAATGATCTGAAATGAGCTTTGATTCTGCAGGTACGTACGTCCAAGGTGAGCCCTTGAGTGGCTCCTTCTGACTTGGGAAGAAGAGTGCTAATGTCCGGCCTATGTTGGCTTTTTTTTCTGTAGAAAATGTGCCCTTTTGTGGCACTTCCAAATATGCTCTTATGCTGTCAAAAACCAGATTAGAGTAGTGCATATAATGTATTATAATGTTGTATAATAAGGCTTTTAATATACCTTCTTTTGCACTCTATTTCCATATCTAAAATTCTGGTTTTGTGGCATATTTTCTGCAATACAAGGGTTTGAGGTTGTCTTTAAATAGTAGACACACCTTTCCCTTTTTGCTTGGATACTTTTGATAACAATTCCAAGCTTCAATAACAGTAGATAGAAGCCTTTTTTAAATTAATGCAATTTTCTGCACTTTCCTTGCATTCAACTTTTAATGCTTTTTGATTTTGAGACTCACCAAGTCTCACTTTCATAAGCTTCTATTTCTGTTTTTGGATAGTTAGGTTCTTCTCCAAATTCTGGAGGATTCTAACCCTTTTTTGGTGGCTTCTAGTGGCCACTTCAAGTTGCAGATTTATGTGCTTCAATAGTGTCTTTAGACACTTGATACAAATCAGACTTTGTGCCTTTCAAGAAACACAAAACTAATTTTTCCTTTGAGAGTGGTATAATAGTATAAGTTCTTCACTTTTAATGCACTAATAATCTACTGCAACTAATCAAGAATAACCTAAAATAAATCTTTAAGAGTTATTCTGCAACTTCACTACAATCAGTGTTGTAGGACTTAGTCTTCCCCCTTTTTCAAATAGATAATAGGTAGTTGATGGAGGCTAATTTGAAATCTAATCAACTCCTAATAAATGTGCAAATAAATCCTTAAAAGAATATGTTTCCTTTTGCACTTTTGGAATACTATAATCTAATTTTCTTCTTGCAACTTTTAATCCAAAATAAGGTGCTTTAATAAATCTAATTAACAAATCTATTTGCACCAGGGATTGTGTACCTTTTTAAGAGTTCTGTAGCTCCCTTTTCCACTTTTGTATCTTCTTTGACACTTCTTGCCTCGTTCTTCTCTTCTAGAGACTTGGTAGATCTCCTTTTGGTCTTCTACCTTCTTCTTTTTGGGCTTGTTGTCGGATGGCGACAATTGTCCCAAATCTTCTGCTTATCAAAAACTTCTCTGATCTCCTTATTCTTGCCGAGCTCTTCACACAATCTCAAAGCAATGGAATTTGCAAGTGGCAGGTCCAAAGGCGCATCTGTTTTGCAAAACCCTATAGCAATGACTTTCCTTGGTCTTCCCTAGGAACGACCATAGCTCTGATACCACTGATAGCTTTAGCAGCATTGCATTACACTACGAGACAGATAAAAGCAATAGAACATCTTATTGAATGAAAAATAGAAGTGATACAAAATGAGGTGAGCCATGACCCCCTTCATATAGGAAGAAGGGTTCCTTGTCCAACACTCCATCTAGTTGTACAATGAGATACCTTGCACACATGCATACTGACACTTGTGCATATGTTGCTTGTTCCTCAAGTAACTAGATAACTTGCACAGGAAGTAATCTAGATATGTATCTTGGAGGATATATTTACATAACCCAAATGATGGAATAAACTCTACTTCCAACACTAATAAGATTGTAGAGGAGGCAAGATCAAAGGTGGAATACCTCTCCTCCTTCAAGAAGACAAGTTCATCATCAAGGCTCCTCCACTTGTAAATCTCAAGAAGCACACCAAAGATAGAGCACCAAAGAACCAAGAACACTAGCAAAAGTGAAGATTACATAAGAGGTCACTTAAGTCAAGATTACCAAAAAAAACTTCTCTTTAAAAAGGGATCCAACCATCCTTATTTATATTGGGTTTGAAGGGCTAAAAAGGAAAGAGAACAAAAGTTAGCCTTGGTCAAGTTGACGCCACAAAATGATAACTCAAAATTTAGATATTTTTAGAGAAAAAATTCAAATTTATCAATTTCATGCACAGTAATTTACCAGGCATAGATTTGGTCAAGGTTAATAAAAACAAATCAAAACATAATAAAATAAGATACAAATTTGCACTTAGCAAGTTTTAGAGCCTCCCAAGGAAATCTAAGGAAAAATGACTCATTTGAGTGGGTTAATTTTCCATGTCTACACATACATTGTGGGAAAATACTAAAACTAAAAAATTATTTAGAGCACTATTGACAATATTGTGAGAAATACCCTTTACTTTGATCTGTTTGAAAAGGTGATTGTAATAAGATAGGTCTCCTGCAAGAGACCTAATGCATCTAATTTTGAAAAAAGTGTTATTGGATATACCCCTTAGTTTGATTGGGTTAGAGAGGCAATCGAAATGGGATGTCTCCCACAAGTATTGTGGCACACTCGATATGCTATATTTTAAATTAGGTTTAGAAAAGGGAATTAGAAATAGAGAATCCATAATATTATAGAAGAAAAATGCATTGACATGTTAAGCTAAATAAAAGTGATTAAAAATACCAAGCAATAAGAAGTAGAATTATTTGATAAAGGTTCTAGAATGGTTCACATGCCCTTTTTCCACACTTTCACCACTACAAGGATCCAAGATCAAAGCTCTCATACCACTTGTAATAGAACAACTTTCAAAGATATAGTAATGGTAGTAGCAATTCAATAATGCACAACAATAAAAATCCACTAAGAGTACTAAATCTAAAATTCAATGTCAAAAATCTAGAAATGTAAGTAATTAGATTCTAGATTGAAATCAATATAAATCATATCCACTTAGAGAGGGCAAAGTATCTTAGCCACATGAAAAGGAAGAAGTCTCATATGCACAAAAATGGCAACTAATATTCAAATATGAAAGATGATCCAAATTACAACATAAATCTTCCTATTTATAGACTAAATCAACATTAACCCTAACCCTTTTTCTCAATGGCCAACTACCTTAACCTAGGTTTAAATATAATAAAAATAAAAGTAGTTGACATGGCTACATTAGAGCCATTACACATTCCTTGTAGCTATTTGCTCCAACTAGTAAGTAATTCTCTTTATTTTCAAAAGAAAAATCAAATTTGACCTTGAAAACTTATTTATGTATATATGTATGTGAGGGAACTCAGGCTTATGACTATGAACTACAAAATATTATAATCTAGAAAATAATTCTAACTAGTAGAATTAATAGTGTATAAATAAATAATATGAAAAGAAAAAGAAAGGATCAAATTGCAATGTGGGTGCACCAACACAACAAGATTAAAGAAAACTCTATACCAACTCCCACTCCATTGAAAGGAATAGGTTTAATGGCCAATCAAATAAATAAAAACCTTATGCCCCAAGATATGGTATTATCTAGTTTTCCTTACAATTATGCCACCATTATTTCTTGTTTTCCAAGTCAAGCCTTGTCCACTAAAAGACCCATTATGACACACTAATCTTCTATATGAGATGTCATTTATATATGTAAACAATCCTTTGAATAACCAATTTCTAGGGTCTCTAGTAATCATAACTATATGAGTTAACCTTTAGCATATAATACTTAAACCAATCCTCCTATAAATACAACCTCAACTCAAAATCTACTTAGGTCTACTTAACAAAATAACACATCAGATGTATTAGCCTTGTCATTAGGAAAAACCTATGCCACCCAATTTAAATTATTTAGGATAAATCTACATCCTTACCCAAAACTAAGGTATTTCCTAGAACTTGCAAGTGTCAGCTAGTTAAATGGGGGTACAATGAGCTCAGGAAAATCCCCCAGGCCAATACCACCTCTAGCTAGTCATCCACCATAAAAATATATAGCAATAGCATCTTTATTAAAATCAAAAACTCCCTCAACATGGATTACAATATCATCCTCCCATTTAACATTTGTAGGCTCCTCCAAATAAAAAAATGGCCTATCCTTATTCACCATATTTTCAAAATCTAAACCCTCATTTTTTTCCACCATATTGCATTGCACATCAATATCCTCAAGATTTTTTCAACAAAAAATCCCTCAAATGCCTCTATATATAGTGCATGTAACCTTTCCTCAAGGCTATCTAGTGTATCCATATCTGATGTAATATGGTCAACCTCCCCAAAATAATCATATACCTCAATCACCTAAGTCCCAAAATTAACTTCTAGACTAAACCTGTCAAGGAACACTAAACCTAAGGGCATATTCTTCCATTTTAGATGTAGCTATGAAAGGCCTATTTAGATTCGATGGGAATGGGATAAATTTAGTGTTGAATCACTTGAATGAGTTCTTTGCACTTAAGTTAATTCCCTATATTTAAGAGGAATACATATAGTATGCTTGCTTATATTTTTATCATGAAATATAGTATAAAGGATTACCATATAATTTATCACTAATTGGGAATCAATTATAGAACTATTCATCCATAAATTTGATACCATAGATAACGAGTATTATATTTTATTTAAATTAAATGCTATGAAAAGGCATCCTCAAGAAAATATATACTATTATAACACTAAATTCATGAGTAAATTGTATTTAATTCCTCCAAATGTTAGACCTAATGAGGAAGATGCATTGCCATATAAATCAAGGGCTTGCAATTAAATTTTGTACTAATGGTCTATAATTATAATCATGTTACCTTAGCTACAACGTTTGAAGATGTGGCCTACACAGAACATGCCCTAATTAAAGTAGAAAAAATCCACATGTCCCACTTATGGATTATGTTATTCATATCATCCGAAATCCTTTAGTTCATGGGTATACATCTTCCATTTTTGCCATTCTAAATTCCTAATCATCAACCAATTTAGCCCTTTATACATATATCATGACACATCTAGGTGCAAATACTCCATAAATTATCACTTTCTAGCCTCAACTACCAACTTTACCCTCTCCACCATAAATTAGTGATGATACTAAAGACATTGCTCAATGTTTAGATTAATGTTAACTCAATATGAAATAAATGATGGAGATAGTAAAGATAATGGTGAATCAAAATAAGACATAAAAGATAAAATGGTAATAGAATGATGGATGGTAGTAGCTGAATCGGTAGCCATGGAAAAACCCTTATCTTATAAAATATTAGGTGTCACAACAAAATATTGGTTAAAACACAAATTATGTGTAAAATAATATGGTGAAAATAAATTCAAAAGTCAAAACATTGTGGTATTTCTCATGTAACATAGGACATAATAACATATATTGTGTGGTGGTTATTAGCCATTCACAAACAAACAAATATGATCAACAATGCTAATCCCAACAATTTATCACCATGGGTTAAATGGTACAAGTAATTAATAAACTCATAATGGCAAATCCAACCATCTATTAGCCATCCATAAGAACCAATGGGTTTATCAATATCTTGTCCAAATACAAAAAGCAATCCCAGATTTACCAAACCCTAACAACATAGTTATTTTCAACCTCAATGTGATTAATGGAGATGAGGACTCCACAGGGTTTATCAAGCTCTTGCCCAAATAAAACAAGCAATCCTGGCTTTACAAAATCTTAAAAATATAGTTATTTTTAACCTCAATGTGATTAATGGAGATGGCGACTCCACATTCAAGGGTAGTGTTATATGTATAAATCAACAAGAGGTTGTACCTAGGGTAAAAAGAAAGCAATAAAAGAGCACATGCAAGTTTAGAAATAGGTTGAAGTAAGAAAAGATACTACGTTATTAATGAGGGGAAGAGTGTTGTTGCATGTAAAAGATAAAATATCACAATCCAATAAAGAAAATATAATGAAAATTAAGGAAAATTTTGGTTAGAACTCTCCATGTAGATATACTACTTAAAAAGGAAAAGTATATAAAGAAGAGAAAAGAACCAAAAAAAAAAGTTAATACTAGGTAGATTAGTCCAAAGAAAAGAGGAATGAGGAAAAAATAGATAAGATACACAAGGATATTGAAATGGATGTGCAATAACCACCAAGCAATATAAAAATTTCGTGATACACGATAAAAATAGTTTTGTTAAAATCAAATTCAATATAGCAAAAAAAATAAAAAGGACTTTATAAAATGTGAGAATTCTAGAGCCCTTGTCCCTTGAATAGAAATATTTGCTTCGAGAACCTCTCAAAGAGCAAGAAAATAATTATGTCAAGAATGGACAGTCTAAGTTGACTCATCCCAATCTAGTAAAGAAACAAAATATAATAGCAAAAGATCCTTTAGACATCTAGATCAACACAAACAATATTTTAGATACCCTAAATCCCAAAATTTTAAAGCTATTGTTATTCTATGCAAATATAAAAATCAAACATTACCTATTAAGGATTTGTGTAGTATATTCAGTGGTAGTTGTAATAGTTATGTCCAAGGTTGTCTATGAAGAAATAGACTTGCCATACACAAAGACTACTAGGAATTGAATCAAAATGGGTGGCATTAAGGTCAATGGTATGGGAGTTTTGAAAGATTTAATTTTTTGTTGGTAGGTAGAATAACTTATAATAAACAGGTTTTAAATGGTCCCCAAAACTAGGAACATAAGAATGGATAAAAGAGTAGTAAGCTAAATTGAGCAAGAGACCCACTTAGGAGACTCTATAGAAAGAATAAAACATACTAAACCCAAGTAGAGTTAGCAAAAATAGAGTGCCCACACACAGAAAATTCAATAGAAACTAAAGCTGAGCATTACCCATGCAGGGGTTGTTGTAGAGATATACTAAAACTATGATAAAACCCACATAGGGGCTATAGTATAAATAAATCATAACCAAGATAGGATCCACACAATGGTATAACTGAAACCAATAAAATAATAGCAAAATTCCCACACAGGGGATCAAATTACAAAAATATACAAACAAAACATCCACGCAGGGAAAACAACCATGACAAAACCTAACCCATAACTAAGCAGTTGTGATATCTTCTTTTTTAGAGCCTTATTTGACATGGTTCTTGATCAGCATATTTAGGGATTCACTAATACTGTCCATGGCATTGATGATGTTGTTAAGGATGGTGATGTGGACCTTGCTATGAATAGCTGCAAGTGGTTTAGAGTTGTTGTTGCCATCATCTAAAATGTGTTGAGGGGAATTCTGGATTGTTTCAAATTTTAGTTTTTTGAAGCGAGTAAACCTCCTATTTTGAGTGGTGCTCTCTTCTATTTTTATCTTCCAATTTGAATAATTGCACCGATAAGGATGAGGATCAGGGGATGCTTTCACCTTAGAAGCAGATGATTGGATTTAAAATATAGCTTCCCCACTAGTCTCTTCAGGAAGGTATCAGGAAGTACTGAGGGTAGGTAAGGATAGGGACATGTTGTATTGGAGTGGAGTAGAAAAAATGGTATGTGGAAGGGTGGATTTGACATGACGAAAGATGATGAAAAAAATTCCTTTATGGGTTGGTGAGGTTTGGAACTTTCTCTTTCTGGCATTATGAATGAAATATCATTGGCCATGGAGTAGGGAGAGACTCATGCTCGATCATAATTCCTTTTCATTTGAACATCTTGGCATAATTCAAAAACCCTTTAATATCTGGTTCCCAATTGTGGCGGCCCCTTCGCACCACATGTTGAGTTGTAGGTAGCTAAGTAACTTCAACCAACATCTTAACTGTTACTCAAAAATGAATTTTATGGACCTTGACATAGCTAATATTCCAAGAATTTATGAAAGCCTTCGTGATATCCTGCTTGTCTCCATTAAAATTATTAATAAAGGGAATAAGGCCCTGGGATTCCAAAAAGTACTATGATAGGGAGTCGAGTTGTAGACTAGATGGTTCAAGAAAATCCATAGGGTAGGGTTAAAATATGGAGAGACAGGAAAAAAAACAAATTTGGACTAATCGATATCCACCTCCTAGGGCACACAAAGGAAAATAACACCAAAATATGAAGTCTCAGACAAGAATTGAATTTAAGAAACCCCTTTGTGCAAAATGAGGATGTATCGAAAGGCACAATTGCAAAGTTATTGATATCAAGGTATTTGATGATGAGCCATAAAGAAGGGGATATATAAGTCTCTGATGCAACGCAAGAAAAAAATGTGCAAGAGACAACATATATAAGAAATTTATCTATGTAAGATATTAATTGCAAATTTTAAAAATGAATGTACTTCACAAGCTTAGAGAAATTCACATTGAATAAGCATTGGGACTTAGCACAATTTGCACAAGAAAACAAAATACATTGACAAAAAAAGGGATTAGTTATTAGAGACAACATCTTATTGGAATTTGAAACTGGAATGAAAATGTGAGTGATAGAATGAAGGGTGATGTGGAAAGGGAAGTAACACAAAAAAGTGAGGTGGTGGATGAGGTGGTAATGGTCAAATGAAATATAGGGGACAATAGAATAGGGGAAATTTATCCTTTTGAGGAGAAAACTAGGCCACCATAAAAAGGAGATACCATTTAGGATAAATTGTGCAGTTCCAAGTCATCAGCAAAACATTTAAAACACTGAGGAAAATTTTAGCATCAAATAGATAGATTTTTATGAAAAACCTCAATAT
This sequence comes from Wollemia nobilis, assembly GCA_028583015.1. NCBI lineage: Eukaryota > Viridiplantae > Streptophyta > Pinopsida > Araucariales > Araucariaceae > Wollemia > Wollemia nobilis. The sequence goes on along the minus strand of JAQPPZ010017035.1, from coordinate 529,596 downwards.
TGGTGAGCACATCAATAGATTTATTACCTTATAGAAACATATTATTGGTCATGGTATTGCTAAAATATTGAATATACTTTTTATCTTCCAGGATAATAGTTCTCACATTCGATGAAGGAATTATGTTGTTGTTGATAGAATTTGTAATATTAAGGGAATATAGTTCAATTTGTATATTACCTTTGTAGTCTTTGAGTGTGTCTAAACCTCTCCGCAAGGCTCTAGCGTCAACATAGTTGATATTTTGAAGGCCTAGGTGCTCAACATAGGCCACTATGATTTTTCCATTGTTATTCCTAACCAATTCTTCAGCTCCAACAACTCCCAAATTCCCTTTGGAAGAACCATCATAATCAAGATTAAGCCACCCCACAGGAGGAGGTGTCTAGTGAGCACCAACTCTGGGATGGGGGATTGAAGGAATGGAAGTAGTGTTATAGGTAATTTTGAGAGACATAAAAAGAGTAGACTCAAGTCTAGATTAAATTTTGAAATATTAAATTTTGAAAAATTTAATTATGACTATGGTAAAACATATTGATTTAGTGGTAGTCTAGGAGGTTATAGTGTTTGAAATTTCCCCATATTGTGTCTTGTTGTTATCAATATAATAGACACAATATTTTAGGGGATAGATACTTAGAATGGATTATACCCATATGAAGGTACTTTAGGATGGGAAGATGATCCAAATTGAAAATGATCATCTATGTAACTACTTGTTACATAAGCTAGATGAAGATGGCATTGTAAGCTAGAACAAATTGCATGACTTTGTTGATGAAGAAGTTCTAGACGGTGATTATATGTCTAAAATCAACATGGTTATTAGTGTGCTTCAATATTATAAAGATTCAAAAGTGATATTTGAAGAAACTAAGTTAGAGAATTATTTGATATAAGATCCAACTAGTATCCTAGCTCTAATTGATAAATAGTCTTATGGTTCTGATAAAGTATGGATCTTACTTTTTTATGGGAGAAAAACCAAGAATGAAATTGGTGTATGCATCCAATTCAATGACTTGCAAGGTATATAAATTAATTTTACTTGTATTCTATTGTTCAATTGTACCAATACTATGGATTCAAAATTAAGTGCAGTAGCGAGCGTGAGTGCAAGCCAGGAGTAAGAGCAATAGTGAGTGTGAGCACAAGCCAATATTATGTGTAGAAAGAAGTACAAGCATGATCTGGTAGTAAGTACAACAAGTTTGAGTAAGTCCAGTCGAAAGCGAGTGTGATTGAGTGCAGCCAAAAGTTATTGCAAGTGCAAGCTGGAAGTAAGTGTAGCAGTCATAGCAAAAGAGCGTAGGTTCATCTAGAGTGCATCAATGCTTCAAACCCTTACCAAGAATGTGTGGAACATTATTTTTAAAAAATTGTTGAAGCCAAGGAATTTTGGAAAAAATAAGAGACAATAGCAATTGTGATCCAAGACGGAGTGCAAGTTGGAAGTGAGTGTGAGGTAGGAGAGAGTGCAAACTAAAAGGGAGTGTAAACTAAGAGGGAGTGCAATTCAAGATTCAATCATAGCGAAAGAGAGGCAAGTTTATCCAGAGTGCATCAATGCTTCAAACCTTTACCATAAATGTGTGGAAGTTTATTTCCAAAAAATTATTGAAGTGAAGGAACACCAATAAAATTAAGAGACACGAGCAATTGTGATCTAGGAGGGAGTCTAAGACAAGAGAAAGTATGAGTCAAGAGAGAGTGCAAGTTGGGAGCAAGAGCAAGTGCAAGAAAATAAGAAGTGCAAACCAAGAGGAAGTGCAAGCCAAGAGCAAGCCCAATTAGCTATTATGGAAGGAAATACATTTTTGAAAGACTTAATGCGAATTCAGGATGCCCTAGCTATAAATAAAAATTTCCATGTTGGAATTATGAAGGCCCAAGCTGGAAAGAGTGAATACATGGCAAGTTTGATCCAGGTTGCAGATGGTACACCAAAAGTAAGTATCAAGGATGATATGATTGGGCATGATATAATGGTTCTTAAAAGTAGAGGGCTAATATGTAAGTTCCATAGACCATGGCCAGGGTTTTTGAAGATTCAAAATTGGATCAAGTGTAAGTGGGGATGGAATTAAAATTATTTTGTGACTTTTCTTCCTAAAGATTTTTTCCTCATCATATTTTCCAATTCAAAAATTAGGGATAAAATAATGGCTGGTATTCCATGGTTTATGGGAAGAGATACACTCTATATGAGACCATAGAAAAAAAAAAAATTAGTTGAGATAGAAACTATTAAGAAGCTTCCAGTGTGGGTTAGGCTTTTTGGACTTCCATATCAGCTTATAAATAAGGATGTTTTGAAAAATATTGGAAATACCCTAGAGGAATTCATAAAGGAAGTACCAACAACTAAGGAGTGAAAGCATGCTATATATACTCGAATATGTGTTTCTATGGATATTTCAAAACATTTTCCATAATCCATTAAGATTAAATCTGAATCAAGAGAATGGAATCAACAAGTAGACTATGAAAATATTGCATTTCGTTGCCACAATTATTTGAGATTGGACACATGACAAGAGTTTGTAAAGTAAAAACTATGAAGAAAGAGATAAAAAAATTACCCATGAGATAAACTTCAAGATGAAGCAAGGAAATCATTCAATAATAGAAGAGGTAAATAAATCCTATCGACAATATCAAATGGTAAGTTTTGAAGGAATTAAAGGTGCAAAAGATGTGGAGATAAAACCTAAAACAAATACAACAAAAAAGGTCATGTTTATTCCAGGTAAATCATCTTCATTTTCCTCAAGTAGTGTAGAATACTCTTTAGGTAATAAAAGTGAAAGTGGTGAATATGTTATCCCTTGCAATTTAAGGTTTCAAGGGTAGACTAATATAGAAATGAGGTTGGAGGTAATTGTTAGAGTTAGAATATATTACATCATTTGGGTCATGTAAATGTACCACCTATGGTACATAGTTAGAGTAGATATTACTTTAGGGGGAAGTTAGCTACTTACTTCAAGCAATGTAATAAATGCACAAGTGTCAATGTGCATGTTGTAATGTGCAAGGTGTCCACTTGTACAACTAGGTAGAGTGTTGGCCAAGGAATCTCTTTTCCTATATAAAGGGCCTCATAGTGATAGATCATAAGGTAGAGCATATAGATATCAAGAGCATTATTGTAGAGAGTAGTTTGTGGTAGAGCTCTTGTATGGAGCACAATGTAGTTCTTTAGCTTATATTAATGGAGTGACCTTATCCTCCATACTACATTGTATTTTTACCACTTTCTATTTATAGTATATTTCATTCATATTGCAGACTCACTTATTTCATATTATCAGGACCTGTGTTAGATCTCTCCCTCTGCATATATCCTCAAAATCTAATAGTGGTATCAGAGCCACGGTGAATCGAGATAGGAATAGGAGGACCTACATCTATCATAAGAGAAGTCCAGTAGGTCAAGAGGAATAGGGAGAGTCAACAGGATTAGAAAAGTGAGGATTAAATCTCAGTTGCAGAAAACCTGAGATTATATTTGGCTAGAGTCTTTCCACAGAGTTGCAGAAAAACTCGTGAAGACTAGGACTCAGCATTCAAGCCACTAGTTTGACAAATCAACTAGTGAAGATTAGTATCTCCAGATTTATAAGTTCTTCCATTCTAGTCTCTAACAACTTGTTGCAGGAAAAGGAGATTCAACAAAAATTTGGGAAGCTTCCTACAAGAGAGTTAGGAAGAACATCTTCAAGAATCATTCTAGTACTTGCAACAACAAGGAGAAGACTGAATATTTCAAAGACCTCGAGAAAGGTCTCATTACAAGAGCTGCAATCCTACAAATTGTAGAAGTAAAGAAAAGGCCACAATAGCCTTATAGCAGACTCAAGGAAGAAGAGACTCCAAAAGTTGAGTCATAAGAGGAGATAGGAGATTGGTGATCTCCATTCAATATTAATACCTATAGAGTGTAGAAGAAGAATAGACCAAAGAAGCCTAGAAGAAGAATAGGCCATAGAAGCCTAGAAGAAGAATAGGCTAGAGAAGCCTTGAAGAAGAAAAGGCCATAGGAGCCTTGATCAAGAAGGAGGCCATAGAAGCCTTAATTATGAAGAAAATTTTAGAGAAGAATTCCTGATTTAGAAGATAAATTCCTGACTCAGAAGAAAACTCCAAAGAAAAGTTTTTGAAGAAAATTCTAGAAATGAATTCTTGACTCAGAAGATAAAGTTCTTGATTTAGAAGAAAGACTCCAAAGAAGAGTCCAAGAAATAGGAGATTGGTGATCTCCATAAAAGCCTGCAAATTGTAGAAGAAAGAGAAAGGACCAATGAAGTCCTATTCCAGAATCCAGAAGTAGCAGAATCAAAGATCCGAGAAGAAGATCTCATCACCAACACTTCCAGAAGTAGAAGGTTGAAGAAAAGGTCTTAGTTGGAAGACCAAAGAAGCTTCCAGATAGAAGACCTTGGAGAGGTCTCAAGCAAAAAATAAGAAGGCTTGGAGAGCCTTACTATAGAGCTCATAGAAGCATCATCAAAGGAGTTCCTAGGAGAACTCATTGGAGAAATCCACTATCAAGGAAAATCTCTTGATAGTGAAGGACTTGGGACAATTGTCGCCATCCAACAACAAGCCCAAGAGAAGAAGAATTTGGCAAGGAGTGCCAAATCTGAGAAGAAGAATTTGGCAAGGAGTGCCAAATCTAGAAGAAGAATCTAGTGAAGACCTCAAGATATTCAGAATCTTGAGAAGAAAAAGATCTTGTTTGAAGTCAGAGTTTGACAAGAAGGTTGAAGGAAGATTCAGATAGAAGAAGCCTATCAAATCCAGGAGACTTGGAGATTACCTCTCATAGCAAGAAGGCACAAGTTCAGAGAAAGGAGTTCTCTGAAACTATAGTAGAAGATAGAAGATCACTGGAAGGATCAAGCCACCAAACCTAAGGCTCAAGATAGAAAGTTCAAGACCTCAGTTTGGTGAAGCAAGAAGCTGTTCTGGACAACCAACAAGAAGCTATGAATTCATCTACTACAAGGCAGCAACTTGGTGAAACAAAACACCAAGATCTACATCTACTTCAGAAGCCATTAAAGGTAAGCAACTAGGGTGCAATCAGTTGAACTTAAATTAGGGTTCATTATCAAATTCCATTAAGCACCATATTTGGATTAAAGTTGCAAGAAGAAGGGCTCATATTATAGTCTTCTAGAAAGTGCAAAAAGGAGAATTCATTTTAAGATATATTTGCACATTAATAGGAGTTGGATATTTTTGAAAGAAAGAAAACTATCATCTACCTATTATCTATCTAGAAAGCAAGAAGACTACATCCTACAATATTGATTGTAGTGAAAATTGTAGAAGATTATTAAGTGCATTAGAATTTATTCTGAGAGTTTATTATCATTAAAAAGTGCATTATTAGTCCATTATAGCACTATACTAGTTGATCTTTGACTAGTTACTCTCAAGAAATTAGTTTGTGTTACTAAAAGCACAAAACTAGCACAAGAATCTGCAACACTGTGTGGCCAAAGGAAGCCACCATTACAAGCAAAAGGTGAAGAAGAAAGCCACCATTAATATCCTTGAAGGAAGCCTCAAATCGAGACTTGGTGAGTCTCAAGATTCAAGGAAAATATAAGGATTTCATTTAAGTGCAGAGAGCATAAATCCTTACTTCAAAAATAACATCTCATTAGCTTGGATTAACTATCATTAAAATATCCAAGGAAGAAGATTAAAAGAGGCAAGAAGGATTTCATAAAAAGGTCCTTCATATTGGTGCAAATATAACTATTACAGAGCACCTCTTTTGTTCCTTTGAAAGGACAAAAGCCATCATATTTACAAGGAGCAACACAACTATCATATTTTGTAGGTTGAAGGGTAGAATTCAAGCAAGAGGAAGGAGCCACTGAAGAGCTCACACATCTAAGAATCAAGGTGTTTAAAAACACCATTTCTCCATGTCCAATCCAAGCCCTAGAAGAGAGTGTATCACCTACAATATTGGAGTCATAATAAGAAGCCATTACCATCCAAGTCTACGTAGAGAAAAGGGTAGCATATAGAGGGAAACTATCTATGTAAGGAGAAGCACCATCAAAGCTAAGCAAAAGGCTAGCAATCAACTATTACAAAAATGAACAAACAACATATTATAGGTGTGAAAATACAAAGGAAGAAGTGTTATACCCAAGGTTTCTACTTGGAGAGAACATCCACCATTGAAGAGCACAAGAAGCCACCATAGGACCACCATTGAAGAGCACCATAGAACCAAGAAGCAATACAATTGGTGCCATCCATAATCCTCTTCAAGACAGCGAGTGAACAGTGAAGAGAGATTGCTTGTATTTCAAGAAACATAGCAAGCCAACGCACATTTTCAAAGATATAGGTAAAATATAGGGTATCATTGGAGCGTTAGAAGAAAGGCTTACATGCATAATCCATGAGTGCCACTTGGCACAAGAGCTCTAAGCATTCAAATATTCACAAATATTCCAATGCTTAGGAGGAGTTACAAGTCTTTGGGAGGTTACCACCAAACTTATCATTGCATACATTGGAATATCAATGCCTAACAAAGTAACGCTCAAGTGACACTTGTTCGAAAGTCACAAGGAAGCATTCCTATTTAAAGCATCCATATTGAAGAAGGAAAGCATCAGAGGTCAAAGGAGAAGACTAGCATTGAATGGTGTGAAGCATATTCAGAGGAGAAGGCTAATTTAAGCCTATGCACCATTCGAAGGAGAGAGAGCTAGCATTAAAGAAGCTATCATAAAGACCAGCAAATACAGTGCCACATTCGATCAACAATCCACGTCTCATTCATGGAAGGAAGCACCTCATTCAATCAACAATTCAGTGCATTGTTCATGGAAGGAATACATCATTGAAACCAACATATCAACGTACTATTCACAGAGAAGGAAGCACATCATTGGAGGTGAAGATAAGACCGAGCATTCTCAAATTCATATCAGCATCGGTTACAGAGAATATAAGTGCTACGTAAAGGAGAATTCATCATCATTCAAAGTGCTATGTAAGGGAGAATTCAGCATCAGTCTAAGAAAGCAATGACTGCCATATCAAAGCATTCAAATCTACCACCTCACAACATCAAAGGCAAAGGAATACTAAGGTAAATCGAAGACTATTTATTGCTTGCTATAAATTAAGAAATATAGGAGTTATAAGGGCAATTATATTTACTATTGCAATTCATTCACTTAGCATTAGTAATATATCAAGCAAGCATATTACAAAATATTTATATTTACAAATAATAAAGGAGGAATAAGGAATTTCAACTTGGAAATTAAAAATCATATTATTGCAAATATTACATTGTTTTCTAATATTCCAAATTAGGGAGTCATAAGGAATACTACATAAAATAAATTAATTGGAATTTAGAAACATTAAACATCAAACATCAAAAGCTATAAAGGAGGTCTATTAAGAAAAATCAAGAGTTGGAAATACATTGGCATGCTTGTCTCAAACCATATTAAAGGGACAAAAGAAATCCAACCAATAGAACCTCATCTAATTAGAAAGTGCTTAAGTTCAATAGGAGCAATAAGGTGTAATAGAAGTTGATTTTTGCCACTTACAAAACATTACAAAATCAACTCAAAATTGAACTACTATTCTCAAGAAGCACTTTATCCATCATATAGCATATCCAAAAACACTAGGGAGTCATAAGGCATTCTACAAAACTTGATAATTATAGCATTCATCAAAAATTATCAAGTACTTAATCCATTTGGAATCATAAGGTTTCTACTAATTCACTTAACTAGGGAGATATAAGGAAGTCTACAAAAACCTAAACTCTAAAAAGGTTCTATAAAATTCATTCCTATAGTCCTAAGGAATAACAAGCAACACTATCCTAAATCTATCAAGGAATATGGATGAAATAATAAGAAATACCTTTATCAACAAAGAATTATTTCATGAAATGGAATTATATTCCCAAAACTTGATAGATACCCTTGAAGGATATGAGAATCTATCAGATAGTGAAAAAGAGAGATTCTCCTTATTTCTTAAGGAGGCAAAAGAGGGAAAATTTGAAGCATTAATTGGTTATCTTCATGAAAATATTTTCAAGGCATGGTGGAATTCACAAAAGATAGTTATATTTACATTAGAGGAATGTTTGATGATTTATCTATCATTAATAGTATATGTACTCACTCAACACATGAAGCAAGCTAGCAATACAAATCAATTTTATTGTGATGATAGACTAACTCCTCATGAAGCAAAAATTCCACTAGCATCAATGCAGAATCATAGGAGAAGAAGGAGAAAAAGGAAGAAAATATATGCTAAAAGAAATCATAATGGAGAGAACATGAATACCAAAGAAATCACAAATACTAAACCAGACGAGCATCTCCAAAATACTGAAGAACCCTCAGCTACAACTCTCTTTGCATCATATGAAGATACTGACTACTTGCTTAATCAGATTACAGTAAGCAAAGAAGGAGAATACAAGTTTGGGATTTGACTCAAAATAGAAGAAGAAGAAGAACCAATCCAAGGAGGATTACATTCCATTGATGAAAGAACCTGAGCAAGCCAAAGAGCATCCAGAAGAAGAAGATCCATATTGAAGATTGAAATCTTCAATACCCAAATAATGTAATACAGGGGGTGTTAGAGTTAGAATATATTACATCATTTGGGTCATGTAAATGTACCACCTATGGTACATAGTTAGAGTAGAGATTACTTTAGGGGGAAGTTAGCTACTTACTTCAAGCAATGTAATAAATGCACAAGTGTCAATGTGCATGTTGTAATGTGCAAGGTGTCCACTTGTACAACTAGGTAGAGTGTTGGCCAAGGAATCTCTTTTCCTATATAAAGGGCCTCATAGTGATAGATTAGAAGGCAGAGCATATAGATATCAAGAGCGTTGTTGTAGAGAGTAGTTTGTGGTAGAGCTCCTGTATGGAGCACAATGTAGTTCTTTAGCTTATATTAATGGAGTGACCTTATCCTCCATACTGCATTGTATTTTCACCACTTTCTATTTATAGTATATTTCATTCATATTGTAGACTCACTTATTTCATATTATCAGGACCTGTGTTAGATCTCTCCCTCTGCATATATCCTCAAAAGCTAACAGAAACCCATAACAATTTAGGGATTTTAGGGTAGAGTAAGGAGGTAATTGCTATAGAATAGCATCCTTGCACATCTCTAAGGAAATATAAATAAGAGTATACTTTTGAGGTTATTAATTGCACTTCATATCCTTTAGATTAAAGTAAAACTAAATATGATAAGTATTACTATGAGCAGTATGAGAAGATTGAAGAGATTGATGAAGATGAAATTATTGTTGAGAATGAAAAAAAAGAGGAAGACCGAAGAGGCAAAAACAAAGAGAAAAATAAACACAAAGGGATATTGATATGGGAAGCAAAATCAAATATCACAAGTGTTAATAAGAAGTGGGGTTAAACCCACAAACAAAATAAAAAAATAACAATGAAAATAATATCTTGGAATATTAGGGGAATGAATAAGAACCCTAAAAAAATGTATTAAGAAATTGTGAGGTTGTTACAGACAAGATATTTTTGGATATAGAATCTGGGTAGCAAATATTTTAGCCATTCATAGTGTTGAATTTCATTTTGACAAAATTTAAATTTTTGAAGGCATTTGATATAAAAGTAGTTGATTGTGGAAACTTGGAAGTTTGAGGAAGATGAAGAATATCTCTGATAGAAAGACAAAGTTGGTTATACTTTAATTAACTTGTTGGAAATGTAATGAGAAAAATGTAATGTTTTGTTTTCATAATGGGAGTGGCCCCCAATAGAACCCACACATAGCTTATTAAAAATAATTTTACCAATACTATGGCCAAATATGAAGCATTGTACAATGGCTTGATAAAGGCTGAAAAGATGAGTCTCAAGAGTCTCCAAATTTATTGTAACTTCAAGCTAGTCATAAATTAGGTTATTTTATAATGTGACATTAAAACAAACACCTAAAGTCATATAATCATTGGGTTTGTAATTTATTAGAAAGGTTTTAAGACTTATAAAATCAAGACAATTCTCCAAGAGTTTAACATAAAGGAAGAGGAATTGGCATACATGGTAGTAAGGTTCAATTGTACCACTAAACTTTAGGATAAACCCAAGGAACTAGAAGTTATTTTCAGATCAATAATGCCTGATAATTTTGATCATTGGCAAGTTTTCAATAATGATGAGCAAATCGTTTAATTCCTCATGAAGGAAGCTCAACATTTTGAAAATAAAGATGAATACATAAACTATTTAAAAGATAGAATAAATTTAGCTAAAAATCAAATAATTACCAAAAGTACTTATCACACTAGAGATTGTATTCAATCCAAATAATAGTGTAGTAAAATCTAGTATGATAGTAAAAGTATCTTCCTATCACCCCATCCAAATTATTGAACGAAATAATTTGTTTCTTGGCAAGGAATGCAATGAGGAGGAAATATGCTTATTCAAAGAGATTTTTGTGAAGTATGGATTTATCACTATCTAGTCTTATGAATATTTGAAGGTGTACGATAGGAACATCATAGAGCACACTATTAAATTAAAATTCCAATGCCAAGTATTTCAAGTAAAAGCAAATACCTATGAATACTAAAAATGAAGTGGTTAAGAAAAAGGAGTTTCTAAAAATCCTATAGATTCAAATCATCTTCATAATCAAGCACTCCACTTGGGTAGACAACTTGGTACCAATTTGAATTAAAAGTAGAAATAGGTTATGTATTGATTTGAGGAATCTAAAGAGGGCATCATTAAAGGACCACTACCCTCTGCTTCCCATAGATCATATTTTACAAAATATGGTAGGATTGTAAATATTTTTACTTCTAGATAGCTTCTCAAGGTATAATAAAATTTGGATCAAGGATGATGATCAACACAAAACAACCTTTACCACAAAATGGGAGACCTTTGCATACCAATGAATGCCTTTTGGGTTATCAAATTCTAGGGCCACCTTCTAATGAGATATGGACATTGCCTTTACAATACTAGTACATGAAAATATACTTTCTACCTTGATGATTTAACTATATTTATAAAGGAAAGAAGTAAGCTTATTGAACAATTAGGAATTACCTTTAAAAGGTGTAAATATTATTGTATTTTTTTGGTTGATAAACAAAAATTGCATTAATATATGGGTTTTGGAAGGGATCCCAACACCTAAATACATCCAAAATGAAACTGAAGTACATCAGGCTTACTAGCCAACACTGTAAAATCTATCAAAAATGGTAAGCAACCCAAAAAAACAAAAACCAAAGGACTTGCAGGACAAAAGGGATGATCCCATCCTAGATTCCAAGCCCATCCTGTGGGGGGAAGCATTCAATTACTATTAGGGGTGGTGCAAATCTCCTTTACATCCTTAAATATGATACTGAGCTGCGTATAGGCGACACCAAAGTCATTTAACACTTGTTGGAGGATAGTACATTGGGACTTAATAATTTTTGTAGTTGTAGAGAGGGTTGTCATAGAGCTGTACAGGTGACTAAAAAACACATTGTAGAGAGCACCCTTATCATTGGTAACTTTTTCCAATTCTAAAACACCAATGTCATCAGTCTTCATCTCCACCTGAGTAGAAGTTTTTACCACTTCATTAGACTTAGCTAGAGAAGAGACAATTTTTTTGCCTAGTTCACTATTTTTAGCAGGGTAAGCCGAGTTTAAGATTATTCAACCACGTAGAAACATGCATCCAATAAGGTCTAATATTTTGGAGAAGCTTCGATGAAGAACACTTTACTACTCTTAGCTTATGCTTGGATTCTTCCTGAGCCTCAAATTTGATCAAAGGAGCAATAGGGAAGGGTAAATTAGGGATCGAGTCATCATTGAGGACCTCTTGGATGTGGTATTTGCTATTAGAGTTATCGATAAACTTGGTAGGAATGGGGTATGTGGGAGGACAAGAGGGAAAGGTGAAGGGGCAGATGATAGGGGGATGGGTTGAGAGGGACCAAGGGCGGATTGAGAAAGTCCAGGGAAGGCATGGTTAGAGGGACTATGGGGGTAAGGTAAGAAGAAGGGGTAAATGAGATGGAGGGGTGAGGGGGGAGGAGGGAGTAGCAGCGATAAAAGATATTCTAGAAAAAGAATTGAGGGTATGCTTGTAAAGGATGTAGTGCAGGCCCTGGTGGATAGTATAGTGGGATTTCCCAGTGTGAATATTTGTAACGGACAATTTAATGGATATCAAAATATAATTAGGGATGTTACCTCTAAAATGATTCAGAAATAAAATATGGAAGCTATGTAAAGCAGAGTCAATTTTATCAATAGTAAAAAACTAAAGTACAAGAAATATTACTTGATCCTAAGGACCAGGGAGCTTTGTTATTTTAATATCCTCATCAGTACTGAGGATATTCTTACCTTTCTTCAGGAAGAACTTAAGCTCCACTAACATTGAATATTTGTCTTTGCGAATGCTCCTCCCATTCGTAGGGAGGCCTATCACCTCCACCAATATTTGTACATCAATGGTAAACTCAAGGCCATGAATGGAGACACGTCCATCCTCCTAGGTTTTGATGATGGTGTTGGTAATGTCCTCCTCATTACTGATAAATTTTCTCAATAAAGGAAGGTAATTGTAGCTTTTTAGGATATCCTCAACCACAATGTCAAGGTTTAGGATCGAGAGTTTGAGAATTGCCATTGGGAGAATTGGACATAGGGTTTTGAACTTAGGATGTACAAGATGTAAGTGAGGCTGATTGAAATAGAAAGTGTTTGGACACAATATCGATTTAAAAATTCAACCAATACACATGTCAAAGAGTGTGGGATTCAAGGTGCACTGGAGCAATGCAAGGAGCAGAAGGTAGTATTTTATGGGATGTTTACCCGTTAGTGATGCCTGAGCACTGCATGGGAGAGGAACATTGGTGAAGTGATGATTTTCATTGATATGATGGATAATAATGGTGTGGGAAGTTGTAACATCTAGGTTGATATCTTTGTAGTGATTTTCAAGGATCGAATAAATATGAATGCTATTGGAATCATGCTCAATTTTATAAAAGCACATGTGAAAATGCATGGATGTAAATTTCACATGGTGTTGATTGGACAGATCTCGAGGATTAAGTTCACAAGAATTAATTTGTGTGATTGAAGTGAGATAAGGTATCATGGATCTGGCACCCAGGATGATATGGACATTGGAACCCAATACAATGAGTGAAAAGGTCTAATGATGGAGGATCAATGGTGATCAAGGGGGGTAGGGGTGGATAGGGTACATGTGTACCAGTAAGGGAAAAGGGGTGGAGGGTTATTTAAGGGTGAAATAGCAAGGGTGACATGTGGACAGTGATGGCAAGACATCATCTAAAGGGCCTGATACCCAGCATGAGGGTTGGGAATCAAGGATGACCAAGGTAGTCTTGGGATACAATTTCAAGTAGGTATGCAAGGAAATCATTATACCATACATTGAGGTCCTTTGAGAGTGACCCAAATTGGCCAGTGAATGAGTAACTCCATTACCTTCTCTAAACATTTGTTGCACAATAGTATCTGGATGACTAAGAAGGAGCCATATGACTTTAGAATTGATGTTCCTAACCCTCTAGCTAGGGTTCTTGTTGGTTTTAGAATAGTTGATAATGTTTAGCAAGTCTCCTTTGACCACTAACTTGCATTGAAGATCACTTGTGATTAATAATCCATGATAGAGAGCTTTGGCTTTCGCAGCATGGTTGGTGAGGGTGCCAAGATTCTCAACATAGGCAAGGATTATGCCTCCTTCATGGTTTTTTATGATTCCTCCTCCACCAACTAGATTAGGATTACCTCTAGAAGAGCCATAAAAGTTTAGCTTAAGCTAAATTTTGGGGGTGTGGTCCAATTTGAGTTAGCTCTATATTTGTGGTACATGGGTGGGTTGATGGGATCCATGGAGAGGTGGAGAAATGATGCAATGAAGGCTTCAATACTAGGGTTTGGGGGTCTGGAGCATGGGTACAATGAAGCATTTTTAGTGGTGAAGTTAAGGATCCTATTAGCAATCAAGGAGGGATCCCTAGGGAAATTTGAGAAAGCACGATTGTTATGCTCAAGCCAAATTTACCACAAAAAATAATGGAGGCACATTGACCATAGGGATTTGACTTTAGGGTTCTTGAAGGGGTTAGACCATTGGTTAAAAAGGTTAATTTGAGTGTGGGGGTGGGTCTAAGCAATGTTGAAAATGGTAAATATTGAGCTCAAAACCAAGTCAGCAAAAGAACACTCAAGAAAAAGGTGAATGACTGATTTCCACTGGGACATACAAAGATAGCATCAGTTGGGAAGTTGGAGCCCTTAGTTTATGAGGTTATCCAAAGTTAGGATTTTATTTTGGGAAACTAACCAAGAAAAGAACCCAATTTTAGGGATAAGGTTCTTAATCCAAATGGACTTAACGGGGATGTTGAATCAATGGGTTGATCAATCAAGAGGTAGGTATATTTGACCATGAATTGACCATCATCACATTCTTTCCAATTGGGAGATAAGCAGATAAATAGTGAGAGGAATGTATTACAATGCTTTTTTTTGAATATCTGATAGAAAGTTTTTAAGAGTTAGATGTGAGCTCATTTTCAGAACAATATGAGCTTACTAACATCAAAAAATCACCCTACTCTCAGCAAATAAACTCAACATTTTATCCTTTAAAAAAAAAGTCGTAGGGGAATGAGGAAAAAAAACAAAATAGCCCTCAAAATTTGAACTCGCTTGCCACACTTCCAATCCCACTCTTTCAACCTGATGAGTTGCGTTAGTGTTTTTTGTCTTCTCTCTTCATGCTATTACTTTGATTATATAAGAATCTATCAACTCCATGATCGAGGTGAAAAATGTTTTTGCCTCCAACTTTACGTAGCCTCAATGTTGAAGGTGGCACCACCAACGTTACGAGATTCTTTGAACCATGGAACCATGGACTTGTTATGTCGGCAATGGAAAAACGCCTGTTGAGTAGACGTCGCTCACTTATCTTCCTGGAAAAAATAGTCGATAGCTTCAAAGCGTCACTTCTTAGCTTCCCTGCAAAAGAAATATGTTATCACTTAAAACATAGTTTGTGAGGCACTTAGAATGAGGAGGAGGTGGTGTTTTATAGCTTTGAGATTGGTGTTTTTAGAAGAGATTTTGTTCATGATATGGAGAGAACTAACAACTTGACGCCAGTTCTAAAGTGAAGGTTAGCACAAATTTGAAGCAATCATTGGACATCGAGGTTTTGATAGGTGGAACATAGCTAGAAGGTGATTGTTGGATGGGCGCCAAGCTTGTAGCAGTCTTGAAAACTCAGTGGAATAACTCCACATTGGGATCTAGGCAAGTGAAGAGTGCATTAATAGCTCAACACTACTTTCTTGAGTGGAACATTGTAGGTAAAGTGCACGTGTCAGCCAACTCACGTGTGTGACAAAAACAAAGGTGAAGGTTTCCAAGTCTTTAGTGCATATACCAATGTGCTCTCCTTTAGTGCTAGCACCGAGCTACCTTGTGCAACTGCAACTATGTCAAACACCCATGAGATGAAGGTAATGAAGTCCATAATGGTAGTACCAAGTGAGATCAGAGGTGAAGGTCTAACACCTATGAGGCCAGTGTGATGAAGTCCATAGGAAAGAAAACAAGGCAGAGTCCTCTTGATATCCTACAAAAAAACACTGAAGAGATATGCTTTACATTAAAATTCAAGTTGCACAGGCTTGAGAGTAGAGCTTGGTGTCATGGGCACATGATTCAAAGGAAGTGTGACGTCTTGATTGCCTTGCTTTAAGTAAAAAAATGCTTAATAAAATTTGAAGCATGTGCTTTGAATTTTCTTTATACCATATAGGTATAGTTACAACATAATATCAAATGCACTTTCAATTATCTCAAATGAGAAACAAGGCTTGAAAAGTCAGCAACAATAAAAAAAATTGCAGTCATGCTTTGAGAAATACGCAGGAGGCAAGATCCAACTGCCTTTCAACAAAAATCAAATAAGTTGTTTTTGTAGAAAAAAAATCAGTGGCTTATGGATAAAAAGTATGACTACTATAACTCTAAGCAAGCTGAGGTAGTCAAAAGAAACTATCCAAAGAAAGTGAACCAGCTCTATGAAAAACTGAATGCATGCAAAATCTAGCCTAGCTCTGGTACCATGTAGGAATATCGATACTAGATATGCAAAGCATTACTGAAAGATCAAAATTGATTTATTATTCCATGGGATCAACTTTGTATAAATAGCAAAGTTGATCAATGTGGGTCGTTGGATTACAACAACTCAACACATCTGAACTAGTCTAGACTAAGAGTTCAACTAACTCATGGAAGAGCAGTAACTCACGTTAGACTATCCTAGTAGAACTTAAAAGAACAAAGATTTATTCTAATAGATCTTCATTGAATGCATTTCTAATAATGTCTTCCATGATATGCAAATCGATTCTATGATTCATTTTCTTTGAAGTAGAAAACCTTATAACTCCCAAATTTTAAAAATTTACTCAAATATAAATTTTGTAAATTTCAATATTCTAAATTTTGAAATAGAAAACCTTTTAACTCCCAAATATTAAATTTGTAAAATTTCAATAAATAAAATCAAAAACTTTTCTAAAAAAGTTCAAACCTTATAACTCTTTCAAAAGTCGAATCTTAAGAAAAATTGAAACCTTCAACATAATTTAAAAAATTAAAAAGGACTTTATCTCCTTATAACTCCAATAAATCAAATCCTTATTACTCCATTAAATAATCAAATAACTCATAAAAACTTATAACTCCACCTTGATGGTTTTCAAATTAAGTCAACTAAGTATGTCCCTCCAAATATTGAAAATAATACATTAGAAAATAGTAACGTTGGATGTTATGTTAATTGATCAACAATATTCTTGTTGCACTCCTCTTGTTAGACATATCATTACTTGCTTAGAAAACATTTAGGATTTTTATGCTTTAGTTTTCTCTTACACATTTGTTTCCAATGTGCTCTACTCACTATGAATTCAATTGAGATTATACTTTGTCGGTTTGATGCCAATATTCATTTGAATTTGCCCAAGACTTTGCTTTCTCACTTAGGTACCAACATTTCAATTGGTGTAACTCTTGGATCAGAATATGAGAAGATACTTTTGAGTGGCATCACTTTGATCTTGTCTAAATGCTACTAGACTATGCTAGCTTTACGTTTGAACACTTCAATTTTAAACACCTTTTAGATAATGATGCTCTACTATCTCATAATTCTAGATGACTTCTAGTTTGAATGTTTTCTGGATAACTGTTGCAAATAGCACTCTCATAGAACTTATGTCCAGATGACATTTGGAAGAAGGTGCTATCCTAGCTCTTACATTCGGATGAAAGGTGGCACTCTTCTAGTGCATATTTTTAGATGGAATATGACATTCTCCTCGCGCTTATGTCCAGATGATTCAGATGATATTGCACTATGGATTTATCTAGCTTTGCTATATGTCACTACATTATGGCTTTGCCTAGCTTTGTTGCATGTCACTACACTACATATCTTTATAGATTTCTCTTAGTTTTACTATTAGATTATAGACTACTTAGCTTTTCTTTATTATAGTTGAGCTTATATCTCCATTTATGTTGATCGCTTATCTCTACTACTCAAGTTGGCTACTTTCTTTTATTATACATGTTGGTCGCTTATCTTTATCTATGTTGGCCTCTTCTCTCTATATATCTTTAGTTGTTGGTTTCTAATTGTTTCTTTATCTTTATACTTGCTTTCTTATTATCTTAATTGCTTTCTTCTTATTCTCTATGATTTTTTCTTACTGCTTCTTTTGCTATGTCTCTATGCTTTCTTTATTCTCTAAGCTTTCTTTCCTCTATGATTTTTCTTTCCTCTTAGCTTTCTTCTCTTTCATTTTTTTTGCTCTATTTCTC
The DNA here is from genome assembly GCA_028583015.1 of Wollemia nobilis. Lineage (NCBI taxonomy): Eukaryota > Viridiplantae > Streptophyta > Pinopsida > Araucariales > Araucariaceae > Wollemia > Wollemia nobilis. The sequence goes on along the minus strand of JAQPPZ010017035.1, from coordinate 511,591 downwards.
TAATTCATATAGGAAGCTTGTATGATTTAAATCTCTATAAGAATATTTTGAAAACTTCTCCATCCTTGTATGAAGCTTTGAAAAACTTCTCTATCTTATTCTCAATATCTATAGAAATGTTGCTCCTCTATCTATCTAAAAAACTTCAATGTTTTAGGTTGCATCTAAGAACCCAATATAACTCTCCTCCTTGCTAGAGAACCATATATCAATGCTAGGATGGATCTGAATATCCATAAATTTAGACACCAAAAAAGGGCTTTAACAATAATTATTAACCACCCTTAAAGGCCTTTAAGGGTGGTTAGGAACCACCCTCTTAGGTCTAAGATGGTAGATAAAAACCATCATCTTGGGATAAGACCTCTTAGGTATAAGAGGGTGGTTTATAACCACTCTCTTATATCCTAAGAGGGTGGTTATAAATCGCTCTCTTAGACCTAATATGGTGGTTATAAACCTCCATATTAGGTCACCCTAATACTGTGGTTTAAAATCACCGTATTAGGTCTAAGAGGGTGATTTATAACCACACTCTTAGGGTTTCACCTAAAAAAAATAAGGGATAACTCAACTAAAACAACATCGCACTCAGTAGTGGTTTACCTATTTTAGCTAAGGCATCCTTTATTTCTCATGGTTTTTTCATGGACAAGGTAATTTTCCATTGGAACAAAGAGGAGCATAATTTTAAACTACCTCGAAGGGATAAAATTTTCCATGGAAGCATTAGAGTATGTATGAACTCACAATGCACCATTTTGCTATTATAAAGTCTAAAACTTTATTAATTTAATAAATAATGAAAAAATGATAGTAAATGAATAAGAAAACATAAAATACTTGTTATGCAATACTACAAAAGTCTATTCCTATAACTAAACTGATAGACAAATGATAAATTTTTTTTGAAATGTGAGGTTAAGTATGTAAGAATCCCTATAGATGAGTAAGTATACCCAAATACAATAGGAATACATCAAAGGAAAAAAATAAGAGAGAGAAGAAAGGTAATGCACTAGATCAAAGTACTATATAAAAATATGCTAGTTAATGCATAAATATGTTTGGTGAGAATATCTAAACCAAACAATAAAATATATAACAAAAAAAAGTAAATGAGTAGCGATAACAGCTAGATAAAATACCTAAACATAAAAGTGTTTCAATGGTTATGGTAATATGAGATTAACAAACTAAGCACAATAAAAAAAGCATAAATAAAGTAACAAATTTTTTTTAGTAATCCTACATTAGAAGAAAAAATTAAGAGAAAGAAGAAATATAATGCACTAGATCAAAGTGTTATGTAAAAATATACTAGCCAATGCATAAATAAGTTGTGTGAGAATATCTAAACTAAACAATGAAATATATAATAAAACAATATATGAGCAACGATAACAAATAGATAAAATTCCTAAACATATAAGTGTTTCAATGGTTATGGTAATATGAGATTAACAAACTAAGCACAATAATACAAGCAGAGTCAGGTAACAAAACATTTCCAATAAAAATGAAGTGTTAAAAGCTATTAAATAATAATAGGGAAAATTAAAAATACTAGAAAAATAAAAATTTAATGATGTATGTAAATTATAGGGTGATAATAACAATAAACAACAAAATATTAACAACTATAAAAATAAACAACAATATTAGGTAAATTGTAACACTCACCTACTATGGTTGAATTACACAATAGGGAATACACCATCCACCTTAGAATACCTTAAGGTTGGGTCAGGCTCTATCCTTCCAAATTCACTTAGCCTTAACATGCCCAATAGCACTTCAACCCATCATCATGGTAATTTATCTCCTTAACAATAAACCATAACCCATTGGCCATGGAAAAGTTACAGATAAAATAAAAAGAATAGACATTTGGAAGTAAAATAGAGCTTTTATGTTGCTATAGGATATGTTTCAATATGAAAATGATAATATTACCACTGAGCAATTCAAGTCACCAAATATTATAGGTTTTTCTTCATCTATTCAATCCATTAAAAACACATGGGAAATAAATAAAATAATAACATAGATACAATGCAGCTACTCTAATTTCAGGGATGGATATGAATCATTTTAAATAGAGCAATGAGAAGAAAAACATGCAAGCAGCTTCTTTAATATTAGGGATGGATATGAACCATTTTAAATAGGATCCAAAGAAACCCATTGGAACATATAAGAAACAAGGGGCCAACAAGTAGTCAAGCACTAAGTAGCACAACAAGTTCTACTTTTCAGGATGCCAACCTTAGCTAGATAAAAGTTTCACATCTGAGTTAAAATATTTTCTATATATTTTCTTGTCATATTCTAATAGAAGGTAAATAGCCTTTAAAAATTGTTGTTATATCAATCTTGTTGGAAAGGTCTTATATATAACATGCACCCATTCAATGACTCTTGAGGATTGATATTGTGAAGAGAATCAATATCTTTTTCCATGGTTGCCAACAAGGTAAATTGTAACAAACACCTACTATGGTTGAATTACACAACATGGAATACACCATCCACCTTAGAATACCTTAAGGTCGGGTTAGGATCTATCCCTCCAAATTAACTTTGCTTTAACATGCACCATTTTGCTCTTATGAAATCCAGACCTTTATTAATTTAAGAAAGCATGGAAAATTGACAATAAATGAATAAGAAAACATAAAATGCTTGTTAAGTAATCTTACAATAGTCTATTCCTACAAATAAATCGATAGGCAGATTACAAGAGATTTCTGAAATGTGATGTTAAGTATGTAAGAATCCCTCTAGAGGAGTAAGTATCTTTGAATGCAATAGGAATACATCAGAGAAAAAAATAAGAGAAATAAGAAAGGTAAAGCACTAGATCAAAGTGTTATGTAAAAATATGTTGGTTAATGCATAAATATGTTGTGTGAGAATATCTAAACTAAAAAATGAAATATATAACAAAAAAAGAAATGAGTAGCGATAACAACTAGATAAAATACCTACACAAAAAAGCGTTTCAAGAATTATGGTAATATAAAATTAAAAAACTAAGCACAATAAGACAAACAGAGGTTAGGTAACAAAAAGTTTCCAGTAATCCTACATCAAAGGAAAAAAATAAGAGAAAGAAGAAAGGTAATGCACTAGATCAAAGTGTTATGTAAAAATATGCTAGTTAATGCATAAATATAATGTGTGAGAATATCTAAACTAAATAATAAAATATATAACAAAAAAGTAAATGAGCAACGATAACAACTAGATAAAATGCCTAAACACATAAGTGTTTCAATGGTTATGGTAATATGAGATTAACAAACTAAGCACAATAAGACAAACATAGGTTAGGTAAAAAAAAATTCCAGTAAAAATGAAGTGTTAAAAGCTATTAAATAATAATAGGGACAATTAAAAATAATAGAAAATAATAAAAATTTAAAATATGCATGTAAACACAAGATGATAATAACAATAAACAACAAAATATTAACAACTATAAAAATAAACAACAATAGAAAAATATTAGTAACAAAAAAATACTATAAATGCATACAATCAATATGGTCCTCGGTATACCATGTTACAAATAATTTTACACTTGATAGATGACCACATGCATACTATCCTATGGGACATGGCAATAAAAAATGTATGCATGTATAAAAGACCATGATAAGCAGTCATACAAATCCTTGGGTGTTGGAAATTCTTTACAGCTTGTAGATAGTGTTAGTTAAAAGAATCTTAATTTCAATAGGCTAAAACTTGCCAGTCATATCCCATTTTGAGAAAAGGAAAAGCCAAAACAAATTTCATGTGGATTGAGGTACCACAACGAGCATTATAAGAATTGATTTAATGACTTAGCTTGATACTAAAACTTACCTTTTTGGATCTACAACAACCATCATGGCACTTATATTAAGTGAGAAAAGGAAGAGTCAAACCAAAGTTTATATGGACTGAGGTACCACAAAGAGCATTCTGAGACTTGATTCATTGACACATATTGGCACTAATACTTACCTTTTCGGATCTACAACAACCATCATGGTACTTAAATTAAGAGAGAAAAGAAAGAGCCAAACCAAAGTTCATGTGGATTGAGGTACCATAAAGAGCATTATGAGACTTGATTCATCGACTTAGCTTGGCACTAATACTTGAATTTTTCAATCTGCAACAATGATTTGAGATAGAAACTATCAACATATGCACTTGGTATATTTCTTGTTCAACTTAAGCATCTTGTTGCCTACCAAGTGAGATATTCAATGATATATTCTAAAGGTATCTTGCATAAGACAAAGAACTCCATGCCATGTACTAGTGTCCCTACATAGTGGACACTACTATATGAAGCCAATATCTCATGTAGGCTCAATACCTTACACACATTGGACAAAGTGAGTTAGAAGTATGGTTGAAAAGAAGTTGCAAACTTTATTGTTAAAGAATAAGACTAAGAATATATCAACCTAGCAACATCCGAGGAACATAAAACTTGGTAGAATTTGACAGTCTTATTCCCAAACATGGTTAAGTACACAAACTATAATATTTTCCATATAAATTTCTAAAATTGAACACTATTGAATCAAGTTAAAGAATATTTAAAAAAAAAAACTACTTATTCACAAAAGCCCTTCCAATTAGTTAAAAATAGGGCCACAAAAATGCATATCCTTTTCCATTTTTCTCAAGACCATTCAAAAATTGAAGAGTTGATAGACATCAATCAAAAGAATCCAATAAGCATTTAACTTGATTACCCTAAAACTCAATAGAATGAAGGATTAGAAAAATATTATTTCTGATGAAAGAGGAAGTTGGTAATCATTTAACCAACATGTTTCTCATCTCAAACAAGGTAGAGAGACAACTATTATAATGATATGTTCTCTTTCTTCATTATAAAACAACATTAGTTAATAAAGGAATTTAAAATGTTGAAGCTTAGCATTACACACAATTTATTTTGAATAATATATGGAATATTTTCTCTTAGATTACTGGATGAAAACCAAGTTATTATTTATGAACAACAATGATCTATTGCACCTCTTACATGTACAAAAGCAAGAAAGAAATAAATTAGTTATGATTATATATGTAAATGGAAAATTCTTATTTCAAGTGCAATTCTTATTTATAGATATAGGTGAATGGATAACCTGAGCCCTCCATATAATGGGCAGATGTCTAAACATCCCTACCCACCCCAACCATCAGATATGAGGTGAGAGGGTATCTTGAGACTCTTGTTAGATACATAAATATCCATCTATGCAAATCAAGTACTACTACTAAGGACTAGGACTAAGATTCAAACCTTCTTGTATCTGACTGGCCAACCTCATGCTCAAGATACCTACTCGCCTCACTCCTAGCTTGGCTACCCATTATTTGTAAATAATGTTTGATATAGGCCAGGCAATGAAGGAGCCCACAACATCCTTCATTGTGGCCATCTCATCATTCCTTCTAAACAAGATTGTTTCCTCTTTATGGATGACGTGCATATTGAATTTCCAATAATCTTCATCCAAACATTGACCATGTACAAGGTCTTTAGGGTTAGTATTGATCACCATGCCTTTGACCACTACGTTATCCTTATGGATCTGAGTCAAGTAGCATTCTCTTCTCTCAGTTTGAGTGATCGATGTTGTTTTCAGTCCCTACATGGAAAATCAACAGCCTAGATAAATTCACTGTATAGCATACAATACAAACTAAGTCAACCATTTTATATTTGAAATAATAGTCATACCATTGATGACTCTGGCCTAGAAGGTAATGAGCATCTACATGTACCTTGATCACCACCACCAATATTGTGTCCAATTGTAGGGGTAGCATGTAGTGATGTTGCCTATGGAATTATATGCAAGGGATCATTACAACTTTAGGGGTGCAACATGTAAACATTTCAAATATGAAATCATGAAAAAACTGACACACCTCTATCTATGAAAGTTGTGTCAAAATATCTTCAATATTTTTATCTTTCTTTGCAAGCTTCTCTTCCATATTTTTTCTCTCTCTACAAGCTTCTCTTCCCACTTTTGCTCTTTCTCTACCATATGCTCTTGCATCTGGTGCAACTTCTGTATGTAACCCTTGCTAGAAAATAGAGTAGTTGGTGATACTCCTTTGTCGACACCTCAAACCCGACCCGATATTTCAGATCCTAAAACCTTGGTGAGGACATCATCCTTAATACATTGATTTATGGAGCTCACAAATAATATTTCATCATCCAATTTTTTTGGCAACATCACATGCATAGTTAATTGGTAACATGTTAAAAAAATAATTGATATAACAATGGTTTGAAGTTCAACGTATTGCTATTTCCAAGGGAATGTCACTTATGATTGTCTCTATAACTTTTGGTGAAATAGGAACCCCATCCTTCTTTGTATGAGCTGCCATCCACACAATTGCCCTTGGTAGTGGAGTTTCCGCATTTGATTGGCTCTTCCTCTTCGAGATATATAGTTGGAGAGACATGGGGATAATTCATACGATAAAATAATAGAGCTATGTTTTTCACATATAATGGATGAGTATGATAGAATACCATTTCATGCTCTAGTCGAGCATATCCTCTTCGAATGCAAGTGTGCATGATGGATTGGTGAGATCTATTTTATTTTTCCTTTGCCTCACCACCTACAATACAATGAAGAAACCAATATATAAATTCATTAGGGAGAGCAAGGTCAGAAAAATTCACATGAACATAACAATGATATGAACTACCATAGCATATTGGTTGGTACTTACCTTAAAGTCAGTGTTGCTCCTACCATTCACAAAGGCTTCCCAATATTTTTGTGATACACAAGGTGGGGGATTAGCAATTCTATCTTCATCATTATCATACTTATCATAGTGCTTTTTCATAAGTTGATGCTTATGTTCACACCATTGCTTATCCATGGTCATGAAGACCCATTTCTTCATTGTGTCCAAAATGATATATTTTTTTTGCATCAAACTAGTATCTTATTAGATGCAACATTTATATAAGTATTCAAAAATGGACACTGTGAACTCCATTTGCTAGAAATTTATTGTAATATGTGTCCATAACTGGTTTTTAACTTCCACTGGGATTGATCTCTAGTCTGTATGGGTGATAGGGACAATCTCCCTCACAATCACCCCCAAGTAAGATGCAAACTTAATAGATTTTTTTCCTATGGGATATCCATTTAGATTGCAAATTATCTCCACCTTATCTGTGTTTCTTGACTCTGTTGCACATCTTGTTGAATCTCTCTTTCTATGATATTCAATGTTTAAAGTGTGTGATGACCTGGCATCAACACCTATAATATTGACACCATCCAAACATCATTATGCCATATAGTATGACAACAACGAGTAACCCAATATCATGAGCAAATTTCTTGTGCGGTCTATGTACCTTCTTCATTAGCCAAAGCATTTTTAGCCTCATTTCGAGTATTCTTGCCATTTTATTCATTTATGTTATGGGTCACCTCCTTATCTTCCTCGTTAATAGAACTCTATAGCTAGTATCTTCCACTAGTTGCTACAATACACCATAGTCGACGACAAAACCACGATCAATTCTAATATACCTAGGTCAACCACTATTGAACAATACTATCAAATTTCAAGTACTTACTAACGTGCGAGGCATCTATCACTGACTCTTGATTTATTGTGATAGGCTCAACTACCCATGGTGTCTTTCTTGGTCTTTTTTTTTCATATTGCCTTATGTACTCTCTCTAGACTCTGACTCAATATGAAATATTAGCAAATTAGAAGAGATATGTACCAACCTTATGCACTCTCTCTGGACTCTAACTCAATATGAAATATTAGCAAACACTACGTATTTAGAAATATTGGAACAATATAATACATATTTTTTCTAAAAAAGTTCTTTTCTTTCAACTAACTCTTCTAAGATAAAAAGTAGAAGAAGTTGCTACAAAACAAAAGGAAGAATCCTTAGCTAAAAAAAACTAGAAGGGTTAGTTGAAAGAAAAGAACTGGTTTTAGAACAAAATAAAGAGCCATGGTTAAATCTATCTCCATTAGCATTAGTTGTTGTTACATCAAAGCTTTCAACTACAAATAGTTTCAGAGCACCAAAAATGAAGACTGCGTCTTCATCAGACAATACATACATAGTCCAACATACACACATGGACATAGACATAGATGACAAGATTTTTGTGTATGAGGATACCCTAGAATATCTATGGAGGAGTCAAGTTGTCAAGATTTCCACAATTTTTGTGATTACTTGGTTGTTTTGCAACATTGATGTGATTGTACCTCATTGGCTCCTTTGGTCTCTTTCAAAATTTAGAGGTAAATGTAGGATGTCTGTATGATATTATATTTTTATGCACTTCATGGAACTTAATCATGTTTTTCATATATTTTTAGCTATTTGGGAGCATTATCACTATGTAACTTAATCATGTTTTTCATATATTTTTAGCTATTTAGAAGCATTATTGCTAGTCCTATTTGTTAGAAAATAAACAACTTTTTTACAATATCTATAGTTACCATGACTTACTATTAAGGCACATTAAAAGGATTATGATGGGGATTATTGTACATTGTTATGAAGAAGAAAGGAGGCATGAAGATAATAAATTGCAATCTATGTTGGTTGGAGAAATAGGGAAGCTCTTTTAAGGATATCTGGGTTTAAATGTTTTGTAGAGGTCAGAAGTTCCTAAGTTCATTTGGAAATGGTCTTACTTTTATGTGTTTTGTTTGTGACTATCATATCCTATGCATGGTTGGGATGAATACTTTGCACTATATAGCATATTCTTTATAATTAGATATTTTTGTAACAAGTTTGGAAGTCAAAAATGCAATGGCCTCAATGTGGTGTGTGAGTCTCTCCTACATGATTTGGTTCATGGTATGGATTTTACTAGAACTAAATATAAATATATAAAATATAAGGGTTGGAAATATTTATATGTTTTGCAGCTAATGCCTTTGTTGTCAAAATTTATCCATGTTTGTATGTTGGTGGGGATGTTTTGACATAGCTCTAATAATGATGATATGGAGTCTCTCTGTCTCTCTCTCTCACATACACACACACATATGGGGGGTGAAGGATTTTGCTTGTATCATATGTATGTGATGAAATTCTACTCAATCACTAGGGGATATTGGTGATTAATCATCCTCATGAACCCATATTGTGAGGACAAGAGTATGGTAATCCTCAAGCCCATAAAGGACTATTCTCAGTATGTGCCATTATATGTTCATTGTTGTTGTCACATTGAAAATTTTGTTCATAATTCATGGCTTCAACAACTTTTTCATATCCTTCTTACCAGTATTTTATACTAGAAACCAACATGCCCTATAAAGAGAGTTTCAACAAATAGCTAAATCATCTATAGTGGAGAGATATATTGACATGCTAAGTATCAAGTTTGGGACATCCACGTTCTCTTTATGGGCTTGGTAGGTCCATAGACCTTGACAATGAGCATAACCAAGAACAAAGCAACCAAATATGTTCTCCAAGTATGTAAGAACAACTCTAATTTCCATTTCCAAAAATAACCATTATTTTTTTTTAAAATCTCATAAGACAAATAAGGAAATACATTGCATCCTCCCTTAATTTCAAATCAACATATTTAAAATAATTATAGCAGTAGTGAAACTTCTTATTACATCAAGAGTAGTGAAACTTGTGCACATTATCACATTACATATTTGCACACTTACATACATGATACTTGTGCACATTCTCTTAATCTATACTTGTATTGTAACTTACATGACACTTGTGCATTTCTTGCACATTGCACTCTTACATGATGATTGTGCATTTCCTACATATTGACAGTTACATGAAATTGGAAATATAAATCACACTCTAAACTACAAACTCAACCCTAATCTATTACATATTTATATTTGTACCATGAAGGTACCATGTAGGTACATTAGCATGTACTAAATAATGAAATATTCCTCAATACCCCCTTGCATTACAATATATATATATATTTTTAAGCGAAAAACCCCTTGTTATACACCGTAAAAGTCACCCGAGAGTCACACCCAACCCTGCCCGCACCAACATTATCAATTGGATTTGGATACCCAATTCAGCTTTTTGGTAGGGTGGAGATTTGAACCTAGGACCTCCCTTGGAGGATTTCCCTCTCCTCTCCAACTCACCTACAACACCTAGGTACATTAAAATATTTGGTTATTAAATAATTTAGTCTTTAATATTGATCTTCATATTTATTTTCAATCTTAAAGTGACTTTGCATTATTCATGAACCTCTGCTTGAGAATCATCTTCAGCTTTAGTCTACCTCTTTATGTCTTTATCTAAATATTTAGTATATGATTCTTCTTTGGTTTTGTATCTAAGTTTTTCATTAGTCTTCTTTGTATGTTGTCCTCTCTTCTTCTTTTTTCCTCTTCTCTTCTTCATATCTAATGTGATGTACCTAATGATATGCCTTCTAAACATTGATTTAGTTAATCATCACACTAATACAACATTGATTTCAGTGATTCCTCATTGAATTTAACATAATATTTATTCAAGTTGTATGTGCTATATTTCTTTTATTGTTTTTTTTCTTGAAAGATATTAAATATAATTAAGGACAAATACATCATTAAGTATTCTTTTGATGAAAGTAGAATGGTGTTTTGTGAATTCCACAATGTTCTAAAAAGTTTTCCATGAAGATGGCTTATTATTGTTGTGAAATTTTCATCTTTTGAATCTTAGAAATAATGATAGATTTTATTTTAAACCATTTTTCATTTGTTTCTTTCCATAAAAATCATATTTTAAACTTTGAGAATAAAACTTAAGCCTATGCATAGCGACGAATCTACAAAAATTCATGAATATTAGCATCTTTAGAAATGCAATTTGGCAAAATTTTGGGACCCTAGACGTCGGCCTATTCGCCCAAATTTTTTGGGTCCAAAACATTTTAGGGGTCGACTCACCGCATGTTGATAATAATATTACCAAAAAATATATAAATCGCCAGCACTTCTACCTAAACTAAGGACCATTTTAACCTTAAAATTATAAAAATTTTAAATTATCCCGCCAAATTTACCTCTTATAGTAGTATATAAACATAACATGACAACCATACCCATACAACTAAAATATTAGAGTGTGGTTCATGTATGCTAGATCGTGTACTGAATGCAAAATAGATCAGATGCAAAAGTGCACTCGGACCATATCTAGAGCACCTTTTACACCCGACTTGTAATATAGATGTAAAAGTGCACTATCCGGACCACTTTATAAACTTGGATGACATCCAAACCACTTTTTGCACCAGGATCACATTTGGACCACTTTCTACACCTGGGTCGCATTTGGGGAATTTTGCATCTGGTCCCGAGTGTAGAAAGTTATTCAAATGTGGGTTGGATGTAGAAATTGGTCTAGATGAGTGTTGGATGAAAAAAGTGGTCTAAATGTAGGTCGAATGTAGAAAGTGATCTGAATACGGTTCAGTTGCATAAATTGGTTTGGATGTAGGTCAGGTGCAGAAAGTGGTCTGGATGTGGTTCGGTTGCAGAAAGTGGTTCAAATGTGGGTCAGGTGTAGAAAGTGGCTCGAATGTGGGTCAAGTGCAGAAAGTGTTCCGGGTGTGGTCCAGGTGCAGAAAGTGGTTCGGGCACAGGATGGTTGTAGAAAGTGGTCCAAGTGTGACATAGGAAGCAAAAAGTGATGTAGAGGAAAAATGGAATTTCAAGGGCTCCAAGGCAAGAAATAAAAAATGACTCTTTCTTTCTTTTTTTTAGACCTTCTCACAACCACAACCAAAAATTCAAAAAACCAATATGACTTGATGTTTTTCAACCCATCAAAAACTCCACAATTAAGCATGCTCAACTACAGTTGTACTCGTATGGGTGATGTCCTAAGAAGTTCTAGTTTTGCACCCTCTAAACTATTTTTTTTCCTAGGTTATAACCCAAGTTCATCAAGACCCTGTTTTGCACCCAGTATGCATCTGGGTTCTGTTTCACAATCGATTTATGGTTAGGCCCTATTTTGCACCTGATCTGATCAAAATAGTCAAATTTACCACTATTTTATAATTTTTGGTAAAAAATTAAGGTAATTCGCCATGTCTCCTACTTGAATTTGGTTAGGATTTGCCTAGATTTTGAAAGATATTTATCTTTTTTTTATAATTACATTTTGGATCCAACCCCTTATGCATAACCCTACTTAAGCTTGTTCACCATTTCTTCACGATCTTCATTGAATACATTTCTAATAATATCTTCCATGATATGCAACTCAATTCTATGATTCATTTCCTTTGAAGTAGAAAACCTTATAACTCCCAAATTTTAAAAATTTACTCAAATATGAATTTTACAAATTTCAATTTTCTAAAATTTGAAGTAGAAAACCTTTTAATTCTATAATATTAAACTTGCAAAATTTAATAAAAAAATCAATAACTTTTCTAAAAAATTTCAAACCTTATAACTACTTCAAAAATCAAATCTTAAGAAAACTTGAAATCTTCAACATAATTTAAAAAATTAAAAAGGACTTTATCTCCTTATAACTCCTTCAATAAATCAAATCCTTATTACTCCATTAAATAATCAAATAACTCATAAAAAATTATAACTCCACCTTGATGGTTTTCAAATTAAGTCAATCAAGTATGTCCCTCAAAATATTGAAAATGGCACATTAGAAAATAGTAACGCTGGATGTTATGTTAATTGATCAACAATATTCGTGTTGCACTCCTCTTGTTAGACATGTAATTACTTTATTGGAAAACATTTAGGATTTTGATGATTTAGATTCCTCTTACCCATTTGTTTCCACTATGGTCTACTCACTATGAATTCAATTGAGATTATACTTTGTCGGTTCGATGTCAATATTCGTTTGAATTTGACCAAGACTTTGCTTTCTTACTTAGGTACCAACATTTCAATTGGTGTAACTCTTGGATCAGAATATGAGAAGATACTTCTGAATGGTAGCACTTTGATCTTGTCTAAATGATGCTAGACTATGCTAGCTTTATGTTTGAACACTTCAAGTTTAAACACCTCCTAGATAATGGCACGCTACTAGCTCGTAATTCTAAATGAATTCTGGTTTGAATAATTCTAGATAAATTTTGGAAATAGCACTCTCATAGCACTTATGTCCAGATGACTTTTGGAAGAAGGTGCTCTCCTAGCTCTTACATTTAGATTAAAGGTGGCACTCTCCTAGTGCATATGTTTAAATGGAATATGACACTCTCTTAGCACTTATGTCTAGATGATTCAGATAATACTGCACTATGGCTTTGCGTAGCTTTACTATATGTCACTACATTATGGTTTTGCCTAGCTTTGTTGCATGTCGCTACACTACATATCTTTATAGCTATATCTTAGTTTTACTATTAGCTTATAGACTACTTAGATGTTCTTTAATATAGTTGAGCTTATATATCCATTTATGTTTATCACTTATCTCTACTACTCAAGTTGGCCACTTTCTTTTATTATACATGTTGGTCGCTTATCTTTATCTCTATTGGTCTCTTATCTCTATATATCTTTGGTTTTTGGTTTCTAATTGTTTATTTCTCACTATACTTACTTTATTATTCTCTTAATTGTTTTCTTCTTCTTATCTATGATTTTTTCTAACTGCTTCTTTTGCTATGTCTCTATGCTTTCTTTCTTCTCTGAGCTTTCTTTCCTCTCCGAGTTTTCTTTCCTCTCAGATTTCTTCTTTTTCTTTGTTTTTGCTCTATTTATCTAATTCATATAGGAATATTGTATGATTTCAAAATCTATAAGAAAATTTTGAAAACTTCTCCATGTAATGTCCTACCCCTTTCGAAGACAAAAAAAAAATTGCCACCAAAAGAGCCAGGTTTCGATCTTGGGTTCCAAACTGAAAACTTGAGTGTCTTGTTTGCTGATTTGGGTTATTCAGTGTTTTGTATGTTTGGAGATCATATGAACATTCAATGTACTAACTCCAATTTTCAAATATCATATTAACTCATGAATTTTCAACAAGACATTTTGACAAACATTTGTCATGCATACTCAGAAATAACAGGGCAGCTCTCAAGAATGGATCACAACTTGAAAACTATCAATCCAAATGCTACCAAATTCGAACACTAGCTTCTTCCAATATAGATAAACAAACCCAATAAAGGAAATTGCATTAAAAGGAGTATACCCGGAATTGTGAAGGTCTGATACAAATCTGGAAATGTTCATCAACACACAGAAATCTTCATTTTTTTATCATAAAATCCAATTTACAAACTTCTCCAGCATACAACTTATGTTTTTGAATACCCTTTTTGGAGACAATAACAAAGCATGTAAGAAATCCTCCAAAGACTAGGCGTTTGGACCTAGGCAAGCAACTCGTCCCCCAAGAAATGTACGGCCATGCCAAGAGCATGTACGACTGCTAATAAACACTACAAAAATCCAATGAAAGTCTCCAAAACCTGCAGAAAAGGTGGCGGCTAGGTCTGTAGTTGCAAGTAGATCTCAAACTTCAACAAACCATTGCTGAGTGTGCATCCAAATCGCTCTATTTTGGCCCTAGATGGTACGACCAGCTGAAGGAGTGAAGTGCAAATGAAATGGAACAAACCCTCTCCAATCTGCTCAACAATATCTGAAAATATCACCTTTATCAGCTCAATTGCATCCACTGAGTATGAATGCTCATTAACCAATCTAAAGGTATCTTTCAACCTCAAGATATGGTGTCCTTGTATGTGGTTTTCATCACAATACAAGCCTGGAATGACTGAAATCTTGCAACCTGCAAGTCTCACACAATAAGCTTCAAGAATAATAGTCAAAGATGTCACAATCAACTCTTCAATGCCACTTTTATCCTTTCCCAAAGCTGGTTGATCCATTCACTTCTTGAATGTGGGATAATTTGTCTTTCCAAATGCTACGTTGCACCTTGAAGGCATTCTTTTTACCATAAATTGTAATATATTTCACTTATTACTTTCCAAGGAGACCATACCACTTTTATGACATTAGAAATATGAACTTTATAAAATCCCCTTTAATTCAAGTGGTTACATGACCCCTTTTAAGATTAAATTAATGCCCAACATTAATATATTTAACTTTTATATTTAAATATAACATTATAAATCTTCGGGCATTAAAATTATTGCTCTCCCAACATCCAACCACCAAACAACTTACGAAAATGAATACCCATTAAGCCGAAGATGCCAGTCGTACTTTTCATTTCTCGAGAATCCAACCCTAACTGACTTACTAAAAATAGTAAGTCTCTGAAAATACTGCCAAAAATGGTCCTGAAAGCTGACAACTATGAATGCAGATCATCCAACAATATCTCCATAACACCTAGTGGTTCCTAAACACTCGACATTGCCTACGGAACCTTATGAATAGGCAAGTCCATATTACGCTCTGTTAGCTGACTAGGATGGGGACATTACAGTCCTCCCTCCTCGAGATTGCTTGTCCTCAAGCAATCCAATCTCAAAACATGACAATCTCAAAAATAATTGCCATGCAATCCCTGGATCCCAGATGAACCGATGAGCTTCATATCTCCAATCGAGATAAATCCTGCACTCGCTGACCCTCTGCAAGTGTCATCTCGTGTAGTCCTCTATCCAGAAGTGCAATCAGTCTCTGAAATAGTTCAACCAACTCACAAGTAAACTGCTCTCCACAATCCCGGTCAAGCTCTGTCACCACACTGAAACCGAGCATATCCTCTAAGTCCCAAATCAACATCCTGTCAGAACTAACACGCTGACGCTGCGCCACTCTGATCAAAACCAGAAGCTCATAGTAACACAACCACACACACCTCATCTGTATTCCCAGAATGACAACACCCCAAACTAGACTGAAAAACCGGTGTGAGAGGACAAGTAAATCAAGGACGGTAAGTTGAGGAGATGCTGGAATCAACCCCCCAACAACTCCCAACAACCAAAGTAACCGATCCCTGACCAAAAAATCTCTCCAATATTTCTGTTGACATAAGATTGGAGTTAATCGGTTGCTAATCCACAACCGAACAATAATGACCCATCTGGGAGTCTGAACTAACTCCCGCCACCAAATAGCCAATGGAAGTGACATCAAGGCACGATCTCCACAGATCACTGACCTCCATGGGCACACACCTCCCGGATCCCATGGGCCAAAGAATATCCTAGCAGTCATGTCAACTGCCAACTCGGTGAAACAACAACTAAACCACTGACAACTACCTGGATCCCAAATCCATATGTGGTCCCCTGCCATATCGCCCGAACCAAGGAAAAATCCAAGATCCAACACCGAAATATCATAACTGCATACAAGCGAAGAGTTGTTCAGCCATAACTCTGTCTCTGCACTACATCCATCATGTTGAACCAAACAATCATCCCAACAATGAATCACCTTACCCTCTAATGAAGAAGGCATCTCATACCCCAGTGAAGTATACAACCCGCTATAACCATCTTTCAACCCACCACTATGTGTCATCCGAAAAAAGGTCCACTCATCTACATGTGGGCTGAAATCAAAATGACTAGCATACCTCACTATACAATCCATATGAACCTCACCAACTGAACCCCTGTGAAGCTCCAAAGAATCCCCTGAAGTATGGCTCGCATCATCATCCTCAGGATCGGAATCAGGTAATGTACCATCATCTACTGCACCAAATGAGGAAGTAGCATCCATTAAAGAAAGCATATCATCACTCCGCTTATGCTCATACTGATCGACTTGAGTGAATGCGGAATCATTATTACTAATCAATCCTTCCTCACGTCCAATCTCATGTATCCCCTCAATCAACTGCTTAACCACCATAGTATCCGAATTAGTCTCTGAATCATGTGAAGTGGATGCAACAGATGACTGACTTTTCGCTGTGAAAAGGGAGTGATGAGCTAAACTCAACTCAAGACAAAGCTCATCAATCTCCTCATCTTTCCGAGTGAGCTCTCGGGAAGTCTGCTCTACAAACCGCATAACCCGATCCCTATCAGATAATAGCCTCAAGTAATCTGATTTGATTACCTCTAATGCTCGCTTGATGGCCTGCAAATCTGTAGCAGTAGCTCCAACTGTCAACTGGTGTCGTCTCTCTCCAAGCTGGGTTGTCTGATAAAGGCATTCAACAAACTCATGTGTGCTATTCAAATGTGTCAATGTGTGGACAACCTGCTCATCTGTAACCTGTATGTGATCCTGCAATGAACTGGAATCATCAACACAAAATAAACTCTCAGGTGTATCCTCCAATGCACAATGATCAATCTTAGGCCCTTTCACTGCACTGCACTCACCAACCTCATACTCTGAAGTGATGACAGAACTATGCTCATCCTCTGAATCACCAACTACATCAACAACTGAATCCTCAACCACAAGATCAGCGTGCTCATCAATACACACCTCTCCAATATCCAACACACAAGATGAAGTGACCTCATCCTCATCAATTACTATTGCTGCTTTGTTTTCCCCATCAATACAAGAATCAACCTGAACCTCGGTTATGCATGAAACATTCTCTAAATTTTCAACCTCCTTGTTGTCCTCTTCGTTGTCCACAACTGTGCTTGGCTGCAATGAGTCGTTTCCCTTTGTCCCTATTTTTATTCCAACTGCTAATGGAGGCTTCAACCACTTAGGATGATGTTCTATTATTGTTGTAAAAAACTCATTTTGTTCTTGAAATTTTTGCATCAGCTCTATCATGAGTTCCTGGATAGTAGCCATTACCAACACACTACTGCAACTTTGTAACCCTCAGGCTGGCAGGATAAGCTGAGCTCTGATACCACTGTAATGTCCTACCCCTTTCGAAGACAAAAAAAAATTGCCACCAAAAGAGCCAGGTTTCGATCTTGGGTTCCAAACTGAAAACTTGAGTGTCTTGTTTGCTGATTTGGGTTATTCAGTGTTTTGTATGTTTGGAGATCATATGAACATTCAATGTACTAACTCCAATTTTCAAATATCATATTAACTCATGAATTTTCAACAAGACATTTTGACAAACATTTGTCATGCATACTCAGAAATAACAGGGCAGCTCTCAAGAATGGATCACAACTTGAAAACTATCAATCCAAATGCTACCAAATTCGAACACTAGCTTCTTCCAATATAGATAAACAAACCCAATAAAGGAAATTGCATTAAAAGGAGTATACCCGAAATTGTGAAGGTCTGATACAAATCTGGAAATGTTCATCAACACACAGAAATCTTCATTTTTTATCATAAAATCCAATTTACAAACTTCTCCAGCATACAACTTATGTTTTTGAATACCCTTTTTGGAGACAATAACAAAGCATGTAAGAAATCCTCCAAAGACTAGGCGTTTGGACCTAGGCAAGCAACTCGTCCCCCAAGAAATGTACGACCATGCCAGGAGCAGGTACGACTGCTAATAAACACTACAAAAATCCAATGAAAGTCTCCAAAACCTGCAGAAAAGGTGGCGGCTAGGTCTGTAGTTGCAAGTAGATCTCAAACTTCAACAAACCATTGCTGAGTGTGCATCCAAATCGCTCTATTTTGGCCCTAGATGGTACGGCCAGCTGAAGGAGTGAAGTGCAAATGAAATGGAATTGTTGTCTTCAAACCCTCTCCAATCTGCTCAACAATATCTGAAAATATCACCTTTATCAGCTCAATTGCATCCACTGAGTATGAATGCTCATTAACCAATCTAAAGGTATCTTTCAACCTCAAGATATGGTGTCCTTGTATGTGGTTTTCGTCACAATACAAGCCTGGAATGACTGAAATCTTGCAACCCGCAAGTCTCACACAATAAGCTTCAAGAATAATAGCCAAAGATGTCACAATCAACTCTTCAATGCCACTTTTATCCTTTCCCAAAGCTGGTTGATCCATTCACTTCTTGAATGTGGGATAATTTGTCTTTCCAAATGCTACGTTGCACCTTGAAGGCATTCTTTTTACCATAAATTGTAATATATTTCACTTATTACTTTCCAAGGAGACCATACCACTTTTATGACATTAGAAATATGAACTTTATAAAATCCCCTTTAATTCAAGTGGTTACATGACCCCTTTTAAGATTAAATTAATGCCCAACATTAATATATTTAACTTTTATATTTAAATATAACATTATAAATCTTCGGGCATTAAAATTATTGCTCTCCCAACATCCAACCACCAAACAACTTACGGAAATGGATACCCATTAAGCCGAAGATGCCAGTCGTACTTTCCGTTTCCCGAGAATCCAACCCTAACTGACTTACTAAAAATAGTAAGTCTCTAAAAATACTGCCAAAAATGGTCCTGAAAGCTGACAACTGTGAATGCAGATCGTCCAACAATATCTCCATAACACCTAGTGGTTCCTAAACACTCGACATTGCCTACGAAACCTTATGAATAGGCAAGTCCATATTACGCTCTGTTAGCTGACTAGGATGGGGACATTACAGCTCCATCCTTATATGAAGCTTTGAAAAACTTCTCTATCCTACTCTCAATCTCTATAGAAATGTTGCTCCTCTATCTATCTAAAAAACTTTAATGTGTTAGGTTGCATCTAAGGACCCAATATAACTCTCCTCCTTGCTAGATAAGTAGATATCAATGTTAGGGTGGCTCTAAATATCCATAAATTAGTACACAAAAAAAGGTCTTTAACAACAATTATTAACCGTCCTTAAAGGTCTTTAAATATGGTTATTCAATCATCGTCTATAAGGGCATCATAAAAACTGTGACATAAGATGACTAAAAACCACCTCAAAAAGCCACCCTCTTAGGGTCTAAGAGGGCGGTTTAAAACTGCCCTCTTAGGTCTACGAGGGTGGTTAGAAACCACCCTCTTAGGTCTAAGAGGGTAGATAAAAACCATCGTCTGAGGGTAATACCTCTTAGGTCTAAGAGGGTGGTTTATAACCACTATCGTAGATCCTAAGAGGATTGTTATAAATTGCTCTCTTAGACCTAATATGGTGGTTATAAACCTCCCTCTTAGGTCACCCTAATACTATGGTTTAAAACCACCGTATTAGGTCTAAGAGGGTGATTTATAACCACACTCTTAGGGTTTCACCTAAAAAAAATAAAGGATAACTCAACTGAAATAGCATCGTACTTAGGAGTGGTTTTGCTTATTTTAGCTAAGGCATCCTTTATTTCTCATGGTTATTTCATGTACAAGGTAATTTTCCATTGGAACAAAGAGGGACAGAATTTTAAACTGCCTCGAAGGGATAAAATTTTCCATGGAATCATCAGAGTATGTATGAAGTCACAATGCATCATTTTGCTCTTATGAAGTCCAGACCTTTATTAATTTAATAAAGAATGAAAAATTGATAGTAAATAAATAAGAAAATATAAAATACTTGTTATGCAATCCTACAACAGTATATTCCTACCAATAAACTGATAGAAAAATGACAAGAATTTTTTTGAAATGTGAGGTTAAGTATGTAAGAATCCCTATAGATGAGTAAGTATACCCAAATGCAATAGGAATACATCAAAGGAAAAAAATAATAGAGAATAAATGCAATGCACTAGAGCATAGTATTATATAAAAATATGCTAGTTAATGCATAAATATGTTGTGTGAGAATATCTAAACTAAACAATGAAATATATAACAAAAAAATGAAATGAGTAGCGATAGCAACTAGATAAAATACCTAAACACAAAAGTGTTTCAATGGTTATGGTAATATGAGATTAAAAAACTAAACACAATAATACAAGCAGAGGTCAAGTAATAAAAAGTTTCCAATAATCCTACATCAAAAAAAAAAAAAAGAGAAAGAAGAAAGATAATGCACTAGATCAAAGTGTTATGTAAAAATATATTAGTTAATGCATAAATATGTTATGTGAGAATATCTAAACTAAACAATGAAATATATAACAAAAAAGGAAATGAGCAACGATAACAACTAGATAAAAAACCTAAACATATAAGTGTTTCAATGGTTATGGTAATATGATATTAACAAACTAAGCACAATAATACAAGTAGAGGTTAGGTAATAAAAAGTTTCCAATAAAAATGAAGTGTTAAAAGCTATTAAATAATAATAGGGACAATTAAAAATAATAGAAAAAAAATAAAAAGCTAATGATGTATGTAAATTATAGGGTGATAATAACAATAAACAACAAAATATTAACAAATGTAAAAATAAACAACAATATCAGGTAAATTGTAACATTCACCTACTATGGTTGAATTACACAACAGGGAATACACCATCCACCTTAGAATACCTTAAGGTTGGGTCAGGCTCTATCCTTCCAAATTCACTTGGCCTTAACATGACCAATAGTACTTCAACCCATCATCATGGTAATTGCTCTCCTTAACAATAAACCATAACCCATTGGCCATGGAAAAGTTGTAGATAAAATAAAAAGAATAGACATTTGGAAGCAAAATAGAGCTTTTATGTTGCTATAGGATATGGTTCAATATGAAAATGGCAACATTACCATTGAGAAATTAAATTCAACAAAAATTATAGGTGTTGCTTCATCTATTCAATCCATTAAAAACACATGGGAAATAAATATAACAATAACATAGATACAGTGCAGCTACTCTAGTTTCAAGGATGGATATGAACCATTTTAAATAGAGAAATGAGAAGAAAAATATGCAAGCAACTTCATTAATATTAGGGATGGATATGAACCATTTTAAATAGGATCCAAAGAAACACATTGGAACAAATAAGAAACAAGGGGCCAACAAGGAGTCAAGCACTAAGTAGCACAACAAGTTCTACTTTTTAGGATGCCAACCTTAGCTAGATAAAAGTTTCACATCTCAGTTAAAATATTTTCTATATATTTTCTTTTCATATTCTAATGGAAGGTAAATAGCCTTAAAAAAAATTGTTGTTATATCAATCTTGTTGGCAAGGTCTTATATATAACATGCACCCATTCAATGACTATTGAGGATTCATATTGTGAAGAGAATTAATATCTTATTCCATGGTTGCCAACAAGGTAAATTGTAACAGTCACCTACTGTGGTTGAATTACACAAAAGGGAATACACCATCCACCTTAGAATACCTTAAGGTTGGGTTAGACTCTATCACTCCAAATTCACTTGGCTTTAACAATAAATGAATAAGAAAACATAAAATGCTTGTTAAGTAATCCTACAATAGTCTATTCCTACAAATAAATAGATAGACAAATGACAAGAAATTTCTGAAATATGATGTTGAGTATGTAATAATCCCTCTAGAGGAGTAAGTATATCTGAATGTAATAGGAATACATCAGAGAAAAAATAAGAGAAAGAAGAGAGGTAATGCACTAGATCAAAGTGTTATGTAAAAATATGTTGGTTAATGCATAAATATGTTATGTGAGAATATCTAAACTAAACAATGAAATATATAACAAAAAAGGAAATGAGTAGCGATAACAGCTAGATAAAATACCTAAACAAAAAAGTGTTTCAATGATTATGGTAATATAAAATTAAAAAACTAAACACAATAAGACAAATAGAGGTTAGGTAACAAAAATTTTCCAGTAATCCTACATCAAAGGAAAAAATAAGAGAAAGAAGAAAGGTAATGCACTAGATCAAAGTGTTATGTAAAAATATGCTAGTTAATGCATAAATATGATGTGTGAGAATATCTAAATTAAATAATAAAATATAAAACAAAAAAGGAAATGAGCAGTGATAACAACTAGATAAAAAGCCTAAACACATAAGTGTTTCAACGGTTATGGTAATATGAGATTAACAAACTAGAATTCTAAGACTTGATTCATTGACTTAGATTGACACTAATACTTGCCTTTTTGGATCTACAACAACCATCATGGTACTTAAATTAAGTGAGGAAAGAAAGAGCCAAAATAAAGTTCATGTGGACTGAAGTACCACAAAGAGCATTATGAGACTTGATTCATTGACTTAGATTGGCACTAATACTTGACTTTTTGAATCTGCAACAATGATTTGAGATAGAAACTATCAAGATATGCACTTGGTATATTTCTTGTTCATCTTTACCATCTTGTTGCCTACCAAGTGAGATATTCAATGATATCTTCTGAAGGTATATTACATAAGACAAAGAACTCCATGCCATGTACTAGTATCCCTACATAGTGGACACTATTATATGAAGCCAATATCTCATGTAGGCTCAATACCTTATACACATTGGACAAAGTGAGTTAGAAGTATGGTTGAAAAGAAGTTGCAAAATTTATTTTTAAATAAAAATACTAAGAATATATCAACCTAGCAACATTCGAGGAACATAAAACTTGGTAGAATTTGACAGTCTTATTCACATACATGGTTAAGTACATAAACTATAATATTTTTCATATAAATTTCTAAAACTGAACACTATTGAATCAAGTTAAAAAATATTTAAAAAAAAACTACTTATTCACAAAATCCCTTCTAGTTAGTTAAATATAGGGCTACATAAATGCATATATTTTTTCATTTTTTCTCAAGACCATTCAAAAATTGAAGAGTTGATAGATGTCAATCAAAATATTCCAATAAGAATTTAACTTGATTACCCTAAAACTCAATAGAATTAAGGATTTGAAAAATATTATTTCTGACGAAAGAGGGAGTTGGTAATCATTTAACCATGTTTCTCATCTCAAAAAAGGTAGTGAGACGGCTATTATACGATATGTTCTCTTTCTTCATTATAAAACAACATTAGTTAATAAAGGAATTTAAAATGTTGAAGCGTAGCATTACATAATTTATTTTTAATAATATATGGAATATTTTCTTTTAGATTACTAGATGAAAACCAAGTTATTATTTATGAACAACAATGATCTATTGCACCTCTTATAGTACAAAAGCAAGAAAGAAATAAATTAGTTATGATTGTAAATGTAAATGGAAAATTATTATTTCAAGTCCAATTCTTATTTACATATATAGGTGAATGGATAACCTGAGTCCATATAACGAGCAAATTTCTAAACATCTCTACCCATACCAACCATCAAAGATAAGGCGAGAGGGTATCTTGAGACTTTTGTTAGATACATAAATATCCATCTATGCAAATTGAGTACTACTACTAAGGACTAGGACTAATATTCAAACCTTCTTATATGTGACTGGTCAACCTCATGCTCAAGATACCTACTCACTCACTCTTAGCTTGGCTACCCATAATTTGTAAATAATTTTTGATATAGGCCAGGCAATGAAGGATCCCTCAACATCCTTCATTGTGGCCATCTCATAATTCCTTCTAAACAAGATTGTTTTATCTTTATGGGTGATGTGCATATTGACTTTAAAATAATCTTCATCCAAACACTGACCATGTGCAAGGTCTTTAGGGTCAACACTGTTCACCATGCCTTTGGCCACTATGTTATGCTTATGGATATGATTCAAGTAGCATTCTATTCTCTCACTTTGATTTATCAGTGTTGTTTTCAGTCCCTACATGGAAAATCAATAGCCCAGATAAATTCATTGTATAACGTACAATACAAACTAAGTCAGTTGTTTTATATTTGAAATAGTAGTCATACCATTGATGACTCTGGCATAGAAGGTAATGAGCATCTAACTGTACCTTGATCACCACCACTAATGTTGTGCCCAATTGTAGGGGTAGCATATAGTGATGTTGCCTATGGAATTATATGCAAGGGATTATTACAACTTTAGGGGTGCAACATGTAAAAATTTCAAATATGAAATCATAAAAAAATTGACACACCTCTATCTATGAAAGTTGTGTCAAAATATCTTCAATATTTTTATCTTTCTTTGCAAGCTTCTCTTCCATATTTTTTTCTCTCTTAGCAAGCTTCTCTTCCCACTTTTGCTCTTTCTCTACCATATGCTCTTGCATTTGGTGCAACTTATGTATGTAACCCTCACCTGCAAACAGAGCATTTGGTGATACTCCTTTGTTGACACCTCAAACTCAACCCAATATTTTAGGTCCCAAAACCTTGGTGAGGACATCATCCTTAGTACATTGGTTTATAGAGCTCACAGAGACATTTCACTATCCATTTTTTTTTGGCAACATCACATCAATAGTTAAATGTTAACATGTTAAAAAAAATAATCAATATAATAATGGTTTGAAGTTCAACATATTGCTATTTCTAAGGAAATGTCACTTATGATTGTCTCTGCAAATTTTGGTGAAATAGGAACCCCATCCTTCTTTGTATGAGTTGCCATCCACACAGTTGCTCTTGGTAGTGGATTTTATGCATTTGATTGGTTGTTTCTGTATGAGATATATAGTTGGAGAGAAATAGGGATAAGTCATACAACAAAACAATAGAGCTTTATTTTTTACATATAATGGATGAGTATGATACAATACCATTTCATGCTCCAATTGAGAATATCCTGTTCGACTGCAAGTGTGTGTGATGGATTTGTGAGATCTATTTTGTTTGTTCCTTTGTCTCACCACCTGCAATGCAATGAAGAAACCAATATATAAATTCATTAGAGAGCAAGGTCAAAAAAATTCACATGACCATAACAATGATATGAACTACCATAGCATATTGGTTGGTACTTACCTTAAAGTCAACACTGCTCCTACCATTTACAAAGGCTTCTCAATATCTTATGATACATGAGGTGGGGATTAGCAATTCTATCTTTGTCATTATCATACTTATCATAGTGCTTTTTCATAAGTTGATGCTTATGTTCACATCATTTCTTGTCCATAGCCATGAAGACCCATATCTTCATTGTGTCCAAAATGATATATTTTTATTGCATCAAACCAGTATCTTATTAGATGCAAAATTTATATAAGTATTTAAAATTGAACACTATGAACTCCGCTAGCTAGAAATTTATTGTAATAAGTGTCCATAACTGGTTTTTAACTTCCATTGGTACTGATATTTAGTCTATATGGATGATAGGGACAATATCCCTCACAATCACCCCTAAGTAAGATGCAAACTTGATAGTTTTTTTTTCCTATGGGTTATCAGTTTAGATTGCAAATTATATCCACCTTATATGTTTTTCTTGACTCTATTGCACATCTTGTTGGATCTCTCTTTCTATGATATTCATTTTTTAAAGTGTGTGATGACCTAGCATCAACACCTATAATATCGACACCATCCAAACATCATTATGCCATATAGTATGACAACAACGAGTAACACAACATCATGAGCAATTTTCTTATGCGGCCTACATGCCTTCTTCATTAGCCAAAACATTGTTAACCTCATTTCGAGTATTGTTGTTCTTTTATTCATTTATGTTATTGGTCACTGTTAGTTAAAAAGTGACTACCTATAGAAAAATAGTTGTTGCACCTTTTTGAATATTTTCCAAGAAGACCGAAGTGGCCCATATGCTAAAGATCAAAGAAAAAGCAAAGCACCTCAAGGAGGAAAAAGTGTCGTGATATCGTGACATGTTGCATTTTTGCGGTCCAAAGCAAAGAGAAAGAGCAAGGAGGAAAAAGTGTCGCGATATGTTGCATTTTCACGGTCCAAAGTGAAGAGAAAGAGCGAGGAGGAAAAAGTATCGTGATATTGCGACATGTTACATTTTTGCGGTCCAAAGCAAAGAGAAAGAGTGAGGAGGAAAAAGTATCGTGATATTGCGACATGTTGCATTTTCGTGGTCAAAAGCAAAGAGAAAGAGCAAGGAGGAAAAAGTTTCACGATATCGTGACATGTTGCATTTTCGTGGCTAAGAGCAACAAAAGGGAGCAAGGAGGCAAAAGTGTCGTGATATCGTGACATGTTGCATTTTCGCAGCTAAGAGCGACAAAAGGGATCAAGGAGGCAAAAGTGTCGCGATATCGTGACATGTTGCATTTTCACGGCTAAGAGCAACAAAAGGGAGCAAGGAGGTAAAAGTGTCACGACATGTTGCATTTTCATGGCTAAGAGCAACAAAAGGGAGCAAGGAGGCAAAAGTGTCACGATATAGCGACATGTTGCATTTTTGCGACTAAGAGCGACAAAAGGGAGCAAGGAGGCAAAAGTGTCGCGATATCGCGCCATGTTGCATTTTCACGTCTAAGAGCAAGAAAAGGGAGCAAGGAGGCAAAAGTGTCGCAATATCATGACATGTTGCATTTTCGTGGCTAAGAGCAAAAAAAGAGAACAAAGAGGCAGAAGTGTCACGATATCACGACATGTTGCCTTTTCACGGGCAGAAGAGCAAAGCAAGAGACGAACGTCATGATTTCGCGACATGTCTCATTTTCACGTTGGGAGGCAGCAAAAGAGCAAAGTAAGATATGAATGTCACGATTTTGTAACATGTCTCATTTTCGTGGCTGGAAGCGGCAAAAGAACAAAGCAAAGAAATAATGTCATCATTTTGCGACACACTAGCTGTAAAGGAATAAAATGTATTTTTGGCAATCAAAGGCATGCATTGACACCAAGAAGTGATTTTTGACATGATTATCAAAAATCTAGGATAGAGCAGGCTTGCTAGATGATTGAAAATGTGATAGGATCATCTAGAATCTAATCTGTAGAGAAGATATCTAATTCATAGAAGACTTTTTGTGTATTATTAGAAACTGCAGATGATTGCTTGTAAAATAGTAAGATGTACTTAGAAAAAGAAACTCTTTTAGGGTATATATAGGGGTGAGCGACTCCAGAAGAAGGGTCGGCTCTTGGACATTTACAAGCTTGATGTACATGTACTGGATTACAATCAATAAAATATTTCTTCTTTTGGCTTCTGAAACTTCTGTGTGCAAGTGTATGTATCTAGTGTTTTAACTTTTATTCATTCTAAGTTTTATAATGTATCTGTTCTGAAATCTGGACTATGCACGTATAAATCTTGTTTCTAGAGTTGAACATAAAAAGATATTTACATGCTTTTAGACGAACATCTAAAATTCACACTCAGGAATTCATGTTTTCTATAAAGAAGATATAAAGAAAACTCTGAAAGTAGTAATATGCATCATCAATGTTTATTGTTGTCTAATCTATACCGTGAGAAAAGTTCTAGCTTAGGCTATATTTCCCTTATCTCTTGTTCCCCTTTTCTCTAAAAAACTTAAAGGAACCAACCTTCTCTGGAGACTAGATAGATGATCTTAAGCAAGATCTGTCTATTCAATGTTGGCAAAGTCTAAGGCGCAACACTATTAACCAAATGCAGATTTTGTTCCAACAGTCACCTCCTTATCTTCCTCGTTAACAAGACTTTGTAGCTAGTATCTTTCACTAGTTGCTACAATACACCATATTCAACGATAAAACCATGATCAATTATAATATGCCTAGGTCAACCACTATTGAACAATATTATTAAATTTCAAGCACTTACTAGCATGTGAGGCATCTGTCATTGATTCCTGATTTATTGAGATAGACTTAGCTACTCGTGGTGTATTTCTTGGTCTTTTATTGTTCATGTTGCCTTATGTATTCTCTATAGACTTTGACTCAATATGAAATATTAGCAAATTAGAAGAGATATGTACCAACCTTATGCACTCTCTTTGGACTCTAAATCAATCAAATATTAGCATACACTATGTATTCAAAAAGATAGGAATAGTATAGTACATATTTTTTTTGAAACATTTTTTCTTTCAACTGATTCTTTTAAGATAAAAAGCAGAAGAAGCTGCTACAAAACAAAAGGAAGAATCCTTAGCTAAAAAAAACTAGAAGAGTCAATTGAAAGAAAATAACTATTTTTAGAACAAAATAAATATCCATGGTTAAATTTATCTCCATTAGCATTACTTGTTGTTACATCAATGCTTTCAACTATAAAACGTTTCAAAGCACCACTAATGAAGATTGCTTCTTCATTAAACTGCACATACACAGTCCAACATACACACATGGACATAAACATAGATGACAAGATTTTTGTGTATTAGGATACCCTAGAATATCTATGGAGGAGTCAAGTTGTCAAGATTTCCATTATTATTGTGATTACTTGGTTGTTTAACAACATTGATGTGATTGTACCTCATTGGATCCTTTGGTTTCTTTAAAAATTTAGAGGTAAATGTAGGATATTTGTATGATATTATATTTTTATACACTTCATGGAACTTAATCATGTTTTTCATATATTTTTAGCTATTTTTGAGCATTATAACTATGGAACTTAATCATATTTTTCATATATTTTTAGCTATTTAGAAGCATTATTGCTAGTCCTAGATGTTAGAAAATAAACAAATTCAGTTACAATATCTATAGTTATCATGACTTACTATTAAGGTACATTAAAATAATTGTTATGGGGATTATTGTACATTTTTATGAAGAAGAAAGGAGGCATGAAAACAATAAATTGTAATCTATGTTGGTTGGAGCAGTAAGGAATCTCTTTTAAGGATATTTGGGTTTAAATGTGATGCACCTTGTTGGAGCCATAACTTGTGAACCGTACGCCCGTTTGCCTTGAAATTTAATAGGTGGTTCCGCATGCGTGTTCTACATCAGGTGAATCTTTGATTGGCCTGACTCTCCAAAAATCATGTTTTCGGGACCTAACTCCGACATCTAGTGTCCCAAAATTAGCTTTTAGAATAGGTTCTCGGGTTTTTTGGGTTTTTTTGCATGTTAGAAGTTTATTATATTTTGTTATACCTTAAGTTGAGACCTAATATTTTAAAGTAAGGTTTTTTATTGTAAGAGGGATGTGTGCACCAAATTTGGGTGCAATCCGACTCATTTCTATTTTTAGCAGTTTTTAGAAAAAGATGTTTTTAGGGTTTCTTTGGTTTTCGGTTGCTATATGATGGATTGTAATATTTTGGAGAAGGGGTGTGAATTCAGGAATGAGAAGAATATCAATTTGTAGGTTTCTTCCATTATATTGCATTTGTGTTATGTGATTGGAGTCCATTTTGTTGGTCTCTTGTAGCTGAGTTCACATCATTTGGTATCAAAGTGGGTGTGATCTCGCTAGTGAAGGGAAGATGCCACCTAGAAGATATGCCCAGATGAATAGGCAGATCGAGGATCTAAATGCAAAAATAGCATGGCTGACTGGTGTGATTGATCGCATGGGAGAGAGACGTCCCAGGGCATGTGCAGATCAAGGATCTGATGATGAAAACATACCTGAGGAACGTGGATCTGAGGTCCACGTAGAAGCAAAACCAGAGGGCCCAGAGGAAGAAGGGCACGGTTTTGAAAATCGACTGATACGAGCTCTAGAGGGGCTTAAGGGGAATCGATATGGGATCAAGATTGAGGTTCCCGAGTATGTTGGTGGGTTGAAACCAGAGGAGTTGATCGATTGGATCAATAGCCTAGAAAAATATTTTGAATGGAGTAACCTTGTTGAAGAGAAGAAGGTTAAGCTCGCATGCACAAAGTTGAAGGGACATGCATTGATTTGGTGGGATCATTTATAGACTACACGACAGAGGAATGGAAAGGAAAATATCAGGGATTGGACAAAGATGAAGAAGAAGTTACAGGAAAAATTTATACCTGTAGACTACTCCCAAACCCTATTTCGTAGATTTTAGAATCTTCGACAGAAGGATCAAAGCATCGAGGACTATACTAATGAATTCTACAAGCTATCCATTCGAGTGGAGCACAATGAGACGGAGGACCAAAAGGTTGCTAGGTATGTAAATGGCCTAAGTTTTGTTGTCCAAGATGAGATGAGCATGCATCACACTCTTATAGTGGAGGATGCATATCAAATGGCCCTTAAGGCAGAGGAGAAATTGAAAAGGGTTAATAGAAGAGGTAAGAAGGGATTCACACCCTCTTCAGGTTGAGGTCGAAGTGGATCTAATTTTCTCAAGGGAGAATCCTCAATACCTTCTAAACAAGAAGAAGATGGGCAGAATCTGAGAGGAAGAGGATACCAACGAGGTAGAGGTTACGATGGTGGACGAAATGGGAATGATCCAAGAAGGTCGTATACCTGTTATGGATGTGGTGAGGAGGGGCACAGAGCATTTGAGTGTCCCCAATGTGATGTCCAAGAAAGGGGTCAAGGAGGACAAGGAAGGGTCAATCTGGTTGAGATGGAAGAGCAGGATGAGGATGAAGTTGTTGCTGACATGGGGGAAGCACTTATGATAAGGAGGACGTTGATTGTTCCTAATAAAGAGAAGGTGCAGAGCAAAGCGAAGGGGCAGACCATAGATGGTGATGATTCTGGGCTACGAACAAACATCTTTCGAACAAGGTGTACATCAGGAGGGAAGGTATGTAACATTGTCATTGATGGTGGTAGTTGTGAAAATATGGTGTCAAATGTCATGGTTGATAAAATGAACCTGGAATGCGAAAAGCATCCTTATCCATATCGCATCTCATGGGTTAAGAAGGGGAATGAGGTAACAGTAGATCAGAGGTGTTTAATTAAATTTTCAATTGGGAGTACTTACAAGGATGAAGTGTGGTGTGATGTGATCCCGATGGATGCATGTCACATTCTAT
The DNA here is from genome assembly GCA_028583015.1 of Wollemia nobilis. Lineage (NCBI taxonomy): Eukaryota > Viridiplantae > Streptophyta > Pinopsida > Araucariales > Araucariaceae > Wollemia > Wollemia nobilis. The sequence goes on along the minus strand of JAQPPZ010017035.1, from coordinate 480,052 downwards.
TGGGAAGACCTTGGCAATACGACAGGGCTACTAACCATAATGGGAGAAAGAATACTTACACATTCTGGAAGGATGGTGTAAAGGTAGTTCTTGTACCTCTGAAGGAGGATGGGCCGAGTGAGAGCTTGTTGATGATGAAGGAGTTTCTTGCAGAGATCAAGGATGTTAGCTTCTGTTATGCCTTAACATCTAGGAAGCTAGAAATAGAGGAAGTTGTTATGCCGACAACAACAACTAAGTTGCTAAGTGAATATAAAGATGTCACACTAGAGGAGTTACCAGATGGGCTACCACCAAAGAGGGATATCCAACATCACATGGATTTGATTCTAGGATCAACGCTCCCAAATCAGGCAGCTTATCGGTTGAACCCAACACAGAATGCAGAGTTGAGTAGGCAAGTGACAGAGTTGATAAAGAAGGGATTAGTTAGGGAGAGTATGAGTCCATGTGCAACTCCAGCATTGCTGACCCCAAAGAAATATGGTGATTGGCGGATGTGTGTGGATAGTAGAGCCATAAACAAGATCACAATAAAGTATCGGTATCCTATGCCGAGAGTGGATGACATGATGGATGGATTGGCTGGAGCTAAATACTTCAGTAAAATTGATCTGCGAAGTGGCTACTACCAGATCATAATTAGAGAAGGGGATGAATGGAAGACAACTTTTAAGACAAAATATGGGTTGTACGAGTGGATGGTGATGCCATTTGGGTTGTCTAATGCACCCAATACATTTATGCGGTTGATGAACAGAGTACTACGTGGAATATAATGGTAAGTTTGTGGTTGTGTATTTTGATGATATTTTGATTTATAGTAAAAGTGAAGAGGAGCATTTGTTACACCTGAAATTAGTGTTAGACGTGCTCAGGAAGGAGAAATTGTATGTCAACCTGAAGAAATGTAGATTTCTTCAGGATAGTTTAGTGTTTTTAGGATTTGTAATCTCAAGAGATGGCATGAGGATGGATGACGAGAAAGTGAAGGCGATTCTGGAATGGCCTCTTCCATGAACTATAACATAAGTAAGGAGCTTTCATGGCCTAGCTACCTTTTACAGAAAGTTCATCAGGAACTTCAGTAGTATAGCTGCCCCTATAACTGAGTGCACGAAGGGGAAAGAGTTTGTATGGACTATGGCAACAACAAAGAGTTTTGAACTCTTGAAGAAGAAGGTGTCGAAAGACCCTGTTCTAGTGTTACCATATTTTAGTAAGGTGTTTGAGGTTGATTGTGATGCCTCATTTGTTGGAATTGGTGGTGTCTTAAGTCAAGAGGGTCGACCTATAGCATTTTTCAGTGAGAAGTTGAATGATGCAAGGAAGAATTATTCTACATATGATGTGGAATTTTATGCAATTGTGCAAGCATTGCAACATTGGAGGCACTACTTACTCTCAAAGGAGTTTGTGTTGTTTACTGATCATGAAGCATTGAGGTATGTCAACTCTCAAAAAAATTTAAATAGTAGGCATGCCAAATGGGTTTCATTTTTGCAATAGTATACATTTGTCCTGAAGCACAAATCGGGCAAACAAAATAAGGTTGTTGATGCATTGAGTAGGAGAGTCGTGTTGTTGACCACTATGGAGAATGAAGTGGTAGGATTTGAGGGGATTAAAGATCTGTATGAATCTGATGCAGATTTTGGGAATATTGTGCAATAGTGTAAAAGTGTAGTAGAGGGTGAGTCTCGTACTATTTTTGAAGAGTATTTTTTATAGAATGGTTACTTGTTTAAGGGTAATCGATTATGCATTCCCAATGGCTCTATGAGAGAGAACATCTTGAGGGAATTACATAGTGGGGGTTTGGCTGGTCATTTTGGAGTAGCCAAAACTACCACTCTTGTAGAGGAGAAGTACTATTGGCCAAAAATGAAGAGAGACATAATCAGGTTTGTCTCTAGATGCAGAGTATGTCAAATGGCTAAGGGCCATGCACAAAATACAGGGTTGTATATGCCACTGCCAGTTCCTACAGGACCATGGACCGATCTGAGTATGGATTTCATGTTGGGGTTGCCCAAGACATAGAGGGGTAAGGATTCAATTTTTGTTGTGGTAGACAGATTTTCAAAAATGGTGCATTTCATTGCTTGCCAGAAAACTAATGATGCAACTAGGACTACAGTCTTATTCTTTGATGAGATTGTGTGGTTGCATGGTGTTCCAAAGACTATTACTTCTGATCGGGATACTAAGTTCTTGAGTCACTTTTGGAGGACATTATGGAAGAAGTTGAACACCAGGTTGCAGTTCAGTAGTGCTTACCACCCACAGATCGATGGGAAAATAGAGGTAGTGAACAGAAGCTTGGGAAACCTCTTACGGTGCATAGTTGGAGAAAAACCAAAACAATGGGATTTAGCCTTGTCACAAGTCGAATTTGCATACAATAGTTCAGTGAACAGGTCGATAGGTAAATCTCCTTTCCAAATTATTTATGGTCAAAATCCTAGAGGTGTATTAGATTTGGTTGAGTTACCAATTGGAGAACGAGTTAGTGATGATGCAAAAGCATTTGTTGAGCATATCCAGAAAGTGCAAGAGTCAGTGAGGGAAAAATTGCAGAGTAGTAATGCTCACTACAAAGAGTCTGCTGACGCACATAGAAGGGTGAAAGTGTTTGAAGAGGGTGATATGGTCATGGTTCATCTTAGGAAAGAAATATTTCCTAAGGGGACGTATAACAAACTAAAACTTAAGAAAATTGGGCCATGCAGGATTTTGAAGAAGATCAATGATAATGCCTATAAAGTGGAGTTGCCCGATGAATTTGATATTTCACCCATTTTTAATGTTTTTGATTTATTTCAGTATCTTGGTACTATCGAGGATGGTGAATTATAGGAGACAACAAATTGGGCATGATAGATGCCTAAGAAGAAAAAATATAGAGTTGCACAGGTGCTCGATAAGAAGGTGATCACCACCAGACATGGGAGCTACAACAGATACCTGGTTCAATGGGAAGGATTACCACAGTCAGATAACACTTGGGTTTCGGAGTCAGAGCTAAAGAAAATTGATAACCAGAAGCTACAAGATTTCAATTCAGCTGAACTCGTAGGAGCTGAGTTCTTTTTCACCAGAGGAGAATGATGCACCTTGCTGGAGCCATAACTTGTGAACCGTACGCTCGTTTGCCTTGAAATTTAATAGGTGGTTCCGCATGCGTGTTCTACATCAAGAAAATCTTTGATTGGCTTGACTCTCCAAAAATCATGTTTTTGGGACCTAACTCCGACATCTAGTGTCCCAAAATTAGCTTTTAGAATAGGTTCTCGGGTTTTTTGGGTTTTTTTGCATGTTAGAAGTTTATTATCTTTTGTTATACCTTAAGTTGAGACCTAATATTTTAAAGTAAGGTTTTTTATTGTAAGAGGGATGTGTGCACCAAATTTGGGTGCAATCCGACTCATTTCTATTTTTAGCAGTTTTTAGAAAAAATATCTATTTTTAGCAGTTTTTAGAAAAAACATTTTTAGGGTTTCTTTAGGGTTTCTTTGGTTTTCGGTTGCTATATGATGGATTGTAATATTTTGGAGAAGGGGTGTGAATTCAGGAATGAGAAGAATATCAATTTGCAGGTTTCTTCCATTATATTGCATTTGTGTTATGTGATTGGAGTCCATTTTGTTGGTCTCTTGTAGCTGAGTTCACATCAAAATGTTTTGTAAATGTCAGAAGTTCCTAAGTTTACTTGGAAATGGTATTAATTTTATGTATTTTTTTTATGACTATCATATCCTATGCATGGTTAGGATGAATACTTTGCACTATATAGCATATTATTTACAATCAGATATTATTGTAACAAGTTTGAAAGTAAAAAATGCAATGGCCTCAATGTGGTGTATGAGTCTCTCCTACAGGATTTGGATCATGGTATGGATATTAATAGAACTAAATATAAATATGTAAAATAGAAGACTTGGAAATATTTATATATTTTGCAGCTAATGCCTTTGTTTTCAAAATTTATCCATGTTTGTATGTTGGTGGGTATGTTTTGACGTAGCTCTAATAATGATGATATGGAGTCTCTCTATCTCTCTCTCACATACACACACGCAAATGAGGGTGAAGGATTTTTCTTGTATAATATGTATGTGATGAAATTCTACTCAATCACTAGGGGATATTGGTGATTAATCATCCTCATAAACCCCTATTGTGAGGACAAGAGTATGGTAATCCTCAAGCCCATAAAGGAATATTCTTAGTATGTACCATTATATGTTTACTGGTGTTATCACATTAAAATTTTTATTCATAATTCATGGTTTCAACAACTTTGCCATATCATTCTTACTAGTATTTTATATTAGAACCAACATACCCTATAAAGAGAGTTTCAACAAATATCCAAATCATCTATAGTGGAGAGATATATTGAGATTCTAAGTATCAATTTTGGGACATCCACATTCTCTTTATGGGCTTGGTAGGTCCATAGACCTTGAAAATAGGCATAACCAAGAAAAAAGCAACCAAATATGTTATCCAACTAGGTAAGAACAACTCTAATTTCTATTTCTAAAAATAACCATTATTTTTTTTAAATCTCATAAGAGTAGTGAAACTTCTTCATCCTCCCTTAATTTCAAATCAACATATTTGAAATAATTATAGTAGTAGTGAAACTTCTTAGTACATCAAGAGTAGTGACACTTGTGCACATTCTCTTAATCTATTCTTGCATTGTAACTTACATGACACTTGTGCATTTCTTGCACATTGCACTCTTACATGATGATTGTGCATTTCCTACATATTGACAGTTACATGAAATTAGAAATATAAATCACACTCTAAACTACAAACTCAACCCTAATCTATTACATATTTATAATTGTACCATGAAGGTACCATGTAGGTACATTAGCATGTACTAAATAATGAAACATTCCTCAATACCATTTTTCATTTGTTTCTTTCTATAAAAATCATCTTTTAAACTTTGAGAATAAAACTTAAGCCTATGCATAGTAGTGAATCTACAAAAATTCATGAATATTAGCATTTTTAGAAATACAATATGGTAAAATTTTGGGACCCTAGACGTCGGTCCATTCGCCCAATTTTTTTGGGTCCAAAAATTTTTAGGGGTCGACTCACCGCATGTTGATAATAATATTACCAAAAAAATATAAATTGCCATCACTTCCACCTAAACTAAGGACCCTTTTAACCTTGAAATTATAAAATTTTTAAATTTTCCTACCAAGTTGACCTCTTATAGTAGTATATAAACATAACATGACAACCATACTCATATAACTAAAATATTAGAGTGTGTTTCATGTACGTTGGATTGTGTACCAGATGCAAAAAATGTCAGATGCAAAAGTGCACTCGAACCGTATCTAGATCACTTTTTACACCCGACTTGTAATTTAGATATAAAAGTGCACTATTCGGACCACTTTCTATACCTGGGTGACATCTGAACCAATTTTTGCACCCAGATCACATTTGGACCACTTTCTACACCTGGGTCACATTTGGGGTATTTTTACATCTAGTCCTGAGTGTAGAAAGTTATTCAAATGTGGGTCGGATGTAGAAATTGGTCTAGATGAGGGTTGGATGCAAAAAGTGGTATAAATGCCAGTCGAGTGCAGAAAGTGATCCAAATGTGGGTTGGTTGCAAAAAGTGGTTTGGATGTAGGTTAGGTGCAGAAAGGGGTCTGGATGTATGTCGGTTGCAAAAATAGGTTCGTATGTGGGTCAGGTGTAGAAAGTGGTCTGAATGCGGGTCAAGTGCAGAAAGTTTTCTAGGTGTAGTCCAGGTGTAGAAAGTGGATCGAGCACAGGCTGGTTGCAAAAAGTGGTCTGAATGCGGTTCCATTGCAAAAAATGGTTTGGATGTAGGACAGGTTCAAAAAGTGGTCCAAGTGCGACACGGGAAGGGAAAAGTTATGTAGAGGAAAAATAGAATTTCAAGGGCTTCAAGGTAAGCAACAAAAAATGACTCTTTATTTCTTTTTTTTTAGACCTTCTCACAACCACAACCAAAAATTCAGAAAACCAATATGACTTGATGTTTTACAACCCATTAAAAACTTCACAATTAAGCATGCTCGACTACAGTAGTACTCGTATGAGAAGTTCTAGTTTTGCAACCTCTAAACTATTTTTTTCCCTAGGTTATAACCCAAGTTCATCAGGATCCTGTTTTACACCCTGTCCGCATCTGGGTTCTATTTCACAATCAGTTTATAGCTAGGCCCTATTTTGCACCTGATCTGATCAAAACTGTCAAATTTACCACTATTTTATAATTTTTGGTAAAAAATTAAGGTAATTTGCCATGTCTCCTACTTGAATTTGGTTAGGATTTGCCTAGATTTTGAAACAAAATTAGTCTTTTTTTTATAATTACATTTTGGATCCAACCCCTTATGCATAACCCTACTTAAGCTTGTTCACCATTTCTTCATGATATTCATTGAATGTATTTCTAATAATGTCTTCTATGATATGCAACTCAATTCTATGATTCATTTCCTTTGAAGTAGAAAACCTTATAACTCCCAAATTTTAAAAATTTACTCAAATATGAATTTTACAAATTTCAATTTTCTAAATTTTGAAGTAGAAAACCTTTTAATTCCCTAATATTAAATTTGCAAAATTTCAATAAAAAAATAAAAAACTTTTCTAAAAAATTTCAAACCTTATAACTTCTTCAAAAATCAAATCTTAAGAAAACTTGAGGCCTTCAACATAATTTAAAAAATTAAAAAGGACTTTTATCTCCTTATAACTCCTTCAATAAATCAAATCCTTATTACTCCATTAAATAATCAAATAACTCATAAAAACTTATAACTCCACCCTGATGGTTTTCAAATTAAGTCAACTAAGTATGTCCCTCAAAATATTAAAAATAGCACATTAGAAAATAGTAAGGATGGATGTTATGTTAATTGATCAACAATATTCTTGTTGCACTCCTCTTGTTAGACATGTCATTACTTGCTTGGAAAACATTTAGGTTTTTGATGATTTAGCTTCCTATTATCCATTTGTTTTCACTGTGGTCTACTCACTATGAATTCAATTGAGATTATACTTTGTCGATTTGATGCCAATATTCGTTTGAATTTTCCCAAGACTTTGTTTTCTCACTTAGGTACCAACATTTCAATTGGTGTAACTCTTGTATCAGAATATGAGAAGATACTTCTGAATGATAGCATTTTGATCTTGTCTAAATGCTGCTAGACTACGCTAGCTTTATTTTTGAACACTTCAATTTTAAACACCTTACGGATAATGGCGCTCTACTAGCTAGTAAGTCTAGATGAATTTTGGTTTCAATGTTTTTTGGATAACTTTTGGAAATAGCACTCTCATAGCACTTATGTCTAGATAATTCAGATGATACTGCACTATGGCTTTTCCTAGCTTTCCTATATGTTACTACATTATGGCTTTGCCAAGCTTTGTTGCATGTCACTACACTACATAAATTTATAGATTTATCTTAGTTTTACTATTAGCTTATAGAATACTTAGATTTTATTTATTATAGTTAAGTTTATATCTCCATTTATGTTGATCACTTATCTCTACTACTCAAGTTGGCTACTTTCTTTTATTATACATGTTGGTCGCTTATCTTTATCTTTTTTGGCCTCTTATCTCTACATATATTTGGTTGTTGGTTTCATTTCTTTCTCTATATACTTGCTTTCTTATTCTCTTAATTGCTTTATTCTTATTCTCTATGATTTTTTCTTACTGCTTCTTTTGATATGTCTTTATGCTTTCTTTCTTCTCTAAGCTTTATTTCCTCTCTAAGTTTTCTTTCCTCTCAGCTTTCTTCTCTTTCATTGTTTTTGCTCTATTTCTCTAATTTATATAGGAATATTGTCTGATTTCAACCTCTATAAGAAGATTTGAAAACTTCTCCATCCTTGTATGAAGCTTTGAAAAACTTCTCTATCCTATTCTCAATCTCTATAGAAATGTTTCTCCTATATCTATCTAAAAAATTGTAATATTTTAGGTTGCATCTATGAACCCAATATAACTCTCCTCGTTGCTAGAGAGCCAGATATAAATGTTAGGGTGGATCTGAATATCTATAAATTAGTACACCAAAAAAGGGCTTTAATGACAATTATTAATCATCCTTAAAGGCCTTTAAATATGGTTATTCAATCATCATCTATAAGGGCATCATAAAAAAATTGCAATATACAACAACTAGAAACCACATCAAAAATACACCCTCTTAGGGCTACAAGGGTGATTAGGAACCACCCTCTTAGGTCTAAGAGAGTAGATAAAAACCATCATATTAGGGTAAGACCTCTTAGGTCTAATAGGGTGGTTTATAACCACTCTCTTAGGTCCTAAGAGGGTGGTTATAAATCGCTCTCTTAGACCTAAGATGGTGGTTATAAACCACCCTCTTAGGTCACCCTAAGATGGTGGTTTAAAACCACTATATTAGGTCTAAGAGGGTGGTTTAAAACCACCCTCTTAGGGTCTCACCTAAAAAAATATAAAGGATACCTCAACTGAAACAACATCGCACTCAACAGTGGTTTGCTTATTTCAGCTGAGGCATCCTTTATTTCTCATGGTCATTTCATGGACAAGGTAATTTTCCATTGGAACAAAGAGGGACAAAATTTTAAACTACCTCCAAGGGATAAAATTTTCCATGGAAGCATCAGAGTATGTATGAAGTCACAATGCACCATTTTGCTCTTATGAAGTCCAAACCTTTATTAATTTAATAAAGTATAGAAAATTGATAGTAAATGAATAAGAAAACATAAAATGCTTGTTATGTAATCCTACAATAGTCTATTCCTACAAATAAACTGATAGACAAATGACAGAAATTTTTTGAAATGTGAGGTTAAGTATGTAAGAATCCCTCTAGAGGAGTAAGTATCCTCGAATGCAATAGGAATACATCAAAGGAAAAAATAAGAGAAAGAATAAAGGTAATGCACTAGATCAAAGTGTTATGTAAAAATATGCTAGTTAATGCATAAATATGTTGTGTGAGAATATCTAAACTAAACAATAAAATATATAACAAAAAAGAAAATGAGCAGCGATAATAGCTAGATAAAATACCTAAACACATAAGTGTTTCAATGGTTATGGTAATATGAGATTAACAAACTAAGCACAATAAGACAAGCAGAGGTCAGGTAACAAAAAGTTTCCAGTAATCCTACATCAGAGGAAAAAATAAGAGAAAGAAGAAAGGTAATGCACTAGATCAAAGTGTTATGTAAAAATATGCTAGTTAATGCATAAATATGTTGTGTGAGAATATCTAAACTAAACAATGAAATATATAACAAAAAAGGAAATGAGCAATGATAATAGCTAGATAAAATGCCTAAACACATAAGTGTTTCAATGGTTATGGTAATATGAGATTAACAAACTAAGCACAATAAGACAAGCGAGTAGGTAACAAAAAGTTTCCAATAAAAATGAAGTGTTAAAAGCTATTAAATAATAATAGGGACAATTAAAAATAATAGAAAAAAATAAAAAGTTAAAAGATGTATGTAAACATAGGGTGATAATAACAATAAACAACAAAATATTAACAACTATAAAAATAAACAACAATATCAGGTAAATTGTAACATTCACCTACTATGGTTGAATTACACAACAAGGAATACACCATCCACCTTAGAATACCTTAAGGTCGGGTCAGGCTCTATCCCTCCAAATTCACTTGGCTTTAACATGCCCAACAGCACTTCAACCCATCATCATGGCAATTGCTCCCCTTAACAATAAACCATAACCCACTGGCCATGGAAAAGTTGCAGACAAAATAAAAAGAATAGACCTTTGGAAGCAAAATAGAGCTTTTATGTTGCCATAGGATATGGTTCAATATGAAAATGACAACATTGCCATTGAGCAATTCAAGTCACCAATTATTATAGTTGTTGCTTCATCTATTCAATCCATTAAAAACATGTGGGAAACAAATAAAATAATAACATAGATACAATGCAGCTACTCTAATTTCAGGGATGGATATGAACCATTTTAAATAGAGCAATGAGAAGGAAAACATGCAAGCAACTTTTTAATATTAGGGATGGATATGAACCATTTTAAATAGGATCCAAAGAAACACATTAGAACAAATAAGAATTGAAGGGCCAACAAGGATTCAAGCACTAAGCATGCACAACAAGTTCTACTTTTCAAGATGCCAACCTTAACTAGATAAAAGTTTCACATCTGAGTTAAATTATTTTCCATATATTTTTCTTGTCATATTCTAATGGAAGGTAAATAGCATTAAAAAAATTGTTGTTATATCAGTCTTGTTGGTAAGGTCTTATATATAACATGCACCCATTCATTGACTCTTGAGGATTGATATTGTGAAGAGAATCAATCTCTTTTTCCATGGTTTCCAACAAGGTAAATTGTAATACTCACCTACTATGGTTGAATTACACAATAGGGAATACACCATCCACCTTAGAATACCTTAAGGTCGGGTCAATCTCTATCCCTCCAATTTTACTTGACTTTAACATGCACCATTTTGCTCTTATGAAGTCCAAACCTTTATTAATTTAAAAAAGTATGGAAATTTGATAGTAAATGAATAAGAAAAAATAAAATTTTTATGTAATCCTACAATAGTCTATTCCTACAAATAAACCAATAGACAAATGACAAGAATTTTTGAAATGTGAGGTTAAGTATGTAAGAATTCTCTAGAGAGTAAGTATCCCGAATGCAATAGGAATACATAAGAGAAGAAGAAAGGTAATGCACTAGATCAAAGTGTTATGTAAAAATATTTTAGTTAATGCATAAATATGTTGTGTGAGAATATCTAAACTAAACAATGAAATATATAACAAAAAAGGAAATGAGTAGTGATAATAGCTAGATAAAATACCTAAACACATAAGTGTTTCAATGGTTATGGTAATATGATATTAAAAAACTAAGCACAATAAGACAAGCAGAGGTTAGGTAACAAAAAGTTTCTAGTAATCCTACATCGAAGGAAAAAATAAGATAAAGAAGAAAGGTAATGCACTAGATCAAAGTGTTATGTAAAAATATGCTAGTTAATGCATAAATATGTTGTGTGAGAATATCTAAACTAAATAATGAAATATATAAAAAAAAGAAAATGAGCAGCAATAATAACTAGATAAAATGCCTAAACACATAAGTGTTTCAATGGTTATGGTAATATGAGATTAACAAACTAAGCACAATAAGACAAGCAGAGGTCAAGTAACAAAAATTTTCCAGTAAAAATGAAGTGTTAAAAGCTATTAAATAATAATAGGGACAATTAAAAATAATAGAAAAAAAAAAGTTAAAATATGTATGTAAACATAGGGTGATAATAACAATAAACAACAAAATATTAACAACTATAAAAATAAACAACAATAGAAAAATATTAGTAACAAATAAATGCATACAACCAATATGGTCCTAGGCATACCATGTTACAAATACTTTTACACTTGATATATGACCACATGCATACTATCCTATGGGACATGACAATAAATAATGTATGCATGTATAAAAGACCATGATAAGTAGTCATACAAATCCTTGGGTGTTGGAAATTCTTTATAGTTTGTAGATAGCATTAGTCAAAAGAATCTTAATTTCAATAGGCTAAAACTTGCCAATGATATCCCATTCTGAGAAAAGGAAGAGCCAAACCAAAGTTCATGTGGATTGAGGTACCACAAAGAGCATTCTGAGACTTGATTCATTGACTTAGCTTGGCACTAATACTTACCTTTTTGGATCTACAACAACCATCATGGCACTTAAATTAAGTGAGAAAAGGAAGAGCTAAACCAAAGTTCATGTGGACTGAGGTACCACAAAGAGCATTCTGAGACTTGATTCATTGACTTAGCTTGACACTAATACTTGCCTTTTTGGATCTGCAACAACCATCATGGCACTTAAATTAAGTGAGAAAAGGAAGAGCCAAACCAAAGTTCATGTGGATTGAGGTACCACAAAGAGCATTCTGAGACTTGATTCATTGACTTAGCTTGGCACTAATACTTACCTTTTTGGATCTGCAACAATGATTTGAGATAGAAACTATCAACATATGCACTTGGTACATTCCTTGCTCAACTTAAGCATCTTGTTGCCTACCAAGTGAGATATTCAATGATATATTATGAAGGTATCTTGCATAGGACAAAGAACTCCATACCATGTACTAGTGTCCCTACATAGTGGACACTACTATATGAAGCCAATGTCTCATGTAGGCTCAATACCTTGCACACATTGGACAGAGTGAGTTAGAAGTATGGCTGAAAAGAAGTTGTAAACTTTATTGTTAAAGAATAAGACTATGACTCTATCAACCTAGAAACATCCGAGGAACATAAAACTTGGTAGAATTTGACAGTCTTATTCCCAGACAAGGTTAAGTACACAAACTGTAATCTTTTCCATATAAATTTCTAAAACTGAACACTATTGAATCAAGTTAAAGAATATTTAAAAAAAACTACTTATTCACAAAAGCCCTTCCAGTTAGTTAAAAATAGGGCCACAAAAATGCATATCCTTTTCCATTTTTCTCGAGACCATTCAAAAATTGAAGAGTTGATAGACGTCAATCAAAAGAATCCAATAAGCATTTAACTTGATTACCCTAAAACTCAATAGAATGAAGGATTAGGAAAATATTATTTCTAATGAAAGAGGGAGTTGGTAATCATTTAACCAACATGTTTCTCATCTCAAACAAGGTAGTGAGACAACTATTATAATGACATGTTCTCTTTCTTCATTATAAAACAACATTAGTTAATAAAGGAATTTAAAATGTTGAAGCTTAGCATTACACACAATTTATTTTGAATAATATATGGAATATTTTCTCTTAGATTACTGGATGAAAACCAAGTTATTATTTATGAACAACAATGATCTATTGCACCTCTTACATGTACAAAAGCAAGAAAGAAAGAAATTAGTTATGATTATATATGTAAATGGAAAATTCTTATTTCAAGTGCAATTCTTATTTACAGATATAGGTGAATGGACAACCTGAGCCCTCCATATAATGGGCAGATGTCTAAACATCCCTACCCACCCCAACCATCAGAGATGAGGTGAGAGGGTATCCTGAGACTTTCGTCAGATACATAAATATCCATCTATGCAAATCAAGTACTACTGCTAAGGACTAGGACTAAGAGTCAAACCTTCTTGTATCTGACTAGCCAACCTCATGCTCAGGATACCTACTCGCCTCACTCCTAGCTTGGCTACCCATTATTTGTAAACAATGTTTGATATAGGCCAGGCAATGAAGGAGCCCACAACATCCTTCATTGTGGCCATCTCATCATTCCTTCTAAACAAGATTGTTTCCTCTTTATGGGTGATGTGCACATTGACTTTCCAATAACCTTCACCCAAATGTTGACCATGTACAAGGTCTTCAGGGTCAATATTGATCACCATGCCTTTGACCACTACGTTATCCTTATGGATCTGAGTCAAGTAGCATTCCCTTCTCTCAGTTTGAGTGATCGATGTCATTTTTAGTCCCTACATGGAAAATCAATAGCCCAGATAAATTCATTGCATAGCGTACAATACAAACTAAGTCAACTATTTTATATTTGAAATAATAGTCGTACCATTGATGACTCTGGCCTAGAAGGTATTGAGCAGCTACTTGTGCCTTGATCACCACCACCAATGTTGTGTCCAATTGTAGGGGTAGCATGTAGTGATGTTGCCTATGGAATTATATGCAAGGGATCATTACAACTTTAGGGGTGCAACATGTAAACATTTCAAATATGAAATCATGAAAAAACTGACACACCTCTATCTGTGAAAGTCGTGTCAAAATATCTTCAATATTTTTATCTTTCTCTGCAAGCTTCTCTTCCATATTTTTTTCTCTCTATAAGCTTCTCTTCCCACTTTTTCTCTTTCTCTACCGTATGCTCTTGCATCTAGTGCAACTTTTGTATGTAACCCTCACCAAAAAATAGAGTAGTTGGTGATACTCCTTTGTCGACACCCCAAACCCAACCTGGTATTTTGGGTCCTAAAACCTTGGTGAGGACATCATCCTTAATACATTGATTTATGGAGCTCATAGATGACATTTCATCATCCAATTTTTTTTGCAACATCACATGCATAGTTAACTGGTAACATGTTAAAAAAATAATTGATATAACAATGGTTTGAAGTTCAATGTATTGCTATTTCCAAGGGAATGTCACTTACGATTGTCTCTATAGCTTTTAGTGAAATAGGAACCCCATCCTTCTTTGTATGAGCTACCATCCACATAGTTGCCCTTGGTAGTGGAGTTTTTACATTTGATTGGCTCTTCCTCTGCAAGATATATAGTTGGAGAGACATGGGGATAAGTCATACGACAAAACAATAGAGCTATGTTTATCACATATAATGGATGAGTATGATAGAATACCATTTCATGCTCCAATCGAGCATATCTTGTTCGACTACAAGTGTGCATGATGGATTGGTGAGATCTATTTTATTTATTCCTTTGCCTCACCACCTACAATGCAATGAAGAAACCAATATATAAATTCATTAGGGAGAGCAAGGTCAAAAAATTCACATGAACATAACAATGATATGAACTACCATAGTAGATTGGTTGGTACTTGCCTTAAAGTTAACGTTGCTCCTGCCATTCACAAAGGCTTCCCAATATTTTTGTGATACATGAGGTGGGGGATTAGCAATTCTATCTTCATCATTATCATACTTATCATAGTGCTTTTTCACAAGTCGATGCTTATGTTCACGCCATTGCTTGTCCATGGTCATGAAGACCCATTTCTTCATTGTGTCCAAAATGATATATTTTTGTTGCATCAAACCAATATCTTATTAGATGCAACATTTATATAAGTATTAAAAAATGGACACTATGAACTCCATTGGCTAGAAAGTTACCGTAATGAGTGTCCATAACTAGTTTTTAACTTCCACTAGGACTGCTCTCTAGTCTGTATGGGTGATAGGGACAATCTCCCTCACAATCACCCCCAAGTAAGATGTAAACTTAATAGAATTTTTTCCTATGGGCTATCTATTTAGATTGCAAATGATCTCCACCTTATCTATGTTGCTTGACTCTGTTGCACATATTTTTGGACCTCTCTTTCTATGATATTTAGTGTTTGAAGTGTGTGATGACCTAGCATCAACACCTATAATATCGACACCATCCAAACATCATTATGCCATATAGTATGACAACAATGAGTAACCCAACATCACAAGCAAATTTCTTGTGCGGTCTACATACCTTCTTCATTAGCCAAAGCATTTTCAACCTCATTTTGAGTATTCTCACCATCAAATTCATTTATGTTATGGGTCACCTCCTTATCTTCCTTGTTAATAAAACTTTATAGCTGGTATCTTCCACTAGTTGCTACAATACACCATAGTCGATGATAAAACCATGATCAATTCTAATATGCCTAGGTCAACCACTATTGAACAACACTATCAAATTTCAAGTACTTACTAGCATGTGAGGCATCTGTCACTGACTCTTGATTTATTGTGATAGGCTCAACTACCCATGGTGTCTTTCTTGGTCTTTTTTGTTCATATTGCCTTATGTACTCTCTCTGGACTCTGACTCAATATGAAATATTAGAAAATTATAAGAGATATGTACCAACCTTATGCACTCTCTCTGGACTCTAACTCAATATGAAATATTAGCAAACACTATGTATTCAAAAATATTAGAATAATATAGTACATGTTTGTTCTAAAACTAGTTCTTTTCTTTCAACTGACTCTTCTAAGACAAAAAGTAGAAGTTGCTACAAAACAAAAGGAAGAACCCTTAGCTAAAAAAAACTAGAAGATTCAGTTGAAAGAAAAGAACTAGTTTTAGAACAAAATAAAGAGCCATGGTTAAATCTATCTCCATTAGCATTAGTTGTTGTTACATCAATGCTTTCAACTACAAAAAGTTTTAGAGCACCACAAATGAAGACTGCTTCTTCATCAAACAACACATACACAATCCAACATGCACACATGGACATAGACATAGATGACAAGATTTTTGTGTATGAGGATACCCTAGAATATCTATGGAGGAGTCAAGTTGTCAAGATTTCCATAATTTTTGTGATTACTTGGTTGTTTTGCAACATTGATGTGATTGTACCTCATTGGCTCCTTTGGTCTCTTTCAAAATTTAGAGGTAAATGTAGGATGTCTATATGATATTATATTTTTATGCACTTCATGGAACTTAATCATGTTTTTCATATATTTTTAGCTATTTGGGAGCATTATCACTATGGAACTTAATCATGTTTTTCATATATTTTTAGCTATTTAGAAGCATTATTGCTAGTCCTAGCTGTTAGAAAATAAACAACTTCAGTTACAATATCTATAGTTACCATGACTTACTATTAAGGCACATTAAAAGAATTGTGATGGGGATTATTGTACATTGTTATGAAGAAGAAAGGAGGCATGAAGATAATAAATTGCAATCTATGTTGGTTGGAGCAATAGGGAAGCTCTTTTAAGGATATCCGGGTTTAAATATTTTGCAGAGGTCAGAAGTTCCTAAGTTCATTTGGAAATGGTCTTACTTTTGCATGTTTTGTTTGTGACTATCATATCCTATGCATGGTTGGGATGAATACTTTGCACTATATAGCATATTCTTTACAATCAAATATTTTTGTAACAAGTTTGGAAGTCAAAAATGCAATGGCCTCAATGTGGTGTGTGAGTCTCTCCTACAGGATCTGGTTCATGGTATGGATTTTACTAGAACTAAATATAAATATATAAAATAGAAGGGTTGGAAATATTTATATGTTTTGCATCTAATGCCTTTGTTGTCAAAATTTATCCATGTTTGTATGTTGGTGGGGATGTTTTGACATAGCTCTAATAATGATGATATGGAGTCTCTCTGTCTCTCTCTCTCACATACACACATATATGGGAGGGTGAAGGATTTTTCTTGTATCATCTGTATGTGATGAAATTCTACTCAATCACTAGGGGATATTGGTGATTAATCATCCTCATGAACCCCTATTGTGAGGACAAGAGTATGGTAATCCTCAAGCCCATAAAGGACTATTCTCAGTATGTGCCATTATATGTTCATTGTTGTTATCACATTGAAAATTTTGTTCATAATTCATGGCTTCAACAACTTTGTCATATCCTTCTTACTAGTATTTTATACTAGAAATCAACATGCCCTATAAAGAGAGTTTCAAAAAATAACCAAATCATCTATAGTGGAGAGATATATTGACATGCTAAGTGTCAAGTTTGGGACATCCACGTTCTCTTTATGGGCTTGGTAGGTCCATAGACCTTGACAATGAGCATAACCAAGAACAAAGCAACCAAATATGTTCTCCAAGTATGTAAGAACAACTCTAATTTCCATTTCCCAAAATAACCATCATTTAGAAAGAAAAAAAAATCTCACAATCCAAATAAGGAAATACATTGCATCCTCCCTTAATTTCAAATCAACATATCTAAAATAATTATAGCAATAGTGAAACTCCTTAGTACATCAGGAGTTTTGAAGCTTTTCAGCAATACATAGCAAGATGGAGTAGATTCTAACTCATAGATATAATTTGACATAGCACATCGTTAATTAACTGGTTATAGTAGCATCCCCAAACCCTAAACCCTCTACATCCCCAAACCCTAAACCCTCTGGAAGATGTAAGGAGTTTTCTTAAGTGTTAAATGGATGAAAAAATGCTTCCCAAGCATAAGAAGAGTGTGATATTTTTTTGGTAGCCTACTCTAGTGAAGGACCTTATATCTTTGTTCAAGCTTATCACACACCTCAAAGAGTAGGCCTATCCTAAATAGCCATCAAGGGGATATTATGGAACTGAAGCCTTTGAGATCTGGTAGAGGTATCACACTACCCAAAGCTAGCTAAAATAAAGCAACTCCTTTAAAATCACCAAACAAAGCATGTTGTCTATAAAAAAGCAAGGCAACTTCCAAACAACGGAGCAACTAAAGGAAAAGAAAAAATACAAGAGATGGAGCCAAAAAATTAAGAGCTAGTAAGAGAAAAAATGAGCTAAAACCTTACAAAAAATAAATTGTACACTTATATGACCATTAGAACTTGATAATTCAATGACCCAATAAAGAAGATATGGTCAAATAGAGCAATGAGAAGGAAAACATGCAAGCAACTTCTTTAATATCAGGGATGGATATGAACCATTTTAAATAGGATCCAAAGAAACACACTAGAACAAATAAGAAGCGAAGGGCCAACAAGGAGTCAAGCACTAAGCATGCACAACAAGTTCTACTTTTTAGGATGCCAACCTCATCTAGATAAAAGTTTCACATCTGAGTTAAATTTTTGTTTCCATATATTTTTCTTGTCATATTCTAATGGAAGGTAAATAGCATTAAAAAAATATTGTTATATCAGTCCTGTTGGTAGGGTCTTATATACAACATGCACCCATTGTATTGACTCTTGAGGATTGATATTGTGAAGAGAATCAATCTCTTTTTCCATGGTTGCCAACAAGGTAAATTGTAACACTCACCTACTATGGTTGAATTACACAATAGGGAATACACCATCCACCTTAGAATACCTTAAGGTCGGGTCAGGCTCTATCCCTCCAAATTCACTTGGCTTTAACATGCACCATTTTGCTCTTATGAAGTCCAGACCTTTATTAATTTAATAAAGTATGGAAAATTGATAGTAAATGAATAAGAAAACATAAAATGCTTGTTATGTAATCCTACAATAGTCTATTCCTACAAATAAATTGATAGACAAATGATAGGAAATTTTTGAAATGTGAGGTTAAGTATGTAAGAATCCCTCTAGAGGAGTAAGTATCCCCGAATGCAATAGGAATACATCAAAGGAAAAAATAAGAGAAAGAAGAAAGGTAATGCACTAGATCAAAGTGTTATGTAAAAATATGCTAGTTAATGCATAAATATGTTGTGTGAGAATATCTAAACTAAACAATGAAATATATAACAAAAAAGGAAATGAGCAACGATAATAGCTAGATAAAATGCCTAAACACATAAGTGTTTCAATGGTTATGGTAATATGAGATTAACAAACTAAGCACAATAAGATAAGTAGAGGTTAGGTAACAAAAAGTTTCTAGTAATCCTACATTAGAGGAAAAAATAAGAGAAAGAAGAAAGGTAATGCACTAGATCAAAGTGTTATGTAAAAATATGCTAGTTAATGCATAAATATGTTGTGTGAGAATATCTAAACTAAACAATGAAATATATAACAAAAAATGAAATGAGCAATGATAACAACTAGATAAAATTCCTAAACACATAAGTGTTTCAATGGTTATGGTAATATGAGATTAACAAACTAAGCACAATAAGACAAGTAGAGGTCAGGTAACAAAAAGTTTCCAGTAAAAATGAAGTGTTAAAAGCTATTAAATAATAATAGGGACAATTAAAAATAATAGAAAAAAATAAAAAGTTAAAAGATGTATGTAAACACAGGGTGATAATAACAATAAACAACAAAATATTAACAACTATAAAAATAAACAACAATATCAGGTAAATTGTAACATTCACCTACTATGGTTGAATTACACAACAAGGAATACACCATCCACCTTAGAATACCTTAAGGTCAGGTCAGGCTCTATCCCTCCAAATTCACTTGGCTTTAACATGCCCAACAACACTTCAACCCATCATCATGGCAATTGCTCCCCTTAACAATAAACCATAACCCATTGGCCATGGAAAAGTTGTAGATAAAATAAAAAGAATAGACCTTTGGAAGCAAAATAGAGCTTTTATGTTGCCATAGGATATGGTTCGATATGAAAATGACAACATTGCCACTGAGCAATTCAAGTCACCAATTATTATAGTTGTTGCTTCATCTATTCAATCCATTAAAAACACGTGGGAAACAAATAAAACAATAACATAGATACAATGCAACTACTCTAATTTCAGGGATGGATATGAACCATTTTAAATAGAGCAATGAGAAGGAAAACATGCAAGCAACTTCTTTAATATTAGGGATGGATATGAACCATTTTAAATAGGATCCAAAGAAACACACTAGAACAAATAAGAAGTGAAGGGCCAACAAGGAGTCAAGCACTAAGCATGCACAACAAGTTCTACTTTTCAGGATGCCAACCTCAGCTAGATAAAAGTTTCACATCTGAGTTAAATTTTTGTTTCCATATATTTTTCTTGTCATATTCTAATGGAAGGTAAATAGCATTAAAAAAATTGTTGTTATATCAGTCCTATTGGTAGGGTCTTATATACAACATGCACCCATTGTATTGACTCTTGAGGAATGATATTGTGAAGAGAATCAATCTATTTTTCCATGGTTGCCAACAAGGTAAATTGTAACACTCACCTACTATGGTTGAATTACACAATAAGGAATACACCATCCACCTTAGAATACCTTAAGGTCGGGTCAGGCTCTATCCCTCCAAATTCACTTGGCTTTAACATGCCCAACAACACTTCAACCCATCATCATGGCAATTTCTCCCCTTAACAATAAACCATAACCCACTAGCCATGGAAAAGTTGTAGATAAAATAAAAAGAATAGACCTTTGGAAGCAAAATAGAGCTTTTATGTTGCCATAGGATATGGTTCGATATGAAAATGACAACATTGCCACTGAGCAATTCAAGTCACCAATTATTATAGCTGCTGCTTCATCTATTCAATCCATTAAAAACACATGGGAAACAAATAAAACAATAACATAGATACAATGCAACTACTCAAATAAAACAAGAACAAAACTACTGTAAATGTTCTCCAAGTATGTAAGAACAACTCTAATTTCCATTTTCCAAAATAACCATCATTTAAAAAAAATCTCACAAGCCAAATAAGGAAATACATTGCATCCTCCCTTAATTTGACATAGCACATCATTAATTAACTGTAGCATCCCCAAACCCTAAACCCTCTACATCCCCAAACCCATAAAGGACTATTCTCAGTATGTGCCATTATATGTTCATTGTTGTTGTCACATTGAAAATTTTTTTCATAATTCATGGCTTCAACAACTTTGCCATATCCTTCTTACCAATATTTGCTAAGTGTCAAGTTTGGGACATCCACGTTCTCTTTATGGGCTTGGCAGGTCCATAGACCTTGATAGTGAGCATAACCAAGAACAAAACAACCAAATATGTTCTCCAAGTATGTAAGAACAACTCTAATTTCCATTTCCCAAAATACCCATCATTTAAAAAAAATCTTAACCATCACTACAAAGAAGAAAATTTCCCTAAATTTTGAACATAATTTCCCCCTACATCCCCAAACCCTAAGTAGTGTGTACCACTTAAAATCTCAAGATCTTTTTCAATCCCTAGCTTCAACTCTCTATCTAGCCCTAGCTTGAGCTCTCTATCCAGACCTAGCTCAAGATCTCTGTCCAGCCTTAGCTCGAGCTCTCTGTCCAACCTTCATTTGAGCGAACACCCTAGCTTGAGCTCTTTGTCTAGCCTCCATCTGAGGGAACCCTATAGCTCAAGCTCTTTTTCTAACCTCCATCTGAGTGAATTCCCTAGCTCGAGTTCTCTATATAGCCTCCATATGAGTGAATGCCCTAGCTCGAGCTCTCTATCCAACAGGAAAAGTGAAAGAAAATGCTCATTTCGCTTTTTCTCTGGTCTTTATATTTTTTTCATTGAGACCCTAAGAGGGTGGTTTTAAACCACCCTCTTAGGGTTGCCTAAACCACCCTCTTAGGGCTAAGAGGGAAGTTTAAAACCACCCTCTTAGGTCACCCTAATATGGTGGTTTATAACCACCATCTTAGGGTGACCTAAGAGGGTGGTTCTTAACTACCCTCTTAGGTCTAATAGGATGTTTTATAACCACCCTCTTAGGGTCACCCTAAGAGGGTGGTTATAAACCACCCTCTTAGCCCTAAGAGGGTGGTTTATAACCACCCTCTTAGAGTGACCCTAAGAGGGTGGTTATCCTAAGAGGATAGTTATAAATACCCTCTTAGGATCTATTAGGGTATTTTTTTACCATCGTAAAAAATTACCGTATTTCAACTATCATTAATATTGGTGTAGTGAATGACTGACTATCTTTTGAGTTTGTTCGTCCTTTAATATTTAATATTCAATATCCAAATTTCCTTCTAAGTTGGATTCCTTTATATAAAATTTCCACATTTTCTCCTAAGTTGAGCCTTTCTGTCAATATAGCTAAGTCATATTCTTCATTGGCTTTCCTTCAACCAAGTGGAAAGACCCTAGCATTCAAATCATGGTGACTAGATTCTTGTCCCCTTAACTTCTACTCAATAAGATCTTTAAAAATTAGAGTCCAAGTTTACATTACCTTCAAAGTGGACAGACTCTAAATAAAATTTACTAAAAGTGAACAAAATTAATTAATAGTAGTGGCTTAAATAACTCTTTCAAAATAGATATATTTGGGTGGTAGCTTTGATACCACTGTTTGCTTTTAAAACCTTACTACTAAGGAACATGAATTTATACTGAGAGGGGGGGTGAACAGTATAAGATAAAACCATTTAAAAATTTTAATTTCAGATAGCAATGGCATCAACATAACATTAAACAAGACAGAAAGCATCACACATAAAAGACCCATTTAACGTGGTTCACCCAATGTGGGCTACTCCACGGATAAAACGTTTCCTCTAAAAGTTATATCAAAACCTCTGGGAATCCTTCCCGATTACAATGTTTGTAAGCCTCAGCTCAAAGGAGACACCTTCCCCTAAATTTTCTTTACTAGTGATCCTCTAGAAGACCTCTATCTCTTTGCCCTTAGCAAGTGGAACTCTTTCCACAGAAGACACCTGTCTTCATTGCTCTGGCTGGAGATCTCTGTCCTCAACTCTGTCACAGTAAACTGGTCCTCTTTTCTGCATCAGAACATAGTCCTTTGGTCTAGTACAATTTTGTCCTCTTCCTCTATTCTTTTCTGCACTTGATTGGAGAACAACTTTACACTGTCTACACAACTATAGCAGCACAGTCTTCTTAAATTACAACCGCACTATCTTCTCAACTTCTGCGCAACCACAGTAATGCAATCTTCGCAAACACTATAGCATTCAAATGTACAACAACTTATGTGCTTATGTGTAACCACAACAGCTCACTCTTTTCGCACAGTTTTCAACAGCACATTCTTCGCGCATACAACAGCACATACTTTGACACTTATCAGATTTACCGAAATGCATTCTAATGCTGCTGTCGAACTTCGCTCTCTGCTTTTTCGATGATTGAACCTCACTTGTCGCACTAACTCTGAGGACGCCTCACTTCGAATGCACACTTCGATCAAATACCACAATTGCTCAAACAGTCCTCCTTTTATATTCATAATCTCAAGATAAAATCTTGTTCTATAGTCAGATGTTCAACCTTCTAACACATCGACTATAAAACTTTATACTTCGTCGACCAAGGTTAACTTCGTCGGCTTCAACCGCCTCTGTTGTTCTGTGGATTTTCTCGTGTGACACTCAAACATGTCGTGATATCGCTACGCCTTTGTCTATCGTACACCTTCTTTGGTTTGTTGTCACAAAATCGTGACACTGCAGCCTTTGCTGACGTCATCATGAATCATCACAAAATCACAATGCTCTAGACTTCACTACCTTCTTCTCCGTTGTTGTCACGAAATTGTGACAATGCAGCCTTTGCTAACGTTATCATGAATCTTGTCACAAAATCGTGATGCTCTAGACTTCACTGCCTTCTTCTCCATTGCTGTCGCGAAATCATGATGCTTTCGCTGCGTTAAGCTCTTTCTTGTCAACTGCTCGCGAAACTGGAACATGTCGCGAAATCATGACACTTTTTCCAAATGCAAGCTGCCAACTCAACCTGTCACGAAATCGTGACACTTTTTGCATCTGTACAACTTCTTCAAAACTTGTCGTGAAATCGTGATGCTTTTGCCAACTGCAAGCTGCCAACTCAACCTGTCGTGAAATCGTGACACTTTCTGCATCTGTACAACTTCTTAGAAACTTGTCACGAAATCACGACAGTTTTGCCCGTTCTGCCTCTGCATTCCTGCATGTCACGAAATCATGATGCTTTTGCCTGCTTTGCTTCTGCCTTCTTGCATGTCACGAAATCACGATAGTTTTGACCAAACTTTCTCTCTCCTCAAACATGTCGCGAAATTATGACTTTCTCTCTCCTCAAACATGTCGCGAAATCGCGACAGTTTTTCCAGCAGCCTGCAAACTTTTTCTCCTTTATCTTTTTTTGGATTTTTGGCAACTGGGCTACTCTGATTTTCTTGGAGACTTACTGGCCAGCTGAAACCTTCATCAAAACACATCCTTGGACATAAAAACAAATTGCTCCAATAGTTCCTTGACATCAAAAACAACATCTACCAATAGCTCCTTGACATCAATGACAACAACTAAACTTAGGCAAAAGCAATGTGCTCAAGGTACCAAAATTGCCAACAATCTCCCCCTTTGTCATTGATGGCAACCCTTAACTAAAACAAATCTTTTAAGAGCCAAAACTAAAAAAATTCTCTTCAAGTCGTGCTCCCCCTGACTTGAAGCTTTCCTCTTCTCTTGAAAAACTCTCTCCCTTACTTAAATCTCTCCCCCTTTGTCATCAATGGCAAAGGGTCACCTTTTGGGGCTTGGGACTAAGAAAGAGCCTCTTGGCTTGGTCCCTCCCCCATCTCCTGATGAGGTGATTAATCTCGAGGTGAGAGTACAACTCCCAATTTCTCCCTTAGATACTCAAACGTATCTTTTGGAAGGGGTTTGGTGAAGATATCTGCAATTTACTCTTTAGTGGGAACATATTCTAGATTAACCTGCTTCTCTTGCACTTTTTCCCTTAGAAAATGATATTTGATAGAAATGTGCTTCATCCTTGAATGCATTACCGGATTTTTAGAAATACTTATGGCACTTGAATTGTCACAAAGAATAGGGATAGGTTGTTCATGCTTGACTTTGAAATCCTCCAATGTAGTTTTCATCCATAAAACCTGAGTGCACCCAGCCACTGTCGCAATGTATTCGACTTCTCATCGTAGATAAGGAAATTGAAGGTTGTTTCTTACTTAGCCAAGAAACCGGACTCTTTCCCGGAAAGAATGCTCCACCACTAGTGCTCTTTCTATCATCAATACTGCCTACCCAATCTGCATCTGTATAGGCTGTGAGGGTGAAATCATCGCCTTTGGGATACCAAAGCCCAAAATCCACAGTGCCATTCAAATATCTGAATATCCTCTTAACTGCCATAACATGAGATTCTTTTGGAGCTTCCTGAAATCTTGCTACTAATCCAACGGCCTACATGATATCCGATCTGGTAGCTATACTATATAGTAAACTGCCAATCATAGATCTGTACAATTTCTGATCTGCTGTTGGAGATTCATCATCCTTACTCAGATTGCACCCTGTAATCATTGGAGTACATACAGGTTTGCTATCCATCATCCCAAATTTTTTTAACATCTCTTTGATATACTTTTCTTGAGAGAGAAATATACCATTTTTTGACTGCGTAATCTGCAGTCCTAAAAAGAATTACAGTTCTCCAATCATAGACATCTCGAATTCTTTTTGCATGGTGTTAGCAAAAACTTTGCACATCCGAGTATTATTTCCCCCAAAAATAATATCATCGACATAAACAACTACGATAATCATATCATCACCTTTATTCTTAATGTACAAGTTGCAATCTGCCATGCCTTTCCTGAATCCTTGTTCATAAATATACCTGTCAAGTCTTGAGTACCAGGCCCTAGGTGCTTGCTTTAACCCGTACAGTGCCTTTTTTAGTTTACACACATAGTCTGGCTGTTCTGAAAGAGACACACCTTCTGGCTGTTCTATATAGACTTCTTCATCCAAAACTCCATTTAGAAAATTAGACTTTACATCCATTTGAAACACTTTGAAAGATTTGAAACTAGATAGGGCCAAAAACATTCTAATCACTTCAAGATGAGCAACAAGCGCAAACGTCTCTTCGAAATCAACACCTTCAACTTGAGCATACCCTTTACAGACTAACCTGGCTTTGTTCCTGACAACCTTTCCATCCTCATTAAGTTTATTTCTGAATACCCATTTTGTGCCAATGACATTCTTATTCTTAGGTCTTGGAACCAAATCTTAGGTTTCACTTTTCTCTATTTGATTTAGCTCTTCATCCATTGCTTATACCCAAAAATCATCTGTACATGCTTCACTAAATTTTTTTGGCTCAATCTGAGATAACAATGAAACATTTACAGATTCATGTGAAGAAATGACTCTTCTTCTTGTTTGCTTGCTATTTGGATCACCAATGATCAAGTCTTTGGGATGATGTTTCTGAACATACCGTGAAGGAGTTTTGGGAAGCAGCTTGTTGTCTTTCCTCTTCTTCATCTGACACTTCTTTGAATTCTTCTTGACAGATTCCATCACTGAATTCCTTGACTGGTTCTCTTATTCCTGTATTTTCATCTACTGTCACATTTATGCTCTCTACAATTGTATGAGTTCTTTTGTTGAAGCATCTGTAGGCCTTACTTTTGATGGAATATCCAAGAAAAATTCCGTCATCACACCTAGGATCAAACTTACCCAGATTTTGATCTTCCCTTCTGATGAAGCACTTACTCCCGAACACTTTGAAGTGTTTAACTGTAGCTGGTCTTCCTTTCCACAGCTCATAGGGAGTTTTATGATGATTGACTCTGAGTTGAGCCCTGGTAATGATGTGGAATGCTGTATTTACTGCTTCTCTCCAAAAATCATCTGAAATTTTTGACTCATCTAACATAGCTCTAGCCATATTTTCAACAGTTCTATTTTTTCTTTCAACTACTCCATTTTGTTGAGGAGTTCTTGCTGCTGAATATTCTCTTTTGATTCCATTTTGTTCACAGTATTCCACAAATTCATTTGAAGTGAACTCTCCTCCTCTATTTGATCTTAAACATTTTATTCTCTTGTCAGTCTCATTTTCAATCATTTCTTTAAAAATTTTAATTTTTTCAAAAGCTTCAGATTTTTCTTTGAGAAAAGTAACCCAAGTCATTCTCGAGTAATAATCTATAAATAGCATGAAATAGCTATCTCCCTGAATGCTCTGAGTTCTGGTAGGACCACACAAATCAGTATGAATAAGATCCAAGGGATTAGACGAAGTATACCCATTCGATTTGAAACTGGTTCTGGTCTATTTATCATGTTGACAAGGACCGCAAATGATGTTTTGGGGCCTTTTTATTTTGGGCAAGTCTCTAACTGCTTCCTTGTTACTAATACTGACCAGATTATCAAAAATCAAATGTCCCAATATTTTATGCCACAACCAACTCTCATCTTCTTGAGTTAGAAGGCATTTTTCTCTTTTTATCTCACTCAGCATGTAAAGATTGTTTGGAGTCCTTGTAGCTCTAGCAATAAGTTTTCCATTTAATTCTTTACTTATCTCACATCTATCAGAAAAGAAAGATACTATGTGCCCTTGATCACAAAGTTGACTCACACTAAGAAGATTATGTCTTAGCCCTTCTACATAGAGCACGTTTTCTATTTTGGATTTCCCATCCAGACTATTACCACAGATCTTTGCGGACCTGTTATCTCCAAAACTGACTGTTCCTCTGGTTGCTTCTTTTAAAGATAGAAATTTTTCTTTTTCACCAGTCATATGTTTTGAACGACCACTATCAAGATACCATTTTTCTACTTTGTCTTGAGCATGAAAAGCAGTTTGAACTATCATTGACTTAGATTTTATCTCATTCCTCCTTTTTGAGAACTCAAAACTAAATTTATCCAAGCTGCACATCCTTGCTATATGCCCAAAATTCTTGCACTTGTAACACATAATATTTTTATTCATAAGCGGTGCAAATGAGTTAACATTTTCCTTACTATGACTCTTCAGATATTTATTGCAATGCATAGCTATGTGACCAAATTTTTTACAAGAAAAACAATATCCATGGAAGGTGTTATGTAACCTGTTTTGATGCCTTGGAAGTTTGTTCTTCTTGCGATCAACTGGAATCCATTGCTCTTCAGAGTGAAGATTGTTCTTGCTTGAAGACCCTATTTCATACATGGTGATGCCATCCTTCTTTTCACATGAAAAATTTTGTCTGAGAGTTGACTGTTCTAACTTCACTCTAAGAGACATAATCTCTCCTTCTAGTTTCTCACAATCAGCTACCTTTCCTTTTAGAACCTCTGTTAGAACTTGTTCAATCTTTTTCCCTTCTTCAGCTAGAAGTTTGAAATCTATAATATGTTGAGCCGATTTTGATCTTTCTATCTCTTTTTCTTGACAATGCTGCTTAAGAAAATAATTCTCTTCCCTGAGTTTCTCAAGCTTTCTCAAGGCGAAGAAGAATTCACTCTTGAGATCGAATTCAACCTTTCTAAATTTATATGTTCCTCTGTTGGATCCTTCTCCAAGCTATTAGGCTTTTTCTGGAGAGATCGGCTGAGACCGGCTCTGATACCAATTGAGGAACATGAATTTATACTGAGATGGGGAGGTGAATAGTATAATATAAAACCATTTAATAATTTTAATTTCAGATAGCAATGGCATCAACATAACATTAAACAAGACAGAAAGCATCACACATAAAAGACCCATTTAACGTGGTTCACCCAAGGTGGGCTACTCCACGGATAAAACTTTTCCTCTAAAAGTTATATCAAAACCTCTGGGAATCCTTCCCGATTACAATGTTTATGAGCCTTAGCTCAAAGGAGACACCTTCCCCTAAATCGCTTTGCTAGTGATCCTCTAGAAGACCTCTATCTTTTTGCCCTTAGCAAGTGGAACTCTTTCCACAGAAGACACCTGTCTTCCTTGCTCTGGCTGGAGATCTCTGTCCTCAACTCTATCACAGCAAACTGGTCCTATTTTCTGCATCAGAACACAGTCCTTTGGTCTAGCACAATTCTGTCCTCTTCCTCTGTTCTTTTCTGCACTTGATTGGAGAACAACTTTACACTGTCTGCACAACTACAGCAGCATAGTCTTCTTAAATTACAACCGCACTATCTTCTCAACTTTTGTGCAACCACAGTAATGCAATCTTCGCAAACACTACAACATTCAAATGTATAGCAACTTATGCGCTTATGTGTAACCACAACAGCTCACTCTTTTCACACAGTTTTCAACAGCACATTCGTTGCGCATACAATAGCACATACTTTGACACTTATCAGATTTAGCGAAATGCATTCTAATGCTATTGTTGAACTTCGCTCTCTGATTTTTCGATGATCGAACCTCACTTGTCGCACTAACTCTGTGGATGCCTCACTTCGAATGCACACTTTGATCAAATACCACAATTTCTCAAACAGTCCTTTTATATTCATAATCTCAAGATGAAATCTTGTTCTATAGTCGGTCGTTCAACCTTCTAACATGTCGGCTGTAAAAATTTATACTTCGTCGGCCAAGGTTAACTTCATCAGCTTCAACCGCCTCTGCTATTCTATGGTTTTTCTCGCATGACACTCAAACATGTTGTGATATTGCTACACCTTTGTCTGTCGTACACCTTCTTTGGTTTGTTGTCACGAAATCATGACATTGCAGCCTTTGCTGATGTCATCATGAATCTTGTCACGAAATCGTGACGCTCTAGACTTCACTGCCTTCTTCTCTGTTGCTGTCACGAAATCGTGACACTGCAGCATTTGCTGACATCATCATGAATCTTGTCACAAAATCGTGACGCTCTAGACTTCACTGCCTTCTTCTCCATTGCTGTCATGAAATCGCGATGCTTTCGCTGCCTTAAGCTCTTTCTTGTCAACTACTTGTGAAACTGGAACATGTCACGAAATCACGACGCTTTTGCCAAATGCAAGCTGCCAACTCAACCTGTCGCAAAATCGTGACACTTTCTGCATCTGTACAACTTCTTCAAAACTTGTCGTGAAATCACGACGCTTTTGCCAACTGCAAGCTGCCAACTCAACCTGTCGTGAAATCACGACACTTTCTGAATCCGTACAACTTCTTCGAAACTTGGCACGAAATCACGACAATTTTGCCCGTTCTGCCTCTGCATTCCTGCATGTCACGAAATTGCAACACTTTTGCCTGCTTTGCTTCTGCCTTCCTGTATGTCATGAAATCGCAACAGTTTTGGCCAAACTTTCTCTATCCTAAAATATGTTGCGAAAACATGACTTTCTCTCTCCTCAAACATGTCGCGAAATCACGACAGTTTTTCCAGCAGCCTGCAAACTTTTTCTCCTTTATCTTTTTCTAGATTTTTGGCAACTGGGCTACTCTGATTTTCTTGGAGACTTACTGACCAGCTGAAACCTTCATCAAAACACATCCTTGGACATAAAAACAAATTGCTCCAATAGTTCCTTGACATCAAAAACAACATCTACCAATAGCTCCTTGACATCAATGACAATAACTAAACTTAGGCAAAAGCAATGTGCTCAAGGTACCAAAATTGCCAACAACTACCACAAAATATCATAGGTCCTAATATAAAATAACCATAATATTAAATATCAAAATAACAATAAGATGAGTAGAATGAGAAAATTAATATGTATATCAAGGCCTATATAATACTAAAATAAACATTCATTTATATAATCAAAGAATGTAAATGGCCCAATTCATTCATGAACTATGCATGAAAAAAACTTATAATATTAATTTCTCAAAAATTGTATACTAGATTTATTCCTTTCTTCCTACTACAACTCTGTAATCTGATCTTCTTATTTGATTTATCTTCATTACTTTCTCATGGAGCATTCTCTCCCTAATATATCCATAGTAATGTGACTCTTCAAGTACTTGATTATTTCTCTCCATATGATAAGTCTTATGACCCTTGGTTTATCATCTTGCCACTTGCATACATGACTATTCATGAACTCTTGACTCTAATACACTTGCACACATCTACATGAGTCTTACACTTATACATGCACTCCTGATCTAAGACACTTATGCACATCCTCACATTATATATTTACACTCTTACATGCATGACATCTGCACATTCTCTCAATCTATTATTACACTCTAACTTGCATGACGCTTGTGCATTTCCTACACATTGGCACTTACATGAAAGGGGAAATATAAATCACACTCTAAACTATAGACTCAACCCTAATCTATTACATATTTATAATTTTACCATGAAGGTACCATGGGGGTACATTAGCATATACCAAATAATGTAATATTTCTCAACACCCCCTTGTATTACATTATTTGGTTATTAAATACTTTAGTCTTTAAACCTTGATCTTCATATTTATCTTCAATCTATATCTTCATATTTGTATTCAATATTCAAGTGACCTTGCATTATTTATGAACCTTTATTTGAGATTCATCTTCAGCTTTAGTCTACCTATTTTAGGTCTTTATCTAAATATTCTGTATATGATTCTTATGTGGTTTTGGATATAGATTTTTTGTTAGACTTGTGTGTTTTCCTCTCTTCTTCTTCTTGTCTCTTCTCTTTTTCATCTCTAATTTTGATGCACCTATGATATGCCTTCTAAATATTGAGTTAGAAAATCATTACAATAATACAACCTTAATTTTAATGATTCCTCATTGAAGCTAACATGAGCTTCATTCAAGTTGTATGTGCTATCTTTCTTTTCTTATCTTTTCTTGAAATTTCTCAAAGATAATTAATGAAAATACATCATTAAGCATTATTTTGATAAAATTCTAATGTTGTTTGTGAATTCCACCATGTTCTAAAATATTTTTCATGAAGATAGCTTATAAGTGTTGTGAACTTTTCATCTTTTGCATCTTTGAGAAATAATGATATATTCTTTTAAACCATTTGTCATTTGTTTCTTTCCATCAAAATCATCTATTAAATTTTGAGAATAAAACTTAAGTTTGTTCACCATTTCTTCACTATCTTCATTGAATGCATTTCTAATAATTTATTCCATGATATGCAACTCAATTCTATGATTTATTTCTTTTGAAGTAGAAAAAAAATAGATTAAAAAATAGGGTTCAAAAAGGGTTGCCCTTTCCCTTTTACATTGACTTACTCATATTGAGCTATTTAGTGCTACCGATATTTGAACCTTGGTGTGGGCTACATCAACTATTTATCCCAACCATTAAACCAAGGACCCATTGGCTAATTTGAGTTAAAAAAATAGGTTTTTATGAGGGGTCCTAGTCTCCTCATATTAAGTGGGGTTTGAACCTTGAACCTCCCCAAAGAGAGGTCAAATTCCTTACCACTGTAATAAGCTTTCAAATTTGAAGTAGAAAATATTATAGCTCCTAAATTTTAAAAAATAACTTCTAGAAATGGCACTCTTCTAGCACTTACGTCTAGATAAAAGGTATCACTCTCCTAGCGCTTATGTTTAAATTGAAGGTGGCACTCTCCTAGCGCTTATGTCTAAATTGAATGTGGCACTCTCCTAGTGCTTACGTCTGGATGGTTTGAATGATACTACATTATGGATTTGCCTAGATTTGTTGTATGTCACCACATTGTAGCTTTACCTAGATTTATTGTATGTCACTACACTACGTGTCTTTATGAATTTCTTTTAGCTACATTGTTAGCTTATAGACTACTTAGATTTTATTTCTTATAGTTAAGCATATATCTTTATTTATGCTAGTCGCTTATCTCTACTTCTCAAGTTGACTACTTTCTTTTATTATACAAGCTAGTTGCTTATCTCTATCTATGTTGGCCTCTTGTCTCTATATATCTTCTATTTTTTTTTGTTCACTTCTTTCTCTATATACTTGATTTCTTCTTTTCAGTATTGCTTTCTTCTTCTTCTCTATGATTTCTTCTTACTACTTATCTATCTTTGTGCTTTCTTTCTTCTTTGAGCTTTCTTTCCTCTTTGACATTTCTTTGTTTTCTTATTTTTTGATCCACTTCTCTATTTCATATAGGAATATTGTATGATTTCAATCTCTATAATAAGCTTTTGAAAGCTTCTTTATCCTTGTAGGAAGATTTGAAAAACTTCTCTATCCTATTCTTAATCTTTGTATAAATGTTTCTCCTCTATCTATCTAAAAAACTTCAATGTCTTAGATTGCATCTAATAACCCAATACAATTATCCTCCTTGCTAGAAAACCCAATATCAGTGTCAAGGTGGCTCTAAATATTCTTGAATTACCAACTATATTTTGAGTTGGTTCATCCTTTAATCTTCAATATTCAATACTTAGTCTTCAATATCCAACTTTCCTTCTAATTTGGCTTCCTTTCTATAAAATGTCCAACTTTTCTCCTAGGTTGGTCCTTTATGTCAATATATTGAGTCCTCGTATTCATTGGTTTTCCTTCAACCAAGTGGAAATACCCTAGCATTCAAATCATGGTGACTATATTTTTGTCCACTTAATTTCTACTCAATAAGATCTTTAAAAATTAGATTCCAAGTTTACATTACCTTCAAAGTGGGCAAAATATAAATTAACTTTATCAAAAGTAGAAAAAGATAATTAATAGTATTGGCTTAAATAACTCTTTCAAAATAGATAGAATAAGATGGTAGCTTTGATACCACTATTGGATTTTAAAGCCTTACTGCCACAAAATATCATAGGTCCCAATATAAAACAACCATAATATTAAAGATCAAAATAATAATAATATGAGGATAATGAGAAAATTAAAATTTATATCAAGGCATATATAAGACTAAAATAAGAATTCATTTATATAATCAAATATTAATGTAAATAGCCTAAGTTATTCATGAACTATGCATGATGAAAGCTTACAATGTTAATTGCTCAAAAAAATTATACAAGCTTTATTCCTTTCTTCCTATTACAACTTTGTAATCTAATCTTCATATTTGATTTCTCTCTGCTACTTTATCATGCAGAATTGTCTCCCTAACATAGCCATAGTAATATGGCTCTTTAAGTACTTGACTATTGCTCTTCATATGACAAGTCTCAAGACTCGGCTTATCATCTTACCACTTGCATACATGACCCTTCATGGACTCTTGACTCTAAGACACTTGAACATCTATATGAATCTTACACTTCTACTTGCACTCCTAATATAAGATACTTGTGTACATACTCACATTATATATTTGCACTCTTACATACATGGAACTTGTGCACATTCTCTCAATCTATTCTTTCACATTAACTTACATGATACTTGTGCATTGTTTGCACATTGCAATCTTACATGAAACTTGTGAATTTCTTGCGTATTGAAACTTACATGAAAGAGGAAATATAAGTCACGGTCTAAACTATAGAATCAACCCTAATCTATTACATATTTATAATTATACCATGAAGGTACCATGGGGGTACATTAGCATATACCAAATAATGTAATATTCCTCAATATTTATAAGCTTTTGATTTCCCAAGTGAGGGTAACTGACCTAAGCTAAGACCTTGAGGTATTAATTGTTATTCAATGGTTATAGCTTCATTGTATGCCAATGGTAAATATTTTATCACAAGGGCTCTCCTTACAAATATATAAGTTAATGGGTCTAAGGATATAAGCTATTATTTGGATGGTTGCTTCCTCTATAAGTGTGTAAGGTGCTTCCAATCTGATGTATAATTTATGGAATCTTATGTTAAAGAGTCTCATGGGTTCACTAGGTTCTCTACAACTAGAGGTAAACTAATGATACATCACAATAGGATCAATGAATAGTCTAAAGTGACTAATAAATGCAACCTTTAACTTAGCCCATAAAGTAATTGAGCCTAATGGTAGCTTTATGTACTAATCATATGCAAAGTCATCCAATGTGTGAGGAAATCATCCTATAGGTAGCATCCTCATGTTGAATTTGTAAATGGATTAGAACATATTTTTATGCTTGAATATATTCTTTGGCTAACCTTGTTCCATCATGTCTATACCTAAGGAGGTATTTTTTAGCATTCTTAGGAATGTCATGAGTAGGTCCTGATATGTTCAAGGGACTACTTCCTATTAATCATGGAGGTGGAGTTGTCATTGGTTGACCTTGGAAGATGGTGAAAGGATTAACAAAAGTGATAATAGCTCTAAGAGAACTATTGGTAGATTGAGAAGTTTTGGGTCTAGGTTTACCTTTGTTGACTTTGGGTTTTTATGTTGGGAAAGGCTAAGACATTCAAAGTCACCTTCGGCTAACTTAGACCTAGTGATAATGGTCTTTTAGTTTGATAGTTAATATTTTTTAAATGCACAATATACCTAGAAATTGGTAACCCTTAGTGTTCAAGCCCTACTTCTAGTGTCAATTTTGTTGAACAAGCAAATGACATGGTTCACCTTAAATGGCACAAAGCCAACATTTTGATGAGGTCAAAGGACAAGCCAACTTACTTGGAATAAATCTTGTTCCCTATTGAAATGGAATTAGTTTTCCCCAAGGTTTATGTGTAATTAAGTCCTGGCTAATGTGGATAAACTTAGATGTCAATAATGATTGTTCCTTTGGCCTTACTAGTGTAAATCTAAGAGAGAAATTTTTCTAGTGCAAAATCCTAACTCTTAAAAAAATTATCCAAACAATAATTTTTTTGTCTTTATATTGTAAACATGCATAAACTAGCCATGATTAACCTACTAACAAATAAATTTTAAACTTGTAAATATGTAAGTTTGTTACTAACTAAAAATAATAATCTAATTTTTATCTAAATAATTTCTTTTTAAAAAGTTAAAATATTAAGGGTAAGAAAAAGAAAGAAAAGCAAGCTTGTGTTGTCTTCATTTCAATTTTGATTTGATAAAGCAACAAATTTTTATTTAAAACTAGTATTGACCTGATCAATATTTACACAATATGAGGCCTAAAACAATGAAATCCTCAAAGGAAAATCAAACTATAAAGTAAATTGAATGCAACCACCATAATTATGCCTAGATTGAACATAGAACTTCAAAGTCTCTTCATTAACAAAAGGTATACCATGAAGTACATCTAGGTTCATATTTTTTCACTTGTTGAATTACAAGAAAAGAACTCCAAAAAAATCATGCCCTTTTACTCTCTCCCTCGAGGTTTTATTTATATTTTTTCATCCCTCAAGGGTTTTTTATTTATTTATTTATAGAATTTTAGTTTTATTTCATGTAGCAACATTTTAAATATCTAATTGTTGCTTCACTTATGCAACACTTTTTTACAATATTTAATTGTTGCTCTCTTTTTGCTAAATAGGTTGTATTAAATTTGGGATTTTATTCTCCAACTAATTTGGAATGAAATCTCCTCATAATTATCTTGATCATGCCTTTTTAAACTCTAATCCCTATGAAATGCTAGACTTTCCGCTAATCTCCTTGAGTAGTTAAACCTATCACAAATAGTTTACCCGCATTAAAATTTTTATTTAAAATTTGCATTAAAAGTGAACACAAATTTAAACTAAAGAAAAAATAAATAAATAAAAATCTAAACTAAAAAATAAAAAAATAAATTAAAATATCTATATAAAAAAATCTAATTACAAATCTAAAAATCTAAATTAAAAAACATATAATAATAAAGAAAATCTATAATTAAATTTGAAAATATAAAATTTAATACATTTTTTTATATATTACATTAAAAGTATAAAAATATGAATTTAAATCAAAGAACCTAATTAGAATCTAATATAAATTAAGAATCTAATTTAGAAAATATAACTTATAAATTTGAATTAAAAATCTAAAAATAACTCATATGCTGAAAGTAGTTGTTGCAAGCACAAATCCAAATAATTCCCTTCAAGATGTTGTCCTTGAGGTGATTGTTGGAATTGCAAGTGAAGTTCCTAAAAATTCCCTTTAGGTATTTTCCCCTTCTTCTTTGAGTGAGAATATTTCTTCTCAAAGTTTAAATGTTTGTTCAAGCAAGAATTTGGATGTTGTTGGGATTGCAGTAATTCCTGTTGGTGGTCGATCTGTGGGATTGGAGGGGTCTCCTCTTTCCCCTCCCTATAACGGCTCTATTTTTTCCCATTTACCCCAGTCAAGGCAATAAATCCTTTGTAGAGATGGTTGCAAGTCCAAAAAAATGATTCTCAAGTTTACTCCTTAATCTTGAAGCAAACCACAGTTTATTTTCCATCCCAACAAATTTATTAAAGCTAATCATGGAGAAGGGGGATTTCAACCTGGTTGGGAAATTCTTAGGATCCTGGTCAAATATTGATTCCATCAGGAAATGAGCTATTTTATAATGGTCCTCACATGGACTCATATATTTAGTGGCTCTGCCTAAAGGTTTCTTTATGGTTAAGTTTTCAAGTGAGTAAGACATGAATCACATATTTGGTGGTGGTCCTTAGATTTTTGGTAAGAGAAATTTATTCCTTCATAGATGGAGAATGAATTTTGACCTAGATAGTCAAAATATTAATACCACTCCTATTTGAGTTAGGCTCCCTAGCCTTTAATTTTAGTTCTAGCATGAGGCTATCCTAAGAGGCATCACGCAAATGCTAGTAGATCTAGTCTTGATTGATGTTGCAACCCTAAAAAAATTTAAAATAATATTTTCTAGAATGTGTGTAATGGTGGACCTAGATGCTAATATCTCGGGGTCCATTGAACTTATTTTAGATTAGGTTCTCATATTCAATCTATTGAATATGAAAATAGACCACTTTTTTCTTTGAGTGTAAAAAATGTGGGTATGATCTGGCCTATTGCCCTTTTAAGAAGAGCAAAAATATTGAGGTTGTGTGCCACTTAAATCTGAATAATGATGATCCCCATATTGGAACTTCTTCCAAGTTGTCCGATGGACCAATCTCTAATGGATCTGATATTGTTGAATATGGACCTCTTGTGGATGTTGTCATTTAGGTTTGTGCAATGGCCCCTTCCACAACTTCTCCTTCTTTGAACCCTCTTAAGGGAAATCCCTTTGAGTGTTTAGCCTTAAGGGAGGACTCAACTATTGTAGAAAGAATTTTGTCTAAGATATTTGCTTTAGAAAAAATGGTGTAGCCTCTTGGTCTTCCTTGCCTTTGGATTCAAGTAAGGAAATTTCTCTTTTAGATACTTTACAAGGTTCATGCAGCTTTTTAAGGAATGGATTGTTAACCCTTAGGATGATATCCTTAAATCAATCTAAAGGGGAAAAGGTTTTTTGGTCTGGGAAGAAAGCGAGAAGGAACCCTAGTAAAGTTTCTTGTTTTCGTAAGTCTGATGTAGATTTTACCTTCGAATCCTAAAAGATCATGTGGTTTAATGGAGGTAAATATTTTGGGGGGGTTTCTATCTCAACTTCTATTTCTCAAATTCCAGTTTAGGATTAGCAAGGGAAAGCCCTTTTTTGGTGCTTGGTGTTAGATTTTGATGGTGTATGCCAAGGGAGAATGCAATCACAAGATATAAAATATACAAAAATGTAAGATGTTGAAATATCCTAGTAATGAAAAGTGACGAAAATGATACAATGAAGTATGGAGGAAATGAACACTCCATAACTAATACTAAAGAACTACATTGTATTCCATCACCAATCTATATGGTGATCTACCCAAAGTATACCTACTACTACCTACAATGATATATAATCACTCACTATGAGGCCCTTTATATAGAAATATGGATTGCTTGGCCAACACTCTACCTAGATGTACAAGGAGACACCTTGCACATCTACAACTTGCACACAGACACTTTTTTATTTATTATATTACTTGAATTAACTAGCTAGCTACTCCCTGAAGTAATCTACTACTCTAGTTATTTACTAAGGGTGGTACATTTACATGACCCAAATGATGTAATATACTTTAACACCCCCATGTATTACATTATTTGGGTATTGAAGACTTTAGTCTTCAATATGGATCTTTTTCTTGGTCTTGGAATTTAAGCTCTTCTCCTCTGATTCCTTCATGGTCTTCTTTGTTTAAATTTGGATGAGCATCTTCATTTTTCTTAGGTTCTTTTTATTTGGTTCAATATTCAATTTTTTCTTGAAGATCATGTGCCTTTTCTCCTTGCTTCAATTTGCTATCTTCTTGTATGCTTGATCAAATGAATTGTTAGTATAATTTAATCTTTCTGGTTTCCAGATTACAAGTCTCTTAAGCTTGAAGAATTCTCCTCTTCCCTTTGTTCCTAGAATCATGTTATCCTTTGATTTTATATATAGAAACTTTTCCTCCATCACTTCCATTCTTTGATTCTTGTGTATGAATATGGAAGGCAAATTTGGATCACAATTGATCCATTCTCCTTTTCCATTCCCTGTAATTTGTATCTCATAAAATCCATTAGTGTTGTTTTGAACAACAATATCTTGAGTGAATCCAAATAAATCTAGAGCATATTTATTAATAGGTCTTGTAGCTTTTATCTCATACTTGGATTCTACCATCTCTCTTATTTCAGTTGGTTTGGTTGCTAAAATTAGCTCTCTCAAATTATGCATATTTGATACTTTAAGGTGATCATACCATCGTGGATTTCCTGTTATATGGTCACTTGTTTCTATATCCATAATTGCTTTATATTTGAAAGTTTCTAATCCTTTGAAGTTGACTTCCTTATGGCTCCCTAGTTTTGAATATGTGAACTAATTTGATAAAACCTTATTTAGAAATAGGTTTTGTAGGCTTTCTTATGTCTCCCTAATAGTTCACCTTTTGAGTTGATTTTGTAATGTTTTGGTAGTGATAATAATCAACTTCTATTTTACCTTATTTCTCCTATTGAAGTATGCAATGGTAAATTTAATGAATTTCTCTAAGGTTGGATTTCTTTTGTCTCTCTAATGTGAATATGAGATAGGTATAATGAATTCCAACTCTATATGTAGGTAATTGATCTGATTCTCTTTCCAACAGATTAATTTTCTAAATTCCAATTATCTATATATATATATGTGTGTGTGTGTGTGTGTGTGTGTGTGTGTGTGTGTGTGTGTGTGTATATATATAATTGGAATTTAGAAAATTAATCTGTTAGAAAGAGAAGAAGATCAATTGTATATATATATATATATATATATATATAGAGAGAGAGAGAGAGAGGGAGAGAGAGAGATAGATAGATAGATAGGTAGATAGTTTGAAGTAGTATGCCTTATATCTCCCTACTTTTTGTAATATTAAAAAATAATGTTATTTGCAATTTAATAAAAATTTAATCAAGTTTGACAACCTTATATCTCCTACTTTAAATATTGCAAATATTATATTATGTGTATGCACCTCAATAATTAATTTTTTGAAATATAAAATTGTTGTATTATCTAGTAATGCTTGGCTGAATTTGTATTGTCCAATGCAATAGTAAACCTTATAAAAATAACCTTATATCTCCTTTTAGATTTTAATAAAAGCAAGTAATTAGCCTTATTAATATGGCCATATGATATACCTTAGTATGGGATTCCTTCAACGTATCTTTTGTAGCATTGTATTCATTATCTAGCGTTCCTTGAATGGGCATTGATATTGCTTGGTATTGTTCAGCATTTAATGCTCCTTTGTTAATGGATGCTTTGTCTGAATCTTGTGCCTTCTTGTGTGGACTTTTGACCTCATTGGGTATCTAATTTTGGTGCTAAATATTTGTGTTTTGAATTCACTCTTACACGGTGCTTATTATGAATGGACTTCCACACATTGTAGGATTGACTGCATGACTTTATTTTACTTCATCCTTTTTAATCTTCCTCCAAGTTGGGTTCAAATAGAATAGATTCCTTTCAACTTTTTACAAGTGTCACATGGGAGTTACAATGAAGATAGATATTGAGATTCTTTCAATATTTGTTCCTTTGTGCAATGAATACTTAGGTAAGTAACCTCCCCAATGATTTTGTAACTCCTCAAGGCAGGTGCTGAATTATTCCTTGAGAATTGAGGAATGAATGGCACTTAGAGTGTTTGTACAAAGTGGAACTCAGGGTCTTTACATGTAAATATTTTCTTTAATGCTCCAAGGATGAACGTTATAACCTCCCTTAGAATTATTTTTTGGCTTGCTTTATTTATTGGAAAACAAGCAATCTTTATTTTTACACATTATTTTGATGAAGATGATAGGTGGATCCGGCTGTGATACTTCAAAATTATATGGAGCTCCAAAGGATGGTCTTATGGCTAATTTTAGTGCTTCTTATAGGTGGATGTTATCTCCAAGGATCCAAGCTATGGCCTTGGGTATAACACCTTTTCCCTTGTTCTCTTATGCTTTTGATGTGCTAATTGAGCATTGTTTTTGTAATATAGATAATACCTTTGTAATAGCTCCTTGTACCTTACTTAATAGTGTTGTCCTATCCACATTACTTAAGTTGAATTAAAAGTGGGTTTTTATCAAGGATCCCAAAACCTGATTACATCAAACTTCAAGAGGAACAATCCAAGGATGGACATCAGGAAAGTCTTGAGGAACACCTTCAGGAAAGCATTAAGGAAGGTAGTAAGAAAAAATGCATGAAATTTTTATTTTAAAATCCCGCCAGGCAGGAAAGGAGAATGTGGTAGAAAAAAATGAAAAAATCTGCCTAAAAACAAATTTGAAACTTCCCAAATGTGGGAAAATGAAACAAGCACCTAAATTTAAATTTAAAATATCCCAAGGGCGGGAAAAGGAAATAGGTGCCAAACCACCCATGGGAAACCATAAACCATGAGAGAAACAACTTCCCACACAAGGGAAAACTAGTCAAATGCAAAAAAACCACCCTACACCAAAGGGTGGAGTAGAGAAACTGAAATTATAGTAAATCCCGCCTAAACAAGGATGAGAAGAAATCAGGGATGCCATAGGATCACTCAAACTGAGAAAGAACCGAATCCCTTGCAAGCTTGAAATATGGAACAACAATCTGAGTATTTCCTCAAGACATGAAATCCTCGTGCAATGGATCACAAGCCTAGAAAGTGGGTCGGAATTCTGAGGAACTCCACAGACCATGAAGTCCTTATGTAGTGAAGAAGTAAACCTTCAAAGATGTCAGCTTAGTAGAGAAAATAGTAGAAGCAAAATAGCACACCATAGAAAATAGACGGGAAATTTCCAAAGAAACCCAATAGGAAGGAGTCATGAGGAATCCCAACTACAGATGATAGAGCCCAAATAGAAAGGATGCAACCAAAAATCCCAGACAACCTTCAACACCACCAATAAATAGTTTCAGGGAAACAGACGAGGAAGTCCTAAAAGGACACAACATCAAGGAAACCAAAGGCCCTCCCAAGAAGGCCATGAAAGAAACTAAAATCCCACTGGACCCACAACATCGATCCCAAAGAGCAGAGTCAAAAAATAAAGCACATGGTCCTCCCCAAGACCAAAATGATGTTGTGCAAAACTGCTCATGAAGTCTCTTTCCCACAATCCCAATATTCTGCAACTAAAGATCCTCCAAGGGAAAAAATCAAGAAGACACAAAGAAAACTTGGGAAAAAACTGGGAAATCCAAGGAAAAAACCTTGAACAACCCAAAAAACCTAGGGAAAGTCCTAGGGAAGAACCCAAAACCATCCCAGGACCCAGGCATCGAAGGAAAACCCCACCATAGGGCAAGGAAATGGGTAGAACATTGGATTAGTGATCTCCCTCCCCGAGGGGATCATCTGCAACACCATCCTACTAAGGAGGAAGGGTTAAGGAAGTTCTAGGGAAGCTGGGATATGATTAGGGACCTGGGACAGGGCCAATGAAGGGATGTAGGAAAGTGGAATAGGAATTTCATAGGAAGTCTATATATAAGCACCTTCTAATGTAGACCTTAA
Source organism: Wollemia nobilis (assembly GCA_028583015.1). Classification (NCBI taxonomy): domain Eukaryota; kingdom Viridiplantae; phylum Streptophyta; class Pinopsida; order Araucariales; family Araucariaceae; genus Wollemia; species Wollemia nobilis. Next base: position 437,163 of record JAQPPZ010017035.1, on the reverse strand, counting down.
TGCTATCCTTTTTCCATGTAGATATCGTTCGATAATAGCCTTTTTGTGTTGACTTTAATATTATAGGTGAATGCTTGCTTTTGGATGCTTGATTTTATGTGGAACAATGGTGTCTTTAGGCACCTTGAATCTTGAGCAATATGATCTCTTTGGTGGCTCTCTTATCTTGCTCAAACTCTACCCTTATACCTATTGAGATGAAGATCATGCTTCTTCCTGTAATATGATATATTTTATCCTTCTTGAAGGAACAAAATTCATGCTTGTAATAATTGGATTTTGCACCCATATAATGAATTAAATGTCTCCCTTTCTGAAATGCTCTTTGGCTTTTTGATGAAGCAATTTCTTGAGAAAAGTATTGATGCCTTCACTAATTCTTATTAGACAACTAATGTCTAACTTTTTCACTTGGATAATTTAGTAATAATGAATCCAAGCTAATGCACATAATATGCCCCTTTTTGAAGTAGAAATTTATGCACTTGCACTTTGAATGAAACCCTTAGGGTACCTTGAATCTGAGACTTGGCAAGTATTTATTTGTAGCTTCCTTCATGGATTTTAATGGTGGATTTATTATCCACTCTTTGATTTGTATTTATGGCTTCTTTTGACCATGAAATACTTCAGGTTTTGTGCACCAAATAGTATCTCTACACAGTTTGATAATATACTAGTTTTGTGCCCTTGATCTTAACAATAAAAAATAAAAAGTATCTCTCTGATAGTAACTAGATAATTAAAAATTAGTATAGTGCAATGAATCAATAATACCTTAAATTTATTAAACTTTAAAGGTAACAATAATCTCATCTTATTGATCCTATAAATGACCTCTCAAAGTAGTTTCAAATAAACTAATGATTGCTGCAAATTTCTTAATGTAGTCCTCTTCTCAATAATTATATAATAGGAAGAATGTATCTAACTCCTATTAATGTGCACGTAATGAATCTTAATAGAAACTATCTTCTACACTTTATTTGAGGACTTAAAATGTAGCCTTCTATTTTGTAACTTTTGAATTCTAATAAGGTGCTTAATGAAGTAGTAATCCAAATTAATTATTCAAGTAATGAACCTTTTGCATCTAAGTTGTTTACCTTTGATGATGAATATCTTTATGAGTTGATTCGCCAAATTTCTTATCTGGAATGGCGGTTGCTCGTAGATGTGAATTCTTTTAGTCTGCTACTCTGAGATTGATTTCAACTTCTCCTTTAGGGTCTGTCCTGGAAATCCAAATTCTTGTAGCTAGTAATGTTATCTTGATTGCTACCCTTTAGCATTCAATCTATTCACTGAAATGTTATCCTTCAGGAACCCTTTCAGTATTTTGCTATGAATCCAGCAAATATCTATCTCTGAATTGTGCCTTATTTAGCTATGAAAGGCAATCTCTAAATCTTATTGTATTTGGTAGGTTTTTTATGTCTGAGTTTTGACTTCAAACATGACTTTCTTCTCAAGAATATGGAGGTCTTGAGGTCTTCATTAATCTTCTCTTTGAATTTTGATAAACTATTTACCATATATTTATCCTTTAGGCTTGTTATTAGATGGTGATAATTATCCCAAGTTCTTCCACTATCTTTTGTAGTGAATTTATCCAATTATTTCTCCTAGGAACTTCTTTGATAACTTCTCTAGTTTCTACAATGAGGATCTTCAAGCCTTTTCCTTGAGACCTCTCCAAGGTCTTTAGTCTTGCAACTTCTCTAGTCTTCTTGATGAGATCTTTCCTTTAAAATGCAACTAAGGAAGTGTTGGCAATGATATCTTCTTCATGGATCTCCGGAACAATATTTTGATAGTCCTTATCTATCTCTTATAATGATGGAAGTTATTCAATTAGAGCTTTTATGGGTCTCTTCAGCTTCTGCTAGAGGAAGTCTATAATCAGCAAAGGAGATCACCAATATCCTATCTTTCACAGACTCTTCTCTGGAGTCTTCTTCAAGTTCAAGGCTTCTATGGCCTTTTCTTCTGCAATAAGGCTTTTGTGGCCTTTTATTTTGAATCAAGGCTTATGTGGCATTTTCTTTTGGATCAAGGCTTCTAGGACTTTTCTTCTGTGAAGCTTTCAATCTAGCAATGGAGATATCCAATTTCTAAACTTCACTAAGACTCTTCTCCTAGAGTATTTTCAGAAATATCTATTTTCTACATTAAAGAACTAATCTATGCACAAGAAAAGCACATAGACTTTTAGGCAATGAAGTTGAAATCCTTCTCTATATGTTGTAGGAAGTGTCCCAAATTTTGAGAGTTAATTTTCTACAACAAAAAACTTTAGACAGTAGTTAACATGAAAAAATCTAGATCTCTAAATAGTCTTCACTAGTTGATTTGTCAAACTAGATGAATATTGAGTCCTAGTCTTCACAATTTTTTCTAGAAATCTATGGAAAGACTAGCCAAATGCAATCTCAAAAATTTTGGAACTGAGATTTGCTTCTCCTCTCATTATCTCTTGTGGCTCTCCCTATTCCTATCTAGATCTATCGTGGCTTTGATACCGTTGTTAGCTTTTGATGGTGTATGCAACGGATAATGAAATCACAAGATATAAAATATGTAGAAATATAAGATGCTAAAATATGCTATTAATGAAAAATGACAAAAATGATACAATACAGTATGGAAGAAATGAACACTCTAGAACTAATGCTAAAGAACTACATTGTATTCCATCATCAATCTATATGATGATCTACCTAGTATACCTACAATAGACACCAAAACAACACCAATCTGATTATGTAACTACAAACACTGATCGCATTGACACACAGCCCCCAGGGCAGTCCCCAGAGGTTAAACAGTGGTCCTAACCACTCACATAGTAATTTTAGAAGTTCAGAGGTCAATTTGGCACCTTTTAGGCACTCTGATATCTACTCGTTCCACCTAGGGATGATTACAAACTAGTATTCATTCCACCTAGGGATGATTAGTAGTATTCACTCCAGGGTGGGGCGAATAGCAGGTTTGATGGGCAAAAAGTCAAATCTTGACAAATGGTAGCTCAGATCTGCCACTTAACTCTTCCTTCATTGCATGGGAGTGTGAGTGAGCATTTTTTAGTGCTAGAGGCAGTTATAGGGGCAGTCATGGAGCCCCTGATCAGGGAGGAATCCTCCCCCCTAGGAAGGCATGATTGCCAAGTGGCACCTCTACATGCTCATCCAAAGAGACCGTCAGGTCTATAAAATGGTGAGTCTTATCACCCCAAAGAAAGATAGAGAAGGAGAATTTTGAGCAATGAAGTGCTGCCATTTTACATCCTCACACCTTTTGATTTGTGTCTTTCACATCCTTGATCTCTTTTGGAAGGGAGGTCATTGGATGATTATTGGAAGCAAAAATCCAAAACCAAAACCCAACATTTGGTCATAACATCTCACAAAATTTGCCAAAAACACCCCACAAGAGGTTTTGGACCCATCCCAAGTGGATTGGTGTCAAAACTAGGCCCCAAATGGTGGGCGTCCTGCCCTCAGGCGCCCCCTGCACTACTGCAGTCCTAATCGCCCCACCCCGGAGCGATTAGAAATTTGTAGAATATTTCCTTTTTTTTATTTTTGCATCTAATTATATGCTGCTTAGATAGGTTTTCATTCAAATTTCACATAATTTTGAGTTGTTTTGATCATGTTTTTGTCATTTCCCGCTTTTGCTAACATGCAGGTGGCATCATCAAATTCCCGGTGATAGAGGCCGAATTGGAAAAATACAACCATCTGGGTCATCCCAAAATACCTCGTTTTACCTAACCCCAACTTTACAGGTGATTTGGAGCTTCCCAAATGTGAAATTTGGGACAGTGCTTTTTGACATTTTGTTGCAGGTCTAATCGTCCCACCCCGGAGCGATTAGAAATCCATGGTGAATTTTCTAACTATTCCATTTGCAGTGCCCTCCTGGTAATGTCCTCATGCTTTTGTTAAATTTTTATATCATTATGATGCTATTTGGTTATCATTTCATTTATTTTTTGAATGCACTAATTGTAGGCTTGGGGATTGCATGTTTCATTTTATCTACAGGTGCTACTGACTATTTTCTATTTCCTTGAATGTAGGATCTCAACATTAGAGGAGCATCAAGGAGTCAATACTCATCAACGCAAGTTGCAATGATGTTTGGTCCGCCCATTCTACATGTGGGCATGCGAAAGAAGGAATACCATCTGTTGATGTGACAAGAACATATTTAACGCTCCTAGCCCCTAAAAAGGGAGGATACGGATTGTAACTAGGTTCTAAATCATATTAATAAAAAGGGTTGTACTCCACATTTGCTTTTATAACTTGTTTCAATGCATTTATGTTTCTCTCCTTTCATGCATTTCAGTTTTATAGGATTTAGCGTTAAGTTTGGTTTCGTTTACATCGCATCTTGGCATTTCATTTTTGATTTCGTATCCTTGTGCTTCCAGTGGAAATCATGGTGGGACCTTGTCCTCTATTTTGAGATCAGAAATATGATCAAAACTTTTTTGTTTTTGCTTGCAGGTACCAATTTTTCAAACATTGGACTGTTGTTCGTTCTAGTCTGTGACGAATATAGAGTTGAAATTCGTGCCACCCTGGGGAAAATGGGCATTCGTCCCATCCTGTGATGAATATAGCTCTGTTATTCATCCCACTTAGGGAAGAATAGCTCTCTATGCAATTTTATAATAGAAACTCAGATGCATCCTGTTTGGGCAGAGAAGAGGTAGAGGTCCTAAACACCTTCTGTCATTTTTTGTTTTCTATTTTTTGTTTTCTGGTTATTTGCTTGCTTATGGAAAGTCTTTACTGCATGTTTTCTTTCTTTTATACAAAATAAAAATAAACCCACACATCACGTGGTAATCTAAACTACAAGGAGCTGGTCGTAAAACCCCAACCCTTGATCAAGACCAACGGTGGATTTCATCACCACCTTGGCTTGAATTTTTGCATCCATAACCCCGATAGCTACTGTTGCTAGATGTAAATCCTGATGAAAGATGACCAAGTGTAGCTGGGGTGATTCCTAGCACATGAGGATAAGTCTTCTATGGTAGGTGTCAAAAATAGGGTGATCCCCCTTCTGTACCGCCTATGTTCCATGTACCATTCTGCTCTCACGTACCAATAGTTTCCCTCACGTAAGGGTAGGTATATAGAGAGGTTTGGTATAATGGCCTGGAAATGGTATATCGAAGGGGCGATCATTTTTGGGATTCATAAGAGCCATCATATTACATTTGCTACAAAACATTCTTTACAAAACTGTCAAAAAAAAAATTAAAACACACTAAACCAGGTTTAGGGCACACCTTTAATATTTAAATGAGATAATCATTGCTTTGTGTGTGTGTGTGATATTTTTTGTTTAGTGTAGCATAAAAATCATAAAAAGAAATAAAAATCTATGCATCTTGTAGGGAGACACCACCATGGTGTACACCCGTAGCCAAGCCCAATCAAGGGCAGAAGCTGTAGAGAGTGTACAAGGGGGCACAAGTCACCTCTGCTAAAGCCCCAAGGACTTGGTAATTCCACCTTGGTGGCCTGACCCACTTGATATTCCACATCGTACCTTGATAGAATGGGACTATAGAGGCACTCCTTCGAGGGGCACGCCCACTCAGCACAGACCATTTTAAGAGGATTCTCTACATGTGGAACTCAACATAGGTAGGAAATCTCCCTTAGATGCTTGCTACGAGTGGCCACCGTGCAATGAAGTGATAGGACAACACAGGGTCCATAGGGAGGGGCCACATGATTACATCATCCCTCTTTTATCCCCTCTTATTATCGAAAACAACAAGACAAATCCAGAGCACAAGGATCTTCTAGCAGGGCGAGCCAACTCCACCTGCCCCTTTCACATTTATGAAAGGAAAAATAAGGAAGACCACTACATTCCTCAAGAGAAATATACAGCATGGGAGCAATGCACCTCTGCACCTGCTATTTATCAGGGTCACCCACTAAATCTAGAACCCCAGGTGAATGCCGCTAACCTCAATAGAGGGAAGCGACCTATAGAAATCTTGGATTACCATGACCATGAAAGATGTGTAGGAGAGGCATCTAGGCCTCCTAGACTCAATACTATAGAGCAGATCGACTTGGCATTTGCCATACATGACGCCCACCAAACGTAGATCACATAGCTTGAGCAAGACAAATAATAGTTGGAGCACCTATATCGCATTAACAAAGAGTGCATTCGGTGCCAAATAGATGAGCTGCTCCATAACATTATGCTTGAGAGGGTTCCAACCCCTCACACCCAAAGATCAAAACTATATGAGAGGTGCAACCCCTTGGTGCGATACAGGTCCCCATGACCTTACCAAGTGTTGCCTCCGAGACCTCCCAGACTTGAGCGGGAGGCCACTCCCTGGAACAATGATGGGCACCTCCGCAGGGACCCACCCATGGTTATATGTCTCACCTAGAAACTCCTCAAGAATCCTACGAGGAGTATGATCAAGAAGAAGAGTGGGCCGAGATGCCCTACCAATGCAGAGGGGGTGCAATTTGGCCACTCCTCTATAGGCCTCAAGTTCCCTATAACCCGTAACAGGAACAAACTAAGGAGGAAGAGATTAAATCTTCTGATGTATATAAAGTGTTGCTATAGCACTTGGAGTCTATGGAGACCAAGGCTTTTGGGCCTCAAAAGCCCACTTTATGCCAACTCTATAGTAATCTTGTGCATCCATCAGTACCAGCACCCCCTTACCCTAAACACTTTAAACTGCCTTGGCAATCTTTAGAGGGGAGTAAGATGCCCAAGAGCATGTGACTAGATTCTTGAGACAATGCTTTGGCATTCAGGACGATGATGCTTTGATGCTAAGAACATTCATCACCATGTTCACAGGCTCTGCCTCAGATTGGTTCACTCAATTGCCAAAGCACAGCATTAGCAACTTGGATCAGCTAGTGGACGCGTTCCTCGAATGCTTCGCCTTCAATACCAAGAAAAATGCATCACTAAGTGACCTAGCTAGCCTCAAGCAGTATGAGGAAGAAACCATGGTAGCCTATGGGAATCGATGGAGGACATTTCTTTCAAAGTTGCCTTACCTCCCTCCTATATCCGACCTCACCCAAATGTTCTCAAAGAGCTGTTGAGATCGATCTCCATGCTATTGCAGCTGTAAAAATATGCCACTTTAGAGGAAGCTCTAGCGTAAGCCAGATTCATTGAGGAGATCAAGATTCAGGATGGCGAGATAGCCAAGACAAAGAAGAAAGAATGGTATAAGAACACCAAAATAGGGACCACGCAATAGAAACCCATTGCAGTCAATTAGGTTGCTATAAACGTCCCTAAGCCTGCATAAGCAACACAACCCCAAAAGGCTAACTATCAAGCAGTGCCTCTTAACAGTTATGACAAAGAAAATCATAGGCAAGAACAAAATCAATAGCATCGCCCTCGATGACAATTCACACCTTACACAGAGTCCATAGACTCCCTGTTTGACCGATTGTCGGCGATAAACTTGATCAACCTACCCGAGATTCAACCCATAGACCCTAATGTGCCAAAACCTAAGGGCTATAGGGAAGACTTGTACTGCAAGTTCCACAGACAAAAGGGACATGACCTTAATGCATGTTGGAAGTTTAAAGGCTTGGTGCAAGACCTAATAGATAATAAGACATTAGCAATGGATAATCCCGTGGCACCAAGCAACCAAAAAATGGAGGTCTTTAAGGACCCCTTGCCTGCCCATGATGTGTAGGCAAAAACCCTACAAGTCAATGAGGTAACACAGAACTACCCCATGTAGGGGTATGTAGGGATGATCAGTATAGTGACTCTAAATAAGAGGTACCTGAGCACATCTGCCCCCACAAAAGCTACAGGAGAGGTGCCGACAATGCCACAACCACAACAACACCTTACGTAACCTGCTCTGCCTAGACCAGTGGCCACGATTCGAAACAAACTCATCAAGAGTTTGAGGACCACATCGGCTAGGCTCTCCATATACAAGCTCATACAACAATCATCACCCCATCGGGAGGCTCTAATGGAGATACTAAAAGCCATCGAGTTGTAGCCCCATGAAGAAAAATCCTTCAACTTCGTGGGACATGTCAAATGATGCACTGAGCCAGTCATCACCTTTAGAGAGGATGAGCTGAAATCAGTAATTGGTGACATGGCAGATCCGCCCTTGCACTTTATTGCATGGGTCAACAGGATTCCGTATAAGAGGGTGTTTGTGGACATTGGATCATCCAGTAATATCATTACAATAGCGGCCTTGAAGCACCTAAGTTTGCTCGCATCTCACATAGTGGCCTCCACCTATACACTACGAGCATTCAATGCTGCAATATGCTTGATAGTTGGCACAATTGTCCTACCCATCCAAGTGGCATAAAAGACTATACCTACATTATGCCACATCTTGGAGGGTGAGATGGCCTATAACATCTTGCTGGGTCGGCCATGGATCAGGGACATGAAGTGTGTCCCTTTGATAGCTCATCAGTGCTTAAAGTATACATTTGAAGGGTGTTGTGGTTGATCCACAACACACCCCACTTGGTGGGGACCCACCTTTTTGCAGGTTTTCAGGAAGGATCTCAGTGACCCAGATGCCAGAATTGAAGAAAAAGAGAAAATGCACAAGTGTAGAAAGGGGTCGCGAAATCGCGACAGGTAGCGAAATCGCGACATGTCGCGAAATCGCGACCAAAGCCAGAAAATTGTAGCGAAATCGCGACATGTCGAAAAATCGCGGTCAACGGCAACAAAACAGAAAAAGTGTCACGAAATCGCGACGTGTCGGTGACCAGGATGAAAAGGATGTCGCGAAATCGCGACATTCAGCTGAGAAGAAAAGAAAAGGTGTCGCGAAATCGCGACATGCTGTTGAGAAGAAAATAAATGATGTCGCGAAATCGCGACACGCCGTTGGAAAAGGATGAGAATGGTCGCGATTTCGCGACGTGTTTTTCCGAAGCGTACGGGTGATGAAAAGTGTCACGATTTCGCGACGTGTTTTGGAAAGGTGTACGGAAGCGGAAAAACGTCGCGATATCGCGACAGGAAACAGCTAAAGGACTCGAAGAGGAGAGACGTCGCGATTTCGCGACCGATTGCAGCAAAGGTGTACGGACGAAGAAAATGGTCGCGATTTCGCGACGTGTTTTGGCAAACTGTACGGACGGAGAAAATGGTCACGATATCGCGACAGGTTTTGCCAAGGCGTACGGAAGATAAAAGCGGTAGCGATATCGCGACGGTTTGTGGCAAGCAGGTTCAGAAATAAAAGTGGTAGCGATATCGCGACGGTTTGTCGAAAGAGGGCAAGAGAATGATAATGGTCGCGATTTCGCGACGCAAAGTTGCCCAGGAGGTCCGAGAGAAAATGGTAGCGATTTCGCTACATTATTTTGACAAAAGAGTAAAGGTGGATTTTTAAAATAGAATGTAATTTTGATTAATGGTAGGAATGTATTAAAATAGGGTTAAAGAAAAGTGGTAGCGATATCGTGACCGTTTTCGAAAAGAGGGGTAAAGAAAAGTGGTAGCGAATGTATAAGGGGTAGAGAAAATGGTGGATGCCATTTATCAAAAGGGTCGAGATGGTAGCGATTCGTTGCCATTTCATCAGACAAAGCCAAAAGTGGTAGCGATATCGCTACCACTTCAAAAGAGAGACTCGAAGCTTGAGGTCGAAAGGTAGCGATATCGCTACAAATTTCATAAAGGCCAATCTCAAAGTCAGAGGGTAGCGATAGCGCTACAAGTTTAGTGAGAGAGGGCTTGAAACAAAAATGGTAGCGAATCGCTACCATGTCACAAGGAGAAGGCTTGAAACGAAAGTGGTAGCGAATCGCTACCACATTTCAAAGGGACGCGGCAAGGCCAAGGTGGTAGCGATATCGCTACCACATTTTGAAAAGGGTTCAAAGTTAGAAAGTGGTAGCGATATCGCTACCATTCGAAGAAGAAGGCTCAAAATGTTAAAAGGGTAGCGATATCGCTACGAGAAGTTGCCGGAGGTAGACAAATGAAAAACGGTCGCGACATCGCTACGGGGAGCTGATGAAGGCGTACGACAGGAAAGCAGGTAGCGATATCGCGACATGTCACGATTTCACGACCGGGAAGGTGAACAGGCGGACTTGCAGTTTTGTCGGGTTCTTTCGCAGGAAAGCGTTACAGGGGGCGCAGAAAATGCGTGACACGTGGCGTGCAGGTGTCAAACTTGCAGAGGCGTTACATACAGAGGTGGATTGCGAGCATTTTAAATTTGAGCGGGGATCAAGGCAAGGAAAGGCAGGAATTTGAAGGGTCGCCCACAGGAAGAGGAAATGAAGCGACGGAGGAAATCGAAGAGCCATAACAATGCTATAAAGCCAGAAATGCAAATTGAAGATGGGTTGGAAATTGCCGAATACGGAGTTGCAGAGACGAGAGCTTTGTGCTATTCTGGGCCCGTACTTGGGCAATTTCCTTCTTTTTGTTCTGGGATTTTCTTTTACACCTGGAACATTTTTGAATGTAATCGAAATATTCTTTAATACAAAATACAGAGAGTTGGCATCTTTTGGATGAGAAAGAAGGAGTTACTTCTGCATGCATGATTTAATGTCTATCTTTCCCTTCCAGATTTCTTAGGTTTTTAGGTGAAGTTAATGCAAGATCTCTTGGTTGCTTCATGCGAATGCCTGTTTTCTGGAATTACCACAGAAACCCTCGAGACTCGCACCTGGCCTATTTGGATTGTGTGGATGTGCAGGTTCATTAGGTTAGGTTGCATGTAGAAAGCCTCAGTATCTTCGGTTTCATCCGATTAATGACAGCTTTCTGACTGTAATTTATTTTACGTTTTTATTTATTTTGCTTTGCTTTTCAAACCCATATTTTATTTTCAGCAGTTTAATTACTGTGTTTGAATAAATCACTAAAAATCCATCAGAATTAAAGATTAAAACAGATTTTATTCATTTTAGAGTCCATTGCACTTTCAAAATTAAATAAACCACAGTGCCCCTTGTTAACATCCACTTGCAAACCCTAAGGTGTTCTTAGCATTTCATTTTAAACAACATCCTTGATAATCAATAATTAGCATAATAAGAACCTTGGAGAAATCGTTTTTCTTTGCAAGCGAGAGGATTTAGGACTCGGATCCTACAGGAGAGTGTGTTTTCACAATCGGGTTAAAACACCACTCAACAGATTGGCGCTAGAAGGAGGGCATGAAACGGTTTATTTCATCATGATTTTAAATGCTTAAAATTGCTTAAGAGCTTTACAATGCATTTTGATTGTTCATACAAAAATAAAGTGATTTAATTTTTTAGAATTTTGGTCTCATGCAATTACGTTTCATTTGATTTTAATGAATACATCTCTTAGTTGATGCTAACTTGATTTATGTTTTATATTGCAGAGTTGAATATTCAACAGATTTGGTTCTAAAATTACATTTTAAGTTCACTAATGGCAACACTTGAGGAGCAAAGGGTGTCCCTGAGAGCTAAAATAACATCTCTAAGAGAGAGAATGGTATTAATAATAGAGGATCATTATAAGGGTTTGTCTATACCTGTGGTACCATATCAAATTCCTACAATGTTATTGGATTTTTTACGGTGTTTTAATCAAGAGGTACCACTAGGATACTTGCAAAAGCTGCATGTATACAAAAGTACATTGTGTCAATTCCAGATTTTTTATGAGGAGGTGGCTTGTAAGTTATTTGCATACATTTTGGATGATAGACCATTCTTTTGGTATAGCCAACTACCCATGGAGGTTAGGACTTCTTGGATACAACTAGAAGCAGCCTATCTTAATCATTTTGGTAATCAGGTTGACTTAGAAATATTGAAAAATCAGTTTACCTCCATTTGTAAAGAGTCTAATGAATCCTTGAGTCAATTCAATGGAAGATTTCGTGAATTGCACTCCCAAATGTGGGAAAATTTTAACACATTGGAAGAAGAAGCCATGGAAGTATACCTAGGAGCCATACACCCCACACTTGCTTCACTCATTAAGGAAAAACCGAGTGGTTTGTCCCTAGAGAGAATCCATGAGATCTTAGAAGAGATAGAACGACAAGGTCTTGAAGAAGAAAAGGCACAACATATTCACATGAGAGATTGTTCTTTTGATGCCAACCTACACCAACCATCAAACATAGCACCCTCCACTCCAATGATATCTAAGGTAAATGATCAAGGGGATGAATCTGAATACCCAAATTTTATGACCACCTTGGATATAGTTCACGAGGAGGTGCAAATTGCTAAGACAACATCCAATAGTGAGGATCATGTAGAGATACATGATTATCTAGATTCAACAATGTTTGATATATGTGAATGGATGGAACCCACCATAGAATTGAATGAAGTGGTTGAAAGAGAAATGGAAAGAAAATCAATAAATAAATTTGAAGATATGATAGAATTTCACCACTTGTTCTTGGAAGATACTATTGATGAAATGTGTAAAATTAAAGATCAAGAAATTCTTCACCCTCCAAATTATGATAATGAATCATGGGTTACTAATTTGGACAATGATAGCCTTATAAATTTGAATTCAAGAAATAACCCACTTTTGGAAATAATTGAACCATCTAAGGAAGGTGAAGACGAATTTGATGAGAAACACATTGATGATTTGGAAAATGTTGAAGAAATAGTTGAACGTCACCACTTGATTTTGGAAGATGATTATTATGATGCTTGGAAGAAGTGGGAAGACTTCACTCTTTCCAAAACTACTAATGAAACTCGTGTGCCTATTGATATACAGGACAACATAATTGCCTACTCAAAGGAAGATATTATAACTCCTGTACGGTTTGAGGATGTTTTGGAAGAGGGTTTCAAATCTCATCAAATTTTGGAAGATTATAATTATTCTATTACCAAGGACAAAGAAGAAAAAGAATTGACGAAGGAATCAAAAGAGCATGTCATAAATATCATGGAGTTTCATCTCACAGATTTGGATGACGATTTTTACAATGGTTGGGGAAGGTATGGTAATGCATTCTTTTCTCACATCCCTATAGATGAAACTCATATTTCACTTGACGTGCAGGATGGTGAGCCTTCTACATCATACGAAGATCTCATATTCACAAGATTTGAAAAGGGGACAAAATATGAATTCATTGAAAGTGTGGATGCAAGTTTGCAGGATGATTTTGGGGATTCAAATGAAGAGATGCCATGGATAGTGAACAAAGAATTAGAACCAAATGATAAAGAGATGGATCAATTGGAAGAAACTCAAATAAGTGATCATCAAAACAGATTACTTGACATACACTTTGACCAAGAGTGTTTGAGGATTGAAAAGGATGACCATATTTTGAATTTAAATAATTTGAATGATGAAATGTCACTAAAGGTAAATGAAAAACAAGGTATAATTTTTAATCACACCTTTAATAACATGGTTTTAATGAATGGAAAAGAAGTTGATGCACTTGAATTGTTAAATAAAATTCATCAACAATTACTAATTGAATCTAGGATAAAAACTTTTAATGATCCTAATTTAGTAAATATCCTAGATGCTTGTAAATTGTTACACAAATTTGATTGGCCTACAAATTTGGAAAATGATTTGGCTTTGAAGTTTGTAGAAATAGGCTCTTACTTACAAAATTGCATATTTGAAAAGGATAGCCTAATTCTAAATCAAGGAGGCAATTATGAAGTTCACATTTTAAAGAATAGACAAGATAAAATTGAAAATCATTTATTGTCTAATCATTCTAGTAATTTGATGCTCACCTATGGGAGTATTATTGGAACTAAATCAAATTGGTATGGTGAGCATGGCAAGTGGAAATTTGTTGCATTGTTTGGTCTGATCTTAGATTCCCACAACATTTGGCATGCATATTATGTCATATTTTTATTGAAATGTTCTAATCATGTGTGGGATCCAGGAAAGTGATAAGCTAAGCTTTGCATCATCTTGTATTATAGTGTACATTTGTATATAAATTTTGGTTTTTGGTTTTTGGTTTGTGTTTTCAAATTTTCATTTTGGGATTGCTATTTGGATTTGAATTTAAAGTTGTGTATTTATTTGACATGTTTTATTTGTCTATAAAAAAAAAAAAATGATGAAAAAAAATTTGAGATGTCAACTTATGCTTAAGGTTAGGAGAATATGAAATATTGGAATTATCTTGTAGAAGCTCCACAAGTAACATAAACATCTTAAGTTATATTGTTTGATTTTGTGATACATGAAAGAGTCAGTTTTGCATGACAAATCATTTCATTTGCAATTCAAGAAATAATGCATTCATATTCCATCTCACCTCACATACATCTCATCTTAGTTACATATGCATCTTAGGTACAAGCCATGAAAGTATGTCAAATCCTCTTAGGGTTATGTTATAACATATATGTAAGTAGCTCCTAAGGTTGGAAACTGAGTCTTGAGATATCTAGAACCAAGCACGTCTCATGCATTAAAAAGGATCTTGAGCAAAATGATCAAAACCTAACTTGGAAGGAAAGGTTGGGCGAAAGAAGTATTTCTTGTCTATCCTATTATGCAACATGATCCTTAAAACAGTGGTTTTGACCACTTCCATTAAGCTTAAAGCCTAAAATCAGAGTAGTAAGGATAGGGTGTAAATCCTCATCTCGGACTTAGGTTGAGGATCCGATTCCCCAAAGCTCTTATGATTTCACCTCACAATTAGTCTTGGAGTAGTAAGGATAGGGTACTATTTCTCCTCTTGCAAAGGATGGGTGAGAATCGATTCCCCAAAGCTCTAAGTCATAAAATTCTATGTCCCATTTCATCAGTCTTGGATTGTAAGGATCGTACTATTTGTCCTCTCGCAAAGGATGGGTAGTCATCCCCAAGGTCTAAACGACAAAATTAATATTTTCCATTTTCCATCATCTAAAGTTTGGATTGTAAGGATCGTACTACTTGTCCCTAACCGGGATGGGTAGTCATCCCCAAGGTCCAAGAAAAAATAAAATAAATAAATAAATTTTTCCCATCTCATCTTTATTTTGGATTGTAAGGATCGTACTACTTGTCCTCTCGCAAGGGATGGGTAGTCATCCCCAAGGTCCAAAGAAATGGAGATAAGTTTTGGATTGTGGGGTTAGATATGCCCATGCATGGCATCATGTCTTGCCTAAAAAACAAGACCACCGATTGTCTAGAGGGTTAGACTAGCATGACCATTTCTTCCATAACTCGGTTTAATTATTTTGCTTAAAGTGAGGTAATGAACTCTAAATCAGAATAGTAAGGATAAGGTTAAACTCTCATCTCGGTTGGTTGGGAGTCTGATTCCCCAAAGTTCTGATTTCACATTCACTTGCACATGGGTTCTAGATAGTAGGGACTCATAACCAACTTTGGGATACAATAAGATAATGAACTAGTGGATCCTAAGAGGGTTTGGCAATCTTGAATGCTTGTACATAGTATTAGAAGAAGTACCATGCCCTTTATGGAAGCAAATCTCCTTGCACATTCATTAGGGTACACAAATCATTCACCATCCCATATATGCATTCATGCAAAACTGATAATGGAATGTTGATCAATTTCAAACGATAGGGAATGAAAACACATTGCACACACTTGAGCTAATACTTGATGATTCTGATGATTCATGTACTTCTGATCTTTGGGCATTTGTTATTTTGCTTATGTGCTAACATGTATTTGCGAGTTTGTGATATGTTTCAGGTTGGGTTCTTACTAAAATGCTCAAGAGCATTTGACAGCAGAGTCGCCATTTGTTGTGGTTGATCCACAACACACCCCAAAATTGGGGACCCACCTTTTTGCAGGCTTACAGGGAAGGATCTCAGTGACCCAGATGCCAGAATTGAAGAAAAAGAGAAAATGCACAAGTGTAGAAAGGGGTCACGAAATCGCGACAGGTAGCGAAATCGCGACCGAAGCCGGAAAATTGTAGCGAAATCGTGACATGTCGAAAAATCGCGGTCAACGCGGTCAACGGCAACAAAACAGAAAAAGTGTCACGAAATCGCGACGTGTCGGTGACCAGGATGAAAAGGATGTCGCGAAATCGCGACATGTCACTGAGAAGAAAAGAAAAGGTGTCACGAAATCGCGACATGCTGTTGAGAAGAAAATAAATGATGTCGCGAAATCGTGACACGCCGTTGGAAAAGGATGAGAATGGTCGCGATTTCGTGACGTGTTTTGCCGAAGCGTACGGGTGATGAAAAGTGTCACGATTTCGCGACGTGTTTTGGAAAGGTGTACGAAAGCGGAAAAACGTCGCGATATCGCGACAGGAAACAGCTAAAGGACTCGAAGAGGAGAGACGTCACGATTTCGTGACCGATTGCAGCAAAGGTGTATGGACGGAGAAAATGGTCATGATTTCGTGACGTGTTTTGGCAAACTGTACGGACGGAGAAAATGGTCGCGATTTCGCGACGTGTTTTGCCAAGGCGTACGGAAGATAAAAGTGGTAGCGATATCGCGACGGTTTGTGGCAAGCAGGTTCGAAAATAAAAGTGGTAGCGATATCGCGATGGTTTGTCGAAAGAGGGCAAGAGAATGATAATGGTCGCGATGTCGCGACGTAAAGTTGCCCAGGAGGTCCGAGAGAAAAACGGTAGCGATTTCGCTACAGTTTGTGAAAAGGTGAAAGGTGTGTTAAATGTGAATGTAGTTGAAAGGAAGAAAAGTGGTAGAGTGGATTTATAAAAGGGAGAATGGTAGCGATTCGTCGCCATTTCATCGGACAAAGCCAAAAGTGGTAGCGATATCGCTACCACTTGCAAAAGAGAGACTCGAAGCTCGAGGTCGGAAGGTAGCGATGTCGCTACAAATTTCATAAAGGCCAGTCTCAAAGTCGGAGGGTAGCGATAGCGCTACAAGTTTAGTGAGAGAGGGCTTGAAACAAAAATGGTAGCGAATCGCTACCATGTCACAAGGAGAAGGCTTGAAACGAAAGTGGTAGCGAATCGCTACCACATTTCAAAGGGACTCTGCAAGGCCAAGGTGGTAGCGATATCGCTACCACATTTTGAAAAGGGTTCAAAGTTAGAAAGTGGTAGCGATATCGCTACCATTCGAAGAAGAAGGCTCAAAATGTTAAAAGGGTAGCGATATCGCTACGAGAAGTTGCCGGAGGTAGACAAATGAAAAACGGTCGCGACATCGCTACGGGAGCTGATGAAGGCGTACGGCAGGAAAGCAGGTAGCGATATCGCGACATGTCACGATTTCGCGACATGTCGCGATTTCGCGGTCGGGAAGGTGAACAAGCGGACTTGCAGTTTTGTCGGGTTCTTTCGTAGGAAAGCGTTACAGGGGGCGCAGAAAATGCGTGACACGTGGCGTGCAGGTGTCAAACTTGCAGAGGCGTTACATACAGAGGTGGATTGCGAGCATTTTAAATTTGAGCGGGGATCAAGGCAAGGAAAGGCAGGAATTTGAAGGGTCGCCCACAGGAAGAGGAAATGAAGCGACGGAGGAAATCGAAGAGCCATAACAATGCTATAAAGCCAAAAATGCAAATTGAAGAGGGGTTGGAAATTTCCGAATACGGAGTTGCAGAGACGAGAGCTTTGTGCTATTCTGGGCCCGTACTTGGGCAATTTCCTTCTTTTTGTTCTGGGATTTTCTTTTACACCTGGAACATTTTTGAATGTAATCGAGATATTATTTAATACAAAATACAGAGAGTTGGCATCTTTTGGATGAGAAAGAAGGAGTTACTTTTGCATGCATGATTTAATGTCTATCTTTCCCTTCCAGATTTCTTAGGTTTTTAGGTGAAGTTAATGCAAGATCTCTTGGTTGCTTCATGCGAATGCCTGTTTTCTGGAATTACCACAGAAACCCTCGAGACTCGCACTTGGCCTATTTGGATTGTGTGGATGTGCAGGTTCATTAGGTTAGGTTGCATGTAGAAAGCCTCAGTATCTTCGGTTTCATCCGATTAATGACAGCTTTCTGACTGTAATTTATTTTACGTTTTTATTTATTTTGCTTTGCTTTTCAAACCCATATTTTATTTTCAGTAGTTTAATTACTGTGTTTGAATAAATCACTAAAAATCCATCAGAATTAAAGATTAAAACAGATTTTATTCATTTTAGAGTCCATTGCACTTTCAAAATTAAATAAACCACAGTGCCCCTTGTTAACATCCACTTGCAAACCCTAAGGTGTTCTTAGCATTTCATTTTAAACAACATCCTTGATAATCAATAATTAGCATAATAAGAACCTTGGAGAAATCGTTTTTCTTTGCAAGCAGAGGATTTAGGACTCGGATCCTACAGGAGAGTGTGTTTTCACAATCGGGTTAAAACACCACTCAAAAAAGGGCAAGTGCATGTAGTTTTGGCAAAATTGGAGCCCTTCAAGTATTGCAATACGATGTAGGTAATGCCGCAATTGACCCTTCCATAAATGCATTTGGATTTTCAGTTGAATCCATCTAAATAGTTTCTGATTTCGTAGGCATCCCCATTGACAAGTCCATCAAATTCCCAGCTGGGTCCATCTTCATCGCCTAATCCTTCACCAATGAAGCCACCTATGGTGGCCACATCAAAGGACAAAGGGAAGAAACCCCTGGAAGAGGTATCGCCATTGGTCTCAACCATATCTACTAAGGATATGCCTAGCAGAATGGAAGTCGAGGCTCCTAGTTCACTCGACATGGAGTGGACTCAGGAAGAACTTTCATTCCCTCCCCCTCAACCGCCAACAATCACCATTGAAATGGCCAATACGGGCTTGGGGAAGTATCTGGTGCGAAACATTGTAGCAACACCTAAACTGGAATCCATATAGGACATAGGGAGACCTTGCCTCCCCATAGGCACTATTGTTCCTCTAGGCTACCCACCAAACCAGACGAACTTTGTATATGGGGGCCTTGATAATGGCATTGAACCTTACATGCAAGAAGACGAAGATGAAGAGCCCTTTCTTTGAAGATGTCAACTATTTGTCCAACCCAGATTTTGCTTTGAGATATCTTGGTCAATGCAATTGGTATGGACATGGGTTAGGCAGATATGAGCAAGGAGTGCATGCTCTTTTCCAACCAAGATATCAGATGCCATACGATAAGTCAGGAGTAGGGTTCAACCACCCCCTACCCTTGGACATCTTTGTAGAGAACATGCACGGCCTAGGGATAGGCAACAAGGATAGGTTGGCATTAGATCCATATGCCAATCCTAACACAACATATACACTGGTGGATTATCTCCCATTGTGGACAACCAACCATGTTGACCTTAACAACCCTTTCCCTTTGATCTAGAAAGGAGAAAGCTCGAGAACTCACTGACAAGGGGGACATATACAAGGTCAGGAAGGATATTCAAAAGATGAGTCAAAATATAAGGTAGCACCATGGGACCCCTTCAAATCAGATAGCAATCACTCACAAGTGACCCCCATGGATGATTATCAAGAAATCCTCTTGGCAATGTTCCCTTTGGATGATCCAATCGAGCAAGTACCACCTTAAGAAAATTAGGTCCCCCCACAGAGAGCAGAACAACCTCGATGGGGCCAGATCAATTTGTTCGAGCAAGACAAGCCTCTAATGTTGCAAACTGTTGTTGGAACCAACGAAGGCCTTTGGATCTCTGACAGTTATTATGAAGATGAAACTGAGATGCCATATCTCAATCACATGTGGCAGATGCAGTAAAAATACCCCCTAGATATTGATGACATATTTGAACAACTAAACATAAGGCCAGGGCATGAGTGGCACCTAAACCCAGCATAGTGGTACCAAGTGTTGAATCTACAACTTTGGGCATATAGAGAACACCTACCGCCCAGAGACCCTATAGAGATATCAGTGTTGATGGTAGACCCCGTCCTCCTATCCACACATAGGGTCAATCCATTCATGCCAATACCTCCAGAGCCAGATTCGGAGCACCAAAATCATCAAGGATGTCCGAGTCACCACACCCGTGGTAATGGAGACCAAAATCATTTCATCAACATGATCTCCATTGACTTAACTGCCCCCATCCACAATCTGGCCTATCCAACACAGTCATTGTATCTAGACATAGATGCCATAGACTGGGATCGCGACAATTCACCACCATCCCCATCATAGTATTGGCCTTGTGGTGATATGCTTCATTTCACCCCAAGACCAACTCAGGATATCTTCCATGTTGAAGAGGGGCCCGAAGTTCCCAATTTAGATCTGAATTCAGCGAATGATATCCACTTGATCCCAACTCCACACTAGTTGGAGGATGGATCCCACATATCGTTTGAGGAGACGACTGATGTAGATATCGGCTTTGATCCAATGAATACATAGATTATCAAGTTGGGGGTAAGTCTATCCCCTGAAGATCAAGTCGACTACATTGCCCTTCTCAAAGATAAGAAGGAGGTTTTTGCATAGTCCTACAAAGACATGCCAGGGCTAGATCCATAGCTAGTCTCACATAATCTAACGCTTGATCCGACAGTAAATCCAGTTAAGCAAAAACTATGTAAGATTCACCCAATAGTGGCCTTAATGGTCAAAGATGAATTATAAAAGCTATTGGATGCACATTTTGTCATCTACGTGGATTACCCACCATGGCTATCTAACATGGTGCCCGTCAAAAATCCTGATGGGAGGATTCGCATATGCACTGATTTTTGAGATCTAAACAAAGCAAGTCCTAAGGATGATTTCCCCTTGCCTAGCATCGATGAATTCGTAGACGCTATAGCGGGCCACAAAATGCTTTCCCTCATTGGGATACAATCAGATTCGTATTAATCCTAAGGACCAACTAAAAATGGTGTTCACAAATGCCTTGGGGGAAATTTTTGTTATAAGGTCATACCCTTTGGCCTTAAAAATGTTGGCACCACCTACCAATGTGCCATGACATACATATTCCACGATCACATGCATAAAACTTTGGAATATTACATGGATGATTTGTTGGCAAAATCTCTTTTGTGCCCAGATCATCTCGATGACTTAAGCAAGATCCTTGATCGCCTCATGGAACATAAAGTTAGACTAAACCCCAAGAAGTGCGTATTTGGCATCACATCTGGAAAACTCTTGGGTTTAATAGTCTCAAAGCGAGGCATTGAGGTGGACCCAAAAAAAGTCAAGGCAATCCTTGAAATGCTTCCCCCAACTACCATCAAGCAGCTCAAAATCCTACAGGGAAAGGTCGTGTCAATCAAGCGCTTCATAGCACAGCTATCTGACAAGTTTCGACCAATGAATAAATTATTGCACAAGGGGGTAGCATTTCACTAGGATGATGAGTGCTAGTAAGCCTTCGATGATATTAAATAATGTTTGGATTTGCCGCTAGTATTGGCACCACCTAGACCAGGAGTGCCATTCTACTTATACATCTCAGCTACTGAGGTGGCACTAGGCGCCATGCTAGCCTAGAAAAATGAACTACATAAAGAACAGGTTAATTACTATCTTAGCCGCACCCTGGTCAGTTATGAACTTAACTATGCATACGTTGAGAAGCTCTGCTTGGCAGTGGTATTTGCTACCAAAAAGATATGCCATTAGATGTTGAACAACACGACGTATGTTGTGTCTAAGGAGAATCCATTGCGGTACATGATGAGTCGTACTTATCGTAGTAGTTGCACGACAAAATGGATCATGTTGTTGATGGATTTTGACATCAATTTCATTGGAAAGAAGTCCATCAAATGCCAAGTCATAGCCGATCAACTAGCAGAGGCTTCGCTCGAATACGATTAGCCTCTGACCATAGAACTACCCGATGATGGGGTCTTCCATGTCTCAGAATTTCTAGATTCTGATGAGCCTGAGTCATAAGCTGACATAACCCTATTTTTTGATGGTTTTAAATGTGAGCAAGGAGGTGGCACAGGAATTGTATTCTTCACACTGTAAGGGGCACCAATTCCTCTATCATTTAAATTAGATTTCTCGTGCACCAACAACAATGCCAAATATGAAGCCTTGCTCATAGGTCTTCAAATAGCAATCACCATGAAAATCAAACAATTGAACATCTTTGGTGATTCACTACTAATTATCAACCAATTCAAAGGGGTATTCCAATGTAAATTCCCAGTTCTGTAGGCCTACAAAGCCCTTGTGGATAAATTCCTGGCAAAGCTTGAATGATACGACATCGAGGCATTCCCTCGGTCATCGAATTATTTTGTGAATATTATGGCCTCCTTGGGGTCACTAATCTCGCAAGACATTTTTGGTGATATGACAACCATTCAAGTCAAAACACTATCACAATCCGTGATGGAGCGTGCAAGCTCTAACCTAACACCAGGAATCCACCTGATCTAGATTGAACCATCCCTAGACAAGTTCTCTTGAATCCACGATTGTCTGAATCATGCCAACTAGGGGTCCTTGTTCTCCCCTACTCCCCTTAATATCAACACAACACTATTCTTACAAGATATTTCCCACTCAAATTTTACTAGGGATGAACTTCAAGAGGATTGGCTATTCATACTATCGAGGTTTTCGATCAGCAGGATTGGTATACACCCATAAGGGATTACCTCAAGATAGGTAACTTCCCACTTGGATTGACGCATGTCGTGAAAAGATCATTCAAATATAAAGTGGCAAAACATGTCTTGTTGGGAGACATTTTGTACCGTCATAGCTACGAAGGAATCCTCCTTCGTTGCTTAGACCAACAGGAGTCCACTTGGGCTATCACCCAAGCGCACAATGGTACATGCAGTGGCCACTTCAACAGTATGGCCATCACAAAGCGCATTCTCCACATAGGCTATTATTAGCCATATTTAGAGTGAGATTTTTATGTGTATGTAAGGAAGTGCATGAAGTGTCAACACCATGCCAATTTGACACACGTACCTTCTTAGGCCTTGCAGTCGATCCAATCGACTTGGTAATTTTTGCAGTGGGGCTTAGATCTAATAGGAAAGATCTCCCCTACATCGTCAGGTCATCACACATTCATCATAATGACCACAGAGTACTTCACCAAGTGGGTGGAAGCAATTTTGCTTACCTCTACGACTGGAACCCACATCATGGAGTTCATTTTAAATAACATCATATGTCATTTTGGTATTCCATCCAAGATCATATTGAATAATGGGATGTCATTTAAGAACAAAGACGTGCGTGCTTTGACCACAAAGTACAAAATTCAGCATAGTTTTGACACCCTATTATCCATAGGAAAATGGGCAAGTAGAAGCGTCAAACAAAATGCTAGTCACCATCCTCTAAAATATGGTCGTAGATAGTCATAAGGATTGGCACATTCAAATCCCGCTTGCCCTATGAGCTTATCGTACTAGCATTCAGACGCCCACTAGGGCAACTCCATTTTTGCTGGTGTATGGCTTCGAGGTAGTCATGCCTCTCAAGTTAGAAATACCTTCCCTGTGCATATCAATGCAAGAGTTCATAAATGATGACACTGCACGGTAGGCCCGGTTAGAACAGATTACGTTGATCGACGAACGATGTGCTAATGCTCTTGAGCATTTACATATCTATCAAGAGTGACTTAAGAAAGCATACAACATGAAGATTTACCTGAGGGACTTTCAGGTTGGTGACTTGGTCTTAAAAGAGAACTATCAAAACTCTAACTTGGTGCCCCATCTAAGGGACAATTTTGTGGCAAACTGGTTAGGTCCTTATGTCATCGACAGTAAAATAGGACCTGGAACATACCGGCTAGCCTCTCTTGATGGAATCAAGGAACTAGAACCCTTGAAAATCAGTCATTTATAGCCATTCCATATTTAAAAGAGCCATAGCTCAAACCAAAAGCTCCAAGGATTCCCACAATCACTTGGTCAACCCCAAAACACCCCAAAGGTGCCCATTACCTCTTTGGTCAAACCAAAAAGCTCCAAGGATTCCCATAATCGCTTGGTCAACCCCTAAAAGCTCCAAGGATTCCCACAATCGCTTGGTCAACCCCAAAACGCCCCAAAGGTGCCCATTACCCCTTTGGTCAAACCAAAAAGCTCCAAGGATTCCCGTAGTTGCTTGGTCAACCCCAAAAATACCCCAAAGGTGCCCATAAACCCTTTGGTCAAACCAAATGCTCCAAGGATTCTCACAATTGCTTGGTCACCCAAAAACACCCCAAAGGTGCCCACAAACCCTTTTGTCAAACCAAACGCCCCAAAGGTACCCATAATCCCTCTGGTCAAACCAAAAGATCCAAGGGCTCCCACAATCACTTGGTCAAAATAAGAAAAGTCAAAAACAATAAAATCATCAAAAATAACAAAAATTTGCATCTCATCTCCATGCATATTCAAAATAATCACAACAATAAAGAACTCTTTTGCATCTCATCTTCATACTCACAAAAATCAATCCATCAAAAACACAAAAATAATAGCTACATTAAGCATCACATCCATACATTGCATATTTGTTGGTCATACAGGTCAAAGGCACCATAGACTGTAATTACTCGACAAATCCATCATCTTCCACATTTCTCCACTCTATAAACAGTCCATCTAAAAATAAATGCCATCCACAGTTTCACCATATCATGCATCAGTTGTCTTCTAAATGTATCTAGAGTTTTCGTCATTTCAGCTGTCATTAGCTTTCTAGCCAAATATTATACAAAGTCAAACAGATTTTACAAAGGTAGACTTTTACTTGGATCACACCTTGTTACGTAGCATCCCAACACAAGTTAACACACATAAAAATTCCCTAGTTGTGTGAACGAAAGATGAAAATTACAAAGCAATCTAGGATACCATCTAGTGAAAAGGTTACCTTGCTCATCCCCCTATGCGAATGACCCCAAGAATACTGAGAGTTGGCAAAAGGACAAGCATCTTCCCTACCCAATTCCCCAACAATCCCAAGTTCTCAAAAATTTGCAAACATAAACAAATTTGCAAAAGTCAAAACTCCTAAATTTGACATCACAACCAAAGTGCATACATTAAAAGGCACATACAATAGTGATTCTCATCACACCATATTCAAATCCCTTGCTCAAAAGAAAAAATAAAAAATAAACAGTGATTTTTATCACTATAGAAGAGCAAGTATCCCAATATAATTGAATAAAATAAGGGAGTCAAACTTGAATCCCTGGAACTCTCAGCATTCAAAAGGTCATGAGGTAAACCTCAGTATCGGTTTGGTGGATAACCTATAGATCACTGGTGGCAAGCCTCCCGCATGATGATATATCTATCACATTAACTTGTGTGCAGATCAATGTTTGCATGTGGATGAGCTAGCTTATGGTAGCCTAGATAGCACCGCAGATTGATCTGACTAAATACAATAAAGGAGTTAGTGGAGCTAATTAGGTGATCCTCAGTATAGGTTTGGTTGACAACCTATCTGGCACTGGCGGTATCCTAACAAATACCACATAAACAAACTCAATTGCACACACAGGGATGTGAAATAACTTGGTCAAAGACAAGTCTAATTCATACCTTGTTCAAAAGTCTTGTAGATAAAAGTCTAGTCTTGGCTAGTTAGTTAAAACATCTGAGTCTCAGAAAACCTTAACTACATTCTAAACCAAGTGTGATATCTTTCATCCTTGCATCGCCATCAGAATATACAAAAAATAACATGTATACATAAAAAGTCATTTACCACACCAATCACCTAGGACAACAAGCCATCAGTTCTAAATAGTCTATGGTGCCACCGCCAAAAATCATAAATTCAATTCATCCATTCCATTTGCATATCATATAAATTAGAAAAATTAGCATTCATCGCAAAATATCCATACATAATGTAAATTAACATGCATCCATCAAACATCAGTCATGATGCATAAAATCAAATCACAACATAGGTATAAACAAAATAAAGTCATCTATATATATATATCATCAAAAATGTCCGCAAGCTACAATAAACCGGTCCTCTGACCTCACAAAAATGCAAAAGCTCAAAAACCCCCAAGCCTAGGGCGTCGGCCACCATGATCACATAGGATCGGTGCGATGGGAACTACCCCCCATGGTGTGGGTCCTATGGGACCTCTCAAGGCAGCTGCTGCTCAACCCCACATCATGCCCACTAGTGCTCCCTTCATCCAATCACCTGTGATGAGACGATTTTGACTGCTCAGTATCATTGTCCCTCGTTTGGTGCAAAGACCCACCTCCAGAGAGCTCAGGTAACCGCTCCTCGAGGTGAATAATCTCTCCCTCCAAATCCATCTGGTGTCAAAACCACTCTGCCTCCCATCGTCGGTATGTAGCCACTACATCATTGTGTTGTGCCAACTGTGTTCATAGGATATCCCTCTCCTGAGCAACATCTGTGTCCCCATCCCATTGGCGGTACGTAGCAAATGCATTCTCTCGCTCAGCCAACTGAGTCTGTAGGAGATCCCTCTCCTACAGAGCCTCCCCTAGCTCCTCGTATCACCTCCAAAGTAGATCCTCCAATCGTGTTATCTCAGCGTGATCCCTACCCTCCACACCCTCTGAGACATCTTGGTGCATAGGCGTATCTAGGACTATGAGCTGCTCTAGCTCCCACTGCTCTAGAACATCCTGCATCTTTAGCTGCCCTAAAACTCAAAAATCCTCCCTCATAAAATCTTCCACCTCTACCATGTGCACATCCTCCAACAGAACCCCCTAGACCTCTCCTGGTGCATCTGCACCCTCCTTGCCTGCTGCTACTGCCTCTGCACCCCCTAGAGGCCCCTCGCCTCGCCATCATCGCAAATTCCACCACTGGTCGTACTTAGTGGTAACCCCGACATCATCCACATCTGGGACATTAATCACTGTATCTAAATCCTCACCCAGTGGTGTAATGATCGGCCAGACCAGAGTCCTATCGTCCCCCCAATGCCAATAGATCACGGGCTCACCAGGCAACCCCTGGCACACCCCAAACTATCGTGTCACCCGGATATACGGGAAGAACTCCTACTCGGTCCCATGCCACCCAATTAGCCACCTCCCCCTACAAACCCACCAAAGCCACTCTCCAACCTTAGTCCAGGTTGGACAGGCCACGGGAACCTCACACCCGAAGAGTTGGGTAACATCATGTTGGAAATGAGGCCCATTAGCATTGCGTGCCTCACTCCCAATACGCCTGTCACTAGCCACCATCATACCAAAATCCTGCCAATCTGGTAGTCGCCCTCTACCCTCTCCACTGGGTTGTCCACACCCAACTCCTCCTCATGCCTAAAGCATCACATTAGTATAGTTGTTCGCTGATCACGTGGCGTCGTCCTGATCGGTATCCCATATATCAGAATTCGTAGAATCTGATAGACGTCCTCCAACGTCACTATCATCTCCCTTGTTGGGAGATGGAAGGTATTGGTCTGGGGATACCACAAGTTGATCAGGGCCATCAGATAGGCCCGATCCCCGATCATAGGCTCTAGTCGAGTCACCTGCTTGAGCCTAAGGGCATCAAGCCACTCCTAGTCAGCCAAAGTCGATGCCTCCTGTGCTTCAGAGAAAACTGAAGGCACATGATACCGACTCTTCACAACCTACAAAAGAAAACAAAACAAAAACATTAAAAACATGCTAAATTGTACAACGATAACATGAATATACAACAATGCATAAAACAATGTACAACTAAAAATGAACAAATAATGAGCAACATAATTCAAAAATAATTCAAAAAATAGTTCGTCAGTACCTAGGGTTTTTAAATCTATGTTTAACTAACAAATAAAAAAAAAAAAATTCAAAAAACTATTTTTCAGTACCTAGGGTTTTTAACTCTACGTTTAAACTGATAAATTAAAAACAATAAAATCAAAAAATAGTTCGTCAGTACCTAGGGTTTTTAACTCTACGTTTAACTGACAAATCAAAAACAAAAAATTCAAAAAACAGTTTGTCAGTACCTAGGGTTTTTAACTCTACGTTTAAACTGATAAATTAAAAATAATAAAATAATTCAAAAAATAGTTTATCAGTACCAAGGGTTTTTAACTCTACGTTTAACTGACAAATTAAAAACAAAAAATTTGAAAAATTGTTTGTCAGTACCTAGGGTTTTTAACTCTACTTTTAAACTGATAAATTAAAAACAATAAAATCAAAAAATATTTCGTCAGTACCTAGGGTTTTTAACTCTACGTTTAACTAACAAATCAAAAACAAAAAATTCAAAAAACTGTTTGTCAATACCTGGGATTTTTAACTCTACGTTTAAACTGATAAATTAAAAACAATAAAATAAAAAAAAATAGTTTGTCAGTACCTAGGGTTTTTAACTCTACATTTAACCTGATAAATTAAAAACAAAAAAATTCGAAAAACAGTTTGTCAGTACCTAGGGTTTTTAACTCTACATTTAAACTGACAAATTAAAAACAAAAAAAATTCAAAAAATTGTTTTTCAGTACCTAGGGTTTTTAACTCTACGTTAAAACTGATAAATTAAAAACAATAAAATCAAAAAAAAAATTCTAAGCTAGGGTTTCGTTCAGTCTACCCTAGGGTTTTAGTTTAACAACAAAACAACAAACAAACAACAAAAACAAAAAGAAGCAACGACACAACCTAGGGTTTCAGTTTAACCTAAGGTTATAGTTTTAGCTTTTGTCAATTCATTTTAGCCTCGGGTTTTACCTTAGTTCAACGACAAAACAAATTCAAAATAAATTACGATTTTTAAACTGTAACATAAAACAAAATCAAATAACAAAGAGGAGCACTTACCGGTCTCGCTTCGGCTCCGCTGCTCAATCCGATTTGTGAACTCATGGTGTCGAGAAAAATTTGGCAACGCTTCACTTCGCAGAATCGACCTCCTCCTCAGAGCTCCAAATCGCCAGAAAAATAGAATGCAAATGACCCCAAACCCTGGTTTTGGCCCTTAAATAGTCTTTTAGGCCTGTAATCGTTCCACCCTGGGACAAGTGCTCTAGTTAGCACTCGTCCCACCCTGGGACGATTTCAAAACTAGTGTTCGCCCCACCTAGGGACGATTACAGAGTAAAAATTTCAAAAATAGAGAAAACTGCACCAAAATGCACAAAAACAAGCCATAAATTTGTCCAATAAGAGTGCTTTTGCACTTGACATTTTGGGCATGTAAAACAGACGTTGAGGTCACAAATCCTCACTATCCTATTCTCTAAGAAGGCTACCATAGCAGGACAGCTCCACGGGAGGATGGATTTTTGACAATTTCAACCCCAAGGGGCGTCCCAAAAAGGGTCCAAACCCACCCAAAAATAGCAATAAAATTGTCGAACAAAGGTGCCTTTGTGCCCGCCATTCACTGGCATACAAAACCAACATCGAGATCACAAATTGTCACTATCCTACTCCCCAAGAATGCTACTGTAGCTGGACCGCTCCCCAAAAGGACAAATTTTTGACAATTTCAACCCCAAGGGGCGTCGCAAAAAGGGTTAACACCCACCAAAAATAGGTCAAAATGTTGGGAAACTGCACACACATTAAATGCTAAACAACTGAAAGGCACCCTTACACAAGTCATCTTGGGTCAAGCGACTTGTCACTTTTCTCATGTCGGTCATTCCCTCATTGATTCATCGCTTAAGGGGGTAGTCACACTTAGTCACCAATCAACAAATATGCACCCAATCAAGGAAATGGCACACATTCAAAGAATCATTGACAAAGACAATCACGCTCCTGCTTGGGGCAGTAAACAAGCAATAATCACAAGTTGATTAAACACTTGGTATTCATGAATCATGAACTCAAGGTTCCCATAGACAAAAGGTTGTGCCCTTTGCCTATTCATGACTGATCAATGTCCAAGATCAAGTAACACCTCACCAAAAAAGGTTAATACTTGAATTGAGTTCCTTAGCTCGTCAGAAGCAAGGATTCAAGAATGCATGTCCTTTCCATACTTGGGGCATTAAAACTTGGTTAGGTTACTAAGAAACCCTAATAATTAGTGCTTTGGTTATCTATTTTTGCTTAGCACTGTGCCACACACTACGCATCCCAAAAAGGGGCATCTGTAGACACCAAAACAACACCAATCCGATTATGTGATTGCAAACACTGATCGCATTGACACACACAGTCCCCAGGGCAGCCCCTAGAGGTTAAACAGTGGTCCTAACCACTCACACAACATTTTTGGAAGGTCAAAGGTCAATTTGGCACCTTTCAGGAACTCTGCTCTCTACTCGTTCCACCTAGGGATGATTACAAACTGGTATTCGTTCCACCCAAGGACGATTAGCAGTATTCACTCCAGGGTGGGGCGAATAGCAGGTTTGATGGGAAAAAAAACAAATCTTGAAAAATGGTAGCTCAGATCCACCACTTAACTCTTCCTTCATTGCATGGGAGTGTGAGTGAGCATTTTTGAGCGCTAGAGGCAGTTACAGGGGTAGTCATGGAGCCCCTAATCAGGGAGGAATCCTCCCCCCTGGGAAGGCATGATTGCCAAGTGGCACCTCTGCATGATCATCCAAAGAGACCGTCAGGTCTATAAAATGGTGAGTCTTCTCACCCTAAATAAAGACAGAGAAGGAGCATTTTGAGCAATGAAGTGCTACCATTTTACATCCTCATACCTTTTGATTTGTGTCTTTCACATCCTTGATCTCTTTTGGAAGGGAGGTCATTGGGTAATTATTGAAGCGCAAATTCGAAACCAAAACCCAAAATTTGGTCATAGCATCCTACCAAATTTGTCAACAACACCCCATAAGAGGTTTTGGACCCATCCCAAGTGGATTGGTGCTGAAATCGGGCCCCAAACGACGGGCGTCCTGCCCCCAAGCGCCCCCTGCACTACTGTAGTCCTAATCGCCCCACCCCAAAGCAATTAGAAATTTGTAGCAGATTTCCTTTCTATTATTTTTGCATCTGATTCTATGTTGCTTAGATAGGTTTTCATTCAAATTTCACATCATTTTGAGCTATTTTGATCATGTTTTTGTCATTTCCTACTTTTGCTAACATGCAGGTGGCATCATCAAATTCTCGATGATAGAGGCCAAATTGGCAAAATCCGACCATCTGAGTAGTCCCAAAATACCCCATTTTACCTAACCCCAACTTTGCATATGATTTGGAGCTTCCCGGATGTGACATTTGGGATAGTGCTTTCTGATGTTTTGTTGTAGGTCTAATCATCCCACCCTAGAGCGATTAGAAATCCGTGGTGATTTTTTTGACTGTTCCATTTGCACTGCCCTCCTGGTAATGTCCTCATGCTTTTGTTAAATTTTCAAATCATTCTGATGCTATTTGGTTATCATTTCATTTATTTTTTGCATGTACTAATCGTAGGCTTGGGGATTGCATGTTTCATTTTATCTATAGGTGCTACTGACTGTTTTCTATTTCCTTGAACGTAGGATCTTGATATTAGAGGAGCATCAAGGAGTCAAGACTCATCAATGCAAGCGACGACGATGTTTGGTCCGCCCATTCTACATGTGGGCACGCGAAAGAAGGAATACCATCTGTTGATGTGACAAGAACATATTTAACACTCCTAGCCCCTAAAAATGGAGGAGACGGATTGTAACTGGGTTCTAAAGCATATTAATAAAAAGGGTTGTACTCCACATTCACTTTTATACCTTGTTTCAATGCGTTTATGTTTCTCTCCTTTCATGCATTTCAGTTTGTAGGATTTAGCGTTAAGTTTGGTTTCGTTTACATCACATCTTGGCATTTCATTTTTGCTTTCGTATCCTCGTGCTTCCACCTACTACTACCTACAATGATATATAATCACTCATTATGAGGCCCTTTATATAAAAAATATGGATTTCTTGGTCAACGCTCTACCTAAATGTACAAGGGGACACCTTGCACATTTACAACTTGCACATAGATACTTGTGCATTTATTAAATTAATTGAAGTAACTAGCTAATTACCCCCTAAAGTAATATACTATGCTAGTTATGTTCCAAGGGTGGTACATTTACATGACCCAAATGATGTAATATACTCTAATGCTTGGATGGTTAGAATGTTGCCTGGAACCCTTAAGATCTTGTTGTCTTGGTGTGGATCTTGCTTGCCATATTTGAAGTTTTATTTCTTAATCTATGCAATTTTCTATTTTTTGGTTGGATGGATGAGGTGGAGACTCCTCACCTCTCTATTTTTCTCTTTGATGGTGTCATTTCCACCAGTGGTAATTTTAGATTTGCAAGTGCACCGATGGTCTCTAACTTCTTTGTGTTTTTTTGTTTCTCTTGCCTTGTCTCTTTGGGTTGGGTCCTTCTCTTCCCTATGGTTTATTTTTTGCCCAACTGCAATCTCTTATTTTTTGGGTCTAGATTATTCTTGTTAAAATTTTGGGGATCCTCTTAAAACCCCTTCTATATAATAAAAATTTTGAAAAAATATCTAAATTAAGAACTAAATTTAAAAAAAAAAATCTAAACAACAAAAAATCTAATTGAAAATTGAATATAAAATCTTCAAAAAAAAGTCTAAATTAATAAAAATATGAATTAAAAAAATAAATTAGATTAAAAATCTAATTTTAAGAAACAAAATATAAATTTAAATTTGAATTAAAAAAAATCTAAACTATAAATCTAAATTAAAAGAAATCTAACATTAGATCATATCTAAACAAGACAAAATAAAAATAGAGGGCTAAAAAAAAATGGGTCGTCAGTCCATGAAAATTGGGGTGTGTTGTGCAAACAACACTACCAACAAAAATATCATGAGGATCCTAAAGAAAATTATAGCTACAATCACAAAAGTATTAGCATACCAAACTAAGGAAGGTGTTATGGGTAGACTAGGTGAAAACCTAAGGCCTCTATAGGATTATCCCTTTATAAGCTAGATTTCAACAAGTAGTGTTGTAAGTCAACTTGGAACTTTCTTCTCTCAAATATCCAAAAATTGGAGCTTGAACACACCAACATTAAGATAATGCAAGCAATATTAAAGGCACTAGTGGCTCTAGAAGAAGAAAGAGATAAAGCATTCAAAAGGATGGTTTCACATTGTATAGCATTTAAAATATGATTTTACAAAAAAACCACTAAAATGGATTACAAAGAGGGAGATTTGGTGTTCAAACGGGACAAAGATGGGGCTAATCCAAGAAGTCATCAAAATTTCAATTCTCTCTAGTACAAACCATACCAAATTCTTTGGATCATGAAACCAAATGTTTTTAAACCTGTAATGATGGATGGTAGGTTGCTACTAATTTCAATCAATGGATAACATCTAAAGTCTATTTGAAGGGATGCCTAAATAAAAAATGTACATATGTACATAAACCCCTTTACACTTTTTTTTTACTATCACCATTCTTCCTTCTCCTTGTTTTGTCTATTTATCTCTCTTATATCTTCTCTTTATTTTTGGTTCTAAAAAAACATATGTGAGGCAAGAGGAGTGATTTGTTCTCATTGTCAGCAAGCGATTTACTCATTAAATCCCATAGATACTAAATAAATTAGGTAGGTAGTAAAATTAACCCATATAAGAGTTAACCACCTACCTAATGTATTGATGGACAAACTAGGTAGTTTATAGTGTCAATAATACCCCATATTTAGTTGTATATGTGCTCACTTCTAGTGTTTGCCATTAGCAATCAAGCAACCTCCATAAACCACTTTTCTTGACCAAATATGAAGCCCCAACCTAATTGGTTGCACACATCATGACTAAATAGAAGAAGCAAACTAGCACTTTAACTTTTCCCTCCTCATCATTTGTTTGGATTATTATGTATAGATAAGATCAAATCCAACGTGCAATCCTTGTTCTAGACTGATTAGCTCTTAAATATAGAGTCATTGAACCACCCAGTTGGATGCAACTAGACTTAATTTTAAGTAAATTGATCTCATGAAGGTGCTCCCCTTGTCAATTTTCATATGCTTTTCCTTCAAACTAGTCAAGTCAAACCCCATGCAAGCTCCCCAACAAGTTAATTATCATAACTTCAAGCTTTGAGATGATTGAATCATGAGAGTAATTTAATCTTTTGTGTCTAGTATTTTCCTAGAATAATATGACTAGGGATTCACTTGACCCCTTGAGTGAATTGCTCCACCAATCAATCATAAAACTGGCCCCCAAATAATTCTACCCAAGCCCACCATACTAAGAAAATTGCTTGCACATATTAGTAATTCACTCCAATATTTTGAGAAAATAGCTTTAAAATTTAAAAAAAAATCCAACTTTTCTAAGGATAGCCAATTGCTCTTTTACCTATTACTTGTCAATTTTCCTCATTTCTCCTAATTCACCCATATTCTACTCCATTAGTCATGGATACCACATTTACCTCCATTAGTTTATCCATACCATAATACAACCCTATTACTCTACTTACCACCATTGTTGCATCACCTACTTCTACTTCAACAACATGGATCCAAGATGAAGTACCTAAGGCATGGTCATCTAAGATAAGGGTAAGAAAAACCAAAGAAGAAATGGTGCAAGACCTCAAACCTATAAATAATGAATTATTAACCATTGATGAAATAGTTGGTGAATTGTTTCAAAAAAACAAAAATTCTATGACAAAAGGAAAGAGAAATAACTTGAAGAAAAATAGAGAGAGAGACAGAGAACGAGGAAACAGAAAGGACACCAAGGCAGATAGAGGAATAAAGGAGTAAATATGGATAAAATAGAGGGAGGGGGATTGGAAGTGATGTACGATAAAAGCATAGAAGAGTGGAGGAAGAGAGGATAGTGAATATATCTAGCTATGGTATTTTTAGTATAGGATGAGGCGGATAATCTTCAAGACCAAACGTGTTAATATTCACATTTGTATAGACTATGAGCATTTAAAATATAATATACTTCATTTTAATCATTAAGTGTACATTTGGATGAAGGGCGATTGTTGTTGGTCAATGTTATTGTTTATTTTGAACTAAAGTGTAGGTTGCAGGTAAGGATCAGTCAAAGTTTTGATAGAACTAAAAATTATTGCTATTCATATCGTGGAGTTATTTGAAGCTTTTGATTGAGAAAAGACAAGCAACTATTTGAGGTGAACATATAATTTTCATTTCCAACTACCTACAAATATCAGCAAAGGGAGGATATTAGAGGAGAGATGTTAGACAGTCACTACTTGATTGTTCAAAAGGAGAACCTATTATTTCATACTATCTTTTTTTGTGGAAAACATCCCAGAAGGGATGCCACTTTCGGGTGAGACCCAAGGAGGCAGGGGTATCTATTCCACCAAATTTACCTAGGGCTTGCACTTGGCCTACCACATTTGACATACTCAAGTATCAAACAAATACACAATAAGATTTAAAAAATAAATAAATAAATAAAAATAATTAAATCAAATATAAAAAAACATGCTCCTTGAGTGTGTCAAAAATATAAATCACAACCAAACACACACACAATAAGATAAAAAAAACACAACACAAACCACATAGAAAAAACACAAGAACAACATAACAAAACACAAACATGACAAAAACAACAAAACACTACAAAGACATAACCAACAAAAACATGAAAAACAAAAACAACCAAAACCTAAAAAATTAAAAAATTAAAATAAAAAAACAACCAACAACAGACAATAAACAAAAAAAAAATATAGAAAACACTCACACACAAAAACATGAATTAACACAAACATATATAAACACAAGAACAAGAACAAAAAAAAGACAAGAACAATAACAAAAAACACAAAACAACAAAAACACAAACACAACAAAAAATAACACAAAGAACACAAAAACAAAAAAAACAAAAAAACACACACCCCAAAAAAATAAACAAAAAAAAAAATGAACATAACAATGACCTTTCTAGACCAAAAGAATTTTAAGGCAAGAATAAATAGAGGAAACAAAAGAAATAATAGTTTGAGCTAGGGAACTAAAATACCCTGACCGAACCAAAGAGAAATAAAAATAAAGTAGGAAGATACTAGGTACCTCCAGAACTGGAGCCATCTAAAGAAATGATAGAAAGAAGAGCTTCCCTTATTTGTGAAGCCCACCATCTAGGAGGGTGGCCATAGCAAGTAATATCACCTTTGTTCAAAGCCTAATTAGCTAAAGCATCAACACTCTTGTTTTGATCTCTGACCACATGATTGTAATCAACTTTCAAAAATCCCATCTAGATTAATTGAATCTTCTTAATAATTTTTTTTATTCTCCAATAAACCTTATGATTCTTCAAAATATTAATCATGAGTTTAGAAAAAGACTCAACTAGCACCTTTTCCCATCCAACCTTAGTAGCCTCTTGAAGGCCTCTAAGGATACCATACCCCTCAAAAATGTTATTGGAAAGAATACCCAAATTCTCAACAAAAGTAAAAACCAGGGAGTCATCTGAAAGTCTACCAATTCCTCCCGCACTATCTTTTCTCGGGTTCCCTCTAGAGGCTCCATCAGTATTGACTTTTCCAAAATCCTTAGGAAGGGGTTGCCAATTTCTTGTCCCATCCATCTTACAATTACTCACATTCCATTTTAAGTTGGTTGCCCTTAGAAGATTTTAACTTCAATCTTTGCATAACTTGATCCCATATTTGGTGGGAGTTTTGGGGGTGATCAAGGAGTTGTTGGACTGATTCAACCAAGTTGGCAGTGGTATTTTTCCAAATTTAGTGAATATCCTTCCTATCTTGATTAAAAATTTGGTTGTTCCTTTAATTATATATTTTCCAAAGAAGAATAGAACCCATCCAAACTAATTGCCCAATAAAATGATCAACACCCTCTTGTTTAGGCAAATCCCTCCAAAGTTGTTCCAAAGTAAAAAATTGGACCACTGTACGCCAAGTAAAGTTGTCATTCTCCTCCATAGCTTAGAGGCTAAAGTACACTCAATAAAAATATGGCTAAGAGTTTCTATATTCTCTCCATACATTTCACATCTAAAAAGGCCATGAAAACCATGCTTCATAAGTTTCTCACCAGTAAGCACCCTACAATGCAATAAAATCCAAGTAAAGAAACTCATGTTAGGCCAAATATTTTGAGCCCACAACTGAGAAAAAATCAAATGATTGGTTGGGAGTATTATGTAATAAGGTTAAATAACCTTGAGCAATTGAATACTCACCCTTAGTAGTGTTGTTCCATCAAAAATAATATTTTTCATTGGACCAAGAGAGAGATCTCATATGAAGGATATCTTGGATATCTTATCTTTACCTTCTAGGATTTGAATAGTCCAGTACTTAATAGGGATCCAATATCTACCAACCTTTCAATTACTAGTATGGTACCAATAGTAATTAGCCACCTTTATCCAGTTAGCTCAGTTAAGCTCCTCTATCTAAGGCCTCCAATCAGGAAACTGAGTTATCAAAGGCTTGTGACCATCCCAAGAATCTGTCCACAAATTTTCCTGTTGACCATTATGAATGATCCAAAATAAATTTTTCTTTATCAAATCCTCACCAGTCTTAGGAATTGCTAAAATGGGAGAACCTTTGGTAGGCAGTTGATAGCGAACAAGGTCTTCAGGACTTTTATTTTCAACATATTTAGCACAAAGATTATTGGTCCAAAGAGCATTGGGGTTATGCAACATCCACCAATATAATTTAGAAGCTAAATATTTGTTGTTATTAATAGAATACTAGAATCCTAACCCCCCTTCGTTCTTAGGGAGACATAAAGTGTCCCATTTCATCCATTTTATTTTCTCCTTACCACTCCAGAGGAACTGGTGGCTAATTTGATCTAGTTTTCAAAGAATAACCTTTGGTATATTAAACATGGAAGAAACATAAATAGGAATAGCTTGAAGGACTTATTTTACCAAGGTGATTCTACCCCCAAAAGAAATCCACCTATTGGTCCACTTTCCAATTTTCTTCTTGACATTGTCCAACAACCAATTCCCATTTTTTTTTTTTGCCTTTGAATATTGATGGGAATACCTATATAAGTGATTGGAAGGGAGGTCTTCTTATATCTTAATTTATCCAAGACCATGGATTCCTATCTGGCAGATCAATGAAAGAAAATAACTTTAGATTTGTCTTCATTGATCAATTTCCCAATAGCCTTAGAAAAATAGCTAATGATTTGCTAAATATTAGAATCTTCCTTAACTATATCTGTACCTAAAAGAGTAGAGTCATCAAAAAATTGAATAATTGATATAGGTATAGCTCCATGAGCAATGGTAACTCCCTCAAGGTTTTTGTTTTCCCTATTCTGGTTATAGTCCTGCCTAAGCATTTAGCAAAAATGATGAATAAATAAGGGGATAGCGGGTCACCTTGCCTAATACCTCTAGAATATGGGAATGACTAAGAAGGCTTTCAATTAATAAGAAATAAGTAGAAAACTGAAGAGATACATCCCATAATACAATCCATCTAATCCTTAGAGAAACCAAATTGCCTCAAAACTTTGATAAGGAAGTGTCGATCCACTCTGTCATAAGCTTTGGATAAGTTTAACCGAATGAACATGGAAGGGGATTTTTGCATATCCATGGAATGGATGGCTTCCTGAGAAAGAACTGTCTCATCTACTATTTGACATCCTTCCACATAACCCCCTTGTTCAAGGGAAATAATCTTATTTAAAAGAGGCTTCATCCTTTCTACCATGATCTTAGTAATGATTTTGAGATGAACATTACATAAAGCAATAGGTCTAAAAGTTGAGATATGATCAACCTCTTGAGCTTTTTAAACAAGAGTAATATAAGTTTTATTGATAAACTTCAAAATTTCTTTGGCTTTCCTAGCTTCTTCCACCACCTCTAATAAATAAGCATGAAGGATATCCCAAAAATCTTAGTAGAACTCAATGGGAAAACCATCAGGACTTGGGGTTTTCTCTTTTTGCATTTTAAAAACTACTTGTTGAAGCTCATTGATAGTAATAGGAGCAGTCAAAATAGAGTTCTCCTCAGAAGTGATAAGATAAGGGATTTCTTGACATTTTTTTTGAGAAGCTGAGTCAAGAGTAGTGGCAGCAAAAATATTGGAAAAGTAATCGCCAACAATAGAGTTCATGCCATCCCAAGTATAGACAACATCTCCAAATTTTGATTTCAAGGAAGAAATAAAGTTGTGAGATCATCGAGCTAGAAGAAATTTGTGGAAGAAATTTATGTTTCGATCTCCTTCTTTGAGCCATTGGATTCTAGATTTTTGCTTCCATAAGATATCTATCTTTTTCCATTCTGCTAACTGAGTTGTGAGTTTAATTTCATCTGCATTTCTATTATTTTTGAGGCCATCTAAATGGATTTTCTTGTTCAAATTTTTAAGTTGAGAAATAACTTCATGTTTTTTTATGAACATCCCCAAACTTCTTCCAGTTCCAAGTCTTGATTTTGGATTTAATGTATTGCAGTATTTTGGAAAAACATAACATCTTAGTCCCATACCTAGGCTTACCTTCCTTCCACCATTGTTGCACACGAGGTCTAAAGGAACTATATCTAAGCCACATTAATTGAAAATGAAAATGAAAGAAACTCACATTGGTTTTCCACATTTCCACCATGACTGGCCAGTGATCCAAACCATCATTGTTAAGAGTTTTCACTTTAGGAATGTGACCATGGATTAAGAAATTTTCAAAGAGCAAAAACCTATCCAATCTCTCCATTATACAAGCTAAGACTTACCTTCTGTTAGACCAAGTTATAAAGCCATTATCTAGTTGTATGTCCACAATATGGAGGTTTGTAATATATTCACTCATGAGGTCAGTGCTTCTGTCCAAATTTCTATTTCCCCCCATTTTCTCATCTAGATAGAGGATGGTATTGAAATATCCTTCGATCAAGATCAAAGCTTTAGTAAAATGAGAGATAATATAAGTTATATCCTTCCAATGTCTTCTTTTTTCCTCCAAATCAGTTGAAGCATAAATAGTAATGCAGAGCATAATTTGGTTGGAATGTCTACTTTGAATAGCTATAGCCAAAAGACTCCAAATTCCAACCATATGGTGAATAACTACCTCTTTTGGGTCCCAAATACAACCAATGCTACCAGAAGTCCCCTGGGAACTGAGGGAAACCACTTTTCTATCTAGCCAAATTTTACTAGCAATTGAGTCCATATCCTCTATAAACATCTTCGTTTCTTGAAGAAAAATAAGATGTGGATGATTTATCTAGATCATTATTCTAATTTCATTTTGTTTTGAAAGACTCCCTTTGAGTCCCCTAATATTCCAAGTGATGATCTTCATTAATACCAGGGCTAAAAAATTTGGGAAGGGCATAATCTTACCTTCCTCTACAAGCTTTTCACCTTCTTTTACCATATGATATTGATTGGTCTTACGACCTGCCTTTTGATTAGAATCCATCTTCAACTTTTTTTCCCTATTTATTGACTTATTCAAATTTAATTTGAGATGGCTTCTAACCTTGAAGAATGCCCGTACACATCCAAAGTGTTACTAGAGGGTTCAATAGAGTCTATATTGGGACCTATATTATTTGAAGTTTTGATATTTAGACGATTGTTTTTCTTGTGTAAATTTTCTTCTTTTTTTATGTTGAAAACCTTTGATTTGTTGGTTTATTTCTGTTCTTCCCTTCATATTTAAATTGTTT
This sequence comes from Wollemia nobilis, assembly GCA_028583015.1. Lineage (NCBI taxonomy): Eukaryota > Viridiplantae > Streptophyta > Pinopsida > Araucariales > Araucariaceae > Wollemia > Wollemia nobilis. The sequence continues at coordinate 396,616 of JAQPPZ010017035.1, read as the reverse complement.
TTCTAAGATTTATTTTTTCTTTATTTCCTCTTCCTCACTTGGGATATTATTTTTGGAAAGGATTTCAAACATATTAGCAAATGACTTTGATTGATCCTTCATAATTGGCTTTTCTTGAGTGTTCTTCTTCTTAGGCATTTGGAAACCTGTTGAGTTTATATATTTTTTCTTTTGATTAGGAATTTTTTTTGGGAAAGCACTAGCCAAATGATAATATTCATGGAAAATTCTACAACATAAAGGAATTTTATTATAGTTCACCACTTGCTCCCAAGTGTCTTCTCCAAATTGTAATGTGATCGTTTTAGGTAGGGGTTTGTCAAAATACATTAAAACATAAATTCAAGAATAAATAATATGTTCAAAATTTTGATTACAATCAAAAGTCATCATAAAAGTTCCTAAAGAGTTTCCAATTGAATAAAAATAGTAGGATTCCAAAATTCAATAGGGAGGCCAAAGAGTCTAACCCACACGGGAGTTGTAGAAGGTATCTCTTTTTTAGCTTTAAATTTAGTATGCCAGGGCTTCATGAAAAGCCTTACCCTTCCAAAGAACCAGGGACCCCCTTGAAAAGTTTTCTCTCTATCTTTATTATTAGAAAATAAAACAAGAAAATAACCATTTGGATATATAGAAATTTGTAACTCACCTTTAGTTTTCCAGCTTTTTATAGCCCAAACTTTGAAAGTAGATAGGCTAGAACGAAAACCCATGAACCAACAAATTAGTCCTCCTTTTTCTAGATCTTCAATGCCAATCTGAATGTTACCTATATAAAGCTTAACAATAGGAGTTCCATCGGTTTCTTTAAGACATTCTGACTCTAATTTCTTGGGATCAATGTTAGGCATTCTTAGAGGTTCATGGGAAGCCCTAAGATTAATATTAGAATTGGGTTGATGTTGTCCACCACGGAGGGCATCCCTAATATTTATTTTTGGGGCTGAGTCTTTGGAATTCTTACCCTTGACAAGGGTTTTCAAAGTAGATTTATTTTGTGGGTGAACCTTAGCACCATATTCACTTGAAATCTGAGCAATTTTTTTGATCGGCTTCTTGAAACTTGTTTCGTGATCTCTTTAATCCTTACCCTAGACACTGTGGAAAGGTATGGTTTTCACTTTTATTTTGTGTAGTAAATTGGAAGTCGTTGTCACTCAATTTCATAGCATGATCTATTGAAAGATAGATTTCCAACCCATCTTAGATCCCCTACAATATATCCTGCTAAAATCTAAACCATAAAATATTGGTCGCTAGGGCCTAAAGGCCCCAAAACTAACCTTTGGAGCTGCTTGCACTTAATCTAGATGAAACCCTCACATAATCGCTTGTCAAAAATATCTTTCACACATAAGGATGCACTAGGATCTATGCTACTCTAAATTATCTAAACAATTTTAGAGACATTCTAGGGTTTTTCAGGCATCTACCCTTAAAATTTTAGCTCAATCCGAGTCTGAATGAGTGAAACATAGCCAAAATAAGTTTGGAATTTTGGATATCTCTATAGTTTTAAAAGGTGATATACCTTGTTTAAAATATTTTTTTAACTTTAGTAGGGATCCTATTATTTCATACTATCATCTTATCAATTCGAAGTGTCATTAATTTAAAAATTGATGACATGTGAAAATCATCTTAAAACCTAGCATCTCATAGGAGTGAGACATTGTCATCTCAAAAGAATTCCATCTAAGAATTATTGTCAAAAGGTCTTGTTATCGCCACCATATCCTATAATAACCGTTCAATTGAATGTTACGATGCCATAGAGAGAATATTTAAACAAACTATTGTACAATGGATCCAACCATAAAATTATGTGTTGGTTCAATTTATTGCATAATGAATGTGATCATACATTAAGAAGGGTATTATCATACAAGGGAGATTTATAGTCTTGTAGGACTACAGTCTTAAGATGTTGTTATTTCAAATACTTTGCTTTTATTGTACAATAGGAAGGTTTATCATATTGTTTATCTACATAATTTGGTATCAGGGTAGGTTGTGATATGTATTGAAGGAAGATGGTACAATAAAGAAGAGGAATACTGCATGGTTTGGGACCTCGAGCAAGAAATATAGTAGATATGTTGAGAGGAATCATTGCCAAGTTAGATGTGATTACTACCTAAAGGAGATGTGTTCATCTCAAGAAGATTAGTGACAGTGAAGAGGAGAAAAGTGGTCACGTGGACGCTTAAGATGAAGAGCAAAGAGAAAAACCAAAGCAATTATTGATTTGGATAATATCAAACATGGGACATAAACTAAATATGGATACTCCCAATTTTAATGGATGTTTAAACCCATAAGATTTTATTAATATGATAACATACATGGAGAGATTCTTCCATTATGAATCTATGGAGGATCATAAGAGGGTCAATTTTATCTATATATAGTTGAAGGGATATTCTTTGATTTTGTGGGATCATGTCCAAACTAAAATATAGTGAAAGGATAAAGATAAAATCCACACTTGGGACAAGTTTGTATTTAATTAAAATCTAAATTTTTACCTATGGACTATCGAATTGGATTGTTTAGAAGACTCCAAAACCTCAAGAAAAAATGATAAACAGTAAAATAATATATCTATCAACTCTATAAATTAATCATAAGGGTTGGTCATATCAAGAATGATGAGGAGAAGGTGGAAATATACATAAATTGACTAAAATTATCCATACAAGATGATATTGGTATAATTTGAATCAAAATTGTTGAAGAAGCATATCAGAATACACTCAATATCGATGAAAATTTTTTGCATAGGCAACACAATAATGCTAGAGGAAGAGAGGATGATCCTCTCATGGAAGAGGATAAAGCAATCGAATAAAATGATAGTAAAGGTAGGAGGGAAAAGCTAGTACTTTTCAAAAAACAAAGAAAAAAAAAATATTTCTCAAGAATACATGGAGGTTATTATAGATAAAGGAGTAGAGGATTGCTTAAGAATTGTTATAGATGTGAAGAAATTTACCATCAGGTATATGAATATCCTTAAAGACATTGAACTAGTAGGTGTGTAAAGGAAGCACGTAGCCACATTACACAAGTAGATAAGAAAAGTGTAGCTTCACCAAAGCACGTGGAGGAATCAAAACAAGAAGAATCCATTATGATAAAAATGGTATTGTTGAAACCAAAAAAGGAGGTGCATGAACCTAAGCAAATAATGAATTTGTTCAAGATAATATACAAATTAGGAAGCAGATGTTACAAGGTGATTGTGGATAGTGGAAGCACTAACAACATAGTGTTAATAGAGATGGTAGAGAAACTTGGTTTGAAGAAAATTGAGCATCCAAATCCTTACAAAGTATCATGGTTACAAAATGGACACCAAATTTTGGTAACCAAACAATGTATGGTAAATTTTTATATTGGCTTTTATAAGGATGCAATTCTATGTGACATCATGCCAATGGATGCATGTCATATTTTATTGGTGAGGCCATGGCATTTTGACATAAAAGCAATACATTACAATAGATTGAATACTTATTCCATTGTCAAAGATGGTAAAATTTATGTATTAAGTCCATTGAAGGATAAAAGAAAAGAAGTGGGAAATAGTTATAAAGTTTTCCTAATAGTTGAAAAACAATTTTTGAATGGGATGAAGAAAGAAGAAGCATGTTTTATTTTCATTATAAAACCCATAGAAGATAGAAAAATGAATAAAATGGATGACATTCCACCTGAAGTGAAGGATTTTTGGAATAATTTGCTAAAATTCTTTTAAAATAAACTCAATGGTTACCATCTATGAGGAGCATTAGTTATCAAATAGACTTCATATCTGGCTCAAGTTTTCTAAACAAGGTAGCTTATAGTATGACACCCATGAATAATGAAGAGATAAATATACAAGTCCAAGAACTATTAGACAAGGGGTTATTTAGGGAAATATTGAGCTCGTGTGCAGTACCAGTTATACTATAATCCAAGAAAGGTGGGGAATAGAGTATGTGTATGGATTCCAATACTATCAATAAGATTACGATAAAATACATGTTTCCTTTACCTCGTATGGATAACTTGATGGATTTTTTAAGTGGAGTAGAGTACTTCACAAATATTTATTTGAAGAGCGGTTACCATCAAATTTGAATCAAAGGAGATGAATGGAAGGCTATGTTTAAGATCAAATAGGGATTTTATGAATGGTTAATAATGTTATTTGTGGTGAAAATGCACCTATTACTTTTTTGAGGTTGATAAATGAGGTTTTGAGGCCTTTTATTGGTAAGTTTATGGTGGTTTTCTTGGATCATATTTTGGTGTTTAGCAAGACAAAGAAAGAACAACTATTGCATCTTAGATTAATTTTGCAAAAGTTCAAGGAGGAACAACAATTGATCACTTTTTAAGAAATGTAGTTTTATGAAGAAGAAATTGGTATAATTAGATTTTTATATATCCAAGGATGATTTGTGGATGAATTTAGCAAAGATGAAGGTTATTGTAGAGTGGTTGATGCCAAGGAGTATGTTTGAAGCCAAATGTTTTTATTATTTGGAATATTTTTATAAATATTTCATCAATAATTTTAGTGGAATTAGTGCTCCAACCATGAAAATGATGAAAGGAGGTAGACATGAATTCAAATGGACAAAAACAGTAGAAAATATGTTTTAAATATTGAAGAAGAAAGTCATGGAGCAATTAGTTTTGGCATTGTTGATATTTAACAAAGTTTTTCAAGTAGATTGTGATGTTAGTGGGACATTTGAGGAGTTTTGAACCAAGAAGGTAGGCCTATTTCCTATTTTAGTAAAAATCTGAATGATACCAAGAAGAAATATTTGGTTTATGATAAGGAGTTATATGCCATCATGCAAGTACTAGAGAAGTGGAGACATTATGTATTACAAAAATAATTTGTGTTGTTCATAGATTATCATGCTTTACAATTAATTAATAGGCAAGTCAAGTTAAACCAAAGACAAATGAAAAGGGTGAAGTATCTGCAAAGTTACTCAATTATTTTTAAGGATAGTAGTGGGAATTAAAATTAGGTAGTTGATGCTTTGAGTATAAGAAACTTAATGATGAATGCAAAGAATATTGAAGTGACAAGCTTTGATATTATGAAAGAGCTTTATGATGATGATTTAGACTTTAAGAAAGCTTACAATGATCCTACTATGAGATATAGAACACCATGGATAGATTATTTTATCTAAGAATGACTATTCTTCAAGGGACAACAGTTGTGTACACCATAAATTTCAATGAGGAAAAACCTGATAAGATAAAAATATAGTGGACTAGTTGGATATTTCAAAATAGATAAAACTTTGAAATAGCTTTATAAAAGCTATTAATAGTAAATAATAAGCATGGGTGTACAAAAATTTGCACAGAATTTTCAATTCTATCAACATGCAAAAGTAAAGAGTTAGAACATTGGGTTGTATTAGCTATTACCAACACTAGAAAGGTCATGGGAAGACATAAGTATGGACTTTGTCCTTATATTACCTCAAACACAAAAGGGGAATGATTCAATTTTTGTTGTAGTTGATAGATTTTTGAAGATGGAACATTTTATACCTTGTAGAAAAATGAATGATGCTACTCATATTGCTAATTTATTCTTTCAAGAAGTTGTAAGACTACATGGTTTACCAAAAAGCATTGTGTCAGATAGAGATGCAAACTTTGTAGGCCACTTTTGGTAGACCTTGTAGAAGAAGTTGGGTACCAAATTAAGTTTCAATTTAGATTATCACCCATATATAGATGGACAAATCAAAGTGGTAAATAGAAGCCTTAGAAATTTGCTATGGTGTCTACTTGGCAAGAATCCAAAGTTGTGGGATACCATATTAGCACAAAGAAAAAAATTTATATAACAATTTAATAAGTAGAAGTATAGCCAAGAATCCATTCCATGTTGTGTATAGAATCTATCCAAAAGGAGTTGTAGAGTATAGCTAATTTGCAAAAACCTAGTGCTATAGTAGATGATATTTTTTCATATATTTAATATTTACATCAAGAAGTGAAGGTTGAAATAGGTAAGAATGTTATGAAATACAATCAACATGCTGATATCAAACATCGAACACAAGAATTTCAAGTGGAAGAATTAGTTTTGACGCATTTGTAGAAGGAAATATTCCTAGAAGGCACTTATAACAAATTAAATTGGAATAAAATTGCACTTTGTAAGGTCTTGAATAAGTTTATAGCTAATGCATATGAAATCAAACTCCTAGAAGAAGTAGACATATCATCGATTTTTAATGTAGTGGATTTGTGTCCATATTATTGTACATCTATAAATAATATTAAAGACTCTACAACTGATTTTTTATGGAAGAATGGATAGTGCAACTCCTAAAAAAGAAACAATATGAAATAAATATGGTAATAGACTCTAGAGTTACCAAGAGGACGAGAAACAAGGTCTATTATAAATATCTAGTCAAGTAGAAGAACCAACCAATTGAAGTGGCAACATAGATGAATGCTTTCGAGATTGCTGAGTATGAAATATTGTTTATGAGCTTTGCTCATGAAACATTTAATCTTACCTAGAAAGTATGATGCAGAGCCTCAAACCTGCAAATAATGAATTATTAATCATTGATGAAATGATTGGTGAACTATTTTAAAACTATCAAAATTCTATGACAAAAGGAAAGAGAAATAACGTGAAGAAAAAAGGGAGATAAAGAGGAAGTGAAATGGACACCAAGGAGGATAGAGGAATAAAGAAGTAGATTTGGAGAAGAGAGAGAGGAAGGGGCTTGGAAAGAGATGGATCAAAAAATTATAAAAGAGTGTAGGAAGAAAGGATAGTAAATATATCTAGTTGGAGTATTTGTCATATAGGATGAGGTAAATAATCGTCAAGACCAAATGAATTAATATTTATATTCTATATAGGCTGCAAGCATTTTAAATATAATATAATTTATTTCAATCATTAAGTGTACATTTGGATGAATAATGGTTTTTGTTGGTATAACAACCCTCCTAGGTAGGATTTATCCTTGACAATAAACTATGTATTGTTGTATGGATGTTTAATGCATAGTCTTGTTTCATGCTATTAATAAGTAGTTGCATTATTTGCTTTGGTTTTACTCTTGGAATATGTTACTACTGATGTATTTGTGGTTGCAGGAATAGTTGCTCTCACTAGTGGATTAATATGGATAACCACCTAAGTTAAGAGAAAATTTTGGGAAAATGATGGTGATGACTCATTCATCGATAGCTCAGGGTAACAAAATACCCTTCATTTAGTTGCATTGCATTTGTGCTTATTGAATGTTCACACCATTAGGCCAGAAAGTTTCTTGTGCAATGAGTCTCCTTAATAGGTTGGTGGTAGTGATAGACTATATTAAAGAAAATAGCCACCTATTTAAGGATAAAAAAAATGATGTGTAATATTGCTTATTTGAGTGACATATGTGCTTGTATATATGGAAATCATAGATTGATGGATAAAAATCATTTAAGTATTTATTTGTTGATAACCTTAATATTTGAGAGTATTGGTTTCAATGTTAATAATATTAAGTATTGACACTAATTAACAATAAAATAATCTAAATATCATTTTAATAGAAATAATCAGGTTTAGGATAGCATTAATGGATTAATTCTTTTAATAGCTTAAATGGTTGCCTTGTGAATGCATGAGTGAAAGAAAATATAGTCTTTTAAAAATAAATGATTTTTTATATTTAAGACAATAGTATGGAAGGATATAAGTCTTCCCTCACTCGAAGATGCTTGAGAATCTTGGTAAAAAAATTTAAAGCATCACCAACATTCAACAACTACACTATGAGCTAGAGGTGGCCAACTTGAATGGTTGAGATCATGGGATAAGCATTCAGCTTAAGAGAACACTACCCTGAGTATTTGAGGGGAGGCTTGGGTAAGTTTTTGAAGGCTTTTGGGGAGAAGGGAGGCAATGGAGAGTTGGAAGAGAGATGCACAACATATAAGGTCTTTGGCTTTGGGAGAAAAGAGGTAAATACAAATGTGTGATGCTTAGTCTCTTTTCCATGTCTCTAGTGGTTAGATTCTTTTTCGTTTGCCCTATTAATACTCAACTCTTGGTCGTATAAGTTGTGTTTTTTTTCCCTTTGGTTTTGATGAACTTTAGAGTTTGTATTTAATCATCATTTGATAGGGATCTTTCAGGTCAAAGGACAAGATGACATATTTCAACTTAGATGGCACAGAGCCAGTGTGTTGATGAGATCAAAGGAAAAGCCAACTTACATGGAATAAATCTTGTTCTCTCTTGAAATGGAATTAGTTTTCCTCTAAGGTTTAAGTGTGACTAGGTCTTGGCCAATGTGGATAAATTTAGAGGTCAATAATGATTGTTCCTTTGGCCTTACTAGTGTAGATCTACAAGATAGATTTTTCTAGTGCAAAATCCTAACTCTTAAAACATAATTATCCAAACAATAACTTTATTGTCTTTATATTGTAAACATGCATAAACTAGCCATAATTAACCTACTAACAAATAAATTTTAAACTTGTAAATATGTAAGTTTGTTACTAACTAAAAATAATTATCTAATTTTTATTTAAACATTTTTTAAAGTCAAAATATTAAGGGTAAGAAAAATAAAGAAAACAAGCTTGTGTTGTCTTCAATTCAATTTTGATTTGATAAAGCAACAAAATCTTACTTAAAACTAGTACTAGTCTGATCATTATTCACACAAAATGAGGCCTAAAACAATGATATTCTCAAAGGAAAATAAAACTATGAATTAAATCAAATGCAACCACCATAAGCATGTCTAGATTAAACATAAAACTTCAAATTCTCTTTATTATCAAAAGGCATACCATGAACTACATCTAGGTTCAGATTTCTCTCACTTTGTTGAATTACAAGAAAATAACTCCAAAAAGCTCATGCCCTTTTACTCTTTCCCTTGAGGTTTTATTTAAATATTTTCATCCCTCAAGGGTTATTTATTTATTTATTTATAGAATTTTAGTTTTATTTCATGCAGCAACGCTTTACAATATCTAATTGTTGCTTCACTTATGAAAAACTATTTTACAATATTTAATTGTTGCTCTCTTTTTTCCAAATAAGGTGTACTAAATTTGGTATTTTGTTCTTTAGCTAATTTGGGATGCAATCTCCTCATAATTATATTGATCATATCTATTTAAACTCTAATCCGATGAAATTCTAGACTTCCAGCTAATCTCCTTGAGTAGTTATACCTATTAAAATTCATAATAGGACGCCACTTGCATTATCGGTGATGTGACCCGGGTTCAATCCCCATGGTGGATATGTATACGAAGTATTTTCTCAATAAAAAAAAAAATCATATTTAAAATCTGCATTAAAAGTGAACACAAATTTAAACTAAAGAAAAAATAAATAAATGAAAAATTTAAAGTAAAAATTAAAAATAATAATAATAATTTAAATCAAAATAAATTTTTTTCATAAAAAATCTAATTACAAATCTAAAAATCTAAATTTAAAAACATCTAATAATAAAGAAAAGCTAAAAATTAAATTTGAAAAAATCTAATTTATAATTTAAAATTTATTTATATATATATATATATATATATATATATATATATATATATATTTAAATAAAAAAACTAATTAGAATCTAAAACATAAATCTGAATTAAAAAAAAAAAAATCTAAATTAAGAACTGAATTTAAAAAAAAAAAAAAAAAATCTAAATAACAAAAAAATCTAATATAAAATCTTTAAAAAAAAATCTAAATTTTATAATAATAATAAACAATTAATTTAATATTTGAATTAAAAAAATCTAAATTAGAAATCTAAATAAAAAAATAAAAAACTAACATTAGATCATATCTAAACAAGACAAAAGAAAACCAGAGGGCTAAAAAAACAAAGTGGGTCCTCAATCCATGCAAATTGGGGCGTGTTGTGCAAACAACACTGCCAATAAAAATATCATGAGGATCTTGACAAAAATTACAACTACAATCACAAAAGGATTGACATACCAAACTAAGGAAGGTGTTATGGGTAGACTAGGTGAAAACCTAAGGCCTCTGTAGGATTATCCCCTTATAAGCTAGTTTTCAAGAAGTGGTGTTGTCATTCAACGTGGAACTCCCTTCTCTCAAATATCCAACAATTGGAGCTTGAACACACCAACATTAAGACAATGCAAGCAAGATTAAAGGCACTAGTGGCTCTAGAAGAAGAAAGAGATAAAGCATTCAAAATGATGGTTTGACATCATATGGCATTTTAAATATAATTTTACAAAAAGACCACTAAAATGGATTACAAAGAGAGATATTTTGCGTTCAAATGGGACAAATATGGGGCTAATTTAAGAAGCCATAAAAATGTCAATTCCCTCTAGTGCAGACCATACCAAATTATTTCAATCATGAGACCAAATGCTTTCAGACCTGTAATGATTGATGGGAGGTTTCTCTAATTTTAGTCAATGGATAACGTCTAAAGCCTATTTGAAGGGATGCCCAAATAAAAAATGTACATATATACATAACCCCCTTTACTTTTTTGTTACTATCCCCATTCTTCCTTCTTGTTTTATCTATTTATCTCACTTTTATCTTCTCTTTCTTTTTTGTTCTAAAAACCAAATGCAAGGCAAGGGGAGTGATTTGTTCTCATTTTTAACAAGTGATTCACTTATTAAATCCCATGCAGCCAAAATAAATTAGGTAGGTAGGAAATTTAACCCATATAATGGCTAACCACCTACCTTATGTATTTATGGCCAAACTAGGTAACTTATGATTGTAATAAAACACCCTCTTTACTTGTATATGTGCTCACTTCTAGTGCTCATCATTAACAATCAAGCAATCTCCACAAACCATTTTTCTTGAAAAAATATGAAGCCCCAACCAAATTTTTTGCACACACCATGACTAAATAGAGGAAGAAAATTAGCACTTGAACCTTTCCCTCCTCATCATTTTTTTTGGATTACTATGCATAGATCATATCAAAGCCAACTTGGGATCCTCATTCTAGACTAATTAACTCTTCAAGATAGAGTCATTGAGCCACCTAGTTGGATTCAAATAGACTTGATTTTAAAGTAAATTGATCTCATGAAGCTGCTCCCCTTGTAAATTAGCATATGCTTTCCCTTTAGACTAGCTAGGTTAAACCCCATGTAGGCTCCCCAACAAGTCAATTATCATTTATCATAACTTTAAGCTTTGAGATGACTCAATCATGAAAGAAATTTTCTCTTTTGTGTCTAATGTTCCTTAGAATATCATGACTAGGGATTTACTTGACCCCTTGAGTGAATTGCTCCACCAATCAATCATCAAACTAGCCCCCAAATAATTCTACCCAAGCCCACCAAAATAAGCAAATTGCTTACATATCTTAGTAATTCACTCTAGCATTTTGAGCAATGCTCTAACATTTAAAAATTTCCAACTTTTCTAAGGATAGCCAATTGCTCATTTGCCTAGGACATGTAAATTTTCCTCCTTTCTCCTAGTTTACTGATATTCTAATCCATTCATCATGGATACCACATTTGTCTCCATCAGTTTATCCATACCATAAGACAATCCTATTACTCTACTTACCACCATTGTTGCATCACCTACTTCTACTTCAAAAGCATGTATCCAAGATGAAGTACCTAAAGCATGGTCATCTAAGAGAAGGGTAAGAAAAACCAAAGAAGAAATGATGCAAGACATCAAACCAATAAACAATAAATTATTAACCATTGATGAAACGGTTGGTGAACTATCTTAAAATAACCAAAATTCTATGACAAACGGAAAGATAAATGACATGAAAAAAAGAGAGAACAAGGAAGCAGAATGGATACCAAGGTAGATAGAGGAATAAAGGAGTAAATATGGAGAATAGAGAGGGAGGATCCTTAAAATAAATGGACAAGAAAAGCATAGAAGAGTGCAGGAAGAGAGGATAGCGAATATATCTAGTTATGGTATTTGTAATATAGGATGAGGTAGAGAATATTTAAGACCAAACGCATTAATATTCATATTTGTATAGACTGTAAGCATTTTAAATATAATATACTTCATTTTAATCATTAAATGTACATTTGGATGAATGATGATTTTTGTTGGTCGTTGTTATTGTTTATTTTGAACTAAAGTATAGGTTGCAAGTAAGGATCAATCAATTTTTTTAAGGAACTAGAAATTATTGCTATTCACATCATGGAGTTATTTGAAGCTTTTGGTCAAGCAAAGACAAGTAACTATTTGAGGTGAACATATGATTTTCATTTCCAACTACTTAAAGATATCAGTGAAGTGAGGAAGTTAGAGGAGTGATGCTCGACAGTCACTACTTGGTTGTTCAAAAGGAGAATATATTGTTTCATAGTGTCACCTTACCATTTTTAAGTGTCATTAATTTGAAAATTGATGACTTGTGGAAATCATATTAAAATATAACATCTCATAGGAATGAGACATTGTCATCTCAAAAAAATTCCATCTAAGAGTTATTGTCAAGTCTTTTTTTCACCACCATCTCTTATGATAATCATTCAATTGAATGTTGCAATACCATAGAGAAAATCTTTAAACAAATTAGTGTACAATGGATCCAACCATACAATTAAACATTGGTTCAATTTGTTGTACAATGAAGGTGGTCATACATTAAGAAGAATATACAAGGAATATTCATAGTCTTGTAGGACTACAATCTTGGGATGATACTTTACCTTTATTGTACAATAGAAAGGTTTATCATCTTGTTTGTCTACATAATTTGGTATCAAGGTAGGTTGTGATATGTATTGGAGGAATATGGTACAACAAGGAAGAGGAAAACTGCATGGTCTAGGACCTCAAGCAATAGATATAGCATAGATGTTGAGAGGAGTAACTGCCAAGTTATATGTGATTGCTACCTAAAGGAGAGGAATTCATGTCAAGAAGATTAGTGATAGTGAAGAGGATAAAATTGGTCTTGTGGATGCTCGAGATGAAGAGCAAGGAGAAGAACCAAAGAAACGATTGATTTGGATAATCTCAAACATGGGACATAAACCAAAGATGGATACTCCCAATTTTAATGGAAGTTTAAACCCATAATAGTTGATTGATTGGATAACAAACATGGAGATATTCTTTGATTATGAATCTATGGAGGATCCAAAGAGGGTTAAATTTGTCTATACATTGCTGAAGGGATATGCTTCAATTTGGTGGGATCATGTCCAAATTGAAATACAATGAAAGGATAAAGATAAAATACACACTGGAGACAAGTTTGTATCCAAGTTAAAGTCTAAATTTTTACCTATGGACTATCGAATTATATTGTTTAGAAGACTCCAGAACCTCAAGAAAAAGGAATTGAGAGTAAAATAATATACACAAGAGTTCTATAAATTAACCATAAGGATTGTTCATATTGAAGAGGATGAAGAGAAGGTGGAAATATACATAAATGGACTAAAAATTTTCATACAAGATGATATTGGTATAATTTGAATCATAACTATTGAAGAGGTATATCATAATGCACTCAATGTTGATGAAACATTGTTGCATAGGTAACAAAATAATGATAGAGGAAAAGAGGACGATCCTCTCATGAAAGAGGATAAAGAAATAGCAAAAGAGGATAGTAAAGGTGGGAGGGAGAAGGTAGTACTTATTAGAACAACAAATAAAACAAATATTTCTAAGAGGACATGGAGGTTATGGTAGATAAAGGGGTAGAGTATTGCCCAAGAATTGTTATAAATATGAAAAAGTTGATCATCAGGTATATGAATATCTAATGGCAAGCCGAGATTCACACAGTCAAACTTGATATTATTTCTCTGTAATTTTCTTACCACAGTCTTACAATACCGTCCACCGGCATAATTCTTCCCCCTCTCAATCTCTAACTCACCATCCCTTTCCCTTACAATTTTTGAGTTTTTATCGAGGTCTCGACCCTCTAGGCCATTAATGACCCACCTGAAAGAATACATTGAACAAAATCTCAAAGTTGGCTTCCTCGGCCGAGTTTTCAATTTTCTTTCCATAAATGGGCAACTGCCCCGATCCGCTATGAAAGCATGCATTAAAGAGCCCCTTGACCTGCAACCACCATTTTGGTCAGACTATTCTTCTGAACCGTTGTCTCATCCATAATGTCCATGGCCTGCAACTGTCGCCTTGTCAGAATATTTATCTGTGACTGTTGCCTCTTTTTTCGTGTGCGTGGTCGTCCGCGTGTTCATTTCTTATTTGCTTTCTTCTGGCCGCGATATCGCGACATGTCGCGATATCACGACCATTTCGCCTTCGAGCCCTCTGTTTTGTTTATGTCGCGATATCGCGACGTCGCGATATCATGACAAACTTCTGCCTTGCCTTGATCTCCTTTTGATGTCGTGATACCACGACGTCGCGATATCACGACATCGCGATATCGCGATGTCACGATATCGTGACAAAACTTTCGCCTTGCCTTAGTCTCCATTTGATGTCGCGATATCGCGACAAAACTTCCGCCTTGCCTCGGTCTCCATTTGATGTCGCGATATCACGATGTCGCGATATCGCGACGTCGCGATATCGTGACAAAACTTCTGCCTTGCCTTGGTCTCTTTTGATGTCACGATATCGCGACGTCGCGATATCGTGACAAAACTTTCGCCTTGCCTTGGTCTCCTTTTGATGTCGCGATTTCATGACGAAACTTCTGCCTTGGTAAAGATAAGAAAAGAAAAGAAATAAAACAAAATACTTAGAAAATTTGGTTGATGCAAGATTGCCCTACTGTCGTCGGATGCTCCTGCATCAGACACCCGGGGTAAATTGAGAAGTGATCCTCACTTCTATTCTGTTAGGGGAAGACCCAGGCGGTCAACCTCTATTTTTGACAACCAAGTTGCATCTTCTATAGGTCTGCCCTTCCACTTTATCAAATATTCAGAATACTGTTTGTTCTTGGTGCTTCTGCCTTCATGAGCGTCTAATATTTCCTCGACCTCGTCTGTGGTTGGAGTAGATGCTGGAATTTGCCATAACTCTGTACTTGGTGCCTCTGTACTCTCTCCCTCATGGTATTCCACTAAATCTGAAATGTTAAAAATAGGTGAAATGTCAAGCCAACTTGGCAATTCCACTTCATATGCATTTCTTGAATCCCGTTTTTCCATTATTCTGCATGGCCCAAACTTCTTCATCTTCAGTTTGTTATAGGTTTTGGCAGGAAATCTTTCTTTCCTGAGATGGACCATGACTTCATCTCCTACTTCAAACTCTTTGAACCGCCGCTTTTGGTCTGCTCTTGTCTTATATTGAGTATTCATTTTTATAATTTGTTTCTTTACTTCTTCATGCAGACTTTTCATATGTTTCGCAAATTCCTCTGCCTCGGTACTGCACTTTTCCCCTTTATCCAATTTTCTCAGCTCAGAAACATTTCTTGGGCTGTTTCCATATATGACCTGGAATGGAGATTTATTTGTGCTCTTATTGATAGAATTGTTGTATGCAAATTCCGCCTGCGGCAAAACCAAATCCCATCCCTTGGGTTTATCTGCTATCAAGCATCTCAATAAATTACCCAGACTTCTATTTACCACCTCTGTCTGTCCATCAGTCTGTGGGTGGTATGCAGAACTAAATTTTAGATCTGTCTTCAACTTCTTCCACAAGGTTCTCTAGAAATACCCAACAAACTTTGTATCTCTGTCAGAAACAATGCTCTTTGGTAGACCGTGAAGTCGTACCACTTCCTTGAAAAATAACCCTGCAATGTGAACCGCGTCACTTGTTTTCTGGTAGGGAATAAAATGCGCCATCTTGGAAAATCTGTCAACCACTACAAATACAGAGTCATTTCCCCTCTATGTTCTTGGCAATCCAAGGATGAAATCCATGCTGATGTCCTCCCATGGCCTCTCAGGTACAGGTAACGGCTGATATAATCCAGTGTTCTGTCTTTCGCCCTTTGCCATCTGGCATATTCTACAACTTTGCACAAACTTTTTCACATCTTGCTGCAGTTGCGGCCAATAGTAATTCTCACTCACCAGGGCAATGGTCTTATCCCGACCAAAATGTCCAACCAGTCCTCCGCTGTGTTTCTCCTTGACTAGGTTTTCCCGCATGGAACTCCTTGGAATGCATAATTGACTTCTTCGAAACAACATTCCATCTTGGATTAGAAAATCCAACCACTTTGTCCTGTCCACAGTAATAGGTGCCAAGCAAGCCTTCCAGGCTTCTGCAAAATCCGGATCTTCAGGGTACAAACCCTTCAGTTCTTCAAACCCGACTACTTCCACTGTCATTTCAATCAGCAAATTCTACCTTCTACTTAAGGCATCCGCAACTCTGTTTGATTTCCCGCTTCTGTGCTTCAGCACAAAGGTATAACTTTGGAGAAACTCAACCCACTTCAAGTGTCTCTGATTCAGTTTTGTTTGGCTGTTGATATACTGTAAGGCCTGATGATCAGTATATAGGACAAACTCTTTTGGCAGTAAATAATGTCTCCACTTCTTTAGAGCCTGAACCATAGCATAAAATTCTTGATCATAAACTGAATACTTTTTTCTGGCATCATTGAGTTTCTCGCTAAAGTAAGCAACAGGCCTACCTTCTTGACTCAAAACAGCTCCTATGGCACTCCCACTAGCATCAGTATCCACCTGAAATACCTTATTAAAATTTGGAAGTGCCAAAATAGGCTATTCTGTGACCTTCTTCTTCAACATATCAAAACTCTTATCTGCTCCTAAGGTCCATTTGAATTCTTTCTTATCCCCTCTCATTGTTTCTGTAAGGGGTGCACAAATACTGCTGAAATTCCTAATGAATTTCCTGTAAAAACTGGCCAGACCATGAAATGATCTTACCTCAGTTGTGCTTCTCGGAGTAGGCCATTCGATGATAGCTCTCACCTTTTTTGGGTCCATTTTTAGACCTTCTGCTGAGATAACAAATCCCAGGTACACTAACTCCTTCTTTACAAAATTACACTTTTTTAGATTAATTAATAACTGCTCCTCCCGCAGCTTCCCAAAAACCCTTCTGATGTGCATCAGGTGTTCTTCCAGGGTTTTGCTAAATATTAATATATCATCTAAATAGACAATGACAAATTTGCCTAAAAATTCCTTCAGTACCTCATTCATCAGCCGCATGAAGGTACTTGGTGCATTGGATAGCCCAAATGGCATGACCAACCACTCATACAGACCCTCTCTGGTCTTGAAGGTTGTCTTCCACTCATCTCCCTCTCTGATACGGATCTGATGGTAACCACTCTTGAGATCAATCTTGGTGAAGTACTTGGCTCCACTTAAACAGTCCATTATGTCATCCATTCTTGGCAATGGAAATCTGTATTTTATTGTGATCTTGTTGATGGCTCGAGAATCTGTACACATTCTCCACTCTCCATATTTCTTTGGTGCTAGCACTGTAGGTACTGTGCATGGACTCAAACTTTCCCGAATCAGTCCCTTCTCCAGCAACTCCTGGACCTGCCTGTTTAACTCAGTTTCTACAGGCGTCATTTTGTGTGCAGCTTTATTTGGCAAGCTCGATCCTGGCACCAAATCTATATGGTGGCTGATTTTCCTTACTGGGGGTAAACCCTCAGGCACATTATCAGATACAATATCTGGAAATTCCTCCAACAGATCTAGGACTTCTGTTGGGGTATCTTTGCATTCTTTCTCCCTAACTCTAGGAATTATTGCATAACACAAATGTTCATGCTTCAAACCGTCCAAAAATTTTCTCCCTTCAACTAAAAAGATTCTGGCGCTATTACATACCTTTTCATCCGCCTCCTTCACGGGCTTCAGCTTATGGCGCACGCCATTCTTCGTCAATGAGTAGGTGTTGGCATGGCCGTCATGCACTGCACTTCGATCGAACTGCCAAGGCCTTCCCAGCAACAGATGGCAAGCATCCATAGGCAGGATGTCACACAGGACCTCATCACAATAATTCCCAATATTAAATTTAATGGAGCATTGCTCACTGACCAAAGCCCTATGGTCCTTCTGTAACCACGCGATCCGATATGGATGCGGGTGCTTCCTCCTCTCTAACTGTAACTTGGTAACCATTTCTTATGAAACCAGGTTATCCGTGCTACCATTGTCAATAATAATATTGCAAATCTTACCCGCACATTTACACCTTGTGCGGAATAAGCTTCTCCTCTGATCTGCATCCTTCCTCCTCATTCAGCAGGACTCTCCTCATGATCATTGCTTCCCCTCTCTCTGCTTCTTCAGAATGTTCAGATTCAGCATCTTCCTCTGCTACAGCAGCTCTGGCTGGACCCTCAGGTCTCTTGTTCATCCTTTCTCGATGTTGTGGACACTCGAATGCTCGATGTCCTTCTTCACCATAGTGGAAACAGGTCCCACGAAATACTCCTCTTCCAAACCCTCGTCCAGATCCACCCCGTCCTCTTGGGTAGTTGTTCTGATCACGGGGCTGATAAATATCCTCTTCCCTTTGATCCTGGTTACTACTGGCTTCACCAGTCTTCTTCAGATCTTTGTATTTTTCTCCATTGGTCCTCCCACCAGTTCTTCCACCATGGCCCCTTCCTCTTTGCTTGCCTTCAAACCGTCTATTCAGCTTTTCTTCCACCTTTAGGGCAAACTGGTAAGCATCCTCAATGGTGCTTACCCGAACTAGGCTCAGCTCCTCTTGGATACTGAGTCTCAACCCATTGATATAATGGGCCACCTTCTCCTTGTTTGCCTCTAAATGTCCAGTTCTAATAGAGATCTTGTAAAACTCCTCGATGTATTCTTGGACAGTTTTGTTTGTCTGTCTCAAACTCTGCATTTTCCTTAGCAGATCCAACTCGTAATCTGCCAGAATAAACTATCTTTTCAGCTTTTCCACCATTCTATCCCATCTTGTTATTCTTTCCTTCCCTCTTCTGTTCCTTTCCAGTTGTATTCCCTTCCACCAGATGCTGGCATGACCCTTCAGCTTGGTCTTAGCAAATCTGACCCGATTAGGGTCTTCAACCTCCTCATATTCGAAATATTCTTCTAGGTCATTTATCCAGTCAATCACCTCTTCTGGATTTAGGTTTCCAGAATACGTAGAAACCTCCATTTTTGGTTTCTTTCCAATCTGGGAGATGGCTTTGTACAACCTGGCTTGTGCAGGATCTACAGCCTCTTCTTCTTCCTCAAACTGGTCTTCTTCTTCATCAACTTCGTCTTCACTTCCTTCATCCCTTTCGGGCTCGTGCCTTCTGCGTAGCTCTTCTTGCAGGGCCTGAACTTGCCTCTGCAAAGCTCGAAAATCTTCCGTCGGCACCACATTTCTTACTCCACCATGGTTTCTTCGTGGAGGCATTTTTCTTTCTTCCCTTACAAATCCTTCCACAGATCCTGGTGTAACTGCCTCTCTTTCGACGATCTGTTACACGCTCAGGAGCTCCCACTCTGATACCACTTGATGGCAAGCCGAGATTCACACAGTCAAACTTGATATTATTTCTCTGTAATTTTCTTACAACAGTGTTACAATACTGTCCACTAGCATAATTCTTCCCCCTCTCAATCTCTAACTCACCATCCCCTTCCCTTACAATTTCTGAGTTTTTATCGAGGTCTCGACCCTCTAGGCCATTAATGCCCCACCTGAAAGAATACATTAAACAAAATCTGAAAGTTCGCTTCCTCGGCCGAGTTTTCAAATTTCCTTCCATAAATGGGCAACTGCCCCGATCCGCTATGAAAGCTTGCATTAAAGACCCCTTGACCTGCAACCACCGTTTTGGTCAGACTGTTCTTCTGAACTGCTGTCTCATCCATAATGTCCATGGCCTACAACTGTCGCCTTGTCAAAATATTTATCTGTGATCGTTGCCTCTTTTTTCGTGCATGTGGTCGTCCGCGTGTTCATTTCTTATTTGCTTTCTTTTGGTCGCGATATCGTGACATGTCGCGATATCGCGACCATTCCGCCTTCGAGCCCCCTTTTTTGTTTTATGTCGCGATATCACGACGTCGTGATATCGTGACAATACTTTCACCTTGCCTTGTTCTCCTTTTGATGTCGCGATACCGCGACATCGTGATATCATGACAAAACTTTTGCCTTGCCTCGGTCTCCATTTGATGTCACGATTTCATGACGTTGCGATGTCGCGACGTCACAAAATCGTGACAAAAATTCTGCCTTGCCTCGGTCTCCATTTGATGTCGCGATTTTGTGACGTCGCGATATCGCGACGTCACGAAATCACGACAAAACTTCTACCTTGCCTTGGTCTCCTTTTGATGTCACGATATCGCGACAAAACTTCCACCTTGCCTTGGTCTCCTTTTGATGTCGTGATTTCGCGACAAAACTTCTACCTTTGTAAAGAGAAGAAAAGAAAATAAATAAAACAAAATACTTAGAAATTTTGGTTGATGCAAGATTGCCTTGCTGTCGCTGAATGCTCCTGCATCAATATCCTTAAACACAATGAACTAGTAGGTGTGGAAAGGAAGCATGTAGCCACATTACAAAATTAGATAAGAAAAGTATAGCTTAACCAAAGCAAATAGAGTAATCAAAACAATAATAATCCATTATAATAAAAATGGTATTGTTGAAACCAACAAAGGAGGTGCATGAACCTAAGCAAAGAAGGAATTTGTTCAAGACAATTTACAAATTAGGAATAAAATGTTACAAGGTGATTGTGGATAGTGGAAGCACCAACAATGTAGTGTTAATAGATATGGTAGAGAAACATGGTTTGAAGGAAATGGAGCATCCAAATACTTACAAAGTATCATGGTTACAAAATGGACATAAAATTTTGGTAATCAAACAATGTATGGTAAATTTCTATATTGGCTCTTATAAGGATGCAATTCTATGTGACATCATGCCAATGGATGCATGTTATATTTTTTTGGTGATGCTATAGAATTTTGACAGAAAAGCAATACATGACAATAGATTGAATACTTATTCCATTGTCAATTATGGCAAAAGTTATGTGTTAAGTCCATGAAGGATAAAAGAAAAGAAGTGGGAAGCAGTCCTAAGTTTTCCTAATATTTGAAAAAAATTGAATGAGATGAATAAAGAAGAAGCATATTTTATTTTCATTATAAAACTCATAGAAGATAGGACAATGAATAATATGGATGACATTCCACCTGAATTGAAGTATTTGTTGGAAGAATTTACTAAAGTTCTATCAAAATAAACTCAATGGTCACCATCTATGAGGAGCATTAGTTATCAAATAGACTTCATATCTGGATCAAGTTTTCTAAATAAGGTATCTTATAGGATGACACCCATGAAAAATGAAGAGATAATGATACAATTCCAAGAGCTATTAGACAAGGGGTTGTCTAGGAAAAGCTTGAGCCCATGTGTAGCACCAGTTATACAAGAACCCAAGAAAGGTAGGGAATGGAGTATGTGTATGGATTCCAATGTTATCAATAATATTATGATGAAATATAGTTTTCCATTACCTCATATGGATAACTTGATGGATTGTTTAAGTGGAGTAGAGTACTTCACAAAGATTTACTTTTAGAGTGGATACCATCAAATTTGAATCAAAGGAGATGAGTGGAAGGCTATGTTTAAGATCAAAGAGGGATTGTATGAATGAAAAATACACCTATTAATTTTCTAAGGTTTATGAATGCGGTTTTGAGGCAATTTATTGGTAATTTTATGGTGGTTTTATTGGATGATAATTTGGTGTTTAGCAAGACAAAGAAATAACAACTAATTCATCTTAGATTTATTTTGCAAAAGTTCAAGGAGGAACAATTGTTGATTACTTTTAAGATATGTAGTTTTATGAAGAAGGAATTGGTATAATTGGATTATGATATATCCAAGGATGATCTGAGGATGGATTCAGCAAAGGTGAAGTCTATTGTAGAGTGGTTGATGCCAAGGAGTATGTGTGAAGCCAAACATTTTCACTATCTGGAATATTTTTATAAAAAGTTCATCAAGAATTTTAGTGGAATTAGTGCTCCAACCATGAAAATGATGAAAGGAGGTAGACATGAATTCAAATGGATAAAAGCAGTAGAAATGAGCTTTTAAATATTGAAGGATAAAGTCATGGAGCAATTGGTTTTGGAATTGTCGATATTTAACAAAGTTTTTCGAGCAGATTGTGATGTTAGTAGGACAGTTGAGGAGTTTTGAGCCAAGAAGGTAGGCCTATTTCCTATTTCAGTAAAAATTTGAATGATACCAAGAAGAAATATTTGGTTTATGATAAGGAGCTCTATGCCATCATGCAAGTACTAGAGAAGTAGAGACATTATGTATTACCAAAATAATTTATGTTGTTCATAGATCATCATGCGTTACAATTAATTAATAGGCAAGGCAAGTTGAACCAAAGATAAATGAAATGGGTGGAGTATCTTCAAAGTTACTCATTTCTTATGAAGCATAGTAGTGGGTATTCAAATAAAGTAGTTGAATTTTTGAGTAGAATAAACTTATATGAATGCAAAGAATATTGAAGTGACAGACTTTGATATTATAAAATAACTTTATGTTGATGATTTAGACTTTGAGAAAGCTTGGGAAGCTTGCAATGATCCTCCTATGAGAGATATAACACCATAGCTATATTATTTTATCTAAGAATGATTATTTTCAAGGGACAACAATTGTGTACACCACAAATTTCAATGAGGTAGAACCTGATAAGATAAAAATATAGTGGACTAGCTAGACATTTTGAAATAGATAAAAATTTGAAATAGCTTTATAGAAGTTATTAATGGTCAAGAATAAGCATGGGTGTACAAAATTTGTATAGAATTGCCAAGTCTATCAACATAAAAAAGTAAAGAGTTATAACATTGGGTTGTATTAGCCATTACCAATACAAGAAAGGCCATGGGAAGACATAAGTATGGAATATTCAATTTTTATCCGTAGATTATATCGAACACAAAAGTAGAATGATTCAATTTTTGTTGTAGTTGATAGATTTTCAAAGAGGGCACATTTCATACCTTGGAGAAAAATTAATAATGCTACTCATATTGATGATTTATTATTTTGAAAAGTTGTAATACTACATGGTTTACCAAAAATCATTGTGTCAGATAGAGATGCAAATTTTGTAGGTCACTTTTGACAGACCTTGTAGAAGAGGTTGGAAACCAAATTAAGTTTTATTTCATATTATCACCCATAAATAAATGGAGAAATCAAAGTGGTAAATAGAAGCCTTAAGAATTTTCTATGGTGTCAACTTGGAAAGAAGCCAAATTTATGGGAAACCATATTGTCACAAGCAAAATTTGCATATAACAATTCAATAAGTAGAAGTATAGCCAAGAATCTATTCCATGTTGTGTATAGAATCTATCCAAGAGGAGTTGTAGAGTACAACTGACTTGCAAAAACCTAGTGCTATAGTAGATGATTTTTTGAGTATATGTAATATTTACATCAAGAAGTGAAGGCTTATTTGGGTAATAATGTGATAAAATACAATGAACATGTTGATCTTAAATGTCAAACACAAGAATTTCAAGTGGAAGAATTAGTTTTGGCACATTTGCAAAAGGAAAGATTCCTAGAAGGTATTTATAAAAAAGTAAATTAGAAGAATATTGGACCTTTTAAGGTCTTGAAGAAGTTTATAGCTAATGCATATGAAATAAAAAGCCTAGAAGGAATAGGCATCTCATCAATTTTTAAATGTAGCATATTTGTATCCATATTATATACATCTATAGATAATACTAAAGACTCTACAAATAATTTTTTGATGGGATAATGGATAACACAACTCCTAAAAAATAAAAAAGATGAAATAGAGATAGCAATAGACTCTAAAGTGGCCAAGAGGATGAGAAACAAGGTCTATTATAAATATCTATTCAAGTGGAAGAACCAACCAATTTAAGTGGCAACATGGATGAATGCTTTTGAGATTGCTAAGTACAAAATCTTGGCTATGAGATTTAAAAAATTTCATGAGATTTGCTCATGAAACATTTCCTCTTACCCAATAGGTATTATGTGGGGCTTCAAACCTACAAACAATGAATTATTAATCGTTGATGAAACGATTGGTGAACTATTTCAAAATTGTCAAAATTCTATGACAAAAGGAAAGAGAAATGATACGAAGAAAAAAAGGGAGAGAAAGAGGAAGTAGAAAGGAAACCAAGAAGGATAGAGGAATAAAGAAGTAGATTTGGAGAAGAGAGCGGGAGGGCTTGGAACATATAGGTGATAAAAGCATAAAAGAGTGCAGGAAGAGAGGATAGTGAATGTATCTAGTTGGGGTATTTGTCATATAGGATGAGGTAAAGAATAGTTGAGACCAAAAGCATTAATATTTATATTCTATATAGCCTACACGCATTTTAAATATAATATACTTCATTTCAATCATTAAGTGTACATTTGGATGAATAATGGTTGGTGGTGGTGTAACAACCCTCCTTGGTAGGATTTATCCTTGATAATAAACTATGTATTGATGTATTAATGTTTAATGTATAGTCTTGTTTCATGTTATTAATAAGTAGTTATACTATTTGTTTTGGTTCTACTCTTGGAATATTTTACTACTAATGTATTTGTGGTTGTAGGACCAGGCACTCTCACTGGAAGATTAATATGGATAACCACCTGAGTTAAGAGAAAGTTTTAGAGAAATGATAGTGATGACTCATTCATTGACAACTCAGGGTAACATAATACTCTTCATTTAGTTGCATTGCATTTATGCTTATTTAATGTTCACACCATCGGGCCAAGAATTTGCTTGTGCAATGAGTCTCCTTAATAGACTATCTTAAAGAAAATAACCACCTATTTAAGGATAAAAATAATGGTGTGTAATATTGCTTGTTTGAGTGAGTCTGTATGGAAAGAATATATTGATGGATAAAAAACATCTAAGTATTTATTTGTTGATAACCTTAATATTTGAGAGTATTGGTATCAATGTTAATAAATAATATTAGCTATTGACACTAATTAACAAGCAAATAATCCAAATACATTATTAATGGGAATAATAAGATTTAGGATAGAATTAATGGGTTAATTCTTATAATAGCTTAGATGGTTGCCTTGTGATCGCATGAGTGAAATAAAATGTATGCTTTTAAAAATAAATGAATGTTTATCTTTAAGACAATAGTATGGAAGGATATAAGTGTTCCCTCGCTTGATGATGCTTGAGAACCTTGGTAAACATTTTTAAAGCATCATCAACATTCAACAACAACATTACGAGCTAGATGTGGCCATCTCGAATGGTTAAGATTATGGAACGAGTGTTTAACTTAGAGATAACATCACTATAAGTATTTGAGGCCTTTTAGGGATCTTTCAGGTTGCATTTTAATCATAGAATAGCGAATGTGGCCTACATTAATGTTGTGTATATTGTCTTCTTAGGGTAAATTAAGCCATTGTTAGCATCAAGTTCATATGCATTGCCTAGTGTTGGTTGTTTGCACATTGGTGGTTCTTAAATGTTTGGTTGATTGGATTCTTTTGTTTCCATAAGTATAATTAGCATCCTAGTTGAATCGGTCCAGTTTGGGTGTTGCTTGTGGTGTTTCCTTCTTATACCTGAGCATTGCATGTGAAATAGGTTTTGATTGCCTAAGTTTTTCCTTATTATGATCCCTATTATGTCGGGTGTTTGCTTTTAAGGTTAAGAGCTTGGCTTGCTTGGGGATGTTGGAGTTGGATTATTTTTGTGTGCTTGATTTTGGGAAGCGTGCTTTAGAATTTCTTTATTGTATGTTGCAAGAATTTCATTTCTTGTGTGATCTTGATTGTGACATATGAAGGAGTGTAAGCTTAAATGCACAGGATAAATATTTTGAATGAGTAATCAAATTTGAAAGAACTTAGACTTAAATATTGAAGCTATTAAATACGTAGGATGATTTACTCATTTGGAATTAGGTCTTAGGTCAACTAAAAAGATAGATCCTTAATTAATAAATAACCTAAATATAAGTGTTTATCAGTTCTTTTCAAAGAAGACGAAAAATATTTTATTGGGTCTTTATTTCAAATAAAATAGTATTTTGATGAACGTTATTTTATGGAATAATAATAGAGAAAAGTTTGATCTTGTCTTGCAAATTATTTACTTTATATAGAATGCTAGTAGAGATTTATTGGATCTTTTATATTTTATGAATATTTTGATATGGAGAAATTTATGAACCTCTATTGTTGTTCAATTTGGAAGAGATTCTTGGGTTAGAAGAATTATATTATAATGACTCCCTAAGACTTGAGTAGGTAGGGAAATCATTATAGAGAGAAGTATGGGATTCTCTCATTGGTTTTCTTATTCAAATGTATTGTGAGAATAACTAGAGAAATTTGGAGAATCTTCTCTAGTTTGAAATTACATAAAGTGTGAGAATAACTAGAGAAATTTGGAGAATCTTCTCTAGTTTGTTTCCTTATAAAAAAAAGTATTGTGCATAGATGTTTGCAAATACATATAGCATGTTAGATTGTATTGCATATGGATTTGTCTTGATTCCTAAATGTTCCCTCAAGTGGTGAGTAAATTCCTTTCATGAAGAGGATCATGGAAGGAAGGTGGTGTAAGAACCATTTAGGTGGAATGGTGTTGTTGTATCTTGGATTGAAAAGTGGTTATAAAAATAACAATTTGCCTTGTAATGTATAGAGAAAATATTTCAAATGTTATTTCAAGAATTAGTAATTTTGTATAATGAAAATGGTTTGTTTTGAATAATAGCAAGGAAGAAAAAAGGAATTTTGAAAATATGTTAGTTCTCATGTCTAGTGACCTTATTTTTTCTATAAACATGTGATCTTGCGATGTAATATTAATATTTGATATCTATGTAGAATTGGTTGTCTTGTGTTCTATTGTAATGCTCTTATGTTCTATTGTATTCAAGAGAAGTATCTAAGATCAATAAGAGGGGTTAAAAAAAAAACTCAATCACCCAGGACAAGGTGCTTTACCTATGAGGGTCCTCATTATGCAAAAAAATACCCCTAATATTTTCAATCAAGCAACAGAGCAAAGGAGCAACATCACCAAGGTTATGCCACTATCAGGAATCAGAATCTAAATGGAAAAGCAACTCTAATATTACTAAGTGGTAATTTTTTTGACAAGAATTTTAAAGTTTTAATAGATAGTGGAGCTATAGATAGTTTTATTTCCACTAGTATTATTGATGATGTTCTGGAAAGACCAAGATTTTTGGTACAAGGGTGGAAATTCGAATATGGTTCTGGATAAAACTACTCAATGGATCAATATTTTCCTACAATTGAGATAATCCCACCAATGGATCCACTATATGGAACTTATATGTGGCACTACTCCATGCTTTTAATATTATTATAGGGATGGATTGGTTGAAGGCTCATGGAGCCTTAATCAACTTCCAAGATAGGTGGATGGATTACACTAACAAGGATAAGAGGAGAGTAAGAGTTCAAAGTAGGCAAGGTTTTTTTTAACCTCATTTATTTTTAGCTATGTAGTTAAAGAAAGACATTAAAAGAGGTGGTATGTTGTATGTAGTGAATATCAATGGAAATCTAGATAAAAGGGGGATGAATAAGTATTTAAGAAACATCTAATTCTATATAAATTCTAAAATGTATTCCCTAAGGTTCTTCCAATTATACCACCTCGACAAGAATTTGACTTCACTATAGATTTAATGCCTGGGGTTGAACCTATTACAAGGATACCTTATAGAATGGTCTCAATCAAGTTGCAATAATTGAAGGTGCAACTTCAAGATTTATTGGAAAAAGGGTATGATAAAACCTAGTGTGTCACCTTGGGATGCCACGATATTATTTATGAAAAAGAAGGATGGATCCTTGAGGTTATGTATAGACTATAGGATATTGAATAAGGTAACCATTAAAATAAGTATCCTTTACCAAGGATTGATGACCGCTTCGATCAGCTAAGGATGCTACTATATTTTTAAAAATAGATCTAAGATTGGGGTATCATCAGTTAAGAATTTGAGAAGAGGATACCCTTAAGACATCCTTTAAGACCAAATATGGGCACTATGAGTTCATAATATTGCCATTTGGGTTGATAAATGCATCGACAAATTTTATGAATTTGATGAACAGTGTGTTTAGAAAATATCTAGATCGGTTTGTCTTGGTATTATTAGATAATATCTTAATATATTCTTGCACCAAAGAATAGCATGACCAACATTTGAGTTTAGTGTTAGACATGTTGAGGAAAAACCAACTATATGGAAAGTTGTCCATGTGTGAGTTTTATACCTCATAGGTACAACATTTAGGACACATTATCTGAGTAGAAGGAATTGCCATGGATCCAAAAACAATTGAGGCTATATTGAATTGTCCAGAACCAACAAATGTGTTTAAATTTAGAACCTTCATGGGACTCATTGGGTATTACAGGTATTTTGTTATGTCTTATTCTAAGATTATCTATTCAATCACCAACCCTTAGAGAAAAAGAAAAGAGTTCAAATGGATGTATAAGTATGAGGTTGCCTTTGAGGCTCTAAAGAATAAGTTAACTACAATTATGATTCTGAAGATACCAGATCCTCTTGGGATTTTATAGTGTGTACAAATGCTTCCCTAGAAGTATTAGGAGGGTTATTGTTCTAGGAAGAGGCTACATTAGCACATGAGTCTAAAAATCTCAAGATGCATGATGTAGACTATGGTACACATGACCTAGAATTGGTAATAACTATGAATGCATTAAATTTTTGGCAACACTATTTGTTGGGAAAACCTTTTGAGCTAAGACAAACCATCAAAATCAAAGGTATATTTTACCCAACCCATGCTAAATACAAGATAAAAAATATGGATGGAGTTCTTAGCAGAGAATAAATTTAGTATTGAGAATATCAAAGGGAAAGAAAATAAGGTCATTGACACCTTGAGTAGAAGAAGACACATAGCAATGCTAACCCAAAATCATATAGACTTGATGGCTTAAGTCAAAAAAATGCAACTACAAGACCCATACTACATCAAAATTTGGGATAAAACCAAGAGAAATCCTAAATATATTAAGGATTTCGACATAAAATATGGGAATTTATGCTTCGAGGATAGGATGGTTATACTCAAAATCGATGATTTAAGGAGATTTATTATGTAAGAGGCACATAATTCTCCTTATTCCACCCATCCAGGAGGTTCAAAAATGATGGAAAACATGTAAAACACCTTCTATTAGAAAAGAATGAAGCAAGATATCACTAGTTTCATTGCAAGGTGTTTAAAATGCTAAAAAATCAAGGCAGAACATTGACACCTAGCATAGAAATTATACCCACATGATGTATCCATACAAAAATGGTAGGTAATTTCTATGGATTTGATTATGGTTTTACCTAAGACTAGGTACCAATATGATGCAATATTGGTAGTGGTTGATAAGTTGACCAAGGTTGTACAATTCATACAAAGAAACATCAAGGATGATGCATCGGTGGTGGCAAATAATTTTACCAAAGAAATATTTAGGCTACATGGATTTCCTGAAGTGATCATATCAGACAGGGATTCTAGGTTCACATAATAATTCTAGTAGGCTCTACATATAATAATGGTTACCATGCATCATTGGGAATGGTCTTGTTTGAAGCTTTATATGGTAGAAGATGTAGAACACTTCTATTATGGGATAATCTAGAGGATCGGGTGATGATCAAACCGAATACTATCTAAGAGATGGAGGAACAACTCAGAGCAATCTAACTTAGGCTCAAGGAAGCAATCGATCATCAAAAGAACTATGTTGATCTATAAAATATCACCAAGAGAATTCTTTGTGGGGGATAAAGTTTTCTTGAGGGTAAGACCCATGAAAAGTGTCATCAATTCAACTAAGTTGGATCCTCATTATGTTGGGCCCTTTGATATCATTGATAAGATTAGTCTAGTATCCTATAGACTCGCCTTACCTCCCAACCTATCAAAGATCCATGATACTTTCCACATATCCTTTCTTAGGAAATATGTTGTTGATCCTACTCATGTTTGGAATATTTCTAAATTGTAGATGGCAGATCCCTTAGCCATTGAGGTGAGACCAATAAATATTTAAGGGTTTCATTCCAATATGCTGAGGAAACAAACCCTAGATCAATGTAAGGTCTAGTGGGACTAGTATTTTGAGAATTGTGTTATGTGGAAAAATATTGAAGAAATGAGACAACAATTTCCATACTTATTGGAATAAAATATGTGTTCACTCACTTGCAAAAAATATAGGGGATTATGTTTAGTCCAAGGGGGGAATATGTAACAAACCTCCTTGGCAAGATTTATCCTTGACAATAAACTATGTATTGATGTATGTATGTTTAATGCATAGTCTTGTTTCATGTTATTAATAAGTCATTGCACTATTTACTTTGGTTCTACCCTTGGAATATGATATTACTAATGTATTTATGGTTGCAGGACTAGGTGCTCTCATTGGTGGATTAATATGGATAACCACCTAAGTTGAGAGAAAATTTTTGAGAAATGATGGTGATGACTCATTCATCAACATCTCAAGATAACAAAATACCCTTCATTTAGTTGCATTGCATTTGTGCTTATTGAATGTTCACACCATTGGACCAGGAAGTTGCTTATGTAATGGATCTCCTTAATAGGTTGGTGGTAGCGATAGACTATCTTAAAGAAAATAGCCACCTATTTAAGACTAAAAACAAAGATGTGTAATATTGCTTGTTTGAGTGACATATATGCTTGTGTGTATGGAAAGCATAGATTGATGGATAAAAATCATCTAAGTATTTATTTGTTGATAACCTTAATACTTGAGAATATTAGTGTCAATATTAATAATTAATATTAACTATTGACACTAATTAGCAAGCAAATAATCCAAATACCTTATTAATAGGAATAATAAGGTTTAGGATAGAATTAATGGATTAATTCTTATAATAGCTTAGATGGTTGCCTTGTGGATGCATGAGTAAAAGAAAATGTATGTTTTTAAAAATAAATGATTGATTATATTTAAGACAACAATATGGAAGGAAACAAGTGTTCCCTTGCTTGACGATGCTTGAGAATCTTGGTAAATATTTTAAAACATCACCAATGTTCAACAAGAATTTTACGAGCTAGAGGTGTCCAGCTCAAATGGTTAAGATCATAGTTGATAAAAACATAATCGAATTAGAATCAGCATGGAAAAGAATTGGAAAAAATCAGGAATCGACAAAAAATCAGCGACAAAATCGACAAAAAATCAGCATTTTTTCATTGAAAAAACCAAAGAAAATACAAATTTTCATTGAAAAAAAAAATATTTTTTCATGCATATGAGAATTATTTGGGAAACAATCAACAAAAATTGGCAAAAAATTGGCTAGCTTGTGAATTGGGAAAATCATATTGAATTGAGATTTTTTGCAGATTTTCTCAACTATGGTTAAGATCATGGGATGAACATTCAGCTTAGAGAGAATTTTACCCTAAGAATTTGAGGGTAGGCTTAGATAATTTTTTGGAGGATTTTTAGGGAGAAGAAGGGAGGTAGTGGAGAGCTGGAAGGAAGGCACACAATATAGAAGGTTTTTGGCTTTGGGTAAAAAGAGGTAAATATAAATGTGTGATGCTTAGTCTCTTTTCTATGTCTCTAGTAGTTAGACTATTTTGTGTTCACCCTGTTATTACTCATCTCCTATGAGTTGTGCTCATTTTCCCTTTGGCTTTTATGAGCTTTACAGTTTGGATTTAATCATCCTTTGATAAGGATATTTTAGGTTGTGTTTCGATTATAGAATAGCAAGTGTGGCATTTTGTTCACCCAAATGTTGTGTATATTGTCTTCTTAGGGTAGATTAATCCATTTTTAGCACCAAGTTTGTCTAAGGTGTTGCCTAATGTTGGTTGTTTGCATGTTGGTGGTTCTTAAATGTTTTTTTGGCTCGATTCCTTTGTCTCCATAAGGTTATATCCTAAGTGGCATTCTAGTTGAACCAGTATGGTTTGGGTGTTGTCTATGGTGTTTTCCTCTTCTACTTCAGAGCTGCGTGTGAAACGGGTTTTGGTTGCCTGATTTTTGTCTTAATGTGATCCCTATTACGTTGGGTGTTTTCTTTTAAGGTTAATATTTTGGCTTGCTTGGAGATGTCAGGGTTTGGTTTTTTTTTGTGTGATTGATTTTGGGAAGCATGCTTTGGAATTTCCTTATTGTATATATAACATGAATTTCATTTCTTATGTGATCTTGATTATGACATGTGAAGAAATGTAAGCTTAAACGCATAGGCTAAAGGTTTCAAATAAGTAATTGAATCTAAAAATCCTTAGTCTTAAACATTGAAGCTATTAAATACGTAGAATGGTTTACTCCTTTAGAAAGAGGTCTTAGTTGATTGAAAAGATAGATCCTTTAGCATTTAATAAAGAACCTAAGTATAAATATTTAGTTTTTCCTTTTAGAGAAGAAGAAAAATGTTTTATTAGGTCTTTATTTCAAATAAAATAGTATTTTGATGAGTGTTCTTTTATGGAATAATAATAAAGAATACTTTGATATCATGTATTTTCAAGTATTTTATTAATATAGAATGCTAGTAGAGATTAATTGGATCTTCTATATTTTATGGATATGTTGATATGGAGAAAGTTATGAACCTCTGTTTTTTGTTCAATTTGGAAGAGATTATTGGGTTAGAAGAATTATATTATAATGGTTTCCTAATACTTGAGTAGGTAGGGAAATCATTATAGAGAGAAGTATGGGATTCTCTCATTGGTTGTCTTATTTAAATGTATTGTGCATGTTTAGTTTACAATTACATAATGTGTGAGAATAACTAGAGAAATTTGGGGAATCTTCTCTAGTTTGTTTCCTTATAAAAAGAAGTATTGTGCATAGATGTTTGTAAATACATATAGCATGTTAGATTGTATTGCATATGGAGTTGTCTTGATCCCTAAATTTTCCCTCAAATGTTAGGTAAATTCCTTTCATGAAGAGGATCGTGGAAGGAAGGTGGTGCAAGGACCATTTATGCAAAATGGTATTGTTGTATCTTAGATTGAAAAGTGGTTATGAAAATGAGAATTTGCCTTGTAATTTATAGAGAAAATAATTCAAATGTTATTTCAAGAATTAGTAATTTTGTATTATAAAAATAGTTTGTTTTGAGTAGTAGCAAGGAATAAACAGGGGATTTTTAGAATATGTTAGCTTTCATTTCTAGTGACCTTATTGTTTTTATAAACATATGATATTACGATGCAATTTTAATCTTTGATCTATAAGTAGAAATTGACAACTTTTTGAATGGTTGTATTGCATTCTATTGTATTGCTCTTTTATGTAATTGCCTTAATTGTTCAAATATAGCATCTAGATTACCATATCATGGTAGCTTTAGGTGAAGCTTATGTTTAATTGATATGTGTATGCTTTCTTTCTTAGTTTTGATATGATGCTATGGCTTAAGTATATTTGAATCATTTGAAGTAATTGAATTTATTAGAGAGAGTTACCTTATTGCTTGCTTGGGTAGAAAGAAGTTCATGGGATGTATCTAGACCTTCTTTAGGGACCCTAGTCTAAGTATTTAACCTAATCCTAGGAGGAGTTGTGGATGATGCAATAACCAGGTGGAAGTGAGTCCTAGAAGGATTTGTGAGGATGCAATAGCTAGGTATTCACAAGTATGAAAGGAGTTATAATAATGCAATAGTCAAACACTTGTGAAGTGATACACTGATGGTGATGATCAGGTATCTCATGTTCATAATATTGTAGTAATCATTCACAATATAGTAGTGGTGGTACCTCGAGCATGTAGGTTCATGTGACCATGTTCATTATTAGATGAGTGATAATGACCTTAGTTAGCCCATGGAGGTGTGGTGACTAAGCACCAAGGTTTTACGTATGATTAACCTTACTAGATGGACTTAGGTTAAGTTTAGGGAATAGGCATTCCCCTTTAAGTGTTATGGGCCTTAAAGGATAATCCCTACACTTTGGTCATGTTGTCATATGTCATTGATGGTATAGAAAAGGTAGGAGGACCACTTTGGTGTCCTTTTAAATGATGAGGTTAGTAAGGTGAACCCCAAAAACTATGATATTTTGGCCACTCCTATCCATTGAGTGTAATTTGAAACAACTTTGAACTCAAATGTGGTGAAGCCTTGAACGCTAGAAAAATAATTTTGTGACCTTTGAGAACCTTACTTGTGTTCAAAAATATATCTATATCTATATATGTATATGTATATATATTTGGGTTGAATTAGTAGTTTGGTGGTTGTTATAGTTTGTCTTTGCACTTGTTTTTTTTAATCTAAAGTGCAGGTTGTAGGTAAGTACCAATTAGAGTTCTAACAAAACTAAAAAAAATTGTTATTTATGTCATGGAGTTATTTAAATCTTTCTATAGAGAAAAGGTATGCAAATATTCAAGGTGAACATGTGATTATCATTCCCAACTTCTTAAATATATTTATTAAGTAAG
Source organism: Wollemia nobilis (assembly GCA_028583015.1). Classification (NCBI taxonomy): domain Eukaryota; kingdom Viridiplantae; phylum Streptophyta; class Pinopsida; order Araucariales; family Araucariaceae; genus Wollemia; species Wollemia nobilis. The sequence continues at coordinate 362,068 of JAQPPZ010017035.1, read as the reverse complement.
GAAGCACCATTCCATTAGAGGAGTGATGTTAGACAGTCACTACTTGACTATTCAAAAGGAGAACCTACCATCTCATAGTCTCATCCTATTATCTTGAGGTGACACTAATTTAAACATTTTCAACTTATGGAAATCATCATCTTGAAACCTAATGTCTCATAGGAGTGAGACATCTCCATCTCAGAAGAATGCCATATAATAATTGTCATTAGATCTTCTCGTCACCACTATCTCCTATGATAATCATTCAATTGAATATTACAATAGCATAAAGAGAATATGTAAACAAATTTCCATCTAGTGGAGCCAATCGTACATTTGAACATTCATTTAAATTATCATACAATGAATTTTTCATATAATGGAAGTGGTTTTATAGTGAACTTGGTCATACATTAAGGAGGTTATTATTATACAAGGGAGCTTCACAGTCTTGGGATGTTGTTATCTTAAATACTTTTTCTTTGTTGTATAATATGAAGGTTTATCATCTTGTTTGTCTATATAAAGAAAGAAGCCTACCCCTCCATCAAGTATACTGGAGGAACATTTTGATGAACCATATAGAAGGGTGGAGGAGGGAAATTTTAAACACTCCCTACATAAGTGAGAAATGAGGCACGATATTCATGAAAAGAGCATCAAATAATTATATAGATAGAAGAGTCTTTCTATATAAAAATAGCATCATGAAGATGTTATGACCAAATAATGTGATCACTTGCAATTTGAATGCTTAGAAGTATTATTGTTATAGGTTTGTCAATATTATTGATGGTATTTATTGATCCTTCATTTGAAGGACCCAAATAAGAATCTTAACTTTAGTTTTGTACTAGAGTTAAAGTGATTTAAAGGTGATGTCCAACTAATCCTATTAGGGATTACAAAAAAGTTAGATGATAAGACAAACACTATGGTTATGAGGAGGGCATTGTGCTCCTACGTATAGTGAAAAAATACATGTGATACTCAAATTATAAACTATGCTAAATATATAGCCAACCAAATGAACAAAAAACTTAAATAATTTAAATAGGAAAAGAATTTAACTTACAATTATTACCTTTTCTAGTTGATACTTTACTAAAAGAAAGAGTGGATCTCCTTCTTATAGCTAAACCAAACTAAGCCATATAACAATCCATTTAAAATAGTGGATTTCATGGGTTTACCTTGTTGAGAAGTGGGAAAGACATCCTACTACTTTTGTGAGGTAATTATATCACACCATAATGAAGAAATATAAGGAGAAGATACCCAGGCTATCCAAGGAGGCTCAAAACATGTTAAAGTTTGAGTACTAGATAAATAAACACTTATATCCTTCATTCATTTATTTGATTTCTCAATAATTCCCTTTGAGGTGCATGTGAATATGTCCAACTATTTGTACAAACATGATTATGTCAAGCAATAAGGCTAGATGAACCTAAGATTCTTCTAGGAATAGAAAAAGGCCACATTCTATCCTCTAAAATAAAAATTCATATAGATAATCCTAAATTTGTGATGGTTCCACCATATCAATAAATATAAACTCAAAATATGAGACTTCACTAGACAAAGGATGTTTGATCTTATCACCCTAAGGGGTACTTCTGAAAACCATTAGAGACCAAGGGTTTGCACATGTTCTATGTGCATAAGAGGATATATAAGGTAGATAGAGAGGTAAACCCATTGGAAGAAGTGGCCCAAGCCACTCTAGGGAGTGAGCAAGGAGGAAAATATGAGATTCAATAATGGAACGCTCATTCCCTTGAGTGGTTTACCTTTTTTATTGATGCTAAATTTAGAGATGAATTTTATCCCAACTATAATATGACTATTAGGTAATGAGAGCTCTGGTGTACACTGGATACTTTCTAAGGAATATCCTTGCAAAATAAAGGATGAGGTACAAAACTAGAACTATAAAAATGCTAGAGCAAAGTGGTCTCTTTGGTTAGAAATTCTTGGTGATATAGGATTAAAAATATAGAAGAGGACTAAAGAGATAATTCTAGGATGAAGTCCATCTACTTCTCCTCCTATCACAATATGATAAATCGCTATATATGTAATGTCAACAACACTTGCAATGGTAAATGTTGTAGTTCAAGAGACAACAAGGGAGATACATGAAATGCAAGAAGGAGACATGCATGGGTCATATTTTGAAAATCTTATAGTGTAAGGATATACAACAAAAGAAGTGGAGCCATAACCTACATAAAATACAAGAGTGATCCCCACTAGAGTAAGGAGAAATTTCTTATGAAGGACTTCATCCTAATTAGTGGTAGCCAAGACCTAGATCATGATAATCATCCCCTCCACTATTCCTTCTCTTTCATTTTCTTCTAATCCTACTTCTTTCTCTTATTATATTTATTCTCTTCGCACTTCTTCTATCCCCTCTCTTTTCTTATTTGCACATCCCTCACCATTAATAAGTGCAACCATAAATTCTCCTAGAGGCACCCCACCTCCCACCACAACACATCTTAGTAGCATCACTCCTATCAATTTATTCCTTCACCCACCATCAAAATGAAAATATCTCAAGTATCAATCTTCTACATTATAAGTCCTTCACCATCATAGCTAGTTTCTTCCATCTCCACCCAAATTTCTTTACCTATAATATCATCCTATCCTCCTTGTCATCCCTTGACTCAATTCAATCCACTCTTGCTTAAGGGGATGACGTTGTCAACCCCAACTCATGTGATTGATCCTACAAAAGTATCCCCAAAAATTGATTCAACTATAGGACTAGCCAAGCATTTGTCTACAACATTACTAATTTCCTACAAGGAATTAATATCTAGGAAGAAATTGACTCTCTCTAAGCTTAGAAGAAAAAGGGCTAAAAGTAATATTAGTAGCTAAAGGATATGACCTTGAAGACACTAGTCATCATGTGGTTGTAATTGGTATCTAAAGGCAATAAGGTTCTCATCACAAAATTGGTCCCTAATGACCCTTCTAAACCCATTGTCACACCTAGTGACTTCACTCCTAGAGTGTCAAATATATATGTGACCATAATAGATCTATTTCAAATAATACAACTCATGATGAACTCTCCATTGTAGTGGCCATACAATTTCACCAACTAGTAGTGGAGAACAATGCAACAACAAGGAAAATGAAAAATATGAAGAAGAGATAGTCTAGCTAAAGGTAAAAAATTATAACTTGGTGCCCAATGAAGTAATAATAAATATAATAACATGTTACTACCATAGGATATTTCATGTTTTAGAGATGTGCAAGACCTTTTAGGTTGATCAATTAAGGCCTCTAAAACTCAAATTTTGCTAAGTAGAATTTTGAGGAATGATTTGATCAAAGATAATGTGAGTGGTTCCTTAGGAGGAAGCATTAGCATACTAGGAGCAATTAGTTCACAAGAGGAAAGTGCTAGTATATTGGACCAAAACTCCCCAAATATGAGTAATTTTATCCCCTCTTGTAGCAAATCGCTCAAGGATAGTTAAAGGGGTAAAAATATATGCAAGGATCCCAAGGAAGATATTGAGAAAGTGATAGTTTGGCATATAGTGGTGCCACAAAGCACTTTAGAGGTCTTCTAAGTTATATATAAATGTATTTAGAGTAATGTAATATCTATAGGTGCATATTTTTGTTAAAGATGTCCCAAACCTAGACTGGAGTGAAACTCCTAAGATAGGATCAATTATCTTCCCTCCTACAAAAAATTGATCAAGGATAGTTAAAGATATAAAAAGAGATGCATGGATCCCAAGGAAAATTCTCTACCTCAAATCCCAAGGAAGATTTTTATAAAAATATATTGTCATGTAATAGCGCTAAAGAATACTTTTGATTTATTTTAAGTGATTCAAAAATATATTTTGAATTTTGTAATATTTAGAGGTACATCATTTTGCTAAAGATACAACTTTCCCTAACGAGTACAAATTTATAACCCAAGGCAACTCAAGGGTGAATTCTTCCTATAAATAAGATCCATGGGCTCAATTCTAAACATCTCTTGGCCTTAAGAAAGTCAGAGCTATGCTTTGTGACATCCACATTGTAATCCTCCTTGCTGAGATTAATGAAATTTGATGAGACTTTTTCTTTCCATCAATGGCACTCCCCTCCTAGATTGTAAAATGTGTTATAATTGTGGTATTGGCTTTTTGTTCTCTTATTATTTCTTGTTAATTTCATTTTATATGCATAGTATTATTTTATTATTTAATTTCCTCATGAATTGATTGATCACACACTCTCCTTTTGCTATGGACCTGACTATATTTACTTTTAATTTCTTGCATGCTAAACATACAATTTTATTTTTTATGCATTTTAATTTCCATATTTACTTTTTGCATTTAATTTCATGCAATTAGATTAGATTAGTTAGGTTTCAACAAAGATAGCGGAAATCATAATTAAATCCATAGGTTAAAAGGGATGTTATCCCTTCCTTCTAAATAATAAATAAAATGCATTGTTTACTCAAAAAATAATTAAATTAATCAATATTTTTTTAATGATTGAAAGGGGTTTTGAAAGGATCCTCCAACCTTTTACAACAAAGGACCATAAAACAGAGACGGTCATCCAAAAAAGAGTTAAAGAAGATAGTCTCCTTAAGAAGCAGAAGAAGCACCACCATCACAAAAATTCCCACCTTGTACTTCAAATTTAAAACAAAGAATCCAGCTCTAAGGATTCATAATTGGATCCATTAACAAAGTTTTTAAATTAATAAATATTATCATTAAAGTTGATACAAAGAATTGAAAAAACTAATTTTTATTTTTCAAACAATTTTTTTTTTTTTTTTTTAAATATTAAAGTTTTTTTTTATAATGTGAGAAAATTTTATGAACAATTGTTCGGGCTTTGACTCTTCTTAAAGAGATCTAAGGTTAATGTGTTTGTGTTTGTTAATCCTCTATTAATAAGCTTAGCTATAAACCTTATAGAATACTCAACCTTAAAAATTTCTCACACTATAAAATCTAAAAAAATATAAAATATTAAAGTTTAGAAGAATATGTTAACTTTTGTCTATGTTCATAGAAATGGTGTAACGAATGATGAATCCTATATTCTAGAATATAACAAAAAGACAAGAACACATATAGATAATGCTACCAAATTCAATGCACCTTGTTATTTTTTACTATACACCTTGCTATTAGTAAATAAATTTGTTTTGCAGCACCTATGTAAACTTCAACTATGATGTCAAATTTTCTTAAAAAGTATTTATTCGCCTATGTTTTACAGCACCTATGTAAACTTCAACTGTGATGTCAAGTTTTCTTGAAAGTATTTATTCGCCTATGAAAAAAAAGTGTAAGCTTTGAATATTATATGGAAAAATAGTATTGTGGATATATGATATAAAAATTCAGTTTGTGAACCAATGACAATTAGGACAGTGTTAAATGATATATAAAGTGTATGGGTCGCTTATTCTTAGAAAAGAATAAGCTATACTATAAAAATTATAAAGGAATGTGTAATATTTGTTTACTATCGATTAAGGGTATAGAGACATGACATCTCATTTAATAAATGTTGGAATTGTTACCAGCTTTTGAACATGTCAACCTCCATGAATTATGCAGATACAATGAACAAGATTGTCAATATTGATAAATCTATTTTTTTAATTTACTATTAGGTGTCTAAGATTCATACACTTTTAATGTTAGGACACTTTAAAATATTAAAAAAAAAAATATTATTCAATGAAAAAGCCATGATGAATCTTTAAAGTATATTTGCGTCAAAAGCATATTTTTTAGTCGTTTATATTTAGTTAAAACTTGTAATTTTGAATTATAGTGAGATAGTGAGATTGGTAAATTAATAGATGTGAAAGTGCTCTAATAAGTGTTTAGCATGAAAAGGGGAATAAGTTGGATAATAGTAATAGAGTGTCTCTTGGTTATTCAAGTTTAATGTTTTAGAAGGTTAAGGTTCTTTGACTTCATTTTATTTAACGGGTTAAGAAGGGTTATAAAGATTATAACCCGATCAAATATTTTGCAAAAAGTGTTACTAATTTTTTATATATAAAAATAATAATCATAATAAAGTTGATGGGAATAGTTTTTTTAATAGAACATGATGTGAAATGCATAATTGATTTAAGAATAATAGTTTCCATGCAATACTAAATCTAGGTTAGACTATGGGTGCAATCATGTATGATTGTATGGATAGATAATAACATATTAAAAAGTCTTATTAGAGGATAGAAAATTATTTTAATAATTAAAATAAAAAATATATAAATATTGTATAGACATGAAAATATTTATTGTTTGTATTATAGATATATTATAGATATAATTTTGGATAATATTGTACTTATCATTGGAAGGCCTTTACACTCTAAAAATAAAAACAAGAGGGCAATATATAACTTTTGTAAGCTACCCATTAAATTATTATTATTTTTTGTTTGATAATAAGGAGTTGTACTCGGGTCCCCCGCTCTTGACAAATTATATTTCTCTTCTGACAAATTACATTTCTCTTCTTTAGAACTTGAGAGTTTACAAATAGATACACTTCTCATCTCAATTGAGATGCTATAGCTAGAAACCTACATCATTTTACATTAAATGTTTGAATTCTTGATTTTTATTTTTTGGATATTTTCAAATTTTTGTATGAATACAATTACTCCATAATTTAGCATCTTTCTTGACATTTTACTATAGCAACCTTCACAATGCCAAAACATCACCACTACTATTTATGCCTTGCATCTTAGTAGAGTAATATTTCCAAAATATTGCACTATCATAATTTGATTTATCAAATCTAAATTGCTAGTTTCCTTCCTCGTTGATAGCCCTCCAATGTTCTTCCCATCATTCAAATCCTAGTTGGCAAATATTTACAATTTCATTTTTTCACGACTTGAAAAATCGGCTTTGCCCTTGTTTCGAATGGTTGATTTCATAGGATCTTATTTCTCTCAATATTGCTCAAATTTTTGTATATGACCACTCATTTTAAATATATTCAAATTCTGCACAAGTTGGTCCAAAATAAGCTAACTAAAAGATGAGATATTATTTAGGAAAAAACACTAATCCCTCACACTTTGCAATTTCATTTTTCACGACTTGAAAAATTATCATTGCCCTTGTTCTAAATGGTTGAATTCATAGGGTTGTATCTCTCTCAATATTGCTCAAATTTTTACATATGACCACTCATTTTAAAGCTATTCAAATTCTACACAAATTGGTCCAAGAATCGGCTAAATCGGATAATTCTTCATGAATATATGGCTCCTAAAATATGAGATATTTTTTAGAAAAAATATAATTCTTCCACTTTGCAATTTTATTTTTCTCATTGTAAGCAACCTTCCATGCTCCTTCAACCTTCCTAGCCTTCCACTTAGCATCCTAGCCTTCCATTGCAGCTCCTTCAGTCGGCCTAGCCTTCCATTGCAGCTCCTTCAGTCGGCCTAGCCTTCCATGCTCCTTCAGCCTTATTAGCCTTCCACGTTCCTTCATCCATCCTAGCCTTCCACCCAACATCCCAACCTTTCACTATAGCTTCTTCAGCCAGTGTAGCCTTCCACTTTCCTTCAGCCAACCTAGCCTTCCACGCTCCTTTAGCCTTGACACTCCAAAAATCAACTCATCATTCAACCTTCCACTCTCCTTCAGCCTCCAACCTTCCATGATCCTTCAACCTCTAGTCTTCCACGCTTCTTCAACCTCCAGCCTTCCATGCTCCTTCAGCATTCAGATTTGTTGATCATTAAAGCACCAGACCATTTTCTAGGCCCCTTAGAGGACAACCCCTTAGAGGGAAACCCCTTAGAAGATAACCCCTAAGGACTTCACTCTTGACTCACCATTAAATTATTAATAGTTACCATGAGTTTTCCATTATACAGTTAGCTTGCTTCCACATAGTAAATAGAATTTAGTCAAGTTAGTCCAAACAATGAAAACCTTCTAAGTTAATTTTAATAAGATAATTTAAAAGTGTGGCTACACTATATGAACAATTACTAGTATTTGATAAAATTGAATGGACAAAAAATATTTATAGAAATAAATTATGTGTGCAATTTTTATATTTGGTTTTCATGATTAATGACAATAATTGAGGATTTACTTTTCTTCATTCTAAGTGTTGTTCGATGTAAACTTAATGTGAAAGTATACCTAGAAAGCATAGATCCACTTTATCAAATTTATATTATTATATAGTTTAAGAATAAACGTAATTTTGATACTAAGGTTATAAAGGTTCTTGTGGGTTTGGTAATGTTTATAGTCTAGTTATAATTTTTTTTTTTCTTTGGTAATATTTTGATTTACTAGGGGAAAAGGTTTTTCTTATTATCCATTTTGACCTACATTTATAAATTAAAAATTTAATGACATGATATTTCTTCTTCAATAATTTATGAAGCTTCTTATAACACCAAAGCTATACTTTGTATGACATGCATTATAGACCTAATCCTCTTTCTATTGAAGATGATAAAATACATTTTTTGTTTGATTTATTTTTTAATCACTACGTGTAAACATGAAAGGCACCCCATTATACTTAGAAAGGATAGATTCATTTAATAAAATCTTTATTACTATACAATCTAAGGATAAATGCTAATTTTTTTGGTTAGGTTATTGTGAAAAACCCTATGACCAACCTATAGGGTGAGTTATACTTATCAATAAGGAATTTAACACAAAGCCATCACATTCAAAGAAGAGCCAAAGTTAGAACCGTTGTGTTGCACCCCAAATACTAAGAATAAATGCTATTTCAATACCAAAGTTATAAACATTTTCATGACTTTACTAATATTTATTGTTTTATCGTAATTTTTTTTTTGAAATATATAATAACAATTCAAGTATATAAAGTACATTAGGGACCATGAATTAAACTTAACTACTTGGAAAAATCACTACTTTTACTATTATTATATCCCAATGATAAAACTTCTTATTTTAATTTATTATATATATTTAAAAATTAAAATTATAATGACAAGACCTTTTATTATAACAAATTTATACTTTGTCTAACATGCATCAAGGTTTAATCCACTTTCTATTAAAAAACAATAAAATATATCTTTTATTAAATTTAATAAGACACAAAAATTAAAACTAAAAAATATTATTTTAATATTTTATTTAAATTTTATATAAATAATTTAAGATTTTTAACAGCTTTCCTAGGTTGTTTTAGGTTATTTAAACTTTGTCATTCACAAAGAATATATACATATATATACAAGTTTTTTTCAGTTTTTTAAAAGGTTACACCAATACCAATCTCATCATGGGCGTAATATAACTAATGGTAAAAGTGGCTAGGACACACATTTCTAGTCCAGGGGAATCTAGAGGGTCTTTCCACATAAAATTAAAGAACAGAAATTCACACAGCCATCGTCTTTGAAGTCACGCTCAATCTTTCTTAATAATTGGATTCGATAAGAGGCTAATCCCCTCAAACTTTAGAATTTGAGTCCACGTCAGCATCAATTTAGAATTAAATTATGGTAACTTCTGCACTTTTCATTATGTGCCTCGCCGTGTATAATTTTATTTTATTTCTGTATTATTGTGTGGGCCGCATTTCATTTGAGGCCATGGACCACATAAAATATGCGCAGTTTTTTTCGATCCTATGCCTGTTCAGAGCGTCCGTACCATGAAATTCACTTAACATCTGCGAGGTTTAATGATGAATGTCGGTAATATGTTTGGCATTATAGTTCCGCTCAGCCTGGCTACAATTAGGTTGGATTGCAGGACTAAAAAGTGAAGAAGTCGGAGTGGCCTCCTCGCTTTCACTTCTTCAACATTTGCGATCCATTCGTGGCCCGACGGATTTCAGGTTTCTAAAGGAATTTATGAAGCGTGTGCTTTCAATTACTGTCACAAATTATGAGGCTTTGCTGTTCTCGATTACATATCAGAAATTTTAGTTTATTTTATGGCTGCTACTTGTTGCCGCAGAGACAAGATTACGGTGGAGATCCGAAGCTTTCCGGTGGCGAATGGAAGTGAGGTTAAGTCTATGTCTTACGCTATATTTTAGGATTTCTGTAATTTCCATTCGCAGAGGTATTTTTAAGCTTGTCTGATCACTCTTAAGAAGTTTTCTGTTCTCAATCACTTGTTATTTTAAAGTTTTTCACCGTTTGTAAGCATTTCCCTTTTGATAGAAGCGGAGATAACATAGCGGCGCGACTGGAGCTATTAGACATTCCATGGCAGAATTTGGAGAGAGCATTTACGGCTTTTCCAGGTAGGAATCCACTGAAAATTTTGACCTAAAATTTTCAAGAATTGCCTTATTAAGTGTTTTGCCATAAATACTATACAAATTATTATTTGCTTACGGATTTCGTCCCTTTAAGTCCCTCTCAAACGACTCTGCCTTTTCGCACGCTCTGTCCAGTGATGATGACTACGCTTGCTTTTCAATTGCCTATTTTCCTGGCTTCCTGTTGACTTGACTAAGCCCTAGATTAAAATCATACACACAGTATTCAAACTTACTTTGGTTTGAGTGAGAGAGACAGATATTATTATTGCGTTATATGGATTTATTATTTTGGAGAAACATAACTATTTATAAAAAAATGAAGACGCGTATTTCTAGTTAAGGGGAACAAGCAGACAAGAAGTTTATTCATATTTTGTTTCCAACGTTGCGTCTTGCACAGAATTTTGTTTTGTTTTTGTTACCAACACCTTGAAAGTGGAGAGAATGTGTCATTTTAGTGTTGTCTGGTTCATGTTTTTCCCCCTTTCTTTTCCCCATAAACAATCTAAATCCACGACACTTCTTCCAGATAATCCTGCCTAGAACTCATGATAACTTGAAGAGTTTGATGAGACAAATAGCTGGCTAACGCTCACAAGCCTAGGCAATTTACCGCATGGCCATTGATGGCCGACGTAGCCAGCACAATATTTACCTTAATATATAAGGGGCAGCATTGACGAATGATCCAGCCAGAAAAATGTTTGACTAAATCCAGATTTCGATTTTAGTCTCCATCAAAATTTGGAAATGCTACTTGAGCATCCAAACACATTACTGAATTAAAATACTATTTTTTTTCACCTCGCGGTTCATCCTATACTTTTACACCTTTGTTTCTGTTCCAATATTATTTTGTGGCTGAGGACCGGTTGGGCCACATAAAATCAGCACATTATTTGACAAATGTTAGGGTATAGGTTGTCGTACCATGGTTTATGTATTGTCACATCTAGCCAACAGCCAACAGCCATGGTGTTTCATCATTAATGCTAAGAAAAATGCCTTCAACGTGAGCTGGTACGAAATATGATGTGCGTTTCCCATCTCAGTTTTGATGAAGACAAAGCCCTTCTGGTCTTTTAAATGATGAGTGGGGCTCCAGGGAATATCCTCAAGTCGCTTTCATGGATGGACGAATCTTCAGTTTTTAACAGAGTCAAATAATTTAGTTTAATGATAACATTTATATTATTTTGTGTGATTCAGGTGCTTGCACCTATTATGAAATTTTCTGTCATGGTTTTTTTTTTTTTAATATGTGGCTCCTAATTATTAATATAGAAGATATTAAGCTGGAAATCTGAAACTGTTGCACGCGAATTGAAACGCTGTTAAATCAGTCTTTTAATTTGGCTTGTCCTTTCTGTTTTTTAAAAACTTATTATAAGTTTAAATCAGCTATGGAACGTTAAAGATTAGCTTAGGATACTGTTTGAATGTTATTTTAATACAGTAGATAATAAGTAGGAGGTAGTTTGGAGGTAACAATGGAGAATTTGAGAAGCTAATCTTGTTTATGACTGCAAACAATGTACAACTTAGACTCGGTATAGTTTTTATCTTCTTCTGAGGAAGGCTATGGATGATCTGAGACCATAGATGAGGTATGAGTTTGTTTATGGAGATTATATTCACTTGGTACAAGTTAAAAAATAAGCTCAAAGTGCGTACACAATAAGTTAAAAAGTGCTCTCATTGATAACAAAAGAAAAGGAAATTCGGTTGTCTGTTTGTTTTTTAGTGGTATTTTTACAACTGTTTTTGGGGGCGAGGGTGCTCCCAGGTAGGGTTCAGATTTGACGGCCTGCCCTGTCCTTCGGATGAAATTTTAAGTCTGACAGCCCGTCTTAATACGGTTACAAAAAGTTACAAAAATTTACTTGCTTACCCTAAAATAAGTTGAGAATCGTTAAAAACCTTCCTTACGAAGGTCAAATATCAGCTCCGCGCTGCATGGGTTTACTAAATTAATCACGCTTTACTATGGTCAAGTCTCATGTATGCTATTATAAGCCTATACTTTAAACATATTTGTTGGCGTTTTAGTCATGATTTGGATTGTACTTGAGGAGAAGTTGCATAGCTGTCAACGTCAAGCCCTATTTTCAGTTACTTCACCCTGCTACCAAGACATGGAATCAAATTTTCACCATGTAAAATTTGTAAAGCGAATGTACGTTTACCATACTTACATAAAAAAAACAGGCGAGTCATATCACTCCCATCAAGTGCAAACCAAACCTGGAATTATTTACTTTTCAGGATATATTTCACCGCAAAAAATTATGACTGTTCATAAAAGTTATTTTATAATAAATTTATTAATAGCTCCTCATCTCTTATGTATATAAGATAAATCTGCACATTAGTTATTTTAAAAGACTAAGAAATTCGTATATATATATAATATAATTATAATTATATTATATTAATGTTTGAAATTGTTTATTTTTAGGAGATATAAACGTTGACGCCCTATATAAGTGTTTTATCATAAATTTATTAATAGCCCTTCATGTATATATACCCATCCCTTCTGCATATATATCCAAAGATATAAATCTACACCTTAGGTGAGTTATAAAGACTATAAACTAGCGCATATATGAAATAGCGATTATATATATAACTATTTTAATGTACGAACAGTTACAAAATCGACGGTTTTTTACTATCGCGGACGTCATCGATTACAGGCAAATTTACTTACCTTAAAATAAGTTCAAAATCGTTAAAAACCTTTCTTATCAAAGTCAAATCTCAGCCCTGCGCTGCATAGGATTACGAATTAATCGCGCTTTAGCGTGGTCAAGTCTCATTTATGCAATTATAAGCCTATAATTTTAACATATTTGTTGGCGTTTTAGTTATGATTTGACCTGTACTTTTGGAGAAGTTGCATGGCTGTCATCGTCAAGCCCGCTATAATTTATTCTCAGTTACTTCACCTGCACCAAGGCTTGGAATCAAATTTTCATCATATAAATTAGTAAAGCGGATGTACTGTTACCAATACCGACATAAAAATAATCACAAGGTCACATCGCTCCCAGCAATTGGAAACCCCTCATGTATAAAGGTTAATAAATCTGCAAACTAGTTAGAAATTCATACTTACATATGTAAAATCCGGGTACCTGTACAATAAATATACAATAATGGTTACATGTATACTAATAATGCTCAATTTTTTTAAGGTTAGTTGTTTTATTATCAAATTTGTTATAATATATATATATATATATATATATATATATATATATATATATATATATTTCTAATCTTGAAATACTAAGAAATTAATATATGTTTATGGAAAATTAGGGTAAGTATGCAATAAATAGTGATTTCAAATGTACTCACACATTATAATTATCAAGTAAAGTTGTGTAATTTCTCAAAAGCCATAAGGTCTTATGTCATACATCATCAACATACTTTCCTCTAGAGTTGTTCAAAGCATGATACCTCTTGAGAGCCGAATGTGTCTTTATTTTGTATCTTTAGGTATTTATCATAGGCTCACATACCAACAAATCTTCAAAAAAGGAGACACTAAATATTTATAGATGCATCTTTGTGGGTTATTCAGATACCTCAAAGGCATACTACCTTTATGACCCTCAACAATGTGAGATTTTGATTTAGAGAGATGTATTTTCCTATGAGGTTCTTCTAGGTGCTCCTTTCAATCCACCACCTGTGTTTTTGGTGAAAGATTAGTTTGACTCTTTGATTGATTCGACTACTTAAGATTTTTTGGTAAGCTTTATTCCCATCGGAGCATCTTCTTCATTTTCACTTCGAGTAATGGTCCATTGCCTAAAGATTAAACCCCTTCATGAGGAACACCACTTACAATACCTTTTGTTGATTCAAGACATGTTGAGCATGATACATTAGTTCAGATTGCTTTAACTTTGAATGATGAGGTGAGTGGTGATTTTCATTTTGACTCTTCATGTTTGACTTCTAATGTTGCTTTGCCCTAGAGTAGACATAATTCTTCTTTAGTTCATCTAAAACCCAAGTGGGTTTAGATGTTTCTAAATTATGCTTAGTCTATTCTATCTCTAGAGCAACATTGGAAGGCTTCTTATTGAGTATTTCTTTCGAAGGTTGTTCATTTTGGATATCCTCTTACATATTCTTAGGATAAGGATCAACCAAAGTGGGAAAATAGTATGCTAGCAGAGTATAAGGCCTTAGTGAAGAAAATGATAGGAAAACTTGTTTTTCTTTTAGAAGGGAAGAATGTGGTTGGATGCAAATGAGTCTACATGACAAATTACACCTTGCACAATTAGGTGGAGAAGCACAAGACATGCCTTGTTGCTAAGGGTTTCTCTCAATAGGAGGGAGTTAATTATTCTAATGCATTTGCTTTAGTTGATAAGATGGATTCTGTCATGATGATCCTTTCTATATCAACCTCCTTTAGATGAAAGGTACATCAGATGGATGTAAGAGTGACTTTCTAGATGAAAAACTATAAGAGGAGATTTCTATATAGCAACCACCTGGTTTTGAGCTTGAGGGATCCGCTCCCCTAGTTTGTTGTTTATTAGGTTCTTATATGGACTTAAGGAGACACCTCACACTTGATATGATAAGATTCACTCTTTTTTCTTCAGTTGTGGGTTTTGATAATGTGAGGTTGATCATGATTTTTATATCAAATATCAATATGGGAATATTTTGGTGTTTGTTCTCTATTTTGATGATCTTCTTATTATAAGTAGATCTCATGTCTTGTTATAGGACATGAAGTCATGACTTTATTTTATCTTTGGGATGATAGATTTGGGACTCCTACACTACTCTTTAGGGATTCAAATTGATCAAGTAGAATTTGACATCACCAATTAACATCCCAAGTATTCATTCACACTTAATATGATAAGATTCAGTCTATTTTCCTCAATTGTGGGTTTTAACAATGTGACGTTGAACATGATGTTTATATCAAATATCAATATGGAGAGACTTTAGTGTTTGTTCTATATTTTGATGATCTTATTATAAGTAGTCCCCATGTCTTGTTATAGGACATGTAATCATGATTTTTTTCTATATTTGGGATGATATATTTGATACTCGTACACTACTCTTTAGGGATTTGCATTGATCAAGTAGAATATGATATCATCAATTAATATCCTAAGTATGCATTGGATATTCTTTAGCATTTTAAAGTGGAGGATTGTAAGTCTTTGGTGGATGCTACTCTATATCAACCTCTTGTATGGGGTCTTCTTTCCTTTATTCACATGCGACCTAATATAGCCTTTGTTGTCAGTTGTTGTTTTAGATACAAGCAGACCCTTCAAGAGAGTCACTTGACAATGACCAATATCATTCTTAGGTATATCAAAGGGACTCATTAGGTTGGTATTCATTATTCTATTGGATTACCTCCAATTCTAACAAGATTTTCATATGTTTATTAGGCTAGTGATTTGAAAGAGTGGCGTTCCATCATAGGCTTTGTGTTCTATTTAGAATCTTACCCTATTTCATGGTATTCCAAATGCAGTCTACTATATCTTGGTATTATATGGAAGCTAAATATTATGCTTCCAATGAGGAAGCTAAGCATATTTAGTGGATGCTCATGACTTTCTTTTCTCAAACATATCCAATCACTCTTTGGTATGACAATCAGAACACCATCCAACTTATTCACAAGTGTTTGACCAACGGACTAAGCACATTGAGATTTGAATACATTTTGTGAGATGGCTTCATGTTCGTGGGATGTTTGATCCTATTTTCATTCCATCAACAGAGTAGAGAGCAAATATCTTGAACAAGGTCATGTCCAAGATTTCTTTTGTGCACATGCGGGAGCTATTTGGTGTGGGCGAGTGTCCCTTAAGGGGGGTGAAAAATAAGAGTCTCTCTCTATGTTGCTTATTTAGTCTAATGGGGATGTTATAATATGTGATATTTAAGCTTCTCTTGAGGCCATGATCGAATTTTATATTATAGTGTATATATAAGCCCTTTGGGCACTTATAAACCTTGAAAAAAAGTATTTTTATAACTTTATATTATTATTTTTTATTTGGTTAGTGTGATAAACCCCTACGACTAACGCACAAGGTTGAGCAGTCTCCTCCCAACCATGATCCCTCATAAAGCCGAGAGCTATGCTTATCAATAGGGAATTTAACATGGCCACCACACACTCGCCCATGCCACGGTTTGAACCTTGGACCTCTCGAAGAAGAGCCAAATCCCCAACTGTTGCATTGTCCCCCCTAGGACAAATTTATATTATTTAAAACCTTAAGGTCTATTACTTAACCTTGACCTAAAGATAACTTGTATTTGGGTATAAGTATCCCATCATACCAACCATTTGTTTATTGGTTTAAGTGTAATTTTATTCTTTGATAGTGAGATTATTTGGTGTCCATGAACACCCCAATATACTATGTGCATTGCTTTGTGTATATATAGCATTTTTAGTAATAATGGGTAATACATTGATTCCATTAATTTCTTAAAACTATTGTGAAATC
This sequence comes from Wollemia nobilis, assembly GCA_028583015.1. Classification (NCBI taxonomy): domain Eukaryota; kingdom Viridiplantae; phylum Streptophyta; class Pinopsida; order Araucariales; family Araucariaceae; genus Wollemia; species Wollemia nobilis. Next base: position 345,227 of record JAQPPZ010017035.1, on the reverse strand, counting down.
TAACATTATTTATGTCATATTTATCAAACCAAGAGTTTTTCTTATATATAATCATGGTAAAAATTTGGTAATTATATACATCTTAGAGTGCATGCTAGTAATAATGAGAAAATAATTAAGCCTTTACATGAGGTCTCTCTTGAGTCTTCTTTCATTAATAAGTGTTCTAATATAATAATCAACAGTTTTATAGATTTTTTCATTTTTTGGATCTAACATATTCTTACCGCTTAGAACAAGTCTAATCCATTGGTTTACTAAAACAATTCTTTTGAAAAATAAATTTATAAATTATTTTGTATTATGTTGAAATGTTCAAGTGATAATCCTTGGCACGTATAAGTATAAAATATAAGTTCTTAATTGCTTATTTCCAAAATAAATTATACTAGAAGTAAAGCATGGCAGAATCCAATTGAACTATGTGCTTCAAATAATATCAAACAAGATTTATGTCTACTTCTATCATGAATAATAGGAGGGTAGCTAGATGGAATCTTTGATTACTAACTAGGGGGAAATATCCTTAGCATAATTTCATATAGGTTATAATCCTAGCTAAGCAAAGAGTAATTGGATTTTGCTCAATCTACAATCCCCATGGCTCTATAGACTAGATTGTCTTGTGGGAAAGATGTACTATAATTTGCTAGTTAGAGTAGATTATTTAGTGATTAATGGTGATCATTTTAACATGGTTTAAAATCATCAAGATTAAATTTGATCTAGATGTGTAGCCTTTTTGGTTGAAGAACTTAATAAATGGACTTCCTATAAAAATAGTATTAGAGTTTTTTATCCTTTATATTCAATAAAAGCTTACAATATAGGCCATTGATTTTCCTAGTTAAATTATCAATTACATATGGATTAGAAATAAATTAGAATCGATTATCTTTACCACCCTCAAATTAATGAGGTGCATAATTACACCTTATTGCAATGAGTTTTTATTCTTTTTCATGTTCTATAATCACTATCCCATCTGTATCAAAATTACTCTATGAATGCACAAAGTATGGTGTGTAATTCACCTTATAATTAGTTGAACATGTCCTTGTTGGATAATTTAGATTGTGTGCAAGACTTGAACTTAATATGGAATTAAATCCTTGGCTTATAAGCATAATATAGTTGGAGAGTTTGATAGATTAAATATATTGAATATAGTGTATATGATATAATTTGAGGTTTTGGGAAGGTTCTATCTAGGGATCAACATAGCAAAGGAAAATGTATTTGTATAATTCATTAATTCTTGGCATGACCCCACTTATATTCAACTTCAAGCCCAAGTCTTATTTCTTGAATAATCATCAAAGGAACTTAAAATTATCAAAGTGAAAATGGCAAAAATTAGGTCCATGGTTGAAAGGATTCAACAAGGCAATAAAGGTTCAAATTTTATCTTTGATTACTTAAGGAAATTGATATTTAAGGCCTCTAGGATAATGTGATTCAAAATGAAGATAAAGATCAAAAAAAACTTTATTGATTGGTATTAGGATTTATTTCAATATCCCCATGATGCTTTGTCTTAAAAGGTATTGAATACTATTAAATTTGGTATTCCTTGTAACTTATATGGTGGGGCTCAAAATAATATGAATAAGACTCTTTCAAAGAAATTAAGGAAGCTTTATTTGCAATACCATTTGAAAGGGTCTAGATCTTGACGTCATTTTGGTAGACTTGTTTAATAGGATATGAATTATCCTTGGAGAGGATTATGATATGATCTATTAAGAGGTTAAGAAAGAGGAATCCATGGGTGCCCTCTTTAACAAAGGCTTGACAAAATTGGCTCCTAAGGGGAACTGATGCAATCAGGGAAGTATATTGGCACCCAAATAAAAAAACCACATAGGAATTTAGACAATCAAGGAAGAAATTTCAACAAAGTTCAACAACCTTTGATATTTTCCATTACATTATTATAACCTTCAAATTTTTAGCATACTGGAACCCTTCTTTGTCTAGTCGTTACTATGGATAACTCACAATAAAAACAAAATAAAAAAACCTCCCCAAATCATAACACTATTACATCCTTTTATACAATACACAACTCTTCTCCCCATATAAAACAAAAATCATTTTTTTTAAGGACATACGCTCAAGCATTATCTAAAACTAGTATATGCACTAACCCTGATAATAATAGCAAAGCATCAGTTATAGCGCACTCTACAAATATATTTATTTATTGATAGTAGAAACCTTTATCCACTTGTCATAGGAGTAGGTAGTGCATGCATTTCTTTGGTCTACCATTTTACTGTGATGCAGTCTAAGATTTCAACAAGGAATCTCATCCATAACTGCAGCTCTGTGTTCACCTATTTACTACCTAGAAATTTCATAATTGTCATGCCCTTCTTACTACCTAGAAATGTCATAATTGCCATACCCTTTTTACTATCGGGAAATATCATAACTGTAGCTCTTCATTCACTTGTTTACTCCCTGGAAATATGTTAACTATCATGCCTTGTTTACTACCTAGAAATGTCATAACTGCCATACCCTGTTTACTACCTAGAAATATCAAAACTACAGCTCTACGTTCACCTATTTACTACATGTTGATTTTAGAGTGGATGCCCCTGCATCAGCCTCCCTAGGTGAGAAACATTGTGAGCCCCTGCTCACAGATCTATTGGAAATATGGATGGTTTGAAGTGAGCAAGCTCAGCTTCAGGTATCCATGAATCTTCTTCTGAACCTTTATTTTTCCACCTTACCAGGAATTCCTTGTATTCTTTGTTCCTAGTTTTCTTGGTTGTCCTTTGGTCCAAAATCTTCTCTATCTCCTCAGGTTGTTTCTTTGGCAACTCCTTTGCCCAATCTATGATTGGTTCAACCTGTTCATCTGTCATCTCTACTGCATTTTCTCCAACATAAGAGTACAAATCAGAAACATTAAATATTGGTGAGATATCTATACTTGGAGGTAGTTCAATTTCATAAGCATTATCAAAAAACTTCCTAACAATTCTACATGGCCCAATCTTCTTCATTTTTAGCTTGTTGTAAGTGCCTTTAGGAAACCTTTCCTTTCTCAAAAACACCATTACTAGATCTCCTTCCTGAAATGATTTGACTCTTTTCTTTTGATCTGCTTTCTCCTTGTACACTTGATTACTTTGGGTAATCTTCTTCCTGATTTCTTCATGTAATTCCTTCAAATGTACAGTCATGTCTTCAGCTGCAACATTCTTTCTCTCTACTACAGCCTTCACTAGATCTGTCACTCCCTTGGGTGACTTTCCATACACTACTTGGAATGGAGATTTTCCAGTTGACCTATTTATTGAGTCATTGTAAGCAAACTCAGCTTGTGCTATCACCATATCCCACTACTTGGGTTTATCACCAACTAAACTCCTAAGTAGATTGCCAAGGCTCCGGTTGACAACTTTTGTTTGTCCATCCGTCTGAGGATGATAAGCAAAACTGAATTCCAACTTTGTGCCTAATCTATGCCATAACATCTTCCAAAAATGACCCATGAATTTCACATCCCTATCAGCAGTAATACTTCTTGGCAGTCCATGCAACCTTACAATTTCTTGAAAGAACAACTTTACCACACTGTTGGCATATTCCATTTTCTTACAAGGGATAAAATGTGCCATCTTGAAAAATCTATCTACAACAACAAGAATACTATCAAACCCTCTTTGCGTTCTTGGCAGCCCCAACACAAAATCCATACTAATATCTTCCCATGGACTCTCTGGAATAGGTAGTGGAGTGTACAAACCAGTATTCTATTTACAACCTTTGGCCACTTGGCATGTTCTACACCTGGCCACATATTTCTCAGCATCTTTGGTCAAGTTGGGCCAATAATATTTCTCCTTGAGTTGTGCTATTGTCTTATCTCGACCAAAGTGACCTCCAAGACCACCACCATGTGTCTCTCTAATTAGATTCTCCCTCATGGATCCTTGAGGAATGCACAATTGTCTATCTCTAAACAAGAAACCATTTTGAAGAAAATAATATTTCCATACCTTGTGTTCAAATTCGTTGCACTCCTGGAATGCTTCTCTGAAGTCATTATCTTCTGCATACTAATATTTCATTCCATCTAGACCAATACATTCAACTTGCATAGTCTTCAACAACAAAACTCTCCTACTCAAAGCATCCGCTACTTGGTTGCTCTTACCTGATTTGTGCTTGAGTGTGAAGGTATAACTAGCAAGGTATTCAACCCATTTAGTTTACCTTGTGCTCAACTTGCTTTGACTGTTAAGATATTGCAATGCTTGGTGATCAATGAACAAAACAAATTCTTTGGGCAATAAATAATGCCTCCAATATTTCAATGCTTGAACTATGGCATAGAGCTCTTGCTCATACACAGAGTATTTTTGTTGAGCCTCATTTAACTTCTGGCTGAAGTATGCAACTGGCCTTCCTTCTTGACTAAGGATAGCCCCAATGGCCTTGCCACTAGCATCACAATCCACTTGAAATACTTTTGCAAAGTCTGGACTCCTCAGCACTGGTTGCTCAATCATCTTGTTCTTCAACAATTTGAAACTATTTTCAGCCTCTTTTGTCCACACAAAAATTCCCTTTTTGATACAAGAAGTCAAAGGTGCACATATAGAACTGAAATCTCTGATGAATTTTTTGTAAAAAACTGCTAAACCATGAAAACTCCTGACTTCTGTGGCACTTCTTGGGTTGGGCCACTCTTTGATTGCAGCCACCTTTGTTGGGTCCATATTTAAACCATATTTGGATATCACAAATCCAAGATATGTCAATTTTGACTTGAGAAATGAACATTTCTTCAAGTTTATCAACAATTTTTGTTGTTGTAGTTTTTCTAAGACAACCCTCAAATGTTGTAAGTGTTCTTCCTTTGTCTTGTTGTAGACTAAGATATCATCAAGGTAAACAACTACAAACTTATTGAGGAATGGTTTCAACACTTCCGTCATCAATCTCATGAAAGTGCTTGGTGCATTGGTCAGCCCAAATGGCATAACCAACCACTCATAAAGACCATCCTTTGTCCAAAATGCAGTCTTCCACTCATCCCCTTCTCTAATTCTAATTTGGTGATACCCACTCTTCAAATCTATCTTAGAAAAGAAGCTAGAACCACACAAATTATCCAATAGATCATCCATTCTTGGGATAGGGAATCTATACCTGATAGTAATCTTGTTGATTGCTCTTGAATCCGTGCACATCCTCCACTCACCATATTTCTTTGGAGTTAGAACAATAGGTACAACACATGGGCTCAAACTCTCTCTTATCAACCCTCTTTCAAGCAAATCCTTGACTTGCTTATTCAACTCCACTGTTCGCATAGGATCCATCCTATGGGGTGCTTGATTTGGCAAACTGGCTCTTGGAATCAGGTCCATTTGATGAGAAATCTATCTCACTGGTGGTAAACCAGTTGGCATATCTCCATCTACCACAATGCTCTCATAGTCCTTCAAGATTGTTGCAATCTCTTTAGGCACTTCCTCTTCTTTCTGCTGCTCCTTGGGAAAAATTGCATAGCACACATGTGCTCCTTTTGCCTCAGTAAGGAATTCTTTTTCTCCCAATAGTACAAATCCACTTCTAACTTCAGCATGGACAACCTTCAAAGGTTTGAACAACCACTTCTTCCCATATTTGATCATTGTAACATGATTCTTCCGTCCATCATGTAGAGCACTCCTATCATACTGCCATGGCCTTCCTAGTAGTAGATGACAAGCATCCATTGGAATGACATCACACCACACTTGATCTGTGTATCCCATTCTCTCAAAAGAGACTTTACAATGTTGATTCACCAACACTTGGTGACCCTTGTTCAGCCATGAAACTCTGTATGGTTTTGCATGTGCAAAAGTAGGCAATGATAATTTTTCTACCATGTATGTGGAAACCAAATTATCTGTGCTGCCACCATCTATAATAACATCACAAAACTTACCACCGAATTTTACCTTCATACGGAAAATGCTCTTCCTTTCCCATGGTTCAACATTCTTTTCATCCGCCATGAGGACTCTCCTTATCATCAGTTGTTCACCATCACCACAAGCAGTCCCATAATCTGAGTTTGCTTCATCACTCTCTTCACCTTCAACCACATTAACTCTATTTTTAGTTTTCTTGTTGGCTTTACACTCAGGAGACTTGTGACCCTCCTTGCCACAGTTGTAGCATGTGCCTCTAAACTTTGAAGACCTCTCTTGATCTCCATCAAAATTTCCCTTACCTTTACCAGACTGGTACTTTCCTTTGGCTTGGCTTGCTTCAGAATCATCATTCTTTCCCTGATTCTTATTATTACCTTTTGCCTTCCCCTTCCCTTTAGAGGATTGGGTAAACTTTTTGTTAAGCTTTTCTTCAGCCTTAACAACATATTGATAGGCATCTTCCATTGTCTTAATACTCAACATACTTAGTTCATCTTGAATAGAGAGCTTTAAACCATTAACATACCTTGACACAACCACTTCAGTAGGCTCAAAGTGTCCCATTCTGATGACTAGTCTTTGGAATTCTTCAGTGTAATCCTTTACACTGTTCTCCCTTTGTCTCAAATTCTGAACTTTCTTCAACAATGAGAGCTCATAGTCCTTAGGCAAGAACTGTTTCTTCAACTACTTTACCATTCTGTCCCAAGTCTTGATTCTGGTTTTTCCTTCAGACACTCTTTGTTTTTGGACCTGCTCAAACCATAGAGAAGCGTGACCCTTCAGTTTGGTCACCACCAATTTCACCCTTCTAGTTTCCTCCACACTCTCAAGGTCAAAATATTTCTCCATTTTTGATATCCAGTCTATTAGTTCTTCAGGAACAAGACTACCCTCATATGTTGGTAAATTAAACTTGGGCTTATTTGCAATCTTAGCAAAAGCATGAACAAACCTTCTTTGATCAACATCTCCTTCTTCATCAGAAGATGATGAGCTCGATTCATCCTCAGTGGAATCTTCATCTTCTACTAGGGTTCTCCCTCTTCTTGCAACACCTTCCATAGCTATCACATGAGCTTCAAGTGCCTGCAATATCCTTAGTATTTTTGCATTGGCAATGACTCCTCGTCCTGGGGCTCTATGACCTCTTCCTCCTCTCGGTCTCCCTCTCCCTCGACCTCTTTCAACAACTTGGTCTTCTTCTTGCGATCCTGGTCCATACTGCTCCTGCTCAACATCCGACATTGTTACTAAACAACAAATATCTCCCTCTGAGAATATTTCTTCAGCTAACAATTCGAAGAGGCTCTATTGCAACCACAAACACACAGGAAACACTCTAAGACAGACTCACTCCTAGAGACTAGGTACATAATCGAGCTCTACTCAATAGGAACGAACAACTACGACTTTGATACCACCTGACGTAGTCAAGGAAGTGGATTGGCACCCAAATAAATAACCACACAGGAATTTAGACAATTAGGGGAGAAATTTCAACAAACTTCAACAACCATTGATCTGTTCCATTACATTATTACAGCCTTCAATGTTTTAGCATATTGGAACCCTTCTTTGTCTGGTCGTTACTATGGATAACTCACAACAAAAAACCAAAAGAAAACCCTTCCAAAAGCATAACACTGTTACATCATTTTATATAGTACACAACTCTTCTTTTCATCTAAAACAAAACTCATTTCTCTCAAGGACATACGCTTAAGCATTATCTAAAACTAGCATATGCACTAACCCTAATAATAATAGCAAAACATCAGTTATAGTGCACTCTACAAATATATTTATTTATTGATAGCAAAAACCTTTATCCACTTGTCACAGGAGCAGGTAGTGCATGTGTTTCTTTGGTCTATCATTTTATTGTGATGCAGTCTAAGTTTTCAACAAGGAATATCATCCATAACTGCAAAATTGCATTCGCATTTTATTGCCTAAAAATGTCATAACTATCATGATCTATTTACTACTTGGAAATTTCATAACTGTCATGCCCTATTTACTACCGAGAAATATCATAATTGAATCTTTGCATTCACTTGTTTACTTCTTGGAAATATCATAACTGTCATGCCCTGTTTACTACCTAGAAATGTGATAACTGCCATGCCTTGTTTACTATAAGAGTATGATCATTACTCTTCTAAATGTATCTTATAATATTATAGTGAAGGACTTGTTCAAGTGTCTCAAACCCATAATTGCTTCCTAAAGAGGTAATTCATACTTAACAATCTAGTTTTGGAATGGCAACAATTCAAATAGTCCAAACAATCTTGTTAAGATGCAATCTTTTGAAATTAAATTTTGGAAAATCTTATGATAGAGTTAAGTGGTTCTTCATTGTGCAAATATTAAAAGTCTAGTCTTTATTCAACAATGGATCAATCACATTTAAATTTATCCTTATATGCATCTTCCAAAATTGTTATTAATAGTGCTTTATTATCTCGTTCTACTTCAAATATCCATTTATCAAGGTTTTTATTTAGATAATTTTTATGTGTTTTTATAGCAAATGCTTTAGGATACTTGTAATGGGATCATAATAATGGTTTGACATATGAAATGGCCTTACCAAATGGGTGAAATATAATTCGTTCACATCTTGCAAATGATTTTGTCTTATTTCTATAAAATAATCAAGAAGACATTAAAAACACTATTCAAATATTGCACACTTTCTTTTGTGCTTCAAGATAAAAAGTTTATCTATATAAGGAAAGGTTTATTCTTGATATAAACAATGTTTGATATTAATTAATTCGTAGTCCTTAAAAGAAATCAAACTTGGATAAATTATTCCTTGGCTTAGTATACCCTTTGAATTTAGTAATTTTACCAAGTATGGAAGTGGTTTCTTATTCATTTTCATAAAACTTAAATAATTGGCTCACAAAGCACCTCTTTACCTAGCAAATTGGATATTATTGGAAAATAATTTGGCCACTAATGTTTATTCTTCTTCTTGTTAGTTACCCACTGAATCCAAGATCTAACAATTCATTACGATAGGGGATAAGTTCTTATGGACTAAGTGGGATAGATCTCTACTAACAATTATTTTAACTCCTAAAACCAACACCAAGTTTAAGTGGAAAAGTTGTCTACCTTAACCCTTCTGAAATCACCCTACTATGATATTGTTTTTGGAATGGTTATCCCCTTAAATAAACACATGAAAATTTATATACTTTATTCTCGTTGCAATCACTATCATTCCATAAAATATTTCTACAAGTAGCTCAAACATAAAAAAAATTATTGTGTTGAGATAAGGGGCTATGGGGTATATGTACATCCATCCTATATTTTTACAACATGGGTCTCTAAGGTATATTATGTAGTCAAGCATTTAAATATATTTACAATATTTTTTCCACTCTAGGATGTCACCATCCTACCAAAACAAATGAAGCATATGGAGAAGGTATTAAAAGAACAAAATATCATCGAAGGATGAAATACCCTAGTGGTTTTACAAATATATGACCTAATGTGTAGCGAACTTAAGCCTCAACCCTTCTACCCAATACTCATATGCAAAGACAAGTTGATACACAACTACCTCGTGGATTCTAGGTTAAGCACTTCAGTCATGCCTAAGGACACGTTTAACGCATCAGGACTCTCCTATGAACTAGTACATCAAGGATTTGTACAACTGGATGGAACCTCAGTGCTCATCCTTTGCATTATAAGGGACCTCTCATTCATAGTCCATGTCTGCTCAATCATGACTGTTACACAATATATAGCATAATTTGAAATACTTACTTCTTTTAGTATCTGCCTCTCACGATATCACAACCAAAATTGGAGGCTACCTATCCTTGGATTGGACACATGTTTCTAAGGACCCACTATGGAACCAAAGTGAATATACTTATTAAACCACTCCATATACATCACGTGGAATATTTCACAATCATTAAAGTATACAAAGAACAAGACTTATTAATGGAGGAGAAATGGTTAAAATTTGAGTTATTGACAGATGAAGCCCATACCCTAGCACCAGATAATCAGTGGATGAATGGGTCATTGAAATATGGAAATCAAACCCTTATGATACAATGGAACCAACAAGAGTAGGCACTTATGTAATTCAGGAGGAGAAGTCATTCATACTTGATGTAATTAAAACATCAAAGGACATGATCAAACTTTGGAAACTCTACTTCAATGGGGCTAGGAAAAGAATAGGAGGGTCTAACATCTACTTGGTATCACCAAAATAATGGAAGACATTACAAGCCTATCGACTCCAATTTAAATACTTAAACAATGTAATGGAGTATGAAGTGTTGGTGCATGGACTTCAAATGGAAACTAAAAGAGGAGTCAAGGAACTACAAGTATTCAAGGACACTGAGCTTATCGTCAAACAATTCAGATATTTATTCCTAGCCAAAAACCAGCTAATAAAGTTATACCATAATAGGTCTGGGACTTGTTGGAGGTATTCAATGTAAATATATTAGTAGTTCCTTGGAACCAAAATGTAAAAGTTAATCACATGGCAATGATTAGAGCCCAATACGATCCTATAAAATATATGAAGAGTAATCAAAGACATTTCAAAGCCATAATTAGGCTTACCATCTCAGATAACAACACATATTGGCAAGTCTTTGACAATGATGAACACATTGTCCAATTCCTTCAATAGGAAGTTGAGTTTATAGAAGAGTTAGCCCCAACAATTGAAGAATATTATGTGGACCAAATTATCTAGCTGAAAGAGGATAAACTACCCAAAGTACTAGTGATCCTTAAATCCCTCTTCAACTTGAACAATTCCTTCAAAAATAAAAGGGGCATCACCATGGATAAGTATGACTATCAAGAAATAGAAGTTGCAATTAGGAAAACCCTAAGGATTGGAGATACAACCGCATGGGAAGAAATAAAAGGTCTTATCAACCTATGCCAAAAGTATCTATGGGTGTTGGCTTAGAGTTATGAAGACCTAATGGGGTACAACAAAGATATCATACAACACACTATAGAGCTAGACCCATATACTAAGCCAGTTAGATAGAAGTAAAGACCAATGAATCCCAAGATTGAATGACTCACAAGACAAGAGTTGGCTAAGCTTATCGAAGCAAAGATTACATGTCCACTCAAACACACCACTTGGGTGTCTAACCTAGTGTCAGTTAAGAAGAGGAATAGAGAAATCATATTGTACATTAATTTTAGAGACCTCAATTGGGTATTACTAAAATATTGCTATCCACTACCCTCTATAGATAAAATCCTCCAAATGGTCATACAATCAAGATGATTCTAACTTCTTGATGACTTTTAAGGTACAATCAAGTTTGGATCAAAGACAAGGATCAACACAAGACCACATTTACTACCAAGTGGGGGACCTTTGGTTATCAACAAATACATTTTGAACTATCTAATGTCAAGACAACATTTTAGGGAGCCACAGACATAAATTTCAATGGCCTACTTAATAAGACCATCTTGGTTTATCTAGACAACATCACCATGTTCTCAAAGAAAAAGGAGGACCATATGACGCACCTAGAGAAGGTGTTTTAGATACGCTTAAGCATTATCTAAAACTAGCATATGCACTAACCCTAATAATAATAGCAAAACATCAGTTATAGTGCACTCTACAAATATATTTATTTATTGATAGCAAAAACCTTTATCCACTTGTCACAGGAGCAGGTAGTGCATGTGTTTCTTTGGTCTATCATTTTATTGTGATGCAGTCTAAGTTTTCAACAAGGAATATCATCCATAACTACAAAATTGCATTCGCATTTTATTACCTAAAAATGTCATAACTATCATGATCTATTTACTACTTGGAAATTTCATAACTGTCATGCCCTATTTACTACCGAGAAATATCATAATTGAATCTTTGCATTCACTTGTTTACTTCTTGGAAATATCATAACTGTCATGCCCTATTTACTACCTAGAAATGTGATAACTGCCATGCCTTGTTTACTATAAGAGTATGATCATTACTCTTCTAAATGTATCTTATAATATTATAGTGAAGTACTTGTTCAAGTGTCTCGAACCCATAATTGCTTCCTAAAGAGGTAATTCATTCTTAACAATCTAGTTTTGGAATGGCAACAATTCAAATAGTCCAAACAATCTTGTTAAGATGCAATCTTTTGAAATTAAATTTTGGAAAATCTTATGATAGAGTTAAGTGGTTCTTCATTGTGCAAATATTAAAAGTCTAGTCTTTATTCAACAATGGATCAATCACATTTAAATTTATTCTTATATGCATCTTCCAAAATTGTTATTAATAGTGCTTTATTAGCTCGTTCTACTTCAAATATCCATTTATCAAGGTTTTTATTTAGATAATTTTTATGTGTTTTTATAGCAAATGCTTTAGGATACCTTAGAATGGGATCATAGTAATGGTTTGACATATGAAATGGCCTTACCAAATGGGTGAAATATAATTCGTTCACATCTTGCAAATGATTTTGTCTTATTTCTACAAAATAATCAAGAAGACATTAAAAACACTATTCAAATATTGCACACTTTCTTTTGTGCTTCAAGATAAAAAATTTATCTATATAAGGAAAGGTTTATTCTTGATATAAACAATGTTTGATATTAATTAATTCGTAGTGCTTAAAAGAAATCAAACTTGGATAAATTATTCCTTGGCTTAGTATACCCTTTGAATTTAGTAATTTTACCAAGTATGGAAGTGGTTTCTTATTCATTTTCATAAAACTTAAATAATTGGCTCACAAAGCACCTCTTTACCTAGCAAATTGGAGATTATTGGAAAATAATTTGGCCACTAATGTTTATTCTTCTTCTTGTTAGTTACCCACTGAATCCAAGATCTAACAATTCATTACGATAGGGGATAAGTTCTTATGGACTAAGTGGGATAGATATCTACTAACAATTATTTTAACTCCTAAAACCAACACCAAGTTTAAGTGGAAAAGTTGTCTACCTTAACCCTTCTGAAATCACCCTACTATGATATTGTGTTTGGAATGGTTATCCCCTTAAATAAACACAAGAAAATTTATATACTTTATTCTCGTTGCAATCACTATCATGCCATCAAATATTTCTACAAGTAGCTCAAACATAAAAAAAATTATTGTGTTGAGATAAGGGGCTATGGGGTATATGTACATCCATCCTATATTTTTACAACATGGGTCTCTAAGGTATATTATGTAGTCAAGCATTTAAATATATTTACAATATTTTTTCCACTCTAGGATGTCACCATCCTACCAAAACAAATGAAGCATATGGAGAAGGTATTAAAAGAACAAAAGATCACCGAAGGATGAAAGACCCTAGTGGTTTTACAAATATATGAAGCGAACTTAAGCCTCAACCCTTCTACCCAATACTCATATGCAAAGACAAGTTGATACACGACTACATTGTGGATTCTAGGTCAAGCACTTCAATCATGCCTAAGGACATGTTTAACGCATCAGGACTCTCCTATGAACTAGTAAGTCAAGGATTTGTACAACTGGATGGAACCTCAGTGCTCATCCTTTGCCTTATAAGGGACCTCTCATTCATAGTCCATGTCTGATCAATCATGACTGTTACACAATATATAGCATAATTTGAAATACTTACTTCTTTTAGTATCTGCCTCTCATGATATCACAACCAAAATTGGAGGCTACCTATCCTTGGATTAGACACATGTTTCTAAGGACCCACTATGGAACCAAAGTGAATATACTTATTAAACCACTCCATATACATCACGTGGAATATTTCACAATCATTAAAGTATACAAAGAACAAGACTTATTAATGGAGGAGAAATGGTTAAAATTTGAGTTATTGACAGATGAAGCCCATACCCTAGCACCAGATAATCAATGGATGAATGGGTCATTGAAATATGGAAATCAAACCCTTATGAGACAATGGAACCAACAGGAGTAGGCACTTATGTAATTCAGGAGGAGAAGTCATTCATACTTGATGTAATTAAAACATCAAAGGACATGATCAAACTTTGGAAACTCTACTTCAATGGGGCTAGGAAAAGAATAGGAGGGTCTAACATCTACTTGGTATCACCAAAATAATGGAAGACATTACAAGCCTATCGACTCCAATTTAAATACTTAAACAATGTAATGGAGTATGAAGTGTTGGTGCATGGTCTTCAAATGGAAACTAAAAGAGGAGTCAAGGAACTACAAGTATTCAAGGACACTGAGCTTATCGTCAAACAAGTCAGATATTTATTCCTAGCCAAAAACCAGCTAATAAAGTTATACCATAATAGGTCTGGTACTTGTTGGAGGTATTCAATGTAAATCTATTAGTAGTTCCTTGGAACCAAAATGTAAAATTTAATCGCATGGCAATGATTAGAGCCCAATACGATCCTATAAAATATATGAAGAGCAATCAAAGACATTTCAAAGCCATAATTAGGCTTACCATCTCAGATAACAACACATATTGGCAAGTCTTTGACAATGATGAACACATTGTCCAATTCCTTCAATAGGAAGTTGAGTTTATAGAAGAGTTAGCCCCAACAATTGAAGAATATTATGTGGACCAAATTATCTAGCTGAAAGAGGATAAACTACCCAAAGTACTAGTGATCCTTAAATCCCTCTTCAACTTGAACAATTCCTTCAAAAATAAAAGGGGCATCACCATGGATAAGTATGACTATCAAGAAATAGAAGTTGCAATTAGGAAAACCCTAAGGATTGGAGATACAACCGCATGGGAAGAAATAAAATGTCTTATCAACCTATGCCAAAAGTATCTATGGGTGTTGGCTTAGAGTTATGAAGACCTAATGGGGTACAACAAAGACATCATACAACACACTGTAGAGCTAGACCCATATACTAAGCCAGTTATATAGAAGTAAAGACCAATGAATCCCAAGACTGAATGACTCACAAGACAAGAGTTGGCTAAGCTTATCGAAGCAAAGATTATATGTCCACTCAAACACACCACTTGGGTGTCTAACCTAGTGTCAGTTAAGAAGAGGAATAGAGAAATCATATTGTACATTAATTTTAGAGACCTCAATTGGGTATTACTAAAATATTGCTATCCACTACCCTCTATAGATAAAATCCTCCAAATGGTCATACGATCAAGATGATTCTAACTTCTTGATGACTTTTAAGGTACAATCAAGTTTGGATCAAAGACAAGGATCAACACAAGACCACATTTACTACCAAGTGGGGGACCTTTGGTTATCAACAAATACATTTTGAACTATCTAATGTCAAGACAACATTTTAGGGAGCCACAGACATAAATTTCAATGGCCTACTTAATAAGACCATCTTGGTTTATCTAGACAACATCACCATGTTATCAAAGAAAAAGGAGGACCATATGACGCACCTAGAGAAGGTGTTTTAGATACGCTTAAGCATTATCTAAAACTAGCATATGCACTAACCCTAATAATAATAGCAAAACATCAGTTATAGTGCACTCTACAAATATATTTATTTATTGATAGCAAAAACCTTTATCCATTTGTCACAGGAGCAGGTAGTGCATGTGTTTCTTTGGTCTATCATTTTATTGTGATGCAGTCTAAGTTTTCAACAAGGAATATCATCCATAACTGCAAAATTGCATTCGCATTTTATTGCCTAAAAATGTCATAACTATCATGATCTATTTACTACTTGGAAATTTCATAACTGTCATGCCCTATTTACTACCGAGAAATATCATAATTGAATCTTTGCATTCACTTGTTTACTTCTTGGAAATATCATAACTGTCATGCCCTGTTTACTACCTAGAAATGTGATAACTGCCATGCCTTGTTTACTATAAGAGTATGATCATTACTCTTCTAAATGTATCTTATAATATTATAGTGAAGTACTTGTTCAAGTGTCTCGAATCCATAATTTCTTCCTAAAGAGGTAATTCATTCTTAACAATCTAGTTTTGGAATGGCAACAATTCAAATAGTCCAAACAATCTTGTTAAGATGCAATCTTTTGAAATTAAATTTTGGAAAATCTTATGATAGAGTTAAGTGGTTCTTCATTGTGCAAATATTAAAAGTCTAGTCTTTATTCAACAATGGATCAATCACATTTAAATTTATTCTTATATGCATCTTCCAAAATTGTTATTAATAGTGCTTTATTATCTCGTTCTACTTCAAATATCCATTTGTCAAGGTTTTTATTTAGATAATTTTTATGTGTTTTTATAGCAAATGCTTTAGGATACCTTAGAATGGGATCATAGTAATGGTTTGACATATGAAATGGCCTTACCAAATGGGTGAAATATAATTCGTTCACATCTTGCAAATGATTTTGTCTTATTTCTACAAAATAATCAAGAAGACATTAAAAACACTATTCAAATATTGCACACTTTCTTTTGTGCTTCAAGATAAAAAGTTTATCTATATAAGGAAAGGTTTATTCTTGATATAAACAATGTTTGATATTAATTAATTCGTAGTGCTTAAAAGAAATCAAACTTGGATAAATTATTCCTTGGCTTAGTATACCCTTTGAATTTAGTAATTTTACCAAGTATGGAAGTGGTTTCTTATTCATTTTCATAAAACTTAAATAATTGGCTCACAAAGCACCTCTTTACCTAGCAAATTGGAGATTATTGGAAAATAATTTGGCCACTAATGTTTATTCTTCTTCTTGTTAGTTACCCACTGAATCCAAGATCTAACAATTCATTACGATAGGGGATAAGTTCTTATGGACTAAGTGGGATAGATCTCTACTAACAATTATTTTAACTCCTAAAACCAACACCAAGTTTAAGTGGAAAAGTTGTCTACCTTAACCCTTCTGAAATCACCCTACTATGATATTGTGTTTGGAATGGTTATCCCCTTAAATAAACACATGAAAATTTATATACTTTATTCTCGTTGCAATCACTATCATTCCATAAAATATTTCTACAAGTAGCTCAAACATAAAAAAAATTATTGTGTTGAGATAAGGGGCTATGGGGTATATGTACGTCCATCCTATATTTTTACAACATGGGTCTCTAAGGTATATTATGTAGTCAAGCATTTAAATATATTTACAATATTTTTTCCACTCTAGGATGTCACCATCCTACCAAAACAAATGAAGCATATGGAGAAGGTATTAAAAGAACAAAATATCACCGAAGGATGAAAGACCCTAGTGGTTTTACAAATATATGACCTAATGTGTAGCGAACTTAAGCCTCAACCCTTCTACCCAATACTCATATGCAAAGACAAGTTGATACACAACTACCTTGTGGATTCTAGGTCAAGCACTTCAATCATGCCTAAGGACATGTTTAACGCATCAGGACTCTCCTATGAACTAGTAAGTCAAGGATTTGTACAATTGGATGGAACCTCAGTGCTCATCCTTTGCCTTATAAGGGACCTCTCATTCATAGTCCATGTCTGCTCAATCATGACTGTTACACAATATATAGCATAATTTGAAATACTTACTTCTTTTAGTATCTGCCTCTCACGATATCACAACCAAAATTGGAGGCTACCTATCCTTGGATTGGACACATGTTTCTAAGGACCCACTATGGAACCAAAGTGAATATACTTATTAAACCACTCCATATACATCACGTGGAATATTTCACAATCATTAAAGTATACAAAGAACAAGACTTATTAATGGAGGAGAAATGGTTAAAATTTGAGTTATTGACAGATGAAGCCCATACCCTAGCACCAGATAATTAGTGGATGAATGGGTCATTGAAATATGGAAATCAAACCCTTATGAGACAATGGAACCAACAGGAGTAGGCACTTATGTAATTCAGGAGGAGAAGTCATTCATACTTGATGTAATTAAAACATCAAAGGACATGATCAAACTTTGGAAACTCTACTTCAATGGGGCTAGGAAAAGAATAGGAGGGTCTAACATCTACTTGGTATCACCAAAATAATGGAAGACATTACAAGCCTATCGACTCCAATTTAAATACTTAAACAATGTAATGGAGTATGAAGTGTTGATGCATGGACTTCAAATGGAAACTAAAAGAGGAGTCAAGGAACTACAAGTATTCAAGGAAACTGAGCTTATCATCAAACAAGTCAGATATTTATTCCTAGCCAAAAACCAGCTAATAAAGTTATACCATAATAGGTCTGGGACTTGTTGGAGGTATTCAATGTAAATCTATTAGTAGTTCCTTGGAACCAAAATGTAAAATTTAATCGCATGGCAATGATTAGAGCCCAATACGATCCTATAAAATATATGAAGAGCAATCAAAGACATTTCAAAGCCATAATTAGGCTTACCATCTCAGATAACAACACATATTGGCAAGTCTTTGACAATGATGAACACATTGTCCAATTCCTTCAATAGGAAGTTGATTTTATAGAAGAGTTAGCCCCAACAATTGAAGAATATTATGTGGACCAAATTATCTAGCTGAAAGAGGATAAACTACCCAAAGTACTAGTGATCCTTAAATCCCTCTTCAACTTGAACAATTCCTTCAAAAATAAAATGGGCATCACCATGGATAAGTATGACTATCAAGAAATAGAAGTTGCAATTAGGAAAACCCTAAGGATTGGAGATACAACCGCATGGGAAGAAATAAAAGGTCTTATCAACCTATGCCAAAAGTATCTAGGGGTGTTGGCTTAGAGTTATGAAGATCTAATGGGGTACAACAAAGATATCATACAACACACTATAGAGCTAGACCCATATACTAAGCCAGTTAGATAGAAGTAAAGACCAATGAATCCCAAGATTGAATGACTCACAAGACAAGAGTTGGCTAAGCTTATCGAAGCAAAGATTATATGTCCACTCAAACACACCACTTGGGTGTCTAACCTAGTGTCAGTTAAGAAGAGGAATAGAGAAATCATATTGTACATTAATTTTAGAGACCTCAATTGGGTATTACTAAAATATTGCTATCCACTACCCTCTATAGATAAAATCCTCCAAATGGTCATACGATCAAGATGATTCTAACTTCTTGATGACTTTTAAGGTACAATCAAGTTTGGATCAAAGACAAGGATCAACACAAGACCACATTTACTACCAAGTGGGGGACCTTTGGTTATCAACAAATACATTTTGAACTATCTAATGTCAAGACAACATTTTAGGGAGCCACAGACATAAATTTCAATGGCCTACTTAATAATACCATCTTGGTTTATCTAGACAACATCACCATGTTCTCAAAGAAAAAGGAGGACCATATGACGCACCTAGAGAAGGTGTTTTAGCATTGCCAAGAGTTTGGGGTATGCCTAAACCCAAAGAAGAGCATATTTTACACCCATAAAGAAAACTTCTCAAGCACATTATATCAAAGGATGATATAGCCATAGATCCTGATCATATTAAAGTTATCTTCAAATTATAATTACCATGATAGTTGAAAGCTCTATATTCCTTCCTAGGTGGATCAAGTTCGTTCGAAGGTTCATACTAGGCTTTACCTCCATTATCAGACCTACCACCCAAATGTTAAAAAAGGAATTATAGTTTAGGTGGATTGAAGAAGGAAAGCAAGTTATCGTGATGATCAAGCAAGAAAGCACTAAAGCCTCAATGTTGGCTAACTCTAATTTTGAATAATATTTCATCTTGTACACCTATGGAGGTGATTCCAGTATATACTTAGGCCTGACACAAAAGGATGATAAAGGAGGTGAACATTCTATTAAATCCTTTAGTCATACCTTAAAATACTATGAGGAATGATACAATTTTGTTAAGAAGCAATTATATGCCCTAATCCTAAGCCTCAATTTTTTTGGACAACTAGTTTCAAATAATAAAGTTACTGCCAATGTTGTTTATTCAAGCATTAAATATTATATTATGAATGGATAAATTAGTGAAAAGAGAGTGGTATGGGTCACCTAGATCCTTGAATACAACATCAAAATCAATATGAATAAGTTGGTCAAGGGTAGGGAACTGTGTCAAAGACTTACACAAGACATTGTAGACCTAGAAGGAGAATAAGAATCATGCCTTCTCATCACCAAATCTATTTAGGATTGGGTATAAGACTATTTTAACTTTATTCAATGGATTCAATATCCCTTGGGCTTAAATCAAACATATATAAGGGCACATAGGTTGCAAAATGTGCATTATACCCTCATTGATAGCATACTATTCTAAAGAAATATCGACAACATTCTCTTAAGATGTGTTAAAATTGAGCGAACAACCTCATTGCTCTAAGAATTCCATCAAGGCTTCTCCATAGGACATTAATAGACTAATACGACCATAGTGAAAATTATGATACCAGGATAATATTGGCCCAACATGTTTAGTGATGCCCACTGATGTGTGAGGGAATGTGACAAGTGTAAATTCTTCACCAAAGAAACCATAATGCCCCATTTTGCCTTAAACCCATTGTAGTAGATGAATTTTTTTCTTAATGAGGGCTAGACTTTATTGGAGCCATCATTTCACTCTTCAAAAAACATTAATGGATCCTCACGATCACTAATTACTCCACTAGATGGATAGAAGCGATTCCTATTAAGAGAAGGGTTATAATCAATTTTCTAGAGGATATCATTACCTAGTTTGGTGCCCAAAACCATCATAATAGATAATGCTCTGACATATGTAGGGGTAGATGTAGATGAATTCACTATCAAGTATATAATCTACATGAAGTCTTCTTCCAACTATTACCCATGAGGTAATGGCCTTGTAGAGTCCTCTAACAAGAACCTGCTATGCATTTTGTAGAGGACTGACACAGATAACAAAATACAATGATATTTACATATCTGATATGCCCTCTAGGAAAAAAAATCACCCTAATAAAAGGAATAGGTTGATCTCCCTATTTATTAGTATATGGTTGAGAAGCTAGGTCTCTCATCTTAGTTGAGCTACTCGTGCTACAACTTCTCTATCAATTGGATCTTGAGGAAAATGACATTGTATCATTAAGGATATGAGAGTTATAAAAATTAGAAAATAAATATTATGAGCAAGCAAAACAATAATGTAGGTGGATACCCTACAATGTGCAGGTAAAACCACAAGGTAATGGCAACTTTGTTATTTTATTAATTTTGGTAAACTTTTACATTCACTAAACTGTTACATGCAAGGGGTCATTCCCATTTTATATAAAAACAAATGAAGACTCCAAAAACTATTTGTTTCCTCTCCCAAATGAAGACTCCAAAAACTATTTGTTTCCTCTCCCAAATAAAGACTCCAAAAACTATTTGTTTCCTCTACCAAAGGAAGACTCCAAAAACTATTAATTTCCTCTCCCAAAGGAAGACTCCAAAAACTATTTGTTTCCTCTCCCAAAGGAATACTCCAAAAAACTATTTGTTTCCTCTCCCAAAGGAAGGATCACTATAAACTACACCACCATGCACCTCTTTGTTGAAGAACATTGGAAATTTGAATATTAACTTCACCTCCTAACAATTAAAATTCAAAGAGCAAAGGGAAGTGGTGAGGAACCACTTGGAAAAACATCAAGAAGGATGAAGAAGTAGTTTGATCAAAAGGCCATGCCTCAACATTTTTAAATAGGCAACCTAATGTTAAAGTGGAATGAACGTCATAGTAAACCAGATCAACATATCAAATTTGAAGATATCTAGAGTGGACTATATATTATTACTAGGCTCAAAGTAGAAAACATAGTGAAAATAGCCACATTGGACAAACAACTACTTCCCATCCCAGTCAACGAGGCTTGTTTGAAAATGTACATCTGATCCACTTACTTTAAAAAAAAAAAAAAAAAAGGGGGCAACACTATAAAATAAATAACCCAATCCTCTCCAATAGACCATACTAGAGCTTGGTTCATAAGGAGAAACCTATTCCCTCACATATCTCATTAGACAAGCATAGAAAGGGAAGTATCAAAGGTTTTGACCATTTGATTAGATCTTGGTGGTTAATACAATGAATACCCCATCATACAAAATGATTCTCACTATTAAATATGGTCACACCTAAGTGGCAATGAATTCAAAACCATACAATCATAGACAAGGGGCAACACACAACCCTAGAAGAATTGATAATCTAAAAGGGGCACTTCGCATATTCTCGATCAACCACAACAAAGAATAGTCACATGCTAGGAAAGGTCAATGATGATTGGTCAACCTATTAAATCCCTAACCCCTAAGATCCACCTACTACTCGTTAAATATTGAAGGAAGAATCACAACTTGGAATAGAGACAAGTATCCAGGAATCATGTGTTCAAATTTTGTGGTTTCGTGCGCTTTCATTTATAACAACCAAAGCAAAATGGTCGTTGTTTGTTATGGACATTTCAAGATCATAACCTCATCCAAAGCAATATGGGACATGTTAATAATCCCTCTCGGGCTGCAAATGACTCCTATCGATGCTGACCAATGCTATTGTTTCCCCCAACCCACTGGAGGCCCTAAATATGGAACTCCAAAAAAAGTGTTAGCCATGCCCAACTTTCCCTTGTCTTGGGTGTTGTTCAAGGAAAATGCATGTTATATCTTAAGCATATCCATGCTTATTTTTGGTGAAGAGGAAGACAAAAGTATGACTTCAATAGGGCTAGGGATCCTATAAATCCTAAGGTACATGCCTATAAATTAGGTGTTAGCCCTTGATTTTAGTGCTCACATAGCCCAAAAAATCTACAATGAGCTAGAAAATTTTGGTACCAATCCCTAGAATTTAGGTGTTAGCCCTTGTGATTACTTAGAATCCTTGGTTGTATCAACAACTAAGCCTAGAAATTGTGGATGAAGGTGATCGAAAACAACCTATGTGCAATTAGACAAGGGCCTTGTATCGAGCATCTTCTTACTACACCTTTGTAGATGAATTCCTAATATCGATCTTATGTGCCCTCAAAGGAGTCAAACCACATATCCAATAAATATAAATATGATATACTATTGGTGGATACAAAGTACATAGATTGCTTATAAAAGGTGTCATAAATAACATGTCTTAATACAAAGATAGTCATAGTCTAAGAAGTGTAGACTATAAATTTTAGTGTATGGATATTATAATAGTCTAAGGAGTGAATATTACACATTCCAACACCCCTTATAATTTGAATTGAGATCCAAAGAGAGAAGACATTAATGATAATATCCTCCCTCCCCTTAATAGAAGCTCTCTTTTACCAATATGGTTCCAATAGAAAATGAATAATTGTTCCATTCTTTGTTGAATAATAAGATGTCCCTCCAATTGCAATAATCCAATAAATAATAACAATGCAAAGAGCTAGAAAAAATAAGTAGTTTGTAAAATCTTGAAACACTCATGTGAAATAATTATGGCTTCTAAAAGTTTACCCTTTGGGACATCTTACATTTTTGAAAAAAACAACAAAATGGAGGAATGACAAAAATATTAAACTGAGGCTCCTGATATTTCTTCCCAAAAAATATTGATGGCTCATCCAATTTTCTATAATTGATCCTATATAACCATTTTCCAAAATGAGGCACATCAACTAATCATCCTCTTATGAAGCACCATATTGGAACTAGCTTTTGATTTTTCTCTAGTTTTGGTAATTGAAGGTCTTTGTAGTGCACTAAATTTTACCAAGAATCTTTTGGCAATTAAGGATGATTACAAAATGACTAATATCTTCTTAAATATTTTAGATGACAATCAAATTACCCTCTTATTTATTATGCTTGAACTAAAAATAAAATTGATGAAGGATTTGAATTTAAAGTAAAAGAATAAAAGATAAATTAGAGTTTTAAAAGAAATATAAATATTCAATCCAATCTCATGTTGCATAGTTTCTCCAAAAGACATAATCTCTTAGAAATAAACCATAACATGAAAAGCCACAAATGGATTGAATATCCAAGAATGAGAGGAAGACTATAGAACCTATTGATGAATTGTTCAGGCAAAACAACTAGATTGTCATGATTCAAAATTCAACTAAATTTTTAGAAAAATCTAAAAAACAAAGATGGAACTTGTTGAATAATATTTTCCTTTAATGAGCCTTCTCGACTATATAAGTTTATCAATGTAGCATAGAAGTTCATTGCAATTCAAGTGCTAACTAGGTTTATAAAAGAAACATATAAAATATAATGTCAGTCCAAAAAAAACAATTACTTAAAAAGCATACTTGTTTTTTGAATTATCGTTAAGAGATCAAACAATTTTTTTAAGTAGTACAATGAGATCCACATCCACGCTAATAACATGTTGGAATTTGTGATATATTAAAAAATAAACAAAATCAATATGTTATCTAAGCAAGTGAAAAAAAAATTAATGTTCTTAAACACCCATCATCAATAACAAAATAAATGATAATTCACTAATGAGTAGATTCAAAATTTGTATTTACATGTATTTTTTATACAAAATTTATAAATCATAATATAATATATTATTGGTACATAAATATATACTTGTCAACTATATAAGATGCTATAAATAAACTAAAATATCAAATATTTTTTTCTAATTTAAATTATATATATATATATATATATATATATATATATATATATATATATATATTTATTTATTTATTTATTGAGTAATATTTCTTATATACATCCGTCGTGGGGATTGAGCCCGAGTCACTTATCGATAATACAAGTGGCGTCCTTGAAGGTAGACCACATCATGCAAATTTTTATATTTATATTGGTGTGAATATTACAATAATTTAAAATTAAAAAGAACATTTTTATTTAAAAAATTAAAACATGTTTTTTTTTAAGTAGTACTAAGTATAATAGATGAAATAACTAGACAAATTAAAGTTACAAAAATGAAATAGTATTAAGGTGTTTCTTAAGATTAAAACAATTAACCTTTAGAATATCTCATTTAATTCTATTGGAGCATTGTATGATAAATACATTAGTTCTCTTAACAAAAAAAACACATTTTCAATTTAAAAAAAGACGATCTGTTATTCTATTTAAAATTAAAAAAATAAAAATCTGATTTAATCTCGATATTAAACACTAAGCTTAAACGAGGTAAGGATAGACATAAATATGTTGAACAACGTTGCCCTACTTTAATTCTTGCTTGTCATGTACCTGGAGGGAATAATATTGTCGCCCCTTTCCACAGCCTTCCCAGACATAATGATAGTAACTTTCTCGTCATTTCCTACTTTTAGGAGGGAGTTGACATTAATTTAAAGCAAACAAAAAGTATTCATCATGTAATCCTCGTATCCACTGAAGTCTAGACTCCATCCAACTGAAAATACATGAGTCATTTATTTTATAATTCCAAGGTTTTGACCAGGTTATAAGTAAAGATATATGGCATAAAGAGTTCAAAATCACTTTACATTTTCCAAAACTAAAATTGGATGTAAAGAAGCAATAAAATAGATTAAAAATGTTAAAGAAAATAAAATTGCATTATTTTTGTTTGGTATGTAGTTAGTGTTCCATATTTATTATTTTTATGTTTTTTAATATGTGGTTCCAATCATATCAGCAATTGTGTTATTTTAAGAAAACAAAATTATATTGATGCCATAAACTATGATCTTAATAGTTATACTTTACATTACTTTAAAAAACAAAATTATAATGGTGCTACATACTATAGTCTTTTATTGTATTAACTGTTACACTTTACATTATTTCTGAACAAACAAAAACAAAATAATACTATGCTACTGTGGTCCCTTATACTTTACACTACTTCTTAAAAAACAAAACTATACAACACCACAAACTGTGGTCCCTATAATCTTTAATTATCTAACAGTTATACTCTGTATTACTTCTTAAAAAACAAAATTGTACTGGTGCCACCATAGCTCTGTATTACTTCATAAAAAACAAAAATTGTACTGGTGCGACCACGGCCCTTGTGGAAATTTTGTACTGCCACCACCACAGCTCTATATTACTTCTTAAAAAACAAAAATTGTACTGGTGCCACCACAGCCCTTGTGGAAATTATGCACATCACATTCCTCTCGCGTGACGTGAACTAATGTGAAAGCACTAGAGTCAAAAAGATACTCGCCCTCATTAAAAAAGGATTTACATCCATAACGGATTTAAATTCAAATTTACGCTACTAAAAGGCAACAAAACAATGACAGCAAAGAATAAATATATTTATTTGAAAACATTTACTATAATAAAAGTCTTAACATAAAAATATAAAATAGACCTATATAAATTTAAAATTATTACGGACAGGTGCTAGTGATTAAAGAGGGCAGTTGTTTTTTAAGTGATCTTCAAACCCTTGACGGTGGTTGAGGGTGGTTGTTGATAATTTTCTCCTGAAAAAAAAAAAAAAATCATCGTTAGCTTAAAATATAATTATTAAAAAAGCGGCGAACACAGACATTAGTAGTTAAGAATGGAATCCATTTTCTCACGCTAGCAGGCGTATCTTTGCTTAATAATTCCGGTTATAATTTCGACATTTGAGGCCACAAGAGATTGGAAGGAATTCCACTTCATCACCGCAAGCATGTTGTAGCCGTATAAAAAAATACCATTCTCTATTCTATTATTTTTCAGTTATCTTGCCTCCCTGTATTTTTCAGTAGGTTGCATGCCTGATCTTCCAATATAGTTATTTAATTCATTGTGTG
The DNA here is from genome assembly GCA_028583015.1 of Wollemia nobilis. Classification (NCBI taxonomy): domain Eukaryota; kingdom Viridiplantae; phylum Streptophyta; class Pinopsida; order Araucariales; family Araucariaceae; genus Wollemia; species Wollemia nobilis. Next base: position 318,603 of record JAQPPZ010017035.1, on the reverse strand, counting down.
CGCCGCAATTCATTTGTGGGCTTGGGACCACATAAAACCTGTGCAGCTTTTACGAAGCGTAACTCCATTTCAAAACATCCGTACTATGAGATTCGTTCAACATATACTATTTTTAATCATTAATGTCGGCAAAACGTTTAGCTTTATAGTTCCGCTGGGTCTGGCTGCGGTTAGGTTTCTATCGCAGGACTAAAGAGTGAAGGACGAGTGGGGTCCAGGAGATATGTCCAGTCGCTTTCACTTCTGCAATGTTTTCGATCCATTCATGGCCCGACGGATTTCAGGTTTGAACCGAATCTAGCAATACAGTTTTTTTTATGGAATTTGAGTTTTCAATCACCAGCACCTATTATTACCAGGCTTTGTTCTTCTCGATTACATATAAGGCATTTTATTTTTTATTGCCGGAGAGATTAAGTAAGATTATGGAGGAGGTACATCAAGATGTTGCAGGCGAATTGAAGTGCAGTTAAATGCATGCTTTACGGTAAACTTTAGGATTCTTGTACTTTCTCTGTTTGCAGAGATGTTTTTAAGCTTGTCTGATCGTTTTAAAATGTAATGTGTTCTCGTTTGCTTGATATTGTGGAGTTTTTCATGGTTTGTAAGTATTACCACTTTGTTAAAAGTCGGCAAGACGGAACAGTAATTATTTGAGCCACTGAGCTTGTTTCTGAGCTAACAGTCAGTCTGTTAATAGAGTAAAACATAGACTGTGCATTTAGAGCTCAAATAATTTCTAATTTTAAATAATATTTGAACATTTTAAGAGAATTTTCAATTGGATAGAACTCTTTCAGGTCACTCAGGAATTTGACAGTGAAAATTTTCAAAAATTGCTAAAATAAAAGTTTTTTTGCACTCACGCATGCATTGCTATTTGCCTACTGCGTTTAATGAAGAATGTTTCTTCCATTCTCATTTCTATGTAAGGTCTCTGCCGTTTCCTATCCTCTTTAACATAGGAAATCACTGTCCAGTGCTGATCTCTTTTTAAAATTGACTTAGAAATATATCTATATTTTTTTTTGTCCCTTTGTAAAGAGATTTCTTCTTAAAATTATTTAAAATATATTTATTTATTTATTTATCTGTTTGAAAACCATGATTGTTTAAGAAATTGGGTAATCGACCTACCTTTCGAATAACTTTAAATATAATTAGACAGATATACCAGTTCAAACATTGTTTTAGTTTAAAAAAAAGAAAAACCTACAGACTTTCATAGCCTTACTCCGTCAACACAAATGCGAATCATGTGCGTCGCCGCCCTTACATGCGATGGTCATAGGAACTTGCAGAAATAGTCCAAAGTCAAACTTACTCTGCAACAGGCAATAGAAAAAGATGCTAAAGAAGACATTATCTCTTGAAAATTAGCAACGTTATCATTGGAAAAATATATATATATATATATATATATATATATAAACAAACGAAGACACGCCTTTCTAGTTAAGGGGGAACGAGAATAGCATGTGTAAAGTTAAAAAAAATTGTTTCCATAAAGTTGCGTGCGTTATGTGTAGTACAAGTCATTAGATTTTGTTTTTCTCAATTAGTAAAAAAGAATGGAAATGGAAAGCAATTGGTCATTTTATCCTTGTGTCGGCTTTCGGAGCCCAGCTAAATGCTTGGCACTTCTTCCGGTTATTATTTCGCTTACAACTCATGATGAAGTGAATCTTGGTGAACGAGAACTAATTCGTCTAACGAAAAGGTTGATATATCCAAATTTCGATGTAAGTGTCCAAATTTTTAAAATGCGAAGAGAGATTATTTTTAAAGCACAAAAATAAATAAAGTAGTATTTTATTCTTTGTTTTACGTTCGAGTTCAAGATATATCTTTCAGATATTTCAAACCTTAGGGTGTAGGTTGGAGTAGCGTGACTTCTCTACTGGCCGATTTATCCAACAACCCGATTTATCCAACAACCCTGGTGTTTCATCATTAATGTCCATAAGTGAAGTTTGAACCAATTTATTAATAAGATTATTTTTCATTTAGAAATTCAGAGATCGAAGAGAACAATAATATAAAAATGTGTCTGCATTACTAACAAAAAGAATACCAAACAAGATTGACCGCTTACTGTTTTTAACTGTATTTTTACACCTCAACTTCCAGCGAGGATGGTCCCCGGGCCTGCAGGAGTTCACGTGCGCCGTCATCTACTTGGCAGGAACTTTGAATTACTAGAGGTTACGAACTTTGAATTTGCAGACCTGTTACTCGCCGCCCATTAAGTCGTTAATAAATTAGTTAGTGTATTTTTGAATTTTTATTAAATTTTTAAAAATATTTAAGAATATTTGTTTATGTTTTCCTATATCTATATTTATATTTTATTTTAATAAAAAATAAATTATTAAATAAATATTCAATAATATACAGTTATACTTTATATCTACTTTTAAAAAAATTATGTCTATAATTAAACATATTTTGTTTGTACTTGAGTCATAAAATCAAGGGCATATTTGGACAAATTGCATGGCTTTCAACAGTCAGGTCCCCACAAAAATTAATTGCTCTTACCCAGGCTTGATTAAAACTTTATCAAGTAAACTAGTAAAATCGAGTGTCCTTTCAACGACACCTATGTAAAATCGCGCCCGTCACATCACTCCCACGTGGTGGGAACTAAATCCAAAAGTGCATGAACTTACTTAATAGACACTTGCCCTCTTTAATAAGAGGAGTTACGCACATAAAAAAAATCTCCATGTCGAACTTACCTTAAAGAGAAGGCCATTAACATCATAAGGCATCAGACATATAAAGCTAAACCTAGCGACATTTGTAATTCAGTCCCATTCAAAGATGAAAGTTTTGGGGACACTCAATTCATCTCATCAAAATATCAAAATCTCAAAATCTTTGGAGACTAAACAAGTTGCTTTATGACTTCTCTTTATTCCGAATGTTTAAAGAATATCGCGAAATGTTGTTAAGTCTCAATACTCAAAAGTTCTCCTATGCTATATACAGTCTTCGATTTGTTATGCCTATATAAAATGCCCATCAATGTATACCATACACAATAAGCGTTGAAATATTAAATGCACATAATAACCTTGTCAAAGAAAAACTACTTACGTGCTTCATAAAGTATGAAGAGCTGAGAATTATGTGTAAAAATGGAGTAAAATTCGAGATCTCTCTAACCCCCGGAGACAGTTAAGTTAAAGATCAAACAAAAGCGTGTCAGATTCGCTGCTCATTGGTTAACCTTAAATTTAAGTGTTAAACATTACGAAGCGCTATTCTTTTAGCAATTCGAGGGAAGGGAATCTAGTCAAAATTTGGTGTTTTGAAGTCAAAACCTTGAAATTTCCACGCCAGCATCTGGGCTTGTTCCAGAAGCTATTTTTTAATATCTGCTTCTTCTTGTATGTCACCTTCATTTTAAACTGAGCTCCCATCTCTAATTATATTCTGCTTCGAGGCGTCCCATTGGTGGGTTGGCCGCATAAAGCTTACGCATGTTTCCTACAGCTGGTGAGTCCATACCGCTTTTTCAAAACATTCGTACCATAGGATCCACCTAACGCGTAAGGTGTTTAGTGGTGAATGCCAGAAAGGGCTAAATGTGTACTGTGGACTTATGGCTTCTTTATATATTATAGGGGTACTGAGGTTTTAAGAACAAGAAGGGAGATGAAAGAACCATACTAAAGACCAGTGGGCTCTCCGGAAAAAAACATGTGCAGTCACATCTAACTTTTTGACGTTTATAGTCGGACAGATTTCAGGTTACGGAGTCTTGGTAGATAGTTTGTTTTTTTATGAAGTACGAGCACATACCTTGTCGAACATGTTGAATTTTATTAGATGTTTACGGATGATGTCGACTGCTGCAGGGTTGAGATGAAGGCGGAGATTTGATGTTCTTCCAGACGAGGTGAAGCGCTGTTAAATTTATGTTTTAAGGTAAAGCTCAGACTTTGTGGACACTTTTTTTTCTTTTTTTTTGTGAAGAGTTAAATCGCACATAGGAAACTTAAATGTTAATAGATTTTAGTTTTAAATCACATGTTTGGGGAGAAGGGAAGCGGTTAGTGTTGTGGCCAAGTAATGCTTAAGATTTTTTTTTTGAGCCGTTTAAGATTTCTTCCGTAGTTTGTAAGTCTAGCGTCATTGATGACAAGTAGGAATTGCTCAGCGCGCTTGTTTAAATCGATTTTATGATGATTTGTGACTAAAGTACAGCTTGTATTGAGCAATTAAAGCCATTGTAATGAGCAGAACATTGGATTCATTGAATATGCCCCAGAATCCAATGCTCTATTCGGTGAAAGATGCAGATTTTTGACTTTGAGCAACGTATTTTCAATAATTTTAAGTTTGAGTGAGTTTAAGTAGATATATTTTAAAAACCGATTAGTGTTATCCACACCAACATTGATTTTCAATTTATTTTAGGGTTAGCACGGTAAGACCTTAAAGAATGGGGTTCTGCCGTTAATAAATACAAGGATCTTTAACAAACGAAATTATTTTCAGGTTAAGAAAATAATTACAGTCGTATTAAACCAATTAGGGTTTTGTTTGACTCGTTAAACATTCAGGTGCAAAGTAAGAACATAATTTTTTTAATTGTTACTAGCCATATGTGGCGAGTAGAACGTTTTTTTTTGACCTTACGGAAACTGGAAGTATCTTCCAGCGATATTTGAGGTACTAAAGCTTTCAAACATATTGTGGAGTCAAAAAGAACAGAAAACGATATTATTGACTATTGTTTAGGCTTTATACTGGTAGAATTTACGTAGTGCCATCCATAGCTTAATTTGAGACACCAGCAATATTTGAGGTACTAAAGCTTTCAAACATATTGTGGAGTCAAAAATAACAGAAAACGATATTATTGACTATTGTTTAGGCTTTATACTGGTAGAATTTACGTAGTGCCATCCATAGCTTAATTTGAGACACCAGCAATAGAGCTTATTTCTTAGACAACTAGAAGATTTTAAACGCTGATGTGAAGGCCATATTCTCGGCCAAATAAAAAATATTGTCCCGTTTTCACGTTTGAGGAATTTTGATACACTTGTGAAAACTTAGAAACATGCAAGGGAAAAAATGTTTACGCAATGATTTACACCAGAGGCTACGCTAAATCATATAAGACAACACTTCTGCAGCACAAAAAATAAATACGAAACTCCCCGTAGCAAATTAATTTACATGTCGAGTCTGGAAGTGCATGAATACTTATCTAGAAAAGAGCAACTTTCATCTTTTCAAAAGGATTTATTACGTTGCTTGAATTCTTTATTAGTGAGTTTTTAAGGACCATTATTTAGGCTTTGATTGAATGCGGTTTCGAACACTTGGTGGGCCTTTCTAAACGAGATATGGATACTTCATAAGATTTCATCTGTCGAGGTGTGAATAGCCGACTACCGACTACGAGATATGGATACTTCATAAGATTTCATCTGTCGAGATGTGAATAGCCGACTGCTTCATTTTTTATATTGAGTGGGGTTAAAACAGTTAGATTATATTATGTTATTAAGTAGATTATTACATGAGATTAGTATTATTTACGAATCATAAAATAAAATAATTTGAATAAGGAGTAAAACATTAACAATTGAGTATACATAAAATAGAAACTAATACAATATGATATCATTACTCATCCGTGGAAAAACTTGTTATTTGAATAAGGAGTAAAACATTAACAATTGAGTATACATAAAAATAGAAGCTAATACAATATGATATCATTACTCATACGTGGAAAAACTTGTCATGTGGAGAAGTTATGAGCACATCCTCCATTATATCTTGTGAAGATTAGTAATGAGTTTTTGAACTAGTTCATCACTATTTATTGCCTCTTTCTTTTTCTTTTTATTTTTTTCTTCTTCTTTTACTAGAACTTTTGAGGATCTTGGATCATGTGAAAATTTTGATGAAGCCTATCAATAATATATTTTAGTGTGTTGGAAGCTCTAACAACATGGAAATGAATGTGTCTTAAATGTAACAAAATATTAAAGGTCAAGTATGCTAAAACAATACCCTATGGAGGAGTGGAACCGATAGAACTTTCAAATATGCTTGAGAAGAATGAGTTTACAAGCATCTCGAGTTTGGGATAATGATCCTAATGGAAAAACCAAGCAAAGCAAGATTCCAAGATCTAGTGAACGAGGGGAATAAAAAGTGTAGAAAACATCTCAAAATTGTTTAGTCATGTCATAAAACTAAAATAAATAAATAAGAGTTTATAAAGCATTGCAAATTTTGCATTGAGGGAAAACATGTAAAATTAGAGTCAAACTTTCAAAATTTGGAAGTTTTTGATGTAAAACATGCCATCCAAGAAGCTAAGGCAACAAGAGAAATCCACTAGGCATTGGTACAAGTGACTTGTCATTTGACATTGAACTTAAAGTTCAATAATAAAGGACACAAGAAAATTTTGTAGATCCAACTAGATATAATGGAAGAGATTCTATGGTCAATAAGCCATCTCCAATAAATCCATATATCATAGGTAATTGTTCCCAACTTTATAAGGAACTCATATGGAATGAAAGCCACAACAAAGCCATAAGGCTCCTTGAATGAAGAGGGAGGGGAACAATAATTGTAGATGTAGATCTAGGTGAGAATTGAGTAGTGCCTAATCCCATGTATCTTTTATTTTGTTTATACCTTTCTTCAGAAATGCTAGTCCTCAAAGAGCACTACATAAAGCTAAAGGTTTATCATTATGGAGGATAAGTTTACTCCACCAAAGATTGTTTAGACTGATGTTTAAACCATGACATAAGGAGTCAGACTTCCAAGACAATAAATGAGAAACTAATTGCCAAGCTTTCTAGTTACAGGTAAGAGGAATAGATCCTTTAACCATAAAGTATGGTGCATTAAAGACCTTATATGTGTCTTTCCATTTACCTTTGTGAGTATCTTGGGAGATTCTACAATAGATAGATAGATAGATAGATAGATAGGTTTTAGCGTGAATGAAATTCCAATCATGGAATATGCCACTAGACTTGTGTTTCCAACTTTTGTCTCTAGTCATGGCTCTAACGACCCATTTCACAGCTAAAATTTTGCTATGAGTAAGAGGATCAATAATACCTAGACCTCTTAAAGCCTTTGGTTGAGTACAAAGTTTGCATGAGATGGTTGTCATGCCTACCTCCCCATCCCATTTGGTCCATAAAAATTTATGAATGACTTAAGTAAATTTGTTATAGGCATCCTTTGAGGCCATCCAACAAGAGGAGTAGTAAACATGAGAGGTTACCATAACTTTATTCAAAACTTGAATTCTTCTTTCTAAGAAGAGAAAATGAGTCAACCATGCATTTAATTTCTTCTAAAGTCTTTCCAATTAAATTCAAAATTTAAGGTGGGTTATAAACATTTTCAAAACTTGAATTCTTCTTTCTAAGAATAGAAAATGAGTCAACCATGCATTTAATTTCTTCTAAAGTCTTTCCAATTAAATTCAAAATTTAAGGTGGGTTATAAACATTTTAATATTTACTTAAGGTGGAGAACAAATTTTTTTAAATCAAAGTTATAAGCTACATATAAGTGTTACTAATTTATTTTTAGAGTAATAATAATTTTTGTGGTATTAATTAAGTGCTAATTAAATTGAACATTTTAGATTTTGCTATAGAGATATTTTTATTTATTATTATTATTTTATTAATTTGTGTTAATTTAACTTAATTGCAATATATAATATGAAATACTTGTATTACATCATAGTCACACATAGGGATATTATAAGATCTTAGTTTATATATATATATATATATATATATATATATATATATATATATATATATATATATATATATATATATATATATGATCCACACACAAGGCCGAGGAGTCTACTCCGAACTCTATATATATATATTTGGTTATTGTGAGAAACCTTTATGACCCACACACATGGTTGAGGAGTCTACTCCCAACCATGACCCCTCGTAAAGTCGAGAGCTATACTTATCAATAGATAATTTAACACAAAACCACACACCCATCCCCACACACTCGCCCACGATGCGGTTTGAACCTCAGAAATTATGTATATCTTATATTATAAGAGCTTAGTAATTATGTATATTTTTATAAGAGCTTCGTAATTTTGGATAAATTATTTGAGGAGATTTGAACTTGGGTCTCCTTAAAAGTGAAGAACTTTAATTAGTTAAATCTATGCCATTCGATAAAATATTAAGGTTCACCTATGATATTTGAATGTTTTTTTTTAATTTAGTAAAAAACCCTTTATGGGGCCGCCTTGGTCTGAGAAACCACAACCAAGGGTTCTACACCATCAAAATTACCCGGGAGTCGTGCCAAACCTTGACCGCACCAACATTATCAACTGGATTTTGGGTACCCAATGTGGGTTTGGTAGAGTGGAGATTCGGACCAAGGACCTTCCTTGGAGGATTACCCTACCCTCTCCAACTCATCTAGAGCACGTGGATTATGATATTTGAATGTTAGTTTACAATGTGAAATTCTTCACTTCTAACCACATGTCCTAAGTTTATGGTTTTTCAAAATTAAATCTTAACATTATATTAAATAAATTTAATTAAAATAGTTAAAGGATATTTTTATTATTAATATTAAGTGATTTTAATTTGTTTCTAAATACAAATTATTTAAGATTTTAATTTATTATTATATGTTTATATAGTTTCAGTGTATTATTATTTTTGGATGAAAAAAAAAACATTATATTAAAATGTCTTAATCATAAAAAAAAAAAATGGTATAATTAGCACATCCCGAGCACACAACCAACACATTTACTGTGTGCTAAACAACTAACAAAGCTACCAAATTATTATAATTTTTTATCATGGTATCCTATTTTAGCCTACTTTTACCCTATACAAAGGCATGTGAGTTAACTTAGACATCTAAACCATTTTAAGGACCCAATTGCAAAGTATGGGGTTGAATGAATCCAATCACACACCATTCACAAAACTCAAACTTGCTTCTCATCTTGGTAAACATCTCAACTTAGAAATTAAAAAAAAAAAAATATTAATTATTTTGAAAAAAACTAATATATACAACATTCTATTAAATATTTTGACCCTCTTAAACTAATAATTGAAGCCTAGATAAAGAATGTGATTTTATCATTGTAATCAAAATGAGTCACGGTCATCCATTGCAATGCTCTATTTAAGGACATGGATTATTAGCATTATTTTTTTTTAGGGCATTCACTATTTACACATATGTGACAAACATTTTTTTTAATGTAATGAAAAACTAAATTTATATGTTTAAAACTTTAGCAAATATAAGTATAATTTATTTTCTACTTATACTTTCTTTTTATTGTTTTAGTCAAATGACCTTGTTAGCATTAATCTTCTTACATCTTATTACTAAGACTCTAAGACAATAATAAAGTTCCTTTAAATACTCAAACATATGTATACCATTATAACTATTTTAAATATTTTCTTGTATTTGATTATTGAATAAACATTTCTCATTATATTGGAGGATTCATCCCTTAACATGAGATTTTATACTATCATAAGATGATTCTCATGAACCTCTTGAAGAAGGATAGGAAACTAAGGTGTTATTTTATTTCTTTTGTAAATTAACTTATTGATTATTAGATTCTTATCACTGGATGATTCTCATAAATCCTTTATTTACAAGGATATAAATCTAAGGTGTCATATTGATTCTTTTGTAGATTAACCTCTTAATTATTAGGTCAGCTATGATAATTCATCATAATAAAAATATAACCATAGATTATAGAATTTATACAATTTTATTTTATTTTTGTTGTATTCAACTTGAGTTGAAAATATAATAAGATTTTCATTTTCCATTATATTTTGTTCAAATTATTATAATTATTGATAATTCACTACCTTAAAAAGTTCAATGATTTTCCTTTATAATTAAAAAATCAAATATAATAATAATATCATTATTTTTATATTGAAGCATACATTAAAATTAATTTAATAATAAATTGTTTGGTTTATAGAAGACTTTATAATATATCATGTATAAGGGTTTTTATTTTTTTCCTATAAACATGGTATTTTCAACAAATTTAATTTATGAGTATACTATTTTCATTCTCTCAATCACTTCAAAACCTTAAATAAGGCCTTGAGATATTTTAAATTTAATAAGTCTAATGTACCTTATATAATATAGGTATTAAGAAAATGATTATTCTTATTGAAATTTGATGAGTCTAATGTATCTTATAAAATAGAGACATTAAGAAAAAGATTCTTTTTATTGGAAGCCTTGCTTGCCCTTAAATCATCTAGTTAAAGGTGTATTATAAAGCATAAAAAAATAATTATTAATAAATAATGATGGAACCATTCAATCCAAATTTAATTTCTTTGTCATATGCTTTTGAATGTTTTAATTTTTGACTTATATATTTATTTAGATTTTCCTACTATATGAATCTAAACTTAAAGCAATATAATTTTCATTCAACTTTTGATTATTGTAGATAGATAGATAGGAAAAAAAATTATTCGTTCTTCTAGTAATAAATTTGTTAATGATATTGTAGAAAGTAAAGGAGCATCTAAAATTTAATATTTTGAGTTTTTAATGTAAAAATTATTTGTAAATTTATTACTCATACTTTTTTTTTTGTATTTATATTTATTTATTTTACTCTTTGAAGAAGTTTTGTCATTTTTATTATAAATATTGGACTTTGAAAATCTTATATTGATGTATGTCTTGTTGGATTTTTTTTTTTAAGGAAATAAGAAAGGATTGTATTTATTTGTTTGAAGATAAAATCAAATGTCTTTTTTAAAGAGATACAAATTTGAAACTCCTCTATGGGAGGATTAAATAATCATTGATTTTAAATTTAAAAATTTAATAACATTTTTTGAAAAAAATTATTGAAAAATGATACAAGACTTTGTTGTTATGTAATATCCTTTATGATATCTAATTTTTTTGGTTCATTTGTAAAGTGACACTTGAACAAATAGATTTTTTTTTTTTTAAATATAAGATTTTTCCTTTTATTATATGAATTTGATAAATTTTAATTGTTGAACCATTTTATACTGTGCAATAATAATATATATCAAAAGAATATGTTTTCTTTATGTGTTTTTAAAATTAAATCTTATAATATATTATCTCACATGTTGACGGATATGCTATGTAAAGGTTATATGGTGACCACATAATAATATTTACCTCCTTTCAAAATAATAATACTAATAATAATAATTTATTATCAACATCAATTAAATCATTATAATAAAAAATATTGTTTAAAATTAAAATTTTATTTTCATTTTTAATTTTTACTTACTTTAATAAATAACTTTTTTTTTTTTAAATCCTCCACGCCAAGGACGCCACTTGCATTATCGGTAATTGGACCCAAGTTCAATCTTCACGGCAGATCTCCATAAGAAGTATTACTCAAATTATATATATAGTAATATTTGGAAATTGAACCCGGATCACATCACCCATAATTTATATATAATTATTAATTTAAAATTAATTGTTATTTTAATAATACATTAGCCGAATTGGCCATAGATAGATAGAGAGGATGTGAAGAGAGGAGTGACTTTGTTGTTCTTGACCGTATAAAGTAGTAAATTTCACATTTGTAGTGCGGTGTTATAAGCAAGCATGCTTGTAGCTACAAACATCGCATTTTGACAACTGTATAAATTCTTAATCAAAAGATTAAAATTTTAAAACATTACTTTCTTTTCGAGACTGCCTTTCCTATTGAAGTTCTCCGAGTTATTGAAGATCGCTATAGTTTCGTGGAAAATGAGAAATTTACGGGCTCTGCTATGTAAGGTCCTATCCCAATAGAGGTTCGTTATTCAATCCATATGGCAAAGAATGACCTCGAAGCTTACGTAGCCTAGAACATGATAACTTTAATCTTGGTTAGTTGAAACTCGGGAGATTTAAGCCACGGTAGAAGAGAAAGCGACGAAAAATGTGGAGTGCCTTGCACTACAATCGGAAGCCTAGACAATTTATCACACGGTTATTGGTGGTCAATTGCCTTACATAAAGGCGGGCATTACATTATTATGGGAATGGCTGCAAGCCTCATTTGGGAGAAAAATGATTTTGAAGTGAAAAATTAGGTGGTCGAATATAATTTTCGATTCACGAGCACATATGAATATTATTAAAATGTGACGTCAGCGGACACAAATGTGTTCAAAGATACTATTTTACTTCTTTACCACTCCTTTCTCATTTCATATCCCTTTCCTTCTTCAGATTCATTGTTATTTTGAGCGGAGAATCCTATTGGTTCTTCCATAGAAAGTCTTGGCCATGTTTTTCCAATCCTAAGCGTGTAACCTCTGGTACTACGTCTTGCGTACTGTAGGATTCACCTAACGTGCTGTGGAAGAAATTAGGTATTGATTGGGCAGTGGTGTTAGGGCTCTGCTAAATATGGTATGCTTTTGGCAATCAGTTCTCGACGACGACAAATACCATTCTGGGCTTTAATATTTGTCAATCGCTTTCAATTCTTTAACAAATGCCCTTCTGGGCTTTAATATTTGTCAATCGCTTTCAGTTCTTTAACGCTTGCCATGCGTTCATGGCTGGGGATGAATTTCAGGTTTGGAACCGAACCTAATAATCTAGTTTGTGTCTTCAATTACCGGCATCTATTATGAGGCTTGATTATATATCAGGAATCTTGTTTTATATGGCTGCTAATTACACTGCAGAGCTGAGATTAAGTCGGAGATCACAAGCTTCTGCAGCCGAATTGAAGTGCGGTTAAATTAATCCTTTTAAGGTAATGAATTTTCTGTTTTTATTTAAAGAGCTTTTGCGTTAAAATCGGTCACCAGACTGTGGACAATATTTAAAATCTAGAGAAGTGCGGGGAAATATTAAGGCATATACAGCCTTATTGCCCATATGGTAGCGTTTAATGGTGTTTTCTCGTTGAAGTAATTTGTTTTTTTTCTTTTTGTCTTTTCACGGAGTCTAGCTAGTCGGGTTTTCGGAGCACTCAGTAACAGAAATGGAAGCGTTTTGGTGGATTGAGTAATTTGAAGAGATTAACCGTTTCCGAGCTTATAGCTTTCTATGGCGGTTTGTGAACAGAGAACACTTTAAACGGAATATGTTGGGTTTTTAGGGATAAGAACTAATTTTATTTTCCAGAGGGGTTATTGTGGACGATCTGAATACGGATGGAGTTGATCTTCAATGCTACTTAAAGCTGTGTTTAAAAAAAAAAATCATCTCGCACAAGCTTTTAAATTCACTTAATTTTTTTTTCAGAGAATTCGAATAAAGAAGGTCCATAAAGGTCTCTTCTCTGTGGTCCATAGTATCCTTCCACATAATTATCCATAAATTATTGGAAATCTCGAAATTAAATGGGATACAACTAAAGATCGTTGCTATTTTTGGAAGGTGCAAGGAGTAATGTTTGGTTGGATTTTAAGTTTTACTCTATTTTAACGGAGACCACTTCGTCTTAAACGTCGTGCTCTTAAATCCCACCATGCATAAGCCCTTCTACGTGCTAAGTTATGGTGTGAGCATTATTATTCCGCTATCCCGCTAAAATTGTACATTGCCGTTTTTTACCAGCAATGTGGGTGTGAAGCCATTCCTATAGCTACGTTTTAAGTATATCACCCCTGACTAAGATTGGAATGAACCTCATTTAATGTTCAACTGGCCATAAGTATTTGATTTGTTTTGTTTTTTATTTTTTATTTTATTAACTAAAAAGTATTCCACTTCCACTTGCCTTTTTGTTTTTAATGAATTTTGTCAGTATATCTTGCTCCCAAATGTCACGCTAGTGGACACGTAAGCTTCCAAAGCAGGAGCAGCTCAGAACCTCTAGTGGACACATAAGCTTACAAAGCAGAAGGAGCTCAGAACCTCTATGTGGACTGTGGTCAAATAAATTCTAAGCTTCCAAAGCAGAAGGAGCTCAGAACCTCTATGTGGGGACTGTGGTCAAATAAATTCTTGAAGAGGCACATGAATCTCAGTTCTTTATTTGAATTTTATTTTTTTATTACATAGGAGAGTAAGATTGCCCCTCCCATCATGATGCCTTCTATCCAAGTAGCACATTCTTGTCTTTTTTAAGAAAGTAAAGTTTCTTGTTTTTTTAAGAAAGTAAAGTTGAAATAAGTTCGGTCCCTTGGTATTTATAAAGTTGAAATAAGTTCGGTCCCTTGGTATTTATGTCAGTTGATCATGTGCTTAATGATATCTCTAAAGTCTCCTAAACATGGTGTGTCTCATACTCAACCTAAATATCTATAAATGTTCCAAAATTTTCTTAGCCTAGGCCTAATGTGAGTTGTCTTGATTTTAAGAAAATGTCTTGGTCACCAGGAAGAGGAATAGCAAAATTGACAGGTAAAAATGCAGATAAATAAATGTGGTGTTTCATAATCCATCGCCTTTGAACATGGGAGTAAAAATAAAATTTAGAAAAATAAATTGAAGGTGTGCAAGATGCGTTACAAACATAGCTGGATCTTCTCACGTACGTGTTAAATTTGTGACTTGGTCAATGTTATTTTTTCTGAAATTGATTTAATGCAAAATTTACCTTTGATATAACCGTTTAAGCCTCCCTTAATAATTGGCCATTACTTTAAATAAATAAAAAATTGGCCAGTGTGCTCCGTAATTTTGTAGGGAATCGAGAGATCAGGTTATTTCTGGCGAAAACTTTTAAAATGCCCACGTCAGCTTCCGGGGCACGATTTGTCATTTCGGAACAGGGTTAAAAGGTACTATTTTTTATTATTTTCTATTGTCGAGTATCTCACTATCATTATAGACTCCGACCCCAGCATTTAAATTTTAATTTTCTCATTTAATATTATGATCTTTCAGTCGTTCCATTAGTCAGGATTGCCGCATAAACCCCGCGCATGTTTTCAGAAGCACAGGGATCTATGCTGCGCTATCAGTCCACCGATACCATGAGATTCATATAATTTCTAGGATGTTTAGCGATTAACGTTAGAAAGGCTTCGGCTCGTGGTGACAGCGGTGTGTTACGGATCTGCTAAAATATGATCGGGGTGCGGTGAGTTGTTCGGATAGCAATGGAGAAGAAGGGCCTTTCCCTCTGGAACGACCGTGGGCTCTAGGAAATATGCGTCCAGTCGCTTTCACTCGTTGATGGTCGGACCGATTTCAAGTTATGGGCGGAGTATAATTGTATGCTTTGTTTATCTTTTCAAGCACCGGCACATTGCTTGTCGATTTTAAGACGAGGATTTTGATTTTATTTGGGTACCGTCTACGGATTACTGTGGAAATGAGTTTAACGCGGAGATTTGAAGCTTTCGCAGGCGGATTGAAGGGTGGTTAAATTCATGTTTAAGGTAAAGATTAGGCTCTCTACAGTTTCGTTTCGGCAACCTGGAATGGCAAATCTTTGAACGCCTATCGATACTGTATTAAGGCAGAATTTTGCGGAGGAGAAGGTATTTATGGTTGCATTTTCGTTATGGTAGTATTTAAGTTTACTTATGTTTTTGGGCGTCTGGCTTTCCCATTTGCCTGTCATTTGAAGCTCTTTTTCTTTTACCTGTCTGTAAGTACGGTGTTTTCGGGGCAATCGGTGATGGATTTTGGATGTAACGGTAGTTAATTTGAGCAACTGAGCTATTTTCTGATTTAATAGCCATTCTATGGCGATCTGTAAACAAAGTAGAATGCTTTAGGCGTCCTAATGAGCAGTTGTTCTGTTCTTGTTTGTGATATATACTATGAATGAAGTCCATTATGATTTGGTTGGAGTATTTCAAGATATTTTCAGCACGTAGTGTCGGGTATCTTAAGCTTAGAACGAGAAGAATCTAGGAATTAGCGTCAGTCTCTAACGATTTCAACCCCTTTAACATTTAAGGCGAGGACGATAAGAATAAAAAGAACCAGAGTTTGTCAAACTATGGAAGGCCAAGTTTAGACTTTGGTACGTTTTTGAACAGTTTCAGCCGGTTCTGATGCTCATAACTTTAGTTCTTTGGGTAGAATCCAGTGATATATTGTTTCTGAATTAATGCGAGAGCCCGTCGGAAATAAATTGGCCATCATAGAATAGCCAAGTGTATAGGAAGTTGAATTCATGCATCCTGAAAAGTATCTTCTGGCGATATTTGAAATTCTGGTTTACGCAGGCATGGAGTATCTATTGAATATTAGGTATTAAAGTGAAGCGAAATTCTATCTATGTCACAGCTTATTCGAATTATAACCTTTTCCATACTACCAATGTGCCAGTGTAATTTATTTTGGGCCATCCTTAAAATACATTTAGTTTGAAGCAAGTAAACTAAAAAAATAGAACTCAGTTCCACCGAACATTCACAGGGCACAACAGCTTATATATGATGGTCGACAAAAAGATATTAAAGAAATTTTCAGCAGCTGTGGGTAGGTTCTATTTCCAGGCTAACAAAGTACTAGCGTGATTTATTGTCGGCCATCTATTTAAAAGAACATCGTTTCGGTTGCCCATTGGAGTAATTTCGCGAACGAGAAAATGTTTGACACCGCCCATCTGTAAAGATAAAAAGTTTAAACCGCTTGTGACTGTCTTTAAGGAGTAAGAGCCTACTGCGAGGCCTATGTCTAACCATCCGAGACACCAGTAGAAAACAATTACGATAGTACTTAATAACAAACAGATTAATATTTTCGATCTGAGATCTGTTTGTATAAGCATTTTTGATTGAACATGAGCCATCTTAACGAGTTAGGTAAATTCTTAATTTATGAGTTTCTAGGACTATTTTTGGCTTACATTGAACAGATTTGAGAACACTTGGCGGCTTTTTTTTTTGTTCCCCAAAGCTTTCCGAGATAAATGACTTCTGTTGCTTCTATCGCAGGTGTGGATCGCCGTCTCCTTTTCACTGGCGTTGATGGCAGAGCAAAAGTACTGGCAGCTGTTTCTGGCAGTGGGCACCAGATGTATTGTAGACTACTGGTGGGTACATTGATATTAACTTCAGTGATGAAAAAAAACTTCATTAGAGCCAAGTTATTTGGAGTCCGACGGAGATAACATTAACTTTTGTTAATGCCATTGAAATTCCTTTGAATGGTACACGGCGGTTTAAGCCGGTCAAGGTGCAAGCTGCAGAATCCAGGTGAAAGGGTAGAAATATTTTACACGAATTTTGTTTCCCCGGGTATTCCGTCTTGAAGGATTCGGGTCTTATTTTTCCTCTGCATGTATTCATTAGGTTATGTGCCTAAGTTGCAAAATGCTTGCCCACTTTGCTTGTTCGCACTGTTATCATTCAAGAAAACAGTTGTGGGTCTACTTCGATCATGACCAGAAGGATCAGTGGAGTCCCTGCCGCCGAAGCTCTCCGTGAAAGGGATTGCAATATACAGGACCATCTGAGAAACCATGTACATTTGACCAACTATATTCACTTGAAGAACCACGTCCACATGCAGAAGCCAAGGAGAATATCAGCGGAGAGCTCTCTTATGAGGGATCTGATTGTTCTTCAGCGATCGAGATCCCTCAGAGACCCTTCTACAAGCCCCTCGTGGAGCTCCCCTGTTATTGGGTCTTTGATGAAGAGGCTGGAAAGGGAAGGATCAACCCAAAGGAATGATTTTGGGGGCATCAGATCTTTGGGCGGTGAGCTGAGGAAAGAGTTGAGGAGAGGCTTTGGGACTTCTCCTCTTTCCCAAAGTGACGCTTCCAGGAGAATTGCAAATAAGACTATTCTTGTAGAGGACTTGGCCAAGAAGGAGAAAGGATTGGGAAGTAAGAGCAAGGGTGCTGTGGATCCTTACGTGGGTAGAGTGTCAAGGAGCAGGATTCTGGAGAGTAAGGACAAGGAACTGGGGGATGAGAATCAGAAAAATGGTACCCATATTAGGAGCATGGATAATGTAAGGGAGGGGAGACCGTCTTGGGATATTTACAATTTAGGTGGAGGAATGCAAGCTGATGATTCAGTGACAGGGAATGCGTTAACCATGATGAAAAAGACTTCCAGAAGAAAGGGAGCCGATGATAGTAGTGGTATTCCCAAACAGCGGTCTGGGCGGCTTAAAAAATTTACAGTGGACAGCCATGAAAATTCACACCCACGTTTTCATCATAAAGAAAATCAGGGCAGAAAAGAAGCAATCGATAAGGATGAAAAAGAGGCAAGCTCTGCTGCAGAGGATAAGGGGCAGGCAAGTTCTGTTGGTCATCACAATATTTCAGCTGGGGAGTCCAGTAGGCCTAGAAAGCGGAGGTTTAAAGGGTCCAAAAGATCACATACTAATGCAGTTTCTAGGGAAACAGGATACCATCACGAGGCTTCGGGTCTTTCGGTCGCTTCAAATTCCCTTATTCATGGTAGGTCTAGGACAGGGGGTTCACGAGGGGCTGAGTTGCATACCGAGGGCAATGAATTGGAAGTCACACAGGCCCCTAAAAATGGATGTGGGATTCCTTGGAATTGGTCCAGAATTCACCAGAGAGGCAAGACAATCTTGGATCTAGCAGGTAGGAGCCTTTCTTGTGGACTATCAGATTCAGCAGCAAGAAAGATGGAAGGCCTTGCCCCACAAAGTCATTCTGGTTCTCACAGAGATTTTCCAGTAGTGCCAGGGACCTCAGACCACTCTAATTCTTCTCTGGATTCCGATTCTGAGGCACTTCCCTTACTGTTTGAGCCAGGTGCATCTCAGGAAAGTGCAGAAACAGACGCACAGGGAGGAAAGCTTTCTGGTGAGCTTGATCTCTATGCTGATCATAAGTTTGCCTTCAGACAAGACCATGATTCTGCTTCTGATGCAAGATCAAGGGATCACTTTGGACCTCGAGGAGACCTTGAGGGCAGTGATAGCTTGAGGCATGAAGCTAGGCATAGCTGTTTGACCCAAACGTATGCACCAAAAACATTCAAAGAATTGGTAGGCCAAAGTTTAGTCTCACAGGCTCTTAGTAATGCTATTCAGAGGGGGAAAATTGGGCTAGTATACATATTCTATGGTCCTCATGGCACAGGAAAAACCTCATGTGCAAGAATATTTGCTGCAGCTTTAAACTGTCATTCTCTAGACAACCCTAGACCCTGTGGGGTGTGTAGTTCTTGCTTGGCACAGATCACTCGGAAGAGTACAGATGTTAAGGAAATTGGTTCTCTTGGCGGTCTGGGTCTTGAGAGTATTTCAAGCATCATTGGTGATCTGCCTGTGTCTTCATCCATGCCTCATTATAGGGTGTTTATGGTTGATGATTGTGAAACATTGAGAAGTGAAGCATGGAATGTAATCTCAAAGATTCTGGACCAAGGACCTAGACATGTGGTGTTCATTCTTATCACGACAAGTCTGGATCAGTTACCTCATACAATTGTAACCAGGTCCCAAAAGTTTTTCTTTACCAAATTGAAAGATGTTGACATCATAAGCAAATTGCAGACAATAGCATTGCAAGAAGAATTAGAAATAGATAAGGATGCATTAAAACTTATTGCATCAAGGTCAGATGGATCTCTGCGTGATGCTGAAATGACACTGGATCAATTGAGTCTTCTGGGGCAGAGAATATCTCTTTCTTTGGTTCAGGAACTTGTAAGTTTGTTAATTTTATTATCAAGTTTCTGCTTTTTTAACAACATAATAACAAAGAAGATATACGTGATAGGTTAAAATCATTTAAGATTTTATAGTTGTGGATCCTATAAATAATATTATTCTTATTTATTCCCTTTTGTAAGAATAGTTTTTCATTTTTAAAGAGAAGTATGTTTAAGCTTTCTTGTCTAAGATTGCAATTTCCTTAATCTGCAGCTAGAATATATTCTCTGATTTTGATCATGGCAACAGATTACTTTGTGTTTAATTTGATTATACTCAAACATCCTATCCAACAAATTTCTTCATCAACTAAAGATCAAAGCCCAAGCAAGACAAGAATTTTGCTTGAGCTAGGAATCCTTGAATATTTGTTGCAGCATGGCTATTATTTTCAATTTTCTATTAAAAGCTGGAGTTTTCAGGGAACAAGGATCACTGGCATTTCCATTTGTCTCCCTAGTCACAACTTTTCATATGATATATTGTGATTTTAACTTTCCCAAATAGATAGTCAAGTGGGAAGTCCTAGTGTCCTATGTGGTTATGAATAAATATTATGTTTTTAATGGTAAGTGCAAACCTAAAACTAAACATCTTGCATGGTTTACTTGAAATGTTGCAACCTGTGGTCTTTGCTTCAATAGTGAATCAATTATTATTCTTTGCAATTGTCTCTTTTTGAATCAAATACCAATACAAGTTTTCAAAGTGATTCTTATCAGCATCGTCTACATGCCATCATTGAATCCTCTTTCCCACATTCTGATGGAACCAAACAGTCCTTGCTCAATGTAGAGAGCTTTACTACTGAACATTCAAAACGGGTGTTGTCATTTTGTTGAACATGATTTCTTTAATTGCTGCAAAGAGAGCGTGGAAAGTTATAGTGTTGAATGTGTTACCAGTAATACAGTTAGGGCAGCTTTGTTGGCTTATCATGATGTGCTTTTCCGAACTGGATCAATCTGTGAAGACTCTTGCTTTTGAAATGAAATACTGTCAAAATTAAAGTTTCCAAGAATATGTGTAAATCCTAAAAGCAGCTAATTACAAGTAGTAACAAGTATGCAACCAGTTGCAAGCTACATATTGGACACAGAAAGCTGCATATTAGCAATATAGACAATATACATTTTACTAAGCACACATCTACAGATTAGTCTGAGGTTGTAATATGAAAGGATATATCAATTTGTTTGCCTTAGATCCAAATGCTCAACCCCAATTGTGTCAATAAATTAGATCATGTTTGACACTGCTGAATGCTTGTATGAGGAATTAGTGATTTCCTAGACTTCACCTTTCACCTGAATTGTTGTAAAAATGAAATCCTTCCAAGAATCATTTTCATCTACTGCACAGGTTTTCAACCCTCCTCTTTCTTGGAGACGGCCTGATTTATGTATTTTTCAGTTGTATTCTCAGGAAGGCTTCTGGTTGATAATCAATGGCAGCATACAAGTCTAAAATATCATTTTGTATCCACCAACATGGCTATCAAGTGTCTGGATATCGTTTGAATCCTATAGTCATATGATAATCATCATTCCTTGGTGCATTTTGGTAACTCTATGGCTACCATAATGGGCATCTTTACAAATATAGTTTCCCCTCATCTCAAGTCAATAATAATGTCATGTTTGGTAATAGACCTAAGGCTGACTTCTGTTCAGTAACAGCTATCAAGATCATAATAACATTCATCAAGAGACCATTTAGAGACATGCACACATGTATTGTATGAAAATTGAGTTCCATATTTACCATGCTTAAATATTCATACTTAAATCAGTTGAGTATGTAGGTACTTCAGCTCAGAAGACTGCTAAATATTGTTTCGTCATAATTTTTGTCCCTTTGAGGTTGTTACTAACTACTCTTATAAGTGGTATTGTTTGCATGGAATGAAACCATGATGAGTAGACTTTTTGGTGGCTGATTGGGCTGCCCCTACACACTCCTTCCTGATCAAGTGAAAATTGAGTTCAATCCTCTTGACCGTTTTTATTCAAATGATTTAAGATACACTTACAAAGATAGAAAAATGAATTCAATGCTTATTTCAGACATACCATACAATAGGTTACTAATTTTGTAGAGTCATTGACCTGAACCAAACCTGTGGTTAGTGGTCATGATCCCTTGAAAGTTCAAGTTAATCTTATATTCCTTAGATTGAAGACAAGATTAATGTTGATGCCTTGGATGACTAGAGTTAACAAGTCCAATTATACTTCTCTGTCAATTGATTCACATCACTAGCAATTCCTGAGTTCTATCCACAAAGGAAAACACAAAAGCAACTTTAGACATGAGATGAGAACCACCAATATCTATAATTTGTCTTTTTAGAAGTATGAACATGTAGAAAGGCATGAGCTACCAAGACCACATTGTTTGGAATGCCATTGGTGATGATTCTAATTGGTTTCAAAATCCTTGACATTTTTAGGATCTCTCATCTTTGTATGGAACTCCTCAAAATGACCCAATTTCCCACAATAGTAAGATTCATTGCATTTCTTCCCTTTATCTTGACCTTGATGTTCTTAGATGTCATAACCTAGATCTCTACCATGGTTGCTGCTCGGTTTTCCTTTGGGTGGTCTTTATCTCTCTTGTGGTTATCTCTAATTATTTTGTTTATCCTTCTTTCCTTTGGAGAAGTGAGCCTGAGGCTTTTGATCAAGCTTCCCATTTAAGATAAACTTCTCTTTTTGCTCAATAAGAAATTTGCAAATCTTTTCTATCGTCTTTTGTTGCATCCCTAGTGTAATGAATTTTGGGGATAAACATATCATATGTCAATCTCAAATTTGCAAGACCGATCTCTATCAATGGTTAACTGGTGAATAATAAATAAGAAAACATAAATCATGTCCTTGTGGGTTGAATGAGTAGGTTTACATGTAACTTTAATACAAAAGCAATAAAAGCTATCAAATTTATAGAGGAGATCAAAATTATGCATAAGAAAGCACAAAATTCTCTTTAAGTCACAACTACAATGAAAAACTAAACATGACCAACATATAGGAAGGAGCATTATTTCCAAGTTATAGGTCTAGTATAGTTGTATTTGAACAAGGATAAGATTTTAGGACAAAATAAGAACTCTAGGTGATTAGAGATGGTCCTCATGCATAGTACAACAAATAGGAATCAAAGGTTTTAGGCTAAATCTGTTTGCCTATATACTTATGTAGTTAGTCTTGAATGTGGAGAGTCTATGTCTATTCTAGTAGCCATACATGTTGGATGAAGGGGATTAGGCCAAGAATGATTTGCACTGCAGGGGTTAGGATGTGGTGGTGCGGAGGACAACTTCCTAAACTAGTTTGTGCTGCCATATGAATTATGCTTCAGAGTTGTGTTGTAGAATAGGGCACAAAAGAATCTTCCTCAAGACAATGCAACTTTATTTATAAATAATGCAAATGTAAATATGCTATAAAATACAGGGCATATGTAGCAATATTGGCAACAACACAAATTTTTAGTACATGAGGTGTGTCGCATGTTGGTTGTAAGTATGTGCTGAGTGGAAGAAGTAGCAAAACAAAAGCTTAGGCACTGAAGGGAGAGCAAGGGTATGTAGAAGAGAAAGATGTGAGAATAGGGAGGATGAAGAAGTGAAGGGAAGAGGAACTTAGTAGGTTTTGAAAAAGAGCTGCAACATAGGAGAACAACCTATAACCTAAGATAATCTTGATCTATATACAAATGTACAACAATTACAAAGCATTTGGGAGGTGAAGTGGTTTGGCTCTTAACTGTTCAAGAAGTAGTTTCAATGGTAGTTATAATACTACTCATTTGCCTCTTTTGGAGATGGTGTCAAGATGTAAGATGCCAAGTGGCAAGACTGGAGATTTGTAGTTGTGTCCCTGATACCAGGTGCTATCAAGATACCATCTGTGCATTTTGGTGTCTTGCGATGACACGTGGTAGTGGCGCCATAGGTATTTTGGCTGTGTGTGTGTGCAATAGGTATTGGTGCCAAGACAAGGTTGATGCCATACTAGTCATAACGCCACAAAGTCAAGTTAGCATCATAGTAAGAAAACTTGTAACTTGGCAAAAACTCAACACTCTAAATTTGAAGAGTTTCTTGGCAACTTAGGAAAACCTAACAAGAAAAAGCATCAAAGAAAATAATTTAATTCACAAAAAAAATACTTTCAAAACGAAGATTAGAGAGCTAGGAAGTTGATTTTCTTTTAGGTTTTCATAGAAAGAGTTCATTTACAATTCATGATCATGAATGATTATAAAAAACCAAAAAAATACATGCTAAACTTAAAGCAGTTTTAAACTACTCTTTGCTTTCCCTTCCTTCCCCTCAAATTAGGTACTTGGATAGGTGGTTAAATTGGAGGCTTCTTTGGAATAGGATTGTTGTTGTATAGTTCCTTCCTAGACTTGGAGTTAGGGCTGTCAGATTTGGCTCATTGCTGTTGGCTTCAGTTCTCTTGCCTTGAACTGAAGAATTCATCTATTTTCCAAGGGAAAAATTAAAAGAAATAAGTACTAAGAGTCCTAGACATGGTTGTAGATGCTTTAGGAACAGTAGAGAAGAGAAGATGTAGGAAAAAAGCCCCAAAAAATGCATAAAAACCAAAAAATCTACATCTGAAATCTTGTGATAAGGAATGAAATCTTTGAAGAGAGTTGTTGAATCCCCAAATTTTCTTGCAAATTCGTTCGACAATCTCCACAAGGCCTTTGAAAAGTTTTAGTCACAAGCATAGAGGGAAAACTTCCAAAAAAACCTTGAAAAAATGCATGAAAAACAAAAAATCTACCTTTGAAATCTTGTGCCAAGGAATGAAATATTTAAAGAGAGTTGTTGAATCCTCCAAATTGTCCTCCAAATTTGTTCTACGATCTCTGCAAGGCTTGTGAAAAGTTTTAGTCACCAACATTAGAAGGAGAAGAAGGAAAGGAAAAAAGAAAAAAGAAAGAAGCAAAAATGAGGGGGTTTTCCCTTTGATCTTCGTTGTTTGCATTTGGTTGTTGGTGCCAAATTTCATCCGAGTTTTTATAGAGAAATCGATGAGTGTTTCATGATTTTCTTAGCGATTTCTTGGCGCTGAGAAAAACCCCTTGTTTTCTCACCGACCCATTAACTAGTTACCACTATGGGTGAGTGTGACACCATAGGTTGATATGGTATTTACCTATCTAGTGAAAAAGTCAAGATGGGCGCAAAGGTCCCCAAGTCAAAAATGCTATGGTATCATTATTTCTAAAGACTTGAGCAACCCTTGCTTTTCTCAAATCAAAGGATATAATTGTTTTAACCTTGGATTTTTAGAAGGTTTTCTAGAGTAAGACGACCTCCCCAAGGAGGATAGTAAGAATATCTATATGTTGGCTTAAAGGTGCAATGCTCAATGTAGGCGTAATTAATAATGTTGTGCCATCTCAAGTGCCAATGTGACCATGAGTTTTTGTAATGTATATAGAGTTGTCATAAGTATTTTGTCATGTGTGTACACATATAGTAGTTATCATATGTGTGTTGTTGCATGTGTATAAGCATAACTACGTGACATGCTTTTGTAATAAGCATGTTGAATATAATATATGGATTACTTTTAATTGTTTTCTATGTAGATGGGTATTGAATAGTTAAGTAGTTGGGAAGTTTTTGACCACCTATCGATAACCCTTGTCCTATAAAGTTGTCTCAATCTAGTCTCTTCAGGGATCGTGTATGTGGTGTGTTATGTTGTCATGGTGTTTGTGTATGAGATGGGTTGTGGATGTATCTTCCTTTAGAGATAATGTCATATTCTTTGTTGCTATGAGTTATACTATTATTGCCTATCTATTTATTCTTGCAGAGCATGCTTTGTTTTGTTTTGTTTTTGTTATTCTCCAAGGGATGACAAGAAACTACACATCTATACTTCACTCAACCAATTTGTGTCATTCCATCTTCTACATAACTAAGTTTTCAGGAACCAACAACGATCATGTTGGGGAGGCATGATCCAAAATAGATCAAAGTGTTAGCAAAGAAGTGTCATAGGGGTTGGACTAGTTGTTTGATCTACCAAGACAAGCTCTATCTCTATTTGGACAAGTGTTTCTTTTCCATAAAGAAAATACGTTATTTTGGCTATAGTATGGACAAATTTAGTGTACAAGTTGATCCCAAGAGGTTACCTATTCTTCAAACTTGAACTACTCTATTTCTATATGAAGTTTTCAAGTCTCTTGTGCCAAATTCAACATTTAGAATTGTCCTTGGTTTCTCATACTTAATTTGATTTATTCATTAAGATATGTTTCCAGTGCCAAATCAACATTTTGGCAGACCAATGCAACAAATTGTTTACAAGGAACTCAAGCAAGTTCTTTCTTCCATGCCAACTGGAACTTGGCTTGGCTTGAGTTGCCATCAACAGCTTTGGACATCAAGATAGATGCACTTGAAGCAACCTTCACTCAACAACAATATCCTTTTGTATAACATTTGGAGTTTCAATGATTTAGTTTGCCATTATTTAGCTCATTGACTAGAATTTATATGTAATAATCCAAGTCATATTGTAGTGGAGGTGTTATGTCCTTGGTAAGATGATGTTCAAATGCAGAGTGAGATACAATGCACAAGCTAACTCGAGTTGATGACCTATGTACAACAATTCTGCCTCGTAGACAAGCACAAGGAAGGGAACACCAACCCTATTTTAGACTAGGGTAGTCGTCTTCGTGCTATCTTCTATTCATCAACCTAAGCATTTAAGGTCTATATATATATATATATATATATATATATATATATAATATATATATATATGATCTTTATTTTCTTGAACAAATTTGTGTTCTCTAAGTTGTGCAATGCAAGTGTTGATTTGGGAGGACTCTTATTGTTTTGCAGAAATATTCTAGTAGCCTAGTCTTTGCTTTGAGTTTACTCAACACATAGGCACCTATTCTAAACCTCCAAACAAGAACCAAGGATCGTATTCTCCACTTATTTTGCAAAAGTCAATGGGAAGTTTTTTTTCATGGATTTCCTCTCTGATCTACATGCTACCTTGTACAATTGTGATTGCAGTTGTTGTGACTGATTGCGTTTCAACATTGCATGTTTGCACTATGCCAAAAGACTATCTTAAGGCATGTGACTGCCACACTTCTCTTTTTGCAAGTCTGGATTAAATCTTCTTTAAACTATTGTTTCTAATTGTGACCCTTGTTTTCTTGATATTGTTTAGAAGATACTTCCATCCATAGTAGCGAAAATCGGCAGAAAATCGCGATTCGAATCGGAAAATCGCGATTCCGCGAAGATCCGATTAAAATCGCATCGGAATCTGCATTTTTGAAAAAATCGGCAAAAAATCGGAATCGCGATTTTTTCTTAAAATCGCGATTTTTTGGCGAAAAAATCGCCCGAGGCCGCATGGGTAGAGGAAACTCTATAAAAGGTGGTTTTTTTTTATTTTTGCTCATTTTCTTCCTCCAAGCTTTGAGAAAAACGTCTGCCTACCTCCTGCCACACTAAGGACAACCCTAAAACACATCAAATATCCGGATTTTTCGAAGTTTGAAGGAATCTGCTAGTCACCAACAGCCACCAACAGCCACCAACAACGAATTGCATTGAAGTTTTAAGGATCCCGACAGCTACCAACAACCACCGAAAGGATTCATTTGAGGTAAGCAAACTGATTTTAGGGTTTAGTTTTTTTTTAATTAGGGTTTAGTTGAATGTTTGAAATTGAAACAACTTAACAAGTATGCTAGGGTTTAGTAACTTAGGTTTTTTTTTTCAACTAGGGTTTAGTGAAAGTGAAACAAATATGGGTTTATTTTTATTTTTTAAAACTAGGGTTTAGTTGAAAGTTGAACTAGGGTTTAGTTGAAAGTTGAACTAGGGTTTAGTTGAACTAGGGTTTAGTTTGAACTAGGTTTTTTTTTTAAACAACTAACAAGTATGCCAGTTCAAACTAGGGTTTAGTTTTTTTTTTAATTAGGGTTTAGTTGAAACAAGTATGCCAGTTCAAACTACCAGTTCAAACTAGGGTTTAATTTTTTTTAAACTAGGGTTTAATTTTTTTTTAACTAGGGTTTATTTTTTTTTTAACTAGGGTTTAGCTGAAATCCTGAAACAACTACAAGTATGTTAGTTCAAACTTCAAACTAGGGTTTAGGATTTTACATGTGAATTATTAAGTTTCCTTCTTCTTGGTTGTTTCCAAATTTATGGTGGGACGACTTTGGTGCATATACGCCTCATCTACAGCGCTTCCCCATTAGAGTTTTGTCTCAACCATGTAGCGCTTCGAGTTGTGAGCGCAATTGGAGTATGTTTGAGCACATACACTCCAAGAAGCACAATAGGCTTACACAAGAAAAATTGAATGATCTTGTGTTTGTTCACTACAACCTTCGCCTCCACCACAGGAAAATTACAGGAACAAGTGCCGAGGCCTTTGACCTAGACGAGATTGATCCATCTAATGATTGGATCACACAGGAGGAGGAGCAATAATGAGATGTTCTCTTCAGCATGGAGGAAATTGAAAACTTAGAAAACCTAGCAGAGGAGATGGCAACAAAGGAACAAGAAGATGCACAAGCCTCACAACCAAGGCACCAAAGTCAAAGAGAGACTAGAGCTTATAGTAGGGCAAAGGGAAAAGGGATTCAAAGACATTGATAATTTGATTGACTGTTGACTCATGACATTTTGACATTTTGTAATTTGTAATTTTGTACTGTTATAAACTTACATATTATAACTTATAAGTTATAACTTATAAGTATTAAGCAATATAAGATGTGTTTTGTCTCTTTCGTGTGTAGTAGTTTAAAACTGTAATACTTTGGCTTTAAACTTGTAGCACTTGCCATTTTCATGTCTATTTTGAGCTAGTATCACTTATAGTATTAATATTTGATTTGCATAGTGATAATTCATTGTGATATGCATGAAAGAAAAGAAAATTAAAAAAAAAATTGCCTTTTCTTCGGTTTTTTTTTTGCCGATTTTTTCCCTAGCCGACTCCGATCTGATTCCGATTTTTTCCCTAGCCGACTCCGATCTGATTCCTATTTTCTCAACTATGCTTTCATCCTTCATGTTCGAAGCTCCTAATTGTCAACAACTTTTCTTCTATAGACTAATGGTGAACCTAAAGTTGTCAAGTGCATTATTGGACATCTTCTACATATATTCTTTAGGTGTTGTCCACATCACTGGGATGAAGGTTGCCTCTCATTCAATATAACTACAACAAAGCTATTTATCAATGGCAATCCTTTGATGATTCTTTGTATTTCTAGCCTCTTGTGCCAGTTAATATGTCTTACCTACTGAGAAGACAGCTCACTTTTAGTGGATAAAGGATCTCACAACATTGCTAGTGCATACAGAAAATCTAGAAAATACAATGCCAAGTACATTATATGTGGGAACAAATCATTACCAAGCACCAACAATGCTGTGAATGTTGTTCTCATCATTGGTATAACATTAGTAATAAACTGAAACCTCAAATCTCTTGTGGTTCTTATAGCATCACCAAGGAAGGTGGCAAGAATGCTTTGAGCTATGTCTTTTGTAGTACCTTAGTTCTCATCTAGTCTTCAATGTTTGTGTTGCCTTGGCCTACTTTGTAACTCAACCATAGCACGGTGATAAGTATTCCAATGATGGAGCAACAAGATGACAGATTTAGAGGCCAAACAAGACTGCACTCAATGCAATTCTGCCAAACATCCTGCACTTGTACGACATCAATCTTCACTTGTACAACATCAATCAGCAAGTCCTTGTACGACAAGTTATTCTCTATTTGAACGACAAAGTGTTTGAATGGCAAGCACTTGTACAACATTTCCATTGGAGCGACAACAAACAATCTGCTTGAACGACACACTCAATTCCACTAGAACGACAATGTTGACAATCTACTTGAACGAAATTTACCATATCACACAGAACACTCAAGACAGATAGGAAATGGAATGTATTTGTGTTATCACTCTACCTATATGACCATAACATTATAGAAGATGAATACTTGTCTGCTTGGTTTATCTCCAGAATGCACACACTACAAAATACTCAGACTTGCATTAGTATCGCCTATTCATCACTGCCTCTATGACTTACCATTCTATCATTACTGAAATGAGAGGGGAGAGGGGTGTCCTTTTATGCATTCGGGTGGACAGTTACCCACAATTGTCTTGCGGGACACCTTACTCTTCAACCGTTTGCTCATTAACCTTAATCAGCCATACAATACAAATGCAATCTAATTAAGAATGACATCAGCATCCTTAGTACTACAAGACAAATTTGACTTTTCATTACATTTGCATTTCATTTCACATTCATTTCCCTTGCATTTGTATTTACATTTTCATTACATTTAGTGCATTTGCACTTTATTTCCTACTCTATACACTACTTTTTCTGAGGTCTAGAACTAGTGCCTACATCAACCAATGCAATTCATCTTGGAGATTGAGCATTCAATAGAACTTGATTGGGTTGCATGGTTCCAGTTGAGCATGACTAGATTATTGAGAATGTGTTGAAGCATGCTCAAAACAAGGTGCTTTCCTAATTCCTCATTTCCAAAAATATTAAGTTTCCGGTGCGTGCTGAGTGGTTGACAAGGGGGTTAGTTTAAAAGTTTCCTTTTGTGCAGTA
Source organism: Wollemia nobilis (assembly GCA_028583015.1). Classification (NCBI taxonomy): domain Eukaryota; kingdom Viridiplantae; phylum Streptophyta; class Pinopsida; order Araucariales; family Araucariaceae; genus Wollemia; species Wollemia nobilis. The sequence continues at coordinate 288,266 of JAQPPZ010017035.1, read as the reverse complement.
ATAGATACTACAGATCCTATTATTACTTATTTTGTACCTTAAAGTATTTTTATCATTGGAGACAAAATTGGTACACAAAACAATGTAACAAAGGTGGAAGACTGCCTTTTCTTTTCAAACTATGGTGTTCTCTTTTTAATATTCTTTACATATATTATAAGCAGATGGCTGTGCACAATGAGGGAAATATGATGAAAAGAAATTATAGAAAAGAGGATAAATATAACAATTTACTCACATATGTCAAGAAAAAACAATAGTTCTAAAAATTTTATACTAAAAGATCACAAATCTGGATTTTTTTTCCTGAAACATACCAAAAAACGTTTTTGAAAATTCTACAAAAAGCTGTTGCCATTAATAATGACAAAAATCTGATAAATTTAGAATCCAAAATATAAAACTACCATGCACCAATCGATGATTCTTGATCTTCACAAGAGAAACGAAACTTGTGTTTTGATATTTTCAATATATAGAACAACCCAAGCTCAGAGGTGAACTCATCCTAATTTGTGAAGACAAACCAATCTTTAAAGAATTCAGAGCTCGCTCAAACAAATACAATTTGTATATAGAATAATCACACCTTTTTCACAATGTCTTCTCATCCCTAATTACCGAAGGAAATCATGTTTATTTTTACATCCATTTCTAAATATAGAGTTTCTTCAATTAAGACCTTATCCTGAGATGTGTTTAGTCTTCACATGACTTTATTTTCCTAAATAATTTTATTTGACTTTCCTAACTTACCATCTCTTAACTTGTATAAGATAAGAGCATGCAATAATTCAATTAACTAAATAAAAGCAAATACTATCTTTTTAATAAAGCAAATCATATCTCATATTTTTTTTTAAAAAGCTTTTGTATTATTTATAAGCAAATAAGAAAGCTACATCGTATGCCCTGCCATGCAAACAGGGCTTTCATCCAAAATTTTATAGAAGAGCAACAACTGTCTTAAGTGCATCTTGCTAATACAAGGACAGAGAAATCTATGACTTTCTTTTGAGTCACAACATATAGGAACCAGAGTTATCAGCATCAATATGTAGTATACGGATCTCCATAACAAGTTAGATCCCCGTGGTCCAAAGCCCAATTTGCCATAGCATTTGCAATATTATTTTGTTCTCAAGGAGCATGAAAAAACTTTACTGTTCTGAATCTAGACTGAAGTGCATGTATCTTGTCAATCACCCACTTTACTGTTCTGAATCTAGACTGAAGTGCATATATCTTGTCAATCAACCTTTGTAACCTCCAATCTTGAGAGGAGGTTCTGGTGGATGCCTTCGGTTGATTAATGGTTACTTGTGAATCTGATTCTACTTATGCTGCAGACCAGACAACCTTAGCCACTTCTTGAAGGCCAAGAAGGATAGCACATGCTTGTGCTAGATTATTAGAGAGGATGCCAAGATTCTTTGCAAAAAGAAAAGCATGAGTACCATCTGAGAATCTTCCTATGCCTCCTATACTTGCCCTTCCTGGATTACCTCTTGATGCACCATCAATGTTGATCTTCCTCATACCTCTGGGAGGGGCTTGCCATGGTCCATCCCTTTGAATAGTAGGCCGAGGACCTTGTGGATGCCTGCATCTCCATTCATCTACAGGGAGTTGAAGCTTGGAGAGTAAACTATGCCACTGTTGAGATATTTTCATATCTCCTATTTTTTATTACTAACATTTTATCCCTATTTGCATGGATAACAATTGCATGCTTTATTTTAATCACCACAATATATTTGTTATACTTTTGATGGATATGTAAAACCTATAAGGATCATAAACCATTTAAACATTGCATCCTAGGAACAAACAGAATGGGAATGTGAAAAGTGGAAATATAACAGCTCCAAAATCAAAATATCTTTCAGTCATTTACATAAACAACAGTGCTATTCACATGTCATATAACAAGTTACAAAACTAAATATGTCAATCTGGACAGTACATATTTGCTGTGTCAAAGATTAATGACATAAGTTCAAGGGCTGGAAAATCTACAAGAACCCGCTTTAGGACACAAAGTTAAAAATGAAATTGTAGCTCCAAATAACTGGTCCATATCACCTTTTAAGAAATATATACAGCCAACAAATATTGCTTAATAAGACTAGCTATTGAGCCTACTGTTTCTGTTTGAAATTCCAAGATGCAATGTGTGAGAAGACAAATAAAAATCATACTAGTTTTCTGTTTACATAGAATATTGCACTATAGATATATGAAAGGAGAGATTCTTTTTTTTGCCTTCCAATGTAGTCTGGCCTGTTGGTATGGACATTTAAAAAGTGAATGGAATTTCTCTGTGAAGTGATGGCTGTTTGAAAGCAAAATGATTAACAATTCATGACATAAACAAGCATTGAGTGTTTTGTAAATTGGATGATCATAGAACATGGGCGTATTGGTGAGAAACATATCTAGAAAGAATTAGTATTGCAAAGAAATTTTGTTTACGGTTGTGCCTCTTGACTAGAACTGTTAGTATATTGTAAATTTTGAGCTTTTACTGTTTCTTATAATAAATGTTTTGTATTCCCTTTCAGGTTGGTATGATTCCAGATGACAAGTTGGTGGATCTCCTTGATTTGGCATTATCTGCAGATACTGTAAATACTGTCAAGTGTTTGAGGGAACTTATGGAGGCAGGGGTGGAACCACTGGCCCTTATGTCACAATTAGCAACATTAATAACTGATATTCTTGCAGGAAGTTACAAGTTGAGTGAAGAAGGGCAGAGGAAGTTTTTCCGCAGAGAAACATGTGAGCAATTTTTTACTGCTTCCTTTTGTTTCTTATTGCAGTACTAAGTAGTCCTTACAATAAGAGTCAACTGTGAGTGGACTGTATCTTATTACTACTACATAAGATGTCAAGAACACATGAATGATTGGTTGTGTGCATGGTTGACAGAAAAATTGAAACTGGTTTTGTTTTCGTTCTGATATTACATTTCATGGTCTAGGTAATTGGAGCAGCTTTCTTTGTTTCCTGGAAGTCAATCTGGCACTGACGTTAGGTCAGATTACATGTAACCATGTTTCTGTTAATCAACCACCATAAATTTCATGTTTATATTTTTATTCAAGGATCCTCACCTCCCTCCACTCCTGAATTAACTGAAATCCCTATTTATAATTAGGTTTATCCAACTGCATACGAGAGGATCGCAGAGGACAACATTTAAGAAAGAATTTAAAATGGAAAAGAAAACGTATTAGCTAACCATGTTTCTGTTAAAAGCCATCACAAATTTCATGTTTATGTTTTTCAATTCAAGCATGAAATTTTGTAGAGATGGAGAGCTATATTGGCTTTCCTGTGATCTTAACCTTCCATTCACTTTTAATAGGCCTTTAATATTTTTTTTTTCAATTTCTATTTAATCTGCTATTCTTTGAAATTTTGCAAGGGTTTTTGTTTCTTAGTTTCTATTTTTATGGGTCTGTTAACTTATTTTTGTTCACCAACTTAAGTCTATCTCTACCTAGGCAACAACTAACCAGTAACTGAAAGCTGTGCTTAGTAATGGAAGAATCTTTATTTGTTTATGCACTTCAAACTTGCAAACTTTGCCTTATTCTTAATGCCAGGCTTCTGTTTTCTATCCAAATTAGTGATTCTGCAGGATTATGCCTTTGATCATAGAAGTCTTGTATTTGTTCCATTGCATATTCATGTACTTATAGAGTGCATCTCTGTCAGTTGCCTTCAAAGGGTGTTTCAAAGGGTTTTGCTCTTTTGTTTTTATAGACTTAGTTATCGTTACTTACAATTCTGGAAAGGAAGGGTGGTTCTTTGGCGTCTACATTTTTTTTTTTTTTTTGCTATTTCAAAACAAGAAACTTGAGCTGTAAAGCCAAAACAATGGATACTGGCAGTGTTCCTGCTAATATTCTATGTTAACCAAGCTAATTTCAATACATAATAAAATATATTATTAACAGCCTTGTATCTGACTGTGTCAGCTCCACTGTTTAATGCCTCAAGTACATTAAAAGCTTGCCGTCACATGGGAAGCATGTTAACCATATGCTAAGTTCTAACTTTTGTCGTGTCTGCTCATACACTGCACTCATTACCCTAGACAGATGATGTGTGATTTGATTTTTTCCATTAAGATAATATTTTCATGTTTGTTTGTTGGATCCATATGTCTGGTTTGGCAAGAACATTAATCATTTCCTGCAGAGCTTTTATCATATGTCTTCAAAATCATGCACTTTAAAGCAAGCTTCTTTAAGTTATAGATGGAATCTTTTTTTAGTTTTTAACAGTTGTAACTTGATTCACTTCCATGTGCTTGCCTTGTAAGATCATAAATCATGATGCAGCAGCCTATTTGTTCTCCATCTTCTACCTCATAGTTCTAGGATATTTTGCAGTGTCTAAAGAAGAGATGGAGAGATTGCGGCAGGCCTTGAAGACACTTTCTGAGGCTGAAAAGCAGCTTCGCTTGTCAAGCGATAGAACAACCTGGTTGACAGCTGCTTTGCTTCAGCTTGCTCCAGATCAGTCATATATGCTGCCAAGTTCCTCTGGAGGTACTAGTTTTATGCAAAGCCCTGGAGCACTTAATTATAGTAGTGAAAAGGAAATGGCAAATAGGGAATCCATAGGCGGTAAGCAAGAGCATAAAGATGAACACTTTGAGAAAACACACATCAAGGATTACAGAACTAGAAGACACAACAATTCTATTAAGAGTGCTAGGGATACTAGTTCAACCAGTCATGGTGGAAGCAGGGCTAAGGGTCATTCATCGATATTGTTAGAGGGAAACAAAAGTTCTGATCATAATATAGATTCCAAGATTATTGGTAAGAAATCCATGCCAAAGAGCTCATATGCATACTCTATGGAGATTAATGAAGCAGGTTTGAGACAATATATCTGCAGAAGCCCAACCAAACTTCAAGACATTTGGGAAAAAGTTCTAGAGCAGATCCCAGAAAATTCTTTGAAGCAATTTTTGTGCATGCAAGGCAAGCTCTTTTCAGTCTCTTTTGGAGCAGGTCAGTTGTTTTGCATTTTCAAAGTTGTCTATTCTGATTTTCTATATTCAATCTGTTTGGTAGGTTATCATATTTGTGTTGGGATTGGGATGATGTCCGTTTGAAATTCATGCATCCATGTCACTGATAAGCGGTCACCATGATACTTGCAAGTATTTGGTATGGGTTAATATAGGATATTGTATTGCATGCTTGGACATGTGAGCATTGTATCAGTGGATAGTTATGTGTTAGTTTGATAAGGTTCTGGGCATAGATTTTTGTTTTTTTTTTAAGTAGGGTTTTGAAAGGGTTTCCCTTTCCCTTTTACATCGACTTAATTACATTGAGCTATTTGGTGCCTTTGAGATTTGGACCTTGGTGTGGGCTATATCAACTATTTGCCCCAAACGTTGAACCAAGGACCTGGTAGCAGGGCATAGGTCTTTGTTAGTTGAATCAACAATGAGTCAAATCCCTATGCATGTAGGGCCAAAAGTCTATATATCAACTTATTGTTGACTAAAAAACTGAGTTATTTGAGATGTGATGTTATTTTCTTGATGCTTCATATTTGTATGTATTAGAATTGTTTTCAGTGTCAATTTTTTTCTTCTTGTATTTCAACAGTAGACAATGGAGCTATTAATTTATAAAACAAGTAGTGAATAACATGATTTATCTGAATTAATTTTCATTTTAATTGAGAAGCATGTCTAAGATGATACTCTTCTTTAATGCATAATAGTTTTTTGTGCAACATTAAAAATTCTTCATTATTTCTTATCCGTTTCATGAAAACAATTGATCATATTATGCAGCAAAAACAGGAATAACCAGTAGGAAAGGCATCACAAGATTCAAAGAGTGATTGTCTTTAACTGTTATTGAATGCTATATAAATTTATTGATGAACACCATTCACTCTAAACAGAATTGACATATTCAATAATGCATGAGATACTAACAAACCAGTAATGCATTGCTCGTCAATGGGGAAGAGCAACAATAAGAAAGCAAGATCCCAAACCCATGGGACTTGTCCTAAAAAATGTTTTGCTAAATTAAATTCAACATATGCCAATCCTAGCTTAGCAAGGGGAGGTGGAGTGCTTATAAAATATGATGAGAAAATTCTTTGTAGTTATTGTGTTTGTTGCAAAAAAAAAATTCTGACAATGTCATTGAGTTGAAGTCATTAATAGATGCTCTTAAAACTTCCCTTTACAGAGTTTTATATGAGTTGGAGGTGAAAAGAGATTGCACGGTTATTATTAATGCCATTATAAAGGTAGCTCTATTAACTAATGCTCCTCTCCCCTATTGGAAGAGATGATAGATCAAATATAGATTTACGTCATCTCCATGGGCACTGTTATAGGGATCCCGACAAATGTACAAATAATAAAGAAGTCTTTTAAGTTCATCTAAAGAGCTTCCCTCAAAAAGAAAAGTCTCATTTATTTGAATTCAGGGAACACTCCATACCATAGGTGAGAAAATCGGAATCGCAGCGGAATTGGCAAATGATTGACCCCGATAAAATCGGGAATCGGCAAAAATCGGGGAAAGAATCGACAAAAAAAAAACCCGAAGAAAACACAATTTTTCATTGAAAAAAAGTTTTTTTTCATGCATATTACCATAGTTGAGAAAATCTGCAAAAAATCCCGATTCGATCCAATTTGTTTTTTTCCCGAAATTTTATGATATGCATAAAAAAGCTTTTTTTCAATGAAAATTTGCATTTTCTTCGGTTTTTTCAATGAAAAAATGTCGATTTTTTGCTGATTTTTCTCCTGATTTTTTGTCGATTCCCGATTTTTCCCGATTCTTTTCCATGCCGATTTTGATCCGATTCCGATTTTCTCAACTATGCATATTACAATGAATTAACATTATGCAAATCAAATATTGCAATAAAAGCAGTAATTCATGTCAGGACATCATACAAGGCTCAAGCTTTAACTACACATGAAAGTGACAAAACACATCTTGTATTGCTTATAATATGAAAAGGTACAAATTACAAAATGTGTCAAAATGCCTCAATAGGCCCACTATCTAATGTCTTGCAATTCCTTTGCCCTTTGCCCTAGCAAAAGACCTAGTCTCTCTTTGTTGACGTGCGCTTGCCGCTTCTTGTGCATGTGCCTCTTGTTGGTCCTTGGCTGCTATCTCCTCCGCTAGGTCTTCAAAGTTTTGTAATTCATCCATGGAGAATAGAGGCTCTTCTTGTTCCTGCTGCTCTTGCACTGCATCTGTGATCCATTCAGATGATGGATCAATGTCACTTAGGTCAATGGGCTGAGTACTTGTTTTTTCAAAAGTTCTTTGGTGGAGACGAAGGTTGTAATGCACAAACACAAGATCATTTAACTTTTCTTGTGTAAGTCTGTTGCGCTTCTTGGAGTGTATGTGCTCAAACATACTCCAATTGCGCTCACAACCTGAAGAGCTACATGGTTGAGATAAGATTCTAACGGCCATGTGCTGCAAATTGGGCGTAAAATCACCAAAGTCGTCCCACCATAAATCTAGAAACAACAAAAAAAAAAATTAATATTTCACATGTAAAATAGTAAATTGAGATTATTTTTAAAAGTTTAAAACAAAATCAAAAGACAATAAATAATAATTCGATGAGGGTTACCTGGCCTCAATGTTGACCTAGCACTCTTGCATTGCTCGGATGGGAATTGGCGGCCATGACATTCCTTATAATCTTGTATCTCTGCACGCGTTTTATCGCGCAATTGTTTACTAGCTGAGAACATGCGGTCAATGCAATCTTGAAGGCCAACCTTCACCTCATAATCAACACGAAATGTAGGAGAATAAAAAATTTGGGGGTTCAAATAGTAACCCGCTGCATGAAGAGGGCTATGGATTTGTGATGTCCATCGGTTATCAATGATAGTCCAAATGGGATCGTATTTGGTGCGGGCATATCCATAAAATGCAACAATTGCCTCTTTTGCCTTGTCCATAGCCTCATATACAAATCCCATTGGAAATTGTTCTCCATCAACAAGACGAAGAACCTTCACCAAAGGCTTTGAGACCTAAAAAAAAGAAAAATTAATTTAAAGGAAAATATTTTACAACATAAATAAAATAAAATAAATTAATAAGCGTAGTCTTGTACCTTGATGGCCTCATCCATGGCCATCCAGAAGTCCTCCTCAAACAAATAAGTATATACATTATGCCCCTCAGGTGACGTTCGGTATCTTGCAGCTTGCTTCAGAATTCCAATCATCACTCACAAACATTTGCTTCAGTGACCCTCTTGCATCATAAATGCTCTGCAATGTCACAAAGTTTGTGGCGAAGCGTGTAATGCCAGGCCGCACTAGCTCCCTCCCATTAGTAAATCGCCTCATGAGGCTAAGGACCCATGTATGGTTGTAAATGAATTTTGTGATAGCCTTAGCCTTCCTTACAACCTCTGCCACCCAAGGTAATTTCCCAATGTCCTCGAGGAGCAAATCGAGACAATGGGCTGCACATGGGGTCCAAAAAATAGTGGGGAATCTCTCCTCCAAAATCCTACCGGCTGCCTTATATGCTGCTGCGTTGTCCGTGATGATTTGGACAACATTCTCCTCCCCAACCTCCAACACAACCTCCTCCAACAACCCTGCAAGCATTTCAACACTCTTAACATGTGCCGATGCATCTACTGACTTGAGGAATGCAGTTCCTCTTGTAGAAGCAACCAAAAAATTAATCAAGGTTCTTCCCCTCCCATTCGTCCAACCATCAGACATTATAGTGCAACCCTTGTTCCTCCACACCCTACGCTGGTCTTCAAGCACAACCTGAAGTATAAAAAAAATTTAGTCATGCACATTGCATATTGATATTATCATATATATATAAAAAATTAGTCATGCCATATATATATAAATTTAGTCAAGCACAATGCCACAACCTGAATGTTGTCCACAGATTGTTGAAGGAGAGGGCCCCTAAGGTCATCATAAGTCGGCGCCTTAAATCCTGCGCCGCAACTTGCGACGACATCTATCATGCGCCGCCAGTATGGAGACCTTGCCACATTGAAGGGAATGTCAAAATAATACCAAAAAGTGGCAATGGCTGTCCTCGCTGCATTGTGCTTCTCTTGGTTCCACGCAGCCATACCCTCAAGCGTGGATTGTGCCCTTGGCACGGAACGGTCTACAAAATAGGACTCTCCCGTCCCACTAGCTGCTTGTGCACATGATGGACTCGAACTCTCCTGTTGAAACCGGCTAAAGCTGCTGCCGGTACGAGGAATTCGGGAGGGGGGTTGAGATGGCATCGGTATGACTTCTTTTGAGATTACTTTTTTCCTTTGACTCAACGATCATGGCCTCTACTTTATTTTTAATTTCTTCTGGCACCTTAGGGCATATCTTGACATCTTTGTGAGCTCTCTTTGCCAAATGGAATTTGAGGCGATAAACGCCTCTAGTAAGATGTTCGTTACAAAAATTGCATGTAACATCCCCTTTCTTTGCCCTTGGCGTTCCATACGCCCATGCTGGATCTTTTGGTTTCATTTTTTATATGCTTGCACATGGAAACAAGTAACAACAAAGTTACAAACAATTACTTTAAAAAAAAACCTAAACCCTAAACCAAAAGGCTAGGGTTTAGGGTTTAAAATTGAAACATTGACAGTTGAAAAATGGGCTTGCATACATAGTTATCAAGCAACAATATTTACTTAAAAAGAGGAGGAAAAAAAAACTAAACCCAAAACCTTAGACTAGGGTTTAGGGTTTAAACTTCAAAGTTCAAAAGTCAAACATTAACAACTGAAAAATGGGCTTGCATACATAGTTATCAGGCAGCAATATTTACTTAAAAAGAGGAGGAAAAAAAAACTAAACCCGAAACCCTAGACTAGGGTTTAGGGTTTAAACTTCAAAGTTCAAACATTAACAGCTGAAAAATGGGCTTGCATACATAGTTATTAGGCAACAATATTTACTTAAAAAGAGAGGAAAAAAACCTAAACCCGAAACCCTAGACTAGGGTTTAGGGTTTAAAGTTTTAAACTTCAAAGTTCAAACATTGACAAATCACAAAACTATTTGCAAACAGCCCTAATCTAGATTCTAAACCTTGTTTCAACTTGGAGGAAAAAAAAAGTTTTCAAAGATTTTCTTACCTCGGATGAATCTTCTGGGCGGTTGTTGCTGGCTGCCGGATTCCTTCAAACCGCAATCCGCTCGCTCTTAGGATGCCCTAGCGTGTTTGGGTCGGGGTGGTAGCAGGTAGGCAGAGTCTTTTCCTTGTTTGGAAGAGCTCAAGTTGAAAAAATGAGGGGAAAAAGTGAAGCTTTCCCCTTAAATCGGCCGCAGCCTCTACGCGTGCAACTACGGCCGATTTGTTCCTGATTTTTTGGTGTTTTTTTGAAAAAATCGGCGATTTCAATTTTTTCAAAAGATCGCCAAAAAATTGTCGACTAGGCAATTCATGGCGATTTGACTTGGCATTTGCAAAAATCGCCACAGAATTGCGATTTTGGCGATTTTCTCAACCATGCTCCATGCCATCTACAATGTAATGGCCTGGTTGAACCATTCAATTCAACATACCTAAATTTGCAATGTTAATCACAATGCTTGGGAAGACTGCATTATAACAATGCTCTAGTCTTTCCCTAGTGCACAACATGGTTTATAACATTTCAGCTCGTTCATGGGAAGGAAACAGTGATGCCTGAGAATGTTTGGTACCGAGGTTGTGCATTGTTGTAGCAGCCTGGTTAGGTTAAGATAAGTTCTTATAGATGGAGTTTCTTGGCAGCATACTTTTAGCTAGCTGAGAAGTGCATACCTTCAACTTGGGTGAAAGTGGTGCTGTATGACAGTAGATTGAAAATTCCATCCGATAAGTTTAAGATGCACTGCATGGCTCCCTTTAAAATTGTGTCCTTATTTTATGGCAATGCAGTGAAATTGAAGATTCCTGAAAGTGAGCCACTCAAAGGTTATGTCAATGGCACCTGCTTAAGCCATGTTTTGATTACTACAGTAAATTATTCTGAAAAATGAAATTGATTGATTAGGCATGAGGTTCTAACGTTTCAATGACCTTGGCTTAGGTTCTGAGGGTGAACCTTAATATGATGAGAACAACTTGCAGAGAGCATATGTAGCTTAACCGTCCATGTCAAAACATCTTTATTCCCCAGAATTTCAGCAAGCAATTCATCTTTTCTGGCATTTCAATCATAGGATCTGATTGAGTTGCAGAGTCCTAGGGACAGAATAACCTGTATGGTAGCTACAGTGCACAATAGAGAAAAAAGGGGATAGGGATGTAGGAAGAGAGAGCTGGAGGAGCATGTGACTTCAAATTGTGCTTAGTGACTGTTGGAGTTAGGTCGTGTGTGAAAGCTCTAATGAAGTCAAAGGGAAAATTGACCAATGTAGACAAAGTAAATAGGAACTCATGAAATGCAAAAGCAACTGAAGAACATTTACAACTTATGCAAAAATCAAAGGTCAAATGGATCAGACATCATTGCTCAAGTGGCAACGAGGTTGCATGATCTTAATGAATGCATAGGTGCCACAGGATTGGATAGTGTTCCAATGCTAGAGTTTGGCTTGGGTCCTTGACCCTTATGCATCCTTGAAAGATTTTGAATAATACATGTGTGGGAGTTTTGTTGATATGTGCTGTATTCACCATATGCTTGTAGATTTTGGATTTTATTCAGGTTTGAAGGAGAACATCATACATAAAAAATGATGAAATATGTTAGAGAGATCCTAGTTTTGGAGTTTTGATTAAGGTGTTCTTTGAAACAGGGTTTGGTAGAACTTAGGTTCTTCTTTGAATCATGCAAAACAAACTAGTTATCTAATGATAAGACGGATAGTCTAGAGTAGATGTTGAGGGAGTTTTGTGCAAAAGACAAATTTGCAGTTATGTGAAGGTTAAGTTGCATTATTCAAACCCAACTTTACGAAATGCCCTAATTGAAGATACTTTTGTGATAAAGATTTAAATAACTTGTAGTAAATATAATTGGAAAGAGCGTTGGCACATGCATACACATATAAATGTATATATGCATGTGAATTTATTATGTGGGATTGAAATGGGCCGTACTTGTATTATCATTGCAATGAACCATTTCGTGGTATTACAAGAAGCAATGAACCATTTCGTGGTATGACAAGAAGCAATATTATCACAAGCTGCATTATTGTAATAGTGTCCATCACAATGTGGGGATTTGAACTTGGGTTGTGCTCATACAATTGCATCCCATTTCGTCTTTGTTCCACAATGCCTTGGACTAATGTTAAGGTTTACACATGGGATTGGAAACTTGGCTTACAACGTGAAACTCCTCTTTCCTTACTGCTTGCCCAAAACCTTGGACATGTTATGGCTTACCCAGAGGATGGTAACTTTGGGATACAATGTGAAACTTCCTATTCGCTAATACTTGCCCTAAACCCAATGGGCTACAAAGCATATCTAATTGCTTTATCATCAACGTCTCTTTTTTGTAAGGATCAAAAGTGAACTCCCAAAGCATAAAAGAACTTCAAAGTGTACAAATGAAGAAAGAACAACATGCAATAAGAGAAGATAAAAAAAATATGGATGGTGTTGACATACATCCAAATACATTAACAACAAAAGTGATGCTCAAGTGAACAACAAATGAGACAACAAGGTGTGATGATAATAGTAAGGATTATCCTCAACTGTCTGTCTAACTATCTATCTATCTATCTATACACACACAATCCTATGGGCTTAAACTTAGGTTGGGTTAACTTCAGTTCACGTATATACACATCCTAGTAAATCTTAAAGTGCCTTTTCATTGTTCACATTAATAATACAACTGTCCAATATAATAATGCAATGGCCTCAAGGATATAAAAACGTGGTAAGTCAAAGGGTGGTCCAAATATACAAAATTCAAAGCACACATTCATAGATACCCCTAATTTGATAACATGTAGGGACACAAGGCAAGATCATACATATGGCCTAACATGCTTCCTTGAGCTTGATTCATGGACCCATGACAAGATTATGTTCAACATCCCCCTTTCAATGTGACATGGGGACATATGCCAATGAAGGATGCCACATGTTAGATGAAGATCTATCACAATCAAAGCAGCTATTATAGAACTGTAATTTTCCATCAACACCACACCACACTTCTCGAAATTGTTACTTAGAACAAGCTCCATAATATCTTCAAACAAATGCTTTAAAGAATTGAGTGTTACCCAAAAACCTTGATCCATCTATCATTACCCTGAAGGGACACTTAGGAATTTTAAACTTGAACCATACATGTTGCTGAAACTGCCCAAACAATTTTCAAATTAGATTTAATGAAAATCCATTTATATCTCTCATGAGGTCCTTTCATACACCCAAGTATCCATGCTGGAACTTTGCAATTTGGAACTAGAAACCAAAAATCCTTTGAGATCTCTAATTAGGTGTCCTCAAACATCCAAAAACCCAAGCTGAAAAATGTTCTCAAATATGCAAGGGTTCACTTAGTGTTAAATGAAGTTAAAATGTGGCATTGTCTAAGGCTTCAGTGTATTTGCCATCATGGGATATTGAGAGCCTTAATGTCATGGAGGTACCATCACTAGTGATAGCCTTGCTACCACCATCAGTACTCTCGCCCTTAAATGATTCATCGCTACATGTGTAGCGAATCCATGACTCTCCTATTAAAGTAAGGGAGGTTGACTACCGTTTAATTTACACCTCATTGTTTCACTCTATCTCTGTTGATGAGAGTAACAAGCATTCCTTTGAAGCTACGACTCTTTAGAATGTTAATGACATCTATGTGCCCTTATCTGAATATGAGAGTGGCTACTAGGGATTTGCTTCTTTCTTCTTCTTGCATGTGGTAGGACAAGACTATAGTTCTTTGGCATTGGGTTTCGGCCATTCCTCATGTACGCAAGAGTTGCATACAAACATAGCTTGTCGGTTTTCTATCTTCTTTTATTGGTTTCATAGTCATGGATGAGTCTGATGGGTCAAACTGCATGTCCTCCCAAGATTAACCAACCAGGCCCCTTTACTCCTAACCTTTCTTCTAGGAGCATCATTAGATCCTATGTTGGCCTTTTGGCATGGTTGATGATGATGAAAATTGTGCTTTTACTTTACATTTCACAACAAATTAGTGTTGGCACTTAGATTCATTGGAGCTCTTTTCTATCTTTTTTACCTTGATTGCTAACGTTTTCTTCATCAGTACTTTTAGCATGTTAAGATTTATCCATTTTGGGTCCTACCCTTGAGGTTGTAACTTAATGCCATACATTGGTTCCACTTTAGTGTAGTTTACCATAGTTCTTTTACTCTACATTATATTAATTTTGTAGTACTTTTTACTACTGTGCATTGTAACAAGACTTTTCAATGAGGTCCATGGAACTTACTTTTGTCAGAATTCACAATACGTTCCAGAATCAATCCAAAACATGTATTCATCATGATCATAACTAAAAAATATGCAAGAGTCAATTAAAGATAGCATTGATAGACGAAAGGAAAAAAAAGGAAGAAAAGAGAGATAAATGACATGATTTGAGAGAAGGGATAAAGGGTGGGTGCCCGTAGGCACCTCACAATATTTCACATATCTTACACGCTGATTCAATGGATCAATCGTTGGGGGTATTTAGAGTGATACCAAAACCCTAGTTAGAGTCAACTTCAAGCCGACATTAACTTGACTTTGAGGTTAAAAAACAATAAAATAACTATAAATTATATCTTTCAATAAAGGTTATCCATAAAGGTGGATTAACCAAAATTACTAAGGGTGAAGTATGAAGTTTGCTCGTTAGGCACACATGAACATGGTCGTAGGCTTACATAAACACATGCCCGTATGTTACATTAATAATGCTCATAAGCACTTTTTTACACTTTTGGTCTTGGCCTAACAAGATTAGATTACACACATTTCAAGAGAACAATCCAACCAATGTGCCATAGTGCATGGTTGGTGGAAGAGAAGAGAACAAACTCACCAAAGTCCCTTAACAAGCAATGCTCTCCAAGAAAATAGTTTGGAATTTGAACTGATGACCTTTGTAAGGCAAAGAAGCATCCCAACCATTGTGGCACAACTGATTAGGGGGAAAAAGGATTGCAAGGCTCAACTCATTTGTTGGCAGGTTGAGGGGGAAGCATATGCCACCGTAGAGTTGCCCCTGGCCAATGCCCTTGCAAACGTCAAACCCTAACAAAAGATGTCTATACTAGGGCTCGAATTGGAGATAGGTTCTCAAACAACTAACATCCATACTGTTATGCCACTTTGTTGTAGACAGGAGATGACAGGGTGCTTAAAGGCGGAGAGATGAAGACAAGAAACAAAAAAAAATTGGTCCGAAGTACTAAAATTGCAACCTTTCCCCGAGCATCAAGCGTTGATGCCTATGCGCCGTCCTCCTCTGACACTTCCCACAAATGCTGATGGCCATTAGGCAAATAGAGGATGATTTGATATGTACGAAATGCGCAAAAAATGTCACAAAGAAGGTGCATGAAAAGTAGAGAAAATTGGTGCCAAGGAAGTTTTGAATTTTGAAATTTCAAAATGCATTCAAAATTCTCTCCAATAAAACAAACTAGATATGCATTAGCACGATCATTTCAAAACAATGCATTCAGCAAGATCATATCCAAAAAAGATGCAAGAGCGAATTAAAGATAAAATTGATAGACAAAAGGAAAAAAAACGAATGAAAAATAGAGATAAATGACACGATTTGAGAGAAGGAATAAAGGTGGGTGCTTGTAGGCACCCCACAATGTTTCAAATATCTTACACGCTGATTCAATGGATCAGTCATTGGGGAGTATTTATAGTGATACCAAAATCCCAATCAAAGTTAACCTGAAGCCGACGTAACTTGACTTTGAGGTTAAATTACAGTAAATAATAATAAATTACACTCTTTAATCAAGGTTATCCATAAAGGTAAATTAATCAAATCTACTAAGGGTGAAATATGAAGTATGACCTTTAGGATTAAATAAACATGCCTGTAGGATACATTAATAATGCTCATAAGCACTTCTTTACACTTTTGGCCTTGGCCTAACAAGATCAGATTACACACATTTCAACAACTTTGTGTAATCCATTTGTGGTAACCCTTGAGGTTGTAATTTTATGCGTTACAATTGTAACACTTAATTTACACTAGATTCTTTACTTTGGTTTAGCTTAATTTCACTATACTCTTTGGTTACTACAAAGGATTTTAACATCTCTTTTTAACGCATTCCAATGGCCAACTCTAGCCATTTGAGGACATTAATGAAACTATCTTATATTATATTTTTGATGAGTTCATTTGGCCTATTTTGGTCTTACACAGACATTAATAAAATTATATTATCTAAGCTAAAGATCTCTCTACCAATAGTAGTCTCATGATAGAAGAAACATTCTAGAAGCCTTCTTTTCAGTGCCTTTATCCTTTATCCTCTCTTGCATAAGATGTGCATGGAAAATGTCTATTCTAAGTGTAGGCAGAAAAATGTTTCACTCAATGTTGGATGAAGTCAAAATGTGGTAAGCTTCAAGGTTCCAAGTTCTAATCTAGAAGCCAATAGAAGTACCAAGTGGCAAAGTGGAAGGCAATTTATAAGTATCACTTAAAGCTTGGTAGATTGAGTGGAGGATACCAAGGTCAATGGTGTTGAAAAGAGGCTTACAACGAGTGTAACCTACATTTTTCTGCTAAAGGAGGGAATTATATGTAACTTATTGAGGGAATCCAAATTGAGCCGACTAGATGGGTGGAGTTAACATAATGACAAGTCCAATGCCACATTAGGATTGATAAAAGTTGTCAATGTTCACATGTGATGACAACTAAGGCCTAATTCATCATTGCAAAACCTATGAGACAATATGAACCCGTAGTGGTCAATTAAATATAATGTATTGGACAAATGCCATTCAAACAACTTCTAGAGGTTTTTCTGTCAAGTAATACATAAAGTTTGGAAAAATCATTGTAAGAGTTGGGAACAGTCCAATAAAGCGTATTTGAGAGAAACTAAATGATTAAGGTATATGATAATAAGATCATTGCAACAATCCATAAGACAAAACAAGGACAGTTTGATTTGGTTAGGGTGTACATTAAAATCTCTAAAGCAATTAAACAGTAAGTTGAAAAGCGTTTTACCTAAAGGTCTAAAACCTAGATGGTCTATTTACAATTTTACAATTTTTGGTCAAACTATAGGTTATCTTATATATGTCATATGAAGAAGTCACATTGCTATGGATTTGAAAAGCAAACAAAATATTCATGTATGGACAAAGGTATCTAGAGACTAATGACAAGGAGGACTCAAAAGGGATCTTCTTGTTCATGGATATAATGAGGATGTTCTAAGAGTGAACCTTTTTCCTCTTGAATAAATATAATGAGAATGCCATAAAAAGAGCGTATTAGCAATTACACTAAGGTTCAATTTAACACAAATTACAACCACTAATTTTGTCCAATTTGCAATGTGATCAATTGTATGAAGGTTTTCCTACTAGACTTACATAATAAGAGTGATCAATGAATCTTGTTTAGCCAATCCACAAATTAGATGGAAGCCACAAGTTCCAGTTCATGAGCCCTTGCCAAGGTTAAAGTTAAAATTAAATGGAAGCCACAAGTTCCAGTTCATGAGCCCTTGCCAAGCTCAAAGTTAAAACCATCAAGGTAGTGGTGGCAATGTAATCCTTCAGTGCCACAAATGCAATTAATAGGGCTATTTAGCTACAGATCGCATAAATCAACAAAATATGACCCAAAAATTGATTTGTCGATGGTGTGGGATCAAGAATCATGATGATAAGAACTACCAAAGCATTAAGTTGCTAGCATCAATTGTAATTGCATGGAGGAAGTCCCTTTGGCCATCACAAGGGCTCAAGTTGAGAAAGTTGCTTATGTAGACTTGGTCATTGCAAGAGAAGAAAATCACAAGGCAACGTTGGAGGAAACCAAATCTTGTAGTTTGAAGCCATATAAGCTAATAAGGCATAAGGTTTTGGTCCCATGGAGACATACAATTTTGCTATTGCAAAGCAAGTATTGGAAAATCAAGTACTTATGAAGAATTATTATTTTTACACCATACCAACTTTGCAAAAGGTGTTAGGACATTTGTCTATATTTTTGCATGTTCAAGTCTAGGATGACAATGTTCAAAAGGTCAAGCTCGCCACTTAAGCGATAAGGGTCGATGGGGCACCTATCGAACATAGTGTGTGAACATTCTAGGCCAAACATTGATAAATATGGCATAGGAATTTGCTTAGGGGTGAACATTCTATCAGATTATGATTGGTCAAAACAAGCCTACACCTTGGTCACCAAGTAGTAGGCCTTGGATGGCTAATCAATTTGGCATTCACATGGGATTTTGGCCACTTGGGGCTTGCATATTGGAGGCCATGTTTGTCATGTGACCTGATTTCCCTTTTGAAGAGAGCATATGATGCTCTATTAACAGGTCAATGACTTTGTACAATCAAGGCCATTCTTAGCTAGATGCGTGATATCCTAACTATGCAACAAATGGAGAATTTTTTTTTTGTTCTAGATGGACAAATGTAATTGAGGAACTACCCACATCAATCTTTAAAAATGATCAGAGTGAAAATGGAAGGTATTAGAAACAGATACAGTATTGGATAGAGAGATTGTATCGGATATGGAGATGACAAATTTTGAAGAACCCCTAATATGGATACGACATTATGAAAAGCATATATAATTTATATATTAAAAGAAAAACATATAACACAAATATAAATTTTGTATAGGATATTTTCATTAATTAAGAAGACAATTGTCAATCTTTAAAATTTATGTCTGAAAATTTTGTAATCGTCTTTTAATGTCATGTCATGGATACAACTCTAGATGTGCTTAGGCCATATCCAGATGTATTAGACGTGGACGAAATAGGGGCATGCATTCAGAGATGTTTGGATACAGTACCCATGTGTTTTTATATATTTGAATATGATATCCAAGAAATATCCTATCAATATTCATATTTGATATGTGAATACAGGTATCCGAGTAGGAGGATTGTTAGATACAATAACTTTTGTGTTAACTCTATCCATGAGGGCATACTTCATTTGGAGCATTGCTCTATGGCTGAAGTGCATACAAGTGGTGATTTTTCACATTAGCAAAGGGAAGACTACAAATTCTTCCCTCGTCATGCATTTGCATTAAAGTTGATGATTGATACCACTACTCACTCATCATAGTCAATTGTAGTTATGGATCATAAGGAATCACCATTTGCTATTGCCATGGATAATAGTTTGCGAAACCAATTTACTGTGTCAATGACAAATTGGCATTGTTGTTGAGAAAAATTACCTAATGTATTATACTAAGTTCAATTTCAAAAATACCATAGTGACAATTGTGCTTGTGCATTTCTTTTCTGCAGGATGACATCAGATACATGAATACCACAAATATTAAAGTAAATTTTGGGATAAAAGGCCAACCTCAATAAACAAATGTCAAAACATGATTGAGATTTAGCAGAGATTATTGCCTTTTGTATCTTTGTAAATCATGAGGATGCTTGAGATGGGCATACAAGGACCTTAAGGGAGCTTTTGTTGAATCTTTGCACATGAGGAAGAGGTCATACTATGTAGTTAACGATCAGAACAATGATTTCATAAAATTGTTGATAGATGGCACATTTGTTGGTAATATGGATTCTAAAAGTGTATAGGTTTCACCTATTGCCATTTAACTGGAAGAAAGGGATGATGTGGATCCATACTTTTGTTGACCTCAAAAGTTTGACTGCCATCATGATTAAGGACACTTAGTAATTCTGTTCTCAGAGAGGTAGCAGGGCATGAGAATTATTTTGCCTTTGATGGCTTCTTTTGGTATAACCAAATTAATACCATGGAGGAGGAAAAGCTAAAGACAACGTTTGTCGTGGAGAATTACATTTATGCTTAAGAGGGTCTCTTTTGGGTTGCAATGCATCGCCTACTTTCTACAGGATTATACTGCTAATCTTCTTAAAGATGATAATGGCCATGGGTAACTTAAAGGTATTAAAAGACAAGCAATTTGTCTAAAGGGAAGAAAGGGAACACCTAAGACCCTTAGTGGAATTCTTGAAATTATATCATTAGGTGAAATTGCCAATGACCAAAGAAATGTGAGTAGAGAAATGCTCCTTAATGGCTCCTAATTGTAGGCTTCTAGGATTTATGGTTCTACATGATTGAATATAGACCTCTTTAACATAAGAATTGTCCATTTTTCTAAAGTTCAAAGTGCCATAAGGTGGGTTTGCCATTAAATCATTCCTTGCCCATGTGTGGTATTATTGCCAGTTCATCAAAAGTTTGGCACAAGTGTCTTATTTTCTAAGGTGTTGACTATAAAGGAAGTAGCTTTGATTTCGACAGAATAAACAAAAAGCTAGATTGATCATTACATCCATTTTGGTCTCTCCTGGTGGGAACAAGGATTTGCATCTACATGTTATTAGCGTTCATATGGACATATGGTCTTCTTAGCTTGTGATTATGTTAGAGTTTGGAAAAATATAATATGTGATTCCAATTTGATCCCAACCTTAAAGCTTCTTAGATTCTGTAAAAGTTATCTGTTGTCAGAAAGCCTTCTTTCCAGTTGAAGGAATGAAGGATTTGTTCCTTTGCCTTTCAGATGGCCATTGCTAGGTCTATGACACCCAGGAGGACTTCTAATATTGCTGCATATTATGCTTGTTGGTTGAAGTGACTGAGCTTTTTCCATGCCTATGGATAATTTTATCAAGAAGAGTAACTGCTGTTTGTCATGGCTGGCATGACTACACTTTGTTTTGTGTCATTCTTACTGAATGTGCATATTTGCATAACATCTAATATGCATATACCAACAGACACCAAACAATTCAGTTTTCATGTGCTCATGAATAGCAAGTACACTTTTCATGGTATCTCTTGTCTATGTTCTTTGGTTCATAATGTTGTACACTTTATGCAGTAATTGGTATTCTAGATTTGCATGCATTAGTTGCTTTTGTGATTGAACTCATAGCAGCTATCAGAATCCTGTTTGTCACTATCTATTTCCTTGAAAATTCGTTTGCAAGCATTAAACTGAAGGTTTGTCTGGCATACAGCTCCAACAGCAAGATTGACATTTAGCCATCAAGAGCATAAAACAATAGCAGAGAAATCAAGAGCATCTATTTCACAAGCATTCCAGTCAGCCCTTGGCTGCCCCATTGAAGTTCAAATTGACTGTGCACTCACTAAGGAAGGAAACGAGGATTTACAGGGCATGCGTATGTTCCCAGCTGGCCAATCAAATGCTTCAAATACCATCCATAATCGTGGCTCTAATTCTTCTGTTCACATATTACAGCTTGGTGACACTGACACCCAAAACATTTTGAGAAGTGAAAACTGTAATGAACTGAGCACTGAAAAGCATGAAAATTTTCAATCTCATGCGCAGGAGGGTTCCAGAAGTGAAATTGTTGAAACTGTTAGGGAGTTCTCATCTCCTCAAGGCCGTGCTGGGAGGAAACATGCAGGAAAAACAGTAGATGAAAAACGGATGGAAAATGCATGGCTACAGGAAGCACAAACTTCCCCCCATCTATCTACTTTTGGTCCATATCGACCTGATAAATACAAATATGCAAGAGAACGTCCTGGAATGCAAAACCTTGGTAAAAGTAAACTCTCACTTGGTTATGTTATTCAGCAAGGAGAAGGAAGTGTTGATGGTTTCAACCAAGATTCATATCCTGATTACATGCGAAGATGGCCAAAACGGAAAGGGATTTCCATTGCTGAGAAGCTTGAACAAGAAAACTTGTAAGTATCTCATTTAATCATCAGTTTTGTATCTTACCTTTTTGTGATTCTTGTTTGATTCAGTGATTGTTTAATATAATGGTTCCTGTCTGGAATGACTGACTGGCGACTATCATACATAAATATTTTGTTGTTGCAACGATTTAAGTATTTCATGCATATAGTTAATAACATGTGGAACACATTAGGAATTCAATAGATTGATAATCTGTGGTTTCATACTCTTCATTAGATGGCAGCATTTCTTGCTTGAGGTCCTACCTAAACTTGCAAAACATTCATGTAATTTAGATTAAAATTTAAAACACTTAGCAAGCTATTCTTTAATTGTTCTTCAGTTTCTTCAAAGATGGACATAACTGGAGTTTTTGGTTGATGTGCTATTTCTTAAATTTTCACCGCTTCTAGAGTTGGGTCTCTTTAAGAACTTGAATTATATTAGCTCAAAACTCTAAGCTCTGAGAGTGAACCAAATTAATTGCCAAAAAACTAAAATATATATAAGACACATTGGCCTTTTAAATGTCAACATTGGATGGGAAAGTACTATCAAAAAATGTTTGTTCTGTTAAGTAGTGGTTAAAAATCATGTTAGCAGTTTTTGATCCAAAAAAAAAAAAAAAATTCTAAATGAGATATGAATTATAACCATTGCATATAAAGGTAAAAGTAAAGGAGCTTTTTTAAGACACTATCACACCAGCATGTCTCCTGGGTGTATGAGACCCCTTGTATATGAACAAGGGAGAGTTTTCACTTTACTTTGTATTATTAATTTTTAATTGGTTATATGGAATTGAAATGGGCTCCATCCGTTTTGCATCACAATCACATTACAATTGTATTTTAACAAACCACATGTAGTGGTATTACAACAAATGATATTATTTTGGCACCCATGAATTTCAATGAACCGCATGTGGGGGTATTACAGCAAACAATATTATTATGGCACCCATAAGAAGTGAACCTTGTTGGGATCTTTGTGAGCAAACATTTTCAACAGTCATGCTTCAACCTGATGGGAAAATGTTAAGGCTCTTATGTGGAATTGGAAGCTTGGCTTTGGTGAGAAAGTCCTCGCTCACCACCACTCGCCCTAAATCTAGTTGTTTCTAGGGGGTTCAAACCACAGACCCACTTGTATGATTCTATTAAACTTGATGTGCAGACCCTACTTCCTTCTAGATTTGAACCTTGTATCTTCTACTTGGAGTACCCAAGCCTTCACTGGCCAGCTCAATTGATCTTTTCTAAATGTTAAGGTTCACCCATGAGGTTGGGACCTTGGTTTATGCTGTGAAACACCTAAGCTTCCATTGCTTGCCTCAAACCCCACGGACAACAAACCCTACTCTCTTCTGCTTAATTGATATGTTCTAAATGTTAAGTTTCACCCATGAGATTGGGACCTTTGTTTATGGTGAGAAAGTCCTAAGCTGCCATTGCTTGCCTCAAACCCCATAGACAAATGTTAAGGTTCACTGATGGGATTTTGGAACCTTAGTGAAACGCTGCGCTCCCACTGCTTGCCCCAACCCAATGGGCTGAAAATTTAGTTGGTTATATGAATTTGTAACCATGAGCTCCATCTGTGTTATGTCTATTTAAACTTGGTTTATGGACCCTATCCCTTTTGGATTTGAACCATGGATCTCTTATTTGGAGTCCCCTAACCTTCACCATCAGGCCCACTTGAGTTGTACTGAAATGTTAAGGGTCACCCATGGGATTGGAACCTTGGTTTATGGTGTGAAACTCCTTGCTCCTCGCTCCTTGTCCCCAACCCCCTTGCGTAAAAGTTTTTCAAGTTACATGGGGTTGAAACCACATGAGCCCTACCACATTATATCTATTGAAATGAACTTGTTGTACAAACTTTAGCCCCTTGTAGATTCGAACCTTAGATCTCCTATTTAGAGTACCTAAACCTTCACCGTCAAGCCCACTCAAGCTGTACTTTACCTTATATTCCTAGTTCATTAGTGTACCCTTTGTGTTTTGACCTTTTGATCAAGCACATGATATATCATGATTCTTTCCAATCTATCTAAGATAAATCACAGGCAACATAGTGTAAATAAATGCAATTATGATCATATGGTAGTGTGTAAGATAAGTTGTTCATCCAGAATGTATATTTACACCGATGAACATTGGCAATGTAATTCCAAAAGACTGATTTAGCACTGAGCACCAAAATAAAATTAATTCATTTGATTCAGCCCCATGTAGTTTTAAGATCCTTCAAGCACAATGAGACTTTATGTTCAAATCACTTCTTCTAGTCTTAGAATACAGATTATTTTTCATATACTTCATGAACTCAAAGTTTTTTTTTTTTTTAATTTGTCTGGATACCTGTGAGAGTGAACACTATGCATGATATCTTTACACAAAAATAAAAATGCA
This sequence comes from Wollemia nobilis, assembly GCA_028583015.1. NCBI lineage: Eukaryota > Viridiplantae > Streptophyta > Pinopsida > Araucariales > Araucariaceae > Wollemia > Wollemia nobilis. Next base: position 263,903 of record JAQPPZ010017035.1, on the reverse strand, counting down.
AAATGAACCAGGCAATATCTTTGTGGTAAGAAATATAACTTACATCTTTGCTAACTCATAGCATGAAAAAGAAAGGAAAAAATTAAAGATTATTTTTTTAAAGATGCTAAAACATCCTGGTTGTCCAATGACTTAAGTATTCTATGGTATGTAATTTCATTAACAACACCCCCCCCTCAAAAGATGATTTCAGCAAGCATATCACTGCCCATGAGATACAACTATCGTAAATCTAAGCACAGCCAAAATAAGAAGAACTCCACTTATATGTTCAATATAACAAAAGGTGTGTTTTATGGCCACATTCTGTCCATGTGTTTGCTATATGGCCTCTATCTGAACATTTGGAGGGATCCATTCTTCTAACTGTTAGCCTCTTACCTTGAAATGGAGGCCAGATATAGACTTTCTGAGTGATTGGGAGTTAAAAGTATCTTGCATTGACATTTAGCCAGTGCACCCAGTCAAGTTCATTTAAGGAATGGCCTGCCATTTGTTTTTGGCTGAGAAGATGCTAATTGGATTCTTTTGAGGCATTCAAAGTTACTGAATAAAATAATTCTGGATCGTGTCCTGTTAATGCCACTGATTATAGCCGAACACAATTTTCCACCAACAAAAATTTGTATTGTTACGGTCCCTATGTGGATAAAATATTTCTAGTTGTAGTGTTTTTATTAGCTTGCTGATTTACTTTAATCCCACAGCTTGAATACTGTTAACACCTGTTGTTATCATGTATGGTTCTATGCCTGGCATAGGGTACTTCATGGGTTTGGGAAAGGCTTCAAAACAATAACACAGGAGGATTAAGTGTTACGCACTAGCAGTCTGATTAATGCAAATTTAGCAGCTTTTAGAACAATTTTGAGATTTGCAAGAGAACAGACAGGAAAATTACCTGTCAAAGCTTAGATTTCCCATTTTTAAGTTTTCATTCCATTTTTGTAGAAAAATGTGATGGCTTTATAAGCCTTATACTACCACAATATATCACAGGTTATTTCACACAGGTCCCAATATAAAATAGCCACAATGTAATAAAGGTCAAGATAATAATATGAATAGAATAATATGAACAAATTAATATGTATATCAAGGCTTATAATAAATCAAATAACATTCATTTATATGCTGAAATATGAATATAAATAGCCTGAATCATTCATGTACTATGCATGGAATATAACTTACAACTTTCAATGCTTGATACTTGAATGAATTGCTTGCTTTTCTATGGAGCATTGTCTCCATAATATAACAATAGTAATGTGACTCTTTGAATACTTGACTATTGCTCTCCATATGCCAAGTCTCATGACTCTTGGCTTATCTACTTGCCACTTGCATACTTGATGAACACTTGACTCTATAATACTTGCACACCTTTACATGACTCTTACACTTCTACTACTTGCACACCTAATCTAGGACACTTGTGCACATCTTTACATTACATATTTGTTCTCATACATACAAGACACTTGTGCACATTTACTCAACCTACACTTGCACTCTAACTTACATGACACTTGTGCATTTCCTACACATTACAACTTTACATGACACTTGTGCATTTCTTGCACATTCACACTTACATAAAAGGAGAAATATAAATCACACTCTGAACTATTGACTCAACCCTAATCTACTATTTACGTACCATGAAGGTACTATGGGGGTGCATTAGCATGTACCAAATAAATGTAATATTCTCCAACAAAATGCAATATTCTCCAACAAAATGCAAATTTAGCAGCTTTAGAACAATTTCGAGATTTGCAAGAGAACAGACAGGAAGATTACCTGTCAAAACTTAGATTATGTTTTCATTCCATTTTTTTGTGTGAAATTGGTTTTAGATGCAATATATTCTTCTTAATTACTTGAGTACTCGCGACTTAACTGGATTTATTCTAGACACTGAACTACAATATTACTGCAATGATGCAGTTTATGTATGCACTGAAAGAAGCATTCCTGCATTCCACTTAAGTGAACGACATACTTGATGAAAGTCTAGAAACATTGAATTATAGCTTTACAGAAATAATTGTTTTTCGCATGAAGAAATCATATGTTGAACCTAACTATAAATGAGCATCATGCATGGAGAAAATCCATTTGAGCGAATCTGTTTATGCAAGTTCAGACAGGTTGCTTCTTGTTCAATCTGTGTTTCTATATTGTTCCAATTTGCTTTGACAAAATAATGGATGAACACAGTCAATCAAAATGAATATGATTATTCATCTCATCATATTTTAAATTTGGTCATTGGCACTGGTGATTCAGTGTATCTGAAATTTACTTATTTATATGCTTTGTGGTTTAACAGGAGGCTTGAGTCCAGGTCAGGAGGTCTTCTTTGTTGGAAGACAGCTAGAGTTAACCGCAAGAAGGTATTTTATTGGTTTTTTTACATTCTTCCATTATGCACATTTTAAATGTATGATTATGTGGATATTGACTATGTTTGAAAAGATTGAGAGGTTCAAGGGGTGAAGAATGTTTGCAAAAGTTCAAGATTTCAAATATTTAAAAAATATGAAGAGGGTTTGAAATGGTAAATTATAAGAAAACACACATCATTGGATCTTGTCTAGGATGCATGCTTTATACCCTCAGATGTGTGGAAAACAAGTACAGAATCATTTCTTTATTCTTAATTTAACTTTTTTTGTGCTTCTCCTTACAAGTTCAAATGAATTAGAAACAAATGGCTCCTCTGTTATGAGCAAAAACATCATCTACCCTTAACCACCAAACTCAATTTTACAAGAGTATAAATGTAACTTGGAATTGGAATTAGATAATTGATCACAATAACCAAAGTATGTAGCTGGTTTCAAATGCATTGGCTAAAAATAACAGTCAATAGCAGCAGCACTTGAGGGGAACTACCCTAGAAAAATACAACAAAGAGATGCAAGAAGTGCAAAGGATCAAAGGAGATACAACAAAAGTTTTTTTTCGTCCTTCCCTTTATTGTAGTTGACTCCAGTCAGGTAATCAATAAAATACTATAATCATTGAATAAAAGAAGATAATGCAATTGTACACATCTTAGGACACCTTACAGCATAGCCATGCATATTAAATTAGGGAACATGTGAGCACTCATTTATATTTCAATTATAAGCAATTCATTAAAGTATGCAGTTCAGCTTAACTCTATATGGGTGTGAGTACTCTCATATAATAGTAGTGATGGCGCCTCAGTGGAATTTCCAAGAAACTAAGTGAGCACTTTTTCTTCTACCTCCCCAGATAGTAACAATGGTAGTCGACACCATGCAGCCACAGGTCAAACACTTTGCTGGTGATAAGTAACATTTCAAATATTTTTTTCTTTCTTCATTAACTGTAACATCTGTATGCGCTGATTCTTCCTCACCACCATTATATAATAGTTATCTCAGTTGAAATAATGAGTTGCAAGCTACTTATATGGTTGAAATTTCTAGTGTTCACGTAGGTCATTCTGTAGTGTCTGGTTGTGTAGGTAAACCTGAACAGTACAGCTAGTAGTAACAGCTTGGTTGTAAAGACATTCTGCTGCTCTAATGTTATATTCACTATGAAAATTTTGACATGTCATAATAAAAAGATGCAATTTGCTTACATATTTGTTGCATCAAACTCCTAAGGTGCCCCCAGTTCCCTGATAACTTCGTTGGAACTCATCATGTAGGCCTCCCACATTTCCAGAGACGTTTCCAATGTTTGTAGCGGTGTTTGTGGGTATTTTGAACAAACGTTGATCTGGGTTTGGAGATTTTTGGAGGGTTGTGTGCCCTGAATGTGGCCCATGTGAGGCACACACAACCCCCTTTGATAAAAGATCAATTTATATTAAAAAGGAAGGTCTTAAGATGAGGTAAAAGGAACAAAAAATCTCATAATTTATAGGCTGGGACCAAAAAAATCAGAACTGGGTATTAGAAGCCAGAGAATCTGGTAATTATGCATTTTAATTTCTTCATTCTCCGCAAGAAAGAAAAGTACAGAGAAGGGAATCAAATAGAGATTTGAGGTTTTAACCTATAGATATCTAAGGGAAAATTTCTGAGGGAAAATTTCTGAGATAAAAAGAAATTTTTTTTTGGTAACTTATAGATTGGGACCAAGGAAACCAGAACCTACTATTAGAAGCCAGAGAATCTAGTTATCATGCATTCTAATTTTTGTCATGCTCTGCAAAAAACTTAAAAAGTATAGAAAAGGGAAAAGACTCAGGTTTTAACCTGGAGGTTGGGGACATGTCTTTGACTTGCACTTGGTCTCAAGGATGAAATCTTCGTACACCTTCTATTGGAATTATTGGACTTGGGTGGTATGATTCTGTTGATTTTGGTGATTTCAAAGATTAAGTATATGGTATATTGCATTTTTTTTTTAAATTTTAAATAAAATATATATTTATTTTAGGATGGTTATAGCCTTATATATGAAGAATTATATTTGACATTAAGCATTACATTTCTATATTAAAAATTTGCATCTTCTTACATTGCTTCTTACATTGGTTGATTTAGGGTATTCCGGTCTGTAATTTATTTTATTTTATTGTTTTTAACCTATAAACAATTCACTTTACCATTTCCTCCTTTCGGTGGTTTGGGAGCTCATATTTATACTTTTGGAAATTGTATATGTTGTCGAGTTTCGTGCATCTTAGACTTATAGCAGCAGAAGAACGGCAATACTTTGTAACCTCATTCTGTCATATATATGAATTTCTGAATCATTCTTCTAGATTATGAGAATACTTTGCCTTGGAATAAAAGGGCTTGCCTTTTCAATCAACTCAAGTCCATTTTACACTTCTACTTGAGTTAAGATAGAAACTTATATCAGATATTGTATCATTAACACAGGATTCTATTGATATAAGTTAACATGGTTTTACCTATTTTCAGAGGAATAAGGGTTGTCTTTCTTTTCCTTGAGATATCCTAAATGCAGAAGTATGTATTTTAGTTCACCCTAATTTGTAATCCAGAAGGAACAACCATTATTCTTCCAAGCTTTTCCTGGCCAACATATCTAGTCATTTCAGCATACAGTGGTCCTGATCCATGAAATTGTAATGAAAGTAATTCTCATTTATTTTGCCAGAGGTTTGTTTGATATGCAAAAGCATTTGGCCCTATTTTAATCTTGGTTCTTCATTGATGTAGAATTAACTAGATGGTTAATAGAAGTTGGGAAGTTGCAACAGTGACATTGGAATTGTGCTTAGTTTTCTTCCTTTGATTTCTGAATTTGTTCTGCAGCCTGATCTGAAGATGACTGTTTTCTGTATAGGGACCTCATTTCAGGACTCGTACAAGGAAATCAAGGTTTTTCTTGAGACTTGTTCCTTGTGGAAAATGTCCATGTACAAAATTAAGCAGGTAGTTCCTCTTTATTGTACAATTCTTATCCTATTATTGTAACGGATTTTACACATTTTTGAATGAGAGAGAGAGAGAGAGAGAGAGAGAGAGAGAGAGGTGAAAACAGTAGAATGCCTGTATCCAAGCATAGAATTGCCTATGCACATTTTTTCCAAACCATTTAGCTGCCCATAGTTAGAGCCATTGATGATAGGTTTCTGTTGTCTTTTTTATTCCTTCCTTTTTTTCATCCTAATTAATGTAATCGATATAGCTATCTTTGAACAGATGCCTTATGTGAGATATTCAGTTTAATAATGAAAAGAGGCAATTGATCTTTGCTTAACTCTTATTTTCTAACCTCTCTGTACATGCTGTTTACAAACTGTCATGGTTAAAACCCCAACAGAAGCAGAAGAAGATTTTGTTTCTACCATATGTTCTAATATTGATTTGGAAAAGTTTCCACATTTAAAATTGTATTGGACATTGTCAGATTTCAATGATAGATTCTGACAGATGTTGGAATTGCAATTTTGTATCCAATTTCTTAAAACATGATGAAATATGAGCAGCAAGTGCAAGTTCTCCAGGATAATTACAAATTATGAAATTAGATATTGTAGTAATCTTAGGGATTACACGTGACTACCTGGTTTGTCATTCTTAGTGAGAAATCCATAAATTCTGACTACAAGGAATCAAATTCAGAAGTACATAAAGTTTGTCGTCAGTGCTTTAAGAGGATTTGCCACAGCAATTATTTGAATAACAATTGGGACATATATTGGAAATGCATTAGAAACCAAACAGTTCTACTTTTGACATTTATGGAGAAAACATAAATTTGCATAACGATTGAATTAAATAAACGAAACTTATATGAATGCCTTGTTGTTGTGCTTTTGCTAAACTTATTTGTATACTCCAGTGATTCATCATATTCCAAAACATCTCATCTTTTACAATCCAATTTTCTCATTAACCTTTAACAATTTCAATTTATATTCTGTATGCATATGTCTAAGTGTTTAGCAAGGACTGTTTGGTTCAAGGATTGGTTGCCTGTCAAAATAGACTTTCAAATCTAATTGATAGTATGAAAATGACATTCTGTAATTGCTACTTACTAAAGTTTAAGGCCACAGATGTGAGCAATGGGAAAAAAAAAACCTATGTATGAAACTGAACTGTGTTTGTGGTACTGCAGATCATCATACTAAATGTAATACCTAAGTGATTATATTATTATCTCACTTTTCATTTACTCTAAAACTTCAGGACACAAATGTATATAAATGCGTAGGATAAAACGTGAAAGGCTACGTTTGAACTTTGTAGCTAAGCAAAAGCATTGTAGATGTAAATTCTAATGTGGGTTGCATAGGCTTCAGTTGTCATAGTTATTTTTTCTATTAAAACAGTTTATATGTATATAAATGCGTAGGATAAAACGTGAAAGGCTACGTTTGAACTTTGTAGCTAAGCAAAATCATTGTAGATGTAAATTCTTATGTGGGTTGCATAGGCTTCAGTTGTCATAGTTCTTTTTTTATTAAAACAGTTTATGAAAATGGCATTCATTTTCTAGGAAAATTGTGATTAAAAAACAGAACAAAACAAAATTGAACAGGAAATTAAAGGGATAGCATGATAGCATGCCCACGAACCAAGTCATTTATATGTATGCAAAGAATATATTTGGAACAGTTTTTTCCTTTTTAAATGAGGTTCATTATCAAGGAAAACTGCAAAGCAAAAAAATAATGGGGTGGCATTATAGCATGCCCACAAACTGAGTTTATGTTTGAAGGAACAATGATATTTATATTTTTGTCCCTATATATATATGGAAAGGATTTATTTGTGCGTATAATATACATGGAAATGCTTTATTGCTTAGTATTTTGTATCGTTTTTCTGTGTTTAACACTTTACCACACATATTTATCTAGGTTGGATAAAAAAATCAACCATCTCAAACTTTGGCAAACTTTTAGACCAAATGTATTTTATTACTATGTAGATTTAGACAATCTAATTAAAAACAAAAAAGGAAAGTGATGCTAGCAGGAAAGAGATGCAATAATGTGGAACAGAATTCTATGATAGGAAAATAAATGGAAGTGAAGTAGCCTTTAATGGGTAATCTTTCAATTTAATTGAAGCTTTGAATCTCATATATGAGCCTTGAATCTCATATGCATATATGAGATGATTAATATATTGCCAATGCGTCCAATTGGATTTAACCTTTTGTTAATTCTATCTCAATCACTATATACACTAGTCAAAGTTATATCGTACAACTAGTCAAAGTTATATCGTACAACTAGTTACGATTGTAATGGGAGAGTGAATAAGTTATTGCCTTTACATTATTTTGAATAATTATTCCCAGCCTAGCTCTAAAGTCGATATCATCCTCATTTTATTTATAGCCACCAATTTGATCATTACTGTTATTTGAATTAACTTAACTATTTAAATTGAAAATGATCAATATTGAAATTGTTTTTGCATAATGTTAGTGCAAGATTGTCATCATGCAAGCAACCTAATGGTGAACCTAGTCTAAGTCAAATAGCCCTTGATATCTTATCTTAATTTCATCTACCATATAGAAATGAATCTCGTTTGACCTTATCACTAACATCTCTATTTTAAAGTGCACACACAATGTATTGATTTAGAAAATTTTGGTGCTTGTTAAATGATTAATCTACAATAAGGATACAATATAAACCATTATACTGATTTAGAAAAAATTGGTGCTTGTCAAATGATTAATTTACACTACATTAGGCAAGTATTGGATCAGTTTAATCTCCCACAAACAACCAACATAAGGATTTGTTTTGAAGATTAGTATCAATTAACAGTGATGATTAATTGCGAATATTAGAATTTGTAAATCTCAATGCATTTGTGTCGATATAAAAATGTTGATAGTTACATTACCATTAATGCTTACAATAGTTGAATGTTAACACTTTTTCTGCATGTGTAAACTAGCCTTGTCAAATCTTAGTTCTTTTATGTAAAGTTGTTGAAGAGTGGCTAAAATCTTCAACAAAGTAATATAGGAAGTCATGTAGTAATGTTTCGTTTTGTATCATAAATGCTTTAAGTTGAAAATTATGATGAGATATCATCAATTATCTTAAATAAATTTAAACTTATCTTAAAAATTATCAACTAGACATTGATTATAAGGGCCATAAACCAAAGAAATTGGTTTTCATTATTGGTCCTTATAGGTATATAATTATTAATTGATATTATTCTATGAACAATATTATTTAACACAAATAGAGTGAGTTAACCTTGTTGACAAGAAAAGTAAAATTAGCACCACACAAGAGGAGTAGGGTTGTACACTATAGCTCATTATCTTGTATCAAAGCTCTTGGTCCGCTATATTGTTTTGGTCTTGTGGATGTAATTAAAATCATATCATTTTCTTAATGTGGGGCATGGATGTTGGTAGTTTGGGGCTGAAAATTAGCTCTAAAGTATTATAGGCCATACTCTTTAAAGCCAATCGTAATTAAATTCCACAATATATATATATATATATATATATATATATATATATATATATATTTTGAAACATATAAAAATTGAAATTGGTAATGACTATCATTTATTATTTACAATCATAAAAGTGGAACCAAATTTGATCAAATATATACATTTAAAATTAAATATAAAATATCTTAAACCAAAATATGAAAAGGATATAAGAGGTATAGATTTAGAAGTCATATATCTTGAAAGTAGGGCCAATCCTTTATAACATTGCTACATTGTCATGCTTTGCTTTTAAAAGAGGGAAATGCATTTTTTTTAATGGTTAAACCACCCAAGGAACTAGATATTTAAAATCTAACATTTGAATAGAATTTTTAATACCTAAAAGTCTCACTTTAACCAAGCTAGAATTTAAATATTTCATTATTATATTACACTTTAACTAATCTAAATTATAGATTTAGATATAAGTTCAACTTCAAATATGGTTCTTGCACTTTATTTCAATTTATTATTATTATTTTTAAGCGAAAAACCCCTTACGGGACCACCTTGGTCTGAGAGACCACGACCAGGGGGTTCTACACTGTCAAAGTCACTCGGGAGTCGCGCTCGACCCTGCCCGCACCAACATTATCAATTAGAATTTGGGTACCCAATTCTAATTTTTGGTAGGGTGGAGATTCGAACCTGGGACCTCCTTCAAAGGATTGTCCTCTCCTCTCCAACTCATCTACAACACTTAGGATTTCAATTTATTCTTTTTAAAACTCAAAATTTAAGATTTGTTGTAAATTCTTTATTAAAGATTTTAAAACAAAATATTTTAGAATTTTAAAACTAACCACTTACATTTTGTTTTCCTTATTATGATTTAATTTCATTAAATACTAATCTAGCAAAACTAATATTACTATATGAAAAAGCTCCAAATATAAAAAAAATATAGATATACTATCAAATTTAGAGTAATTTATTTTAACTTTGAAGTTAATTTTAATTGTTCAAGTGTCATTGAATATGGAATAGCTAATGAGAAGCTTGGCTTACAAAGAGTTGCTAGAATTCCATTTTAGCCAAATGTAGAGGCTAATAGCACTCAAAGGGTTTATGTCAAGTACAAACCTAGGAGGAGAATTAGGTAAGAGTGGTACAAAATTCTATCATAGGAATATGATTTTTTTTTAATATTATCTTAAAAACCTTGACACTAAATAGAAGAACAAGTGAAAATATATCTTATTAGCAAATGATATTAATGACTCTGTTCTAATCCCATGAACGGATCTTAATATTTTTCAAATGACATGAGCTCAACCAATTAAATATCTTGACTTTATAAAGGATATCCATGTTTGAATCTTGCTAAGCAATACATGCATACTTGCAAAAAAATGTTATTGTAATACCACTATGTATGGGTGGGGCTTGTTTCAATCCCAAATAACTAATTGAAAAATATAAAAAATAATATAAGATGTGATAACTATTGAGGGCCACTCTCTTTACATAACCAATGAAAACCAATAAAAATTGACATTACCACTTCTACAATTAAAATCATAATAGTATATTGATGTAGGCAAATTAGATACTAAAATACAACAAAAAACAAATTCAAAACACTACCACTCTATTCTAGTGAACACAATTGAGCCATCCACCTTACATAATCATTAATATCCAAAACTAACATAACCATTAATATCCAAAACTATGAATTGTGAAATAAATGGAGAGTTTAGTTTGTCCTTAATGACATGGCCTCCATGCTAGGGAAAAATTGCCTCGAGCACATTGAAAAAACTTCTAAATCCACTAGTGAATCCAACCCTTGATAGCTCAAGCACTAGTTTTGCAAATTTTACGCTTCTATGCCAATAATTGAGACAATATTCCTTAGTCAATGAAAATCAAGAACAATTATTTGCTTACAAGGCAAAGAAATTCCAAGCATTTATCTCAAATTATTTCCCCCCTTAAATATGTTCATAAAATAAAAACGATACATTTTCAAAAAAATATTGATATAAAGAATAGCATTGTTATTGATCCAATCCTCATATCCATTTTATAACATTTATACTAAATAAAAAATCAAACATGAAACAATAAGTTATTCCACTAACAAGATACATCATATTCTTCCATAAAATATGTGTGTGCAAAAACTAAACTGAAATAGTCAGTCATTTCATCAACAAGATAACATAACCATTCATGAGTCCATCCTATGAAAAGTTTGCCAAGGGAGTGTCATGACATCCTATCCCCCTTAGGCTAAACATAATCCTATATGTTTCATTAAAGTCCAAACATAAAAGCAATAATTATAATTCATTTTCAAATAGAAATAGAAAAAGTCTTTGCATATCTGCCACTTTCTTCCAAGTACCATTTCCTTCAGAATAGCGATCCCACTAGACCTTACACTGCTCCAGATTCCCTTTCCTCATCGCTCTGGAGTGGAACTCAAGAATATTCATTGGACACACTTCAATAGCCTTTGGATCCTCCATCTATAGTTTAGAAAGATCCAAAACATGATCATAATTAGCAATGTAATTTCTAAGCAAGGATATATGGAAAGTGTCATGGATCTTTGACAAACTGAGTGGTAGGGTGAGTCTATACTCCATAGGACTAATCCTTTATGTGATTTTGTGGACTTTATGGCACTCTTCTTTGGTCTCACCCTCGAAAACACTCTATCACCCATAGAAAAATCTCTTGGTATCCTCTTTATATTGACATAAATTTTCTGACGATCTATGACTTTCTTAAGCATCTTTCTAATCATCCTTAGTTGTTTCTCCATTTCCCTAACCATGTCTAGTCCAAGCACAACCTGGTCCTCTGGATTGTCCCATGACAACGGTGTCCTATACCTCCTATCGTACAAGGCTTCAAATGGAGCCATGCATAAAGTCATATGGTGACCATTGTTGTAAGCAAATTCTACCAGGTGTAAATAATCTTCCCACCGAGAATTCTAATCCATGCAGTATATGTAAAGCATGTCTTCCAAGACCTGTTTCACCCTTTCAATTTGTCGCACCGTTTATGGATGATATGTAGAGCTAATGTTAAGTCTGGTACCTATGGCATGATGTAGAGCTTGCAAAAACTCGAATGTAAGCCTAGAGTCCCTATCTGAAATAATCACCTCTGAAAATCCATGAAGCCAGAATATTTCATTGGAAAATCTATTAGCCACAATCATGACATCATCCTTGGTATTTCTCGATATAAAATGCACAACCTTGGTCAATCTATCGACTACCACTAGGATTGTGTCATGTTGGAACCTAGTTTTAGGTAAACCAACAATGAAATCCATAGAAATAACCTGCCATTTCTACATGGGTATGTCTGTGGGTACAATAGTCCTACAAGATGTCTATGTTTAGCATTAACCTTCTGGCATTCAAGGCACTGAGCAATGAATTCAGTGATATCTTTATTTATTTCTAGCAATTAAAAAATTTTCTTTATATTTTCCCTCATTTTTTCCCTCCTAGGTGAGTAGAATAAGGAGGTCTATGTGTTTAATTTATGATCAATTTTCTCAGGTCACCTATCGTGGGAATAACTACTTGTTCGTTGAAGCATAGAAAACCCTTTTTGATGCTAAAATCCCTACTTTCTTCAGGTTTCCTTACCATTTTGTTTTAAATTTGGTTGCAATACTCATCCTAATATTGCATTTCTTTGACTTGATCCATCAAGTCCACATGGTTATGGGTCAAGACAACAATATGTCTTCTTCTACCTAAGGCATCCATGATCTTATTTTCCTCTCCCTTTATGTATTTAATCCTAAAGTTGTATTCAACAAGGAAATCTATCCATCTCCTCTACCTGACATTGAGCAAAGGTTGAGTAAATATATACTTCAAACTTTGATAGTCAATCCTCAACTTAAAGGGTCTTCCCACCAGATAATGTTACCAGACCTTGAGAGCGTATACAACCACTACCAATTCTAGAGTATGTGTAGCATAATTGACCTTGTGTCTCTTGATTTTCCTTGAACCATAAGCTACAACTATCCCATCCTGCGAAGGCACTCCACCCAAACCTTCCGAAGATGCATTCATGCATATTGAGAAATTACCCTAAGGGTTCAAAATATTTAATATAAGTATCATGGTGATTTTTTGCTTAGCAATTCAAAATCTACCTCACACTTATCTATCCACTTGAATTTCTTCCCCTTTTTGTAGAGATTAGTTATTGTAGAGGCTATATTGGAGTAATATTTCACATAACACCTATAATATATAATCAATCCCATGAAGCTCCACACTTTAGTCATATTTGTGGGTGTCAGCCAATTAAGAATAGCTTCAATCTTCTTAGGATCCACTGTGATCCCTTATAATGATATTATATGTCCTAAGTACTGTACTTTTGAAACATAGAAGTCACACTTAGATATATTTCCATATAGTTGATTCTTCCTTAACCAACCTAGTACAATTCTAAGATACCTATCATGCTCCATCTTATTTCAGGAATAAATCAGAATATCATCCAAAAATATAAGGATGAATCGATCCATATGCTTTTTGAATACACTATTCATTAAGTTCATGAATGTTTCTGGAGCATTTATCAGTCCAAAAGGTAATATTGTAAACTCATAGTATCCATACCAAGTTTTAAATGTCGTCTTGTGGGTATCTTCTTCATGGATTCTCAATTGGTGGTATCCAAATTTTAAATCAATCTTTGAGAAGATAGTGGCATCCTTTAACTGATCAAAGAGATCTTCAATTCTAGGTAGAGGATATCTATTTTTAATGGTTGCCTTGTTAAGCATTTTGTAATCTATACATAAACGCAATGAGCCATCCTTCTTAAAAAATAACATAGGTGCACCCCACGATGACACACTTGGCTTGATCAATCCTTTTTCTAGTAATCCTTATAGCTGTACCTTCAGATCTTACTTCTCAATGGAACTCATCCTATAAGGAGCCCTATGAATAGGTTATGTTCTAGGTTTTAGCTCAATAGTGAAATCAAATTCACATTTCGGAGGGAGTCCAAGTAAATCTTCTAGGAACACATCCCTAAATTATTGAAGTACTAGGTGTTTTCCAAACACCTCTTCCCTCTTTTCCTCTTCAATTTTATTAAGCTTAACTACATATATTATTCCTCCCTTTCTAATGGCTTTCTTAAGTTGCATTGTAGAGAGGATCTAGGGTTGAAAAGTTCTTTGCAAGCTATATAATCTTTGTCTTTCCCTGCCATTTTTTGAATGCTCAATCCATATTTCCTGGAAGTTTATCATAGCCCTGTCAGCTTATAGCCAGTTCATCCCTAAGATTACATCAAAAGCATGTAGCGGTTCTACATAAAGACATCCAATGGTCGTACCACTAAGCAAGGTAATTTTGCTCATAGGATAGCATTGATCCATAGAGTAGTTTTTTCTAGAACCATACTCGACCTTCCAGCCATGTGCGAAGATTCCTATCCTTTTCGGTATATCCATGATCAAACTAGTTGAAACAAAGCTATCAATAGCTCCACTATCTATTATAATTTTGATATCTTTACCAAAAATATTACCTTTTATAAGTAAAGGAGTGGCTTGCCCTTCCATATTTTGACTTCCTATCACTGCGTAGATCTTATGAGTAGGTTCCTTGTGTGTAGGTTCTTTGTAAGCAGGTTTCTTTCCCTTCAAACTCGATCCTACTTTATACGAGCAATGGTTGGAATAATGTGGACCTCCACAATCATAGCATCCACCCTTGGGTCCTGGGTGTGTTCCCTACTTCTATCCCTCTGCTTTCATTGCTAGTGTGGGGTTGGATTGCCCATGTGGTGGTGGCTTGCTATTATTGTTGTTACGGTTGTTTGCACTGTTATTATTTTCTCAAAATTTCTTCTTAAACTTTCCTTGTTTTCTGTCATTTCTTTTGGCATGCCCTTGGAGACTTTTGTTTGTCTATTCTCTCTCCCATTTCATGAAGCCAATGTTTTTTCTTTTCCTAAGCACCTATTGATCTTGTTCATATGGCCCTTCATAATAAAACTAGGTCTTCATATAGGTCTCTACTTTCCTAGACAAGTCATAAGCCTTCTATAAAGTTTTAGGCTCTTACATATTTACTTCATGCCCAATCCTGGGATCTACCCTCGAGATGAATTTGTGGATCTTCATTTTCTCATCGTACGCAAGCACATACTTCAACAACTAATTTTTTTTTTATAATAGACCTCCACCATCTTATTTCCTTATCGAGGATAGGCGAATTCTGTAATTTCTTGGCATAAAAATGATCTGTGATGAACCTATGTTTAAAGGCTATTACAAAATCCTCTCATTTCAGGTCAACTACCTCAATATTTTTTTACCCACTAAAATTTTCACACCAATCTAGACCAACACCCTATAAATGTGTAGTGGCATATGATGCTCGAGTTCCTGTAGAGTAATTCTTCAAAGTGAAGAATATTTCCAATTCCTTCAACCAGGCTTTGGTTGCATCACCCCCTTCTTCTCCATTAAACTTGGAGGATCATACATGCTTCAAATATTTAGCCATATCAATCTCCAACCAAACTCTATCCTATTGTGCCTTCGTAAGAGGATCATTAGCCTATCTAACCCTAGAGCTCCCAACTTATGAATCTCTATTCACCATGGTTTCTAATAGTTGCCTTCGTTATTCCATTTGTTCCTGAATCAAAGCAATTGTTGCAGTAAGGTCCTCCTTTTCATTAGTAGGATTGCCTATACCTAAATCTAGGGTCCTATCCTCAACACTACTCCATCGTGTCTGCCTCTTCGGTGGGACAACACTTCCTCTCCTTGTTCTTGGTGCCATTATTCCTGGTCACACACAAGAAAGAGAGTTTGGATTAGGTCACAATTCCTTCTCCAAATTGTACCACTTATTATAACTAAATAAGTCATTAGCTTGACTAAACAACAAAGTTGATTACCCTATCCCATGTAGGGTGTAATCCTTATTAATGATTTTATTCCTTCAAAATACTTTCTTCACTTAGTCTAGCTATGCCTAGGTATTATATAAGGAAGCTTATAGTCCTACGACCATGAGCTTTGATACCAAATATCATATCCCAAAATTTCCATTCTCAATTTCACTCACAATTTATTTATTTTTTTGTGTCTCTCACTAAGGTGAATTGTTCCATCTCTGTGATGAACCTTTTATTCTTAAGGATATCACTAGGGGTACACCCATCCCTACATATTCATAATTTTATTTATGTAAATGTACTAGGTGTAGTGCAAAAATTAAACTATCGATCTCATTTTTCCAATGAGCTAGCTTTTCCCTTTCAATCAATCAAAAGGGTTATGCCAATATCTATACTGTACATAAGTCTATCTATGTAGGTGCACTAGGTATGATGGAATCATGCCATCCATATCATATCCATGATGAGATAGCTAGCCTTCCATCATTAGGTTTCATTCAAGACTCTACCCCAAGCCTCTTCCAACCTATGGGATCATACTAGAACCAAACATCTTACCAATATGCGAACATCCTTCAACTAAAATAAATTCAATGCACTTATTACATAAATATGTCATGATTCGATTATGACGTGTTGAGGACATATACTAGCACTATGCTCAATAGGAAGTACTAATATTATCTTCTCTCTAACCCACTTTGATAAAGGATTACCTTAACCTAGTAATGGTGCATTTCCATATTAGTTCTTTGAGACTTAGGATCAAATAGAACCGATCCTATTGATTCTTTCCTACAATAGTACTCATAGAGTAATTTCCATGAGAATAATGGGTTGCATCTACCAAAACCTCCTTCAAAATTATTTTATCGAAGAGTTCAACTTACATATCCAAAAGTTATTTCTAGTAAACACCTTAAGCGATCTCATCTATCATGATTGGTTAAAAGAGGTTAATGCTTACTCTAAAAGTGTTTTTCTTCCTATAACCTCAGAAATAACAAGTTAAATTAAGCATTCAATTTAAAGGTTACATTCTTACTTTAAATAGCCTTTCTCATATTTTCATCATACTCAATACTTTTCTTTAAGTAAAATAATATAACTAACATATTGTCAACCACAATAATGGTTCATTTCCAAAATAAAACCTTAGGATATTTAAGCTTAATTATCTCATTCCTTTATCTAATACTTACTTGTCTAACCATAATATGACATAACAAAGAAGCAAGGTTTCTATATCCATCATGCATGCAAAATTATAAAATTTATAAAATTTTCCTTCTCTTTGAGTTCATCCACATTCTCCACACCTGGTTAAACAGGTGGGTAATTTTCAAATACATTATTTGTAGAACCATACCACATCTATGGCTCCATATCAATTACATTAGTACAATCAATTCATTCCACACTATCTTGGTTGTTCTTACTTGACTGCTTCAAATCTTGGTAACTTCTTGTACCCATTGAGAAGTAGATGTCAATAGGGATCAGGATAGTCCCCCTAGTAATGAAGTGCAATTCTAAATGCATGTCATACATTTCATATTGTAAACATCTAGTCATAGATTCTAAAAGAAAACTTAGTCAATCAAGTTCTTTCTTGGCAAAAAAATTAAATCCACACAACCTCAATTTATGCTAAGGCAATACCATTTGCATGCAGTAGTTTTTTCATTGAAGCAAACCAACCAAAGAATCCAAAGCTTAGTCATTCAAGTCTTTTCTTGGTAACCAAAATATAATATGTATAATTTCCACCTTCATAAGCAAGAAGTTCATTCACAAAGTAATCCCATAATTACTTAACGAAATAGAATTCTATATTCATATCATTACCTTTGGTTAAAACCAACCATATATTGAACTCACTTCTTCCAGCTTTTAAAATAATTCTAACTATTCTAAAAAGGTATGAAATACTCTAGGTCATATCAGAATTAATAAACACATATCCTCCTTATCATAAGCAATATTTTTTCCAAAGTAACCCCATAATTACTCAAGAACAATTCATTTCATCTGACATTCTTTACTGAAATGAATCAATCCTATTATAGCACGGGATCATGCAATCATTACACATGTTATAGCACAGGAGCATGCAATCATTACATAAGCTATACATCATTTGTTCCTCAATATCACATTGTTTTTAAAGATAACAAGATGTTCACTGTAATAAGTCAAGATATTTAGTAGAAGCTGATTGTCATATTGTTACATCACCATCATTTCTATGCTATATAAGTTTCTATATAATCCTATCAGATAACAAAGCGTATGCTTTTAGAACCAATTAGAAGAATATTTTGATGAACACATAACACTATTTCTAGCGTAATGGGTTTACATTAAGTTTATTTTATTTCTTTTGCTCTCCTCAAATTTTGTTTTAGCCACAATGGAGTTTGCAACAATATAATATAATATTACGATCAAATTCATTTTCATAAAAAAAATTGAATATAAGTCTCGTATACATCATTCGATGAAACAATGAATCCAATGTTGGTAATTATCATAAGGAAATAACATATAGTTCTTCGAGCACAATTTTAATATTCCCCTTATTTGAAAGCATAACAATGTATCATCCTGAAATTCATGTGCATGCAATATAATTACAGTGGATTTGTAGTAAGGTTTATACTAAATAAAAACTAGGATACATTAAGATTCAATTACAGAACATAGTCACATCTCTGACCACATATTATCCCGTTAAATATTAGGTAAGCTTAAAGGAAGGTATTATCACAACTTTTTTTTCCCATGTGCTCACGAAGCCATTATTGAAAGCTTCAACATTCTTCACCATGATAAAACGATGCGAAGAGTCAAACCCAACATTCAAATCTCTTAAGAGTAAAATTCATAAAGGTATTCTTACAAAAGCTTAAATCAAAGGTTAAGAAAAGATTCATATCAGAACTAGATTCACAGGGTAGACCTACCTGGCCAAGTAGTTTAACTTTCAACGAGTTTCAAATTTAAATGAGGCAAACGAATGACAAAAGACTTTCATCAACCAACAAGCACAGGTACAACCGTACATACATACTAACACAGACTAGTCCCACTTAAAATATCATTATTCAAAAGTGAAATCAACAAATCCTACCCGAATATCCTGCTAAAATTTTTAGCGATATCCAAAAGGATTGCTTCAGTTTTTGGTTCCCTCTTCCATATTTTCTCTTCCTTGCGCATCTCCTCTTTTTTCCTCTCAAAAGAAAAGCTTTCTTTCTTTCTAAAATGACACCCTAGCAACTTTGTTTCGCATCACTCCACTACTCTCAAAGCACTCAAGTATCCACGTTCATCACAGAGGCTTATAACCCCATTACGTCCATGAAGTGAGGTAACAAACCAAACCACAAACAATGTGTCATGAACAATAACCATGGGCATTTTAAAAAATAAAAAAGATTATTATTGCTTGGTCAAGAGTTATTTTCTTGGGCTATTATTGACTAATAGCCAAGACTTTATACTAACATTAAGTTTTCTTTCTTAATGTACTTTATTGAATAGAAAATTATTTCATTAAATGTCATTTTGTAAAAAGAGAAAATTACTTGAAATAATTCTATCATAAAGATTTTAAATTTCATTGTAATGGAAAAATTATCGCAAAAAATATCTTTTCTCGTTTTTTTTTTAAAGAAAGAACATTCAACTAAAGTAAAAGCAAGAAAACAAATTCAATCAGGCAAACATGTGTCAATAAAAACATGCAAGGTATTTTCAAGATAGCATTTTCAAACATCAACTCACACTCCATCAACTTCGTTGTCTCCTTTTTGGCAAGCTCACTATCGATGAATTATTTTCACATGCAAAACACAATATGGAACTACATGAGAGGAAATTTCATATTCCTTAGAGCTATCACCTTTAAGAGATGACATCATTTTCATTTTAAATATTTCGTTCTCAATGGTTAATCCTTTCTTCGGCCTATGAGAGCGGCTGTTCCTGTAAACATGCAATTCTATTAGCAGTATCAAATTCTTTTATAAAACAACTATTTTTAAAAATCAAGCATGAAACAATCAGTTATTCCAGTGACAAGATACATCATATTCTTCTATAAAATATATGATTGCAGAAACTAAATATGAAATAGTCAATCATTCCATCTACAAGATAACATAGCCATTCATGAGTCCATCCTATGAAAAGTTTGCCAAAGAAGGATCATAAAATTTTGTTCCTTTAACAATATCCAAAATATTTTCAACTATCAATATTGCTCTCACTTTGTTTTTCCATGAAGAATAATTAGGTACTTTTAGAAGTTGGGATTTTGTGAGAATGAATTTATTCTTTCATGATGATACTTGTAGACTACCTTATATCTCCCTAGTTTTGAGTATGAGATCAAATATTTTCAAGTTTCAATTTTTGTAGAACCCCTTATATCTCCCAAGTAATTAGAATATACTATGGTCTTGATAAAGTGCTTAGCTTTATTTAGATTTCTTTTGAGTTGAATCCCTAATGTTTTGATGATAATTTTAATATAATGTTCAACTCCTATTTTTCACCTTATTTCTCCCTATTGATATTTTAATGCACTTTAAATTTGATAATGTTCTATCTTCAAGACTCTATAGTTGGATTCTTTTGTCCCTTCAATTTGTATAAGAGACTAGTATCAACAATAATTTCCAAATTTCAAGCAATTCTATGTTTTGCTTCCTATATCCTTTAATTTTCAATGATATGGTTTCTAAATTTTGTTGGACATTTTGAGCTCATTTAGTTGACATTGATGTCAAGGTAAAAATTTGTCATTGATGCCAAAGTGAACACATGAAGGTGTCATTAATACCATGGAGTACATCATCATTAACACCAGGAAGCAATGCAAAGAGATGGAGAAAAGTTATCCAAATATGTTTTTATAAGATTTTTTGTTAAAACCATGGTGGCACATTAAAAGGTTTTTTATTAAAACCATAATGATAGTTATCTAATATTGTGATGGCAGAATTAAGGTTTTTATTAAAACCATGGTGGAGAAATTATTTTTCATCAACCCATTGAAGTGCAAATGACAATTTGATATTAACTCAAAGAGAGCTTTATTTTTTTATTAAAGTCTAAAGTTTATAAATTAAATTTATAATATTTAAATTATTTTGAATTTAAATTAATTATAAATTATAATTTATACAAGCCGACGTCATCAAGTCGAATCATCCATCAACGTTGTATGCAAAGAAAATAAAGGGTATTTAAACCCTAAGACAAACCTTTGGGAAGAGAGTAATGC
This sequence comes from Wollemia nobilis, assembly GCA_028583015.1. NCBI lineage: Eukaryota > Viridiplantae > Streptophyta > Pinopsida > Araucariales > Araucariaceae > Wollemia > Wollemia nobilis. The sequence continues at coordinate 242,726 of JAQPPZ010017035.1, read as the reverse complement.
AAATTATTATACAATGAAAAATTCGGAGCCTTTGAAATTTGTGAGTGGTGTATTGCCAAAGCAGGACAATGCATTGTAATCAAAGCAGCGCATCGTGATTGAGGTAGCGCATGGTGTTCGAGTGAGGAAAAAAGCAATGGGGGAAGCGCTCACAGTCTAGCTTGGCGCTAGACGTAGGAGAAGACCGAAATATTTGAAGCCTTTGTGAAGAGGCTTAAGCTACCTTAGGGATTAAGCTAATAACGTGGAGCGCTTAGCTCACACAACTAGGAAGCTGCAGCTAAGGCGTCAGCCGAGGGAGAAGGCGCAGGGTCGAAACCTTGAAAAACGTGGAAGGGAGTTCACCAAAAGTTTTTATGATTTAAATTTTAATTTTTGAATAATACTAAAGTTTAGGAGGCATAAGGGAATATTTGTGATATTTGATCATTGTGCTAAGGTTTTAAGGGTGTTTGTGGAATTTGATTAATCATGTAAAGGTTAGGGAGTTATAAGGTGATATTAATTTATTTACCTAAGTGGTAAATAGGTGCTTTATTAAGGTAAATATTATTTTACCTTAGGAGATAGAAATTAAGTTGGAATATCAATTTTGTGAAATTGAGAAATTGAAGGTGTGTTTTGAAAAGGAATTTTTTGTGAAGATATTATTGTTAAATATTGCTATTGAGAAGGAGATATAAGGTGTATCATGAAATTGAGCTATTCTTGTATTTTGTGAAGTATAACCCTTGTTATCTAACCCTTGGCACTTGGAAAAGAAGAAGGTATTCTCTAAAGGCAGTTTTTGAAGATCATCCTCCAATCAAGAAAAAGTATGAGCATATTATTACATAGTTGAATTGATTGATTGGTTTTCTCGAAAATAATTTTGGAGTGAAAATGACTTGATTAGGTTTTCCTATTGAGTGTGTTGAGTGAATGCTTCAAGGTTTTATGGAATAAAGAAGTGTTGTTAAAATCTTGTTTGATAAGCATTGTTGTTGAAACCATTGGTTGTGTAAAGAACTTGAACTAGGGTTTGAAAAGAACATGAGTATCATTGTTATGTGAGAGTTTTTTTATAAGAATTGCTGCTGAAGTGAGTTGTTGAGCAAATAAATTGAACTAGGGTTTGAAAAGAACATGAGTATCATTGTTATATGAGATTTGTTGTTGAGCATTGTTGGAAATATTTTGAGTGAGTAATCATATGCTTGGACTAGGGTTTGTGAGAAAGTATTATTTCAATGAGTGATTGGTTGAGTAAAGTTGGTTGAGCCTAGTCAAATGGATATGTGAAGTGATTGTTCAAGTTCCATAAAACAAAATATTCTATATTCTGAATTGAGTTGTGAAAGTGATGAGCATTGAGTTGAATTTGAAGCATATTGAGTCTCTAACAATTCTCCTTATGTTTCTAAGAGAGTGATTGAAAGAAATTGAGCATTGTGATTAGTATAGAGCATATTGATTCTATAACAATTCTCTTTATGTTTCTATGAGATTGGACAAGTTTTGTGTGGACTTGTTAAGCAGATTTGAGCAAGTTCTGTGTGGAATTGTTGAGTAGATTGGACAACTTCTGTGTAGATTTTTTGAGCAGATTGGAAAATTTATGTGTGGACTTATTAAGCATATTGGACAAGTTTTGTGTGGACTTGTTGAGCAGATTGGACAAGATCTGTGTGGACTTGTTGAGCAGATTGGACAAGTTCTATGTGGACTTGTTGAGCAGATTGGACAAGTTCTGTATGGACTTGTTGAGCAGATTTAAGCAAGTTATGTGTGGACTTGTTGACCAGATTTAAGCAAGTTCTATGTGGACTTGTTGAGAAGATTTAAGCAAGTTCTGTGTGGACTTGTTAAGCAGATTTGAGGATAGATTTTGGTGCAGATTTGAGGACATATTTGTGCCAGACCAGAGATAGAGATTGAACAGATTTGTGCTATACCGAAGGACTATGTTTAGTGTAGATATGAGATAGAGCAGAGAGGATAGTAGTATCTATTGAATAGAGATCCATTAGCTAGGGTAGTGAGAATAGGTATTCTGAGTGGGGACAAGAGTCATCAATGGAGAGAGATCCACAAGCTAGTGCAGTGGATGCAGTAGTCTTCTATAGGATCACCATCTAGAGTAGAGGAGAAGGAGTTCTCCTGTAGATAGATATCCAAAAACTTGATTTAGAGGATTGTTGTCTCCTTTGGACAGAGCCATAAAAATTATAATAGGGAAAGGATTCCCAAGAGATTGATTGAGAAAATTTTAGTGAAATATTTTCTCCATGGAGTAGCCCACATTGGGTGAACCACGTAAATTGTGGTGTCTCTATTGTGTGTGGTTATTTATGCATTGCTTTGATTACTACTATTGATATTGCTATCTTTACATTGCATAATATTGATTGGGAAAGAAAAAGTAAAATTGGTCTTATACTGTTCACCCCCCTCTTAGTATAAGCTTGTGTTCTTCAAATTTAAAGAAAATTAATTTGGTGTTGAACTCCTTATATATCCCTAATTAGAAATTTAGAAAATTATAATATTTTCAAAATAATGCTTCAATTTCAAGGTAGAAAACCTTATATCTCATACTTTAATAATTTGCAAATATTTTGATACTTGAATCTCAAATAATGCAATTTTAAAAAAACTCTTAAAGTTATAATCTCCTTACTGTAATTCCCTTTCTAATCCATCAATGAATTATCTAAAGTTTTAATGTTGCATCAATGTCCTGCAATAAAACCAAAATTACATTATATTCATTCAAATATGTATGAAAATTATTTTTGCATATCTGCTACTTTTTCCCAAGTAGCATTCTTTTTTGAGTACTAGTCCCACTGGACTTTACATTGCTCTACAGTTTGGTTCCTCAGCTTTTTGAAATGAAACTCCAGGATCCTTACACCTTGTACCTCAATCATTGTAGGGTTGTTTATCTATACGTTAGGAAAATTCCATACATGGTCAGGATCACTTACATACTTCCTAAGTAGGGATACATGGAAAGTATCATGGATATTGGATAGGTTGGGTGGCAAGGAGAGACGATAGGCAACTAAAATTATATTCTTGGTGATCTCAAAGGGTCCAACATATCTAGGATTCAACTTGGTTGATTTGATGTCACTCTTCATGGGTTTTACTCTAAGAAATACTCTGTATCCTATAGGAAATTATTTAGGTGTGCATTTTCTATCAACATAAATCTTTTGATGATGAGATACTTCCTTTAACCTCAATCTAATCAATTAAGTTATTCCTCCATCTCTCAAATCACATATAGTATGATGGTAATATGATATTTTAGATTATCCCATAAGAGGGGTGTTTGGAATCTTCTACCATACAACGCTTCGAATGGAGCCATTACCAAAGAAGCATGGTACCCATTCTTATAGGTAAATTCAACAAGGTGCAAAAAATCTTCCCATTTAGATTTTTGATTTATACAGTACATGCATAACATATCTTCTAAAACCTGGTTGACTCTCTTAGTTTGACCATTAGTATATGGATGGTATGCAAAACTGATATTTAGTTTTATGCTTATAGCCTGATGTAGGGCTTACCATAATATAGATGTGAATCTAGAATCTCTATCGAATATAATTACTTTAGGAAATTCATGTAGCCTGAATATTTCCTTGGCAAATTTGTTAGACACCATGACTACATCATATTTAGTACTTCCTAGAATAAAGTGTGCAACCTTGGTCAATTTATCTACTACCACAAGGATTGCATCATGTTAGAATCTATTCTTAGGCAGTCCCACAATAAAGTCCATGGATATTACTTGTCATTTTTGAAAAAGTATATCATGTGGGTATAAAAAGTCTACTGGGTGCCAGTGTTTAGCCTCTACCTTATGGAATTCCAATCATATAGCGATAAATTCACTTATGTCCTTCTTCATCCCTGTACAATAGAAGATATTTTTCATTTTCTCCCTCACTTTTACCCCTCTAGGGTAATCCAAATAAGGATATGTATGCACTTATTGCATAATATTCTTCCTTAAATCACCATTTTATAGTATAAAAACCCTATATTTAAAACATAAAAGTCCATCCTTAATGCTATAGTCTTTATTTTCTTCAAGTTTTCTAGCCATCTTCATCTGAATACCATTGCAAAACTGATCTTGGGTTTGCATCCTTTTGAATTGGTCCATCAAGTCTACATGGCTATGAGTTATAAAAACTATATGCCTTTGTCTACTTAAGGCATCTATAATTTTATTTTCCTTTTCATTGATATATTCTATACAAAAATCATATTCTGCTAAGAGCTTGATCCATCATATTTATATTGCATTTAGCAATGTTTGAGTGAAGATATACTTCTAACTGTTATGATCGGTTCTAAGCTCAAATGGTTTTCCTAATAGATAGTGTTACCACATCTTAAGGGTATATACAAGTACTACAAGTTCCAAGTCATGCATAGAGTAATTTACTTCATGTTTCTTGAGTTTTCTTGAATCATCCACTACCACTGATTCCCCTTGGGATAATACTCCTCCTAATCCTTCTAATGATACACCTATGAATATTGAAAAATTTCCTTAAGGATCTAGAATTTTTAGAATGAGTGTGGTAGTGAGTTTCTGCTTCAATAACTCAAAGGAAGCCTCACATTTATCTATCCATTTAAATTACTTTCTTTTCCTATGAAGATTGGTTATCGGGTAGGTAATTGTAGAGTAGTCTTTCACAAAGCATCTATAATATCCCATGATGTCAATAAAGCTTCGTACTTTAGTCACATTGGTGGGTTGTGGTCAACTTACAATGGATTCAATTTTCTTTGGATCCACTACTATTCCATTAGCAAAAATAATATACCCAAGATATTATACCTTAGGGACATAAAAGTCATATTTCGAGAGGTTACCATAAAGCTGGTTTTCCCTTAACAGTTCAAGCACTATCCTTATGTACTTATTATGCTCTTCTTTATTTTTTGGGATATATCAAAATATCATCCAAAAAGATCAAGATAAACTGATCTAACTGTCTTCAAAAGACATTATTCATTAGATTCATGAAAGTCACTAGAACATTAGATAACCCAAATGGTAGTACTATAAATTCATAGTGTCCATATCGAGTCTTGAAGGTAGTTTTGTAATTATCTTCCTCATGAATTCTCAACTGATGATATCTTGATTTTAAGTCAATTTTGGAGAATATGGTTACCCATTTCAATTGTTCAAAAAAATCCTCTATTCTAGGCAAGGGATATCTATTCTTGATGGTCGCTTTGTTCAAAATTGTATAGTCAATACACAATCGCAGCAATCCATCCTTCTTTACAAAAATAATAGGTGCCCCCCATGGTGACACACCGGGTTTTATCAATCCTTTCTCTAGAAACCCCTAGATTTGTACCTTCAACTCTTGCATTTCTATAGGCAAGGTTACACATAGTGGTGAATATTCGCAAATATTAGGATTTCCAAAATTGGAAATTGGCAATATGAGGACCCTCAATGTCAGTCCATTCACCTAAAATTTTTGGGACCAATTTTTTCTTAGGGTCAATTCTCCATAATATATATCCAACATAGGTATATTTGTACTAGTTGGAATTCTCTTTTCATGCCTAATATAATGGTGGTATCTTTATGAAGTTATAAGGTTATTTAATAGGTCAAAACTTATCCTAAAGATGATATTACTTTTTAGGGCTTCAAATGCCCCAAATTTTGGTGTGAATATGATTGCTTTGATTTGATTAGGATTCACCTTTATTCACCTTCATTTTGATTAGGATTCACCATTTTTTTACAAGTACATTTCGAGTCCAATCCCTTATGCATAATCCTGTCTATAGGGTTCATCCTATATGGGGTTTTATGTATTGGCTCAGTTCTAGGAATTAATTCTATAGTGATGTCAAATTCTCTTTTCAACAACAAAGTAGGCAAATATTTAGGAAATATATCCTTATATTCATGCAATATTGGGTGTTTACCAAACACATCTTCCTTTCTACTTGTCTCTACTTCATTAAACTTGACCACAAAAATCAATCCACATTTTTTCATGGTATTTTTTAGTTGCATTGTTGATAGTAACTAGGGTTGAAAAAAACCTTGTTTACTGATAATTCACCTTTTTTATTTATTACTATCAGTGTAGTCAATCCATCTATCGTGGAAATTTATTATAGCCTCATGGAATTTTAACCAATCAATCCCTAGAATAATGTCAAAGGCATGGAGATGAGCTACATATAAGTGCCATGCTATGGAACCATTAGGTAAAATGACTTGCACATTAGGATAACATTGATCCATAGAGTAGGTTTATCTAGAACCATACTCTACTTTCCACCCTTCCACCAAGAATCTCGATATTTCTAGTATATCCTTAACTAAACTAGAAGAAATGAAACTATCTATTGCTCCATTGTCTATCACAATATTAACATAGAATCATACATTTTAGATGTAGTGATGTAGCTTATCTATTAACATCTACATTGATTGGATGCTTTGGCTCTTCAGGTCGATTACTAAACCCAAATTTCTATGGACATAGATTGGCATAGTGAGGTTCTCCATAGGTGAAACAACTTATCTTAGAGAAATGGTTTCTTGCCTTGCCCTTCTTGTGACGTATACATCTAGAGTACCCTTGCTATACAATGATTTCAAATATCAACTAGTGTTTGTCTACCTGCTCTTGTAATTTCCTTATTGAGGTTTATAACTGTGTCATAATCCAATATAATTGTTGGAGAAAGGATATCTCATAGGTCATGCCCTCATTAAATTTCTTTTTGGAATATTCTATCATCTCAAAGGGTCGGATAGATCCTTGTCTCCATTGTATTAATCTTGGTGCCATATCTCTTGGCTATTCAGATACCTCATATTAGGTATTGGTCCATATACCTCCATTATTTTATTTTATCTTTCAAACAAAACTAGCATTTATCCTTTAACATTCATTCAATAAGTTTACCTGATTAATATTCTATTGAGAAGATATCTCAAATAAGATCTTCCAAACCCAAGGTGAAATAATGAAATAACATTATTCTTTATATATCATTCATACATAAGTACCATCATTGTCTATTCCATATTTTATTATAGGAAATAAAGAGTTACTAACCATCTAACTTTCTTTACTAAGTACTCATCATCAAAGCATAATAAATATTTCTTTTTCATTCATAACTCATAGCAATAAAGCATTAATTGTAAATAACAATTCCATAATAAGTACCGTAGGCCAAAAATCGGCTACATCTCTACTTAGCCAAAATTTTGTAAAATTTAACTAAGTATGGAGAAAAAATGCAAAAGCACTAGAAATTGGTCAAAATAGAGAAGCATTAAATTTAGCTTAAAAATGAGAAGTCAGGTAAGTTGAGATTTCTTGTTCCTTTGTATTTGTCGTGAAAGTATGAAATATATCTAAAATAGAAAAGCGCTGCAAAAGGGTAAGAATAAAGAAGTGTTGAAAAGAAGGTAAAATAAAAAAGTCAAGAAAATCACGTTTCTCAGCCACCTTTGTATTAAATGCGCAAACGAGAAAGCGCTAAAAATTTCCCAAAAGAGAGAAGCACCAGAAAAAAAACAAATTTAAGAATATGGAAGAGTCATCCTTTCTTGTTTCTTTGTAAACGTTGTGCAAAACTGAAAGTACTAGAGGTTGGTCAAAGCAAAGAAGCTCTGAAAATCGCCCAAATCAGAGAAATTTTGATGAGTAGCATTTTCATGTCTGCTTTGTATTCAATGCGTAAATCTGAAAAGCATGAGAAAATATAGAAATATATAAAAAAAAGTGTACGAAGCTACATTTCTTAGACTCCTTTGTTGAGAGCACGCAAAACAAAAAAGAACTGAAAACAATAGATCACTAGAAAAGAGGTAAAAGAGAGAAGTGATTAAGGAGTGAAAGGCCATAATTATATGTTTCCTTCATTACCACCACACAAATGTGAAACAACGCTACATATGGTTAACTACATCCATCCAATTATCAGATCTACGACGAATATCAAGCCCCTGTCTTCCATTCAGTTTTTTGGTGAATTTTTGCATTCACATTTCAAAGAATAGGTGAAAGATAAAATTTGATACCATAGAAGCCGAATGAAGCAGTTATAGCCCAAAAAATTCTAGAACCCCCTGGTGAACCAGATTCAGTTGTAGATCAATGGATGATAATGGATGGAAATAACCACTAACGACTATGATGAGCTTGATCCGAAGATGGTTGCAACAGATCAAGAAGATATAATTGGTAGACACCATGAACGATAAAGTGGCCAAGAAGATTAAGAAAATTAAAATCCCTTTAATTCTTAGAAAAATATATCATTGTAAAAGTCTATAAATAAAAGCAGTGACCTCCTTTCAAAAGGTTGGCTCTAAAGTGTTTGCTTGCACTACTATGTATATTCTATGCAAAATTGATGAATGAAGCATTACAAGGGATGTTTACCTCGAACTTGCACCTGTGTTGAATGGCTGATATAATTCTTTGAAATTATCTCTTCCTTTGCTACTATGGTTAGTCTATTATGTTAATTTGAAAAGTTGACTTAGAGTAGATTGAGATAATCGGTTCTGCATACATGCTTTTCAAGAATTCTATTTTTGTTAGTCAAGGCATTGATCTTATTTTGTTAATTTGGATAGTTAATGCTTTATATGTTTGGAATAATTTTGTGAGCATGCAAAAGGCCATTAATACTATAACTGCATAGTTTTGAATGTTGTTAGTCCTAAATGTTGCTTCTAAAATATAATTTGTTAGGGATACTTTGTGGATGTCTATGTTGTTAGCTTCACCTATCCATTCTATATTCATACATTTCTAACCCTACCATTTCTATCCCTAAACTTTTACTATTTGAGCTAAATAGAGTCAAAATTCATTAAGTTGACAAGGTATACCAACCTTCTCTGGAGGTTGAATCAAAGTAATTTGATTCTTCCAATGTTTAGTCTAGGTTGTGATTAGTGGGTGCTCACCTTTAAATTATCAGAGATAATAATCATAGTTCTAGAATTGGCTAGATGACAAACTAGACTACAACAGTTTTTGGCACACCTAGTGGGACCTTATCCATAGAATATTAGAAGATTAGGGAAGTGGTGACCCCTAGTTTTTTCAAAAAATTGAGATCTACTTAGTGACTTTGCTAAGAAGAAAACCTGATTCAGCAATCGATAGCCTTTAAAGTTATAAATATTTATGGTTTATAACTCAATAAAGATCATATGAGAAGGCCAAAGTTAGGTGAATCACTTTGATCCAACAGACGTAAAGCCTTGGGTATTATGGCGGCTCTATTGGGGAGAAAACTCAGAAGCCACAACATGGCTCTATTTATCCCCTAAAAATTACTTACCACATTTTGGGTTCAATGGTCTATCAATACTATCCTCCATGGTATGACATAGGACCATTAAATATCTCTATCCTCCATGAAATTTTGAAGATCGCTTTGAAAAACCTACCTAGCTACGAAGGAAAAGAAAAATCAACAAAAGAGCATTGTCGAGATATAGCATGGTTGTCCTTAGTTTACAACATTATAGATGAAGATATCATGATTAGACTGCTTGTTTTATCTTTTAAAGGAAAGGTATTGTTATGGTATAAATCCCTAGAAGATAAAAGCATCTGCAATTGGATGGAATTATCCAAAGCCTTCATTGATGAGTTCGATGATCTTGGAGATCCCTTTTTACTGCTCACTTAGTTTTCATTTATGAGAAGGGATCCTCAGGAAAGTCTTCCCAAGTTTAATATCCATTTCAAAAGAACATGGAGGAGAATACCCCAAGAGTATCAACCTTCCCACTCCCAGGCATATATTTATTACATTCACACCCTCCACCCTGACCTAAGTATCCTTGTTCAACAATCCAAAGAGAGGAGGTTCCCTCAGGTTTTCAAAGAGGCTATCCAAGCTGAAAACATGTTGATTACAACTGGTAAGTTTCCCCCTAGAAGTCAACTCTACCCTCAATAACATATTTTATGAAGGAGCAAAGGCAGTTTCATGCATGGGAAGAAAGGATGAGTGTACCCCTGATTACCACAAATATTATTATCTCACAGGTCATGAGCTAGATTCAATGGAATAATTCTTTTATTGGTGGGATGGATGCAATAAATTAAATTCACTAGATGAGCAAGAACTCCAGGACTATGGTGAAGAGAAGGTTGAAAACAACTTGGCTTTAACACCAATTTTAATGACCAACTTTATTCAAACAAAATTCCTACAACCTAAAAATAAAGGAAGAAATTCATGCCAGGATTTGGATATCAGCCATGGGATAAACATGAATAATGATCTTCAAACTCCCTTAGTTCAAAATGAAGGCATCACCAAAAAGCAAATAGAGATTCAAGAAGTAATTTCACTAGTAATTACTCTAAGACAAGAAATATTTGAAGCTTGTAGAGATTTATACTTTTTGACTCTAACCCTAGAGGGAAGAAAAGAAAGGGTGGAACGATTCCAAAAATTACTTAGAGCCCCTTTGCAACCTAAATAGAGTTTGAGAGAAGATTTTCTAGTGAGACCAGAAGTTAATTTGGTTGATGCTTCTTTCGGGATTGAAGAGAGTGCCACATATTTGAAAAGCATAACCTTGAGTTTCCAAAAGGAAGAGAAGGGGGTATGTTATCTATCAATTTTCATAGAGGGAGGTATTTTGCACAATTGTATAGTTGATCCCAAAGCTGAGTTATCAATAATACCTCTAAAAATCTATGAAACCTTGAATTTGGTTGTAGAACAGGTAGAATCCAAGTGGCTTAAGTTTAAAGGAAGAACTATAAAAATTGTAGACATTTTGAGATGATTTATATGAACAACCCAAACTGGCTATTGTGCATAATCTAATAGTGGTTGATGTCCCTCCTCTATTCGATATATGTATTTCAGTATGTCACTTCATAATCTCAGGGTTTCACCTTGAGGATGAGGTAAATCTAACTAAAATAACCGAAGAGAATAACAAATTCAAAATATTTCAAAAGGTTATCTGCCCATTCATCATAGAAATATATAAGAAAAATAAGTCTTGCATATCTTCGAACATAATCAATGATGCTGAAAAAATGGTAGATATCTTTCCCAAGAAGAATCTAGTACTATGCCATCCTAGGTATTGTGAATCATTAGAAGTGATTGTATTATCATATCAAGGGTCATCTGGTAATCATCCTTCCCTGTTTCACATAAGTGATCAAAGGAGTGTGAATCATCCTAATTTAAGATTTCCAAATTTGCATATGTGTGAATATCTCCAGAACGATATGGCAGTTCAAATACCTCACCAAGAACAAGTGTGTCAAGTCTCTAAGGTGGATGAGCCATCATTAGTTACATTCATTCATCACCCAAAGAGTGATATAGAATTTGAGCCTTGTTCAAATATGAAGGAGTTCTATGAAATATCTGATCAAGGATACAAAGAGGAGTACAAATATAGAATCATATGGTTAGGACATTGCATATTTAGGGGATAATTTATAAAATAAGTTTTGAAGCTAGGCATGGGCTCCTCCATGCCAATTTTTGTGTACATAGCTGACAAGTAAATAAATGGTGGAATATGGTCATAATAATTAGAGTAGGACAACTCCTTGGTGGGATTTTAGGCTTGATAGTAGTTTACATGTATGGTCCAAGTGACGGAGGCTTACAAAATTAGAGCATGGGGATAGATTTTGGAATAAATTATTTTGATTATGTTGCACAATGGACGAAATTAAGGTCATCTTGAAGTAAAGAAAGAAACTTTAAGGAAAATAAATATCACAGGGATGGAACCAAATAAAATATGTCATATCCCGTGTAAAATGAGCTTAGTAGAGGGTAGAGCAACATGAGTGAAAGGAATCAAGGGAAGGCATCAGTTTTGGACTGAACATATCAAATATCTCATAGAAAATCCCTACAACATTATATCATAGTTGTTAGATGACAAAGATACCCACCCTCAAATTGAATATAAAAGGAAGAGTATCACTCAGGAAATAAAAAATTTGAAAATGTCATAAGAAATATGAGTCTCATAATGCAGACATGAAGTTCTAGAAAGTAGTATAATTGGTCGAGGAAGTTGTGTTTTGGTCATGCCAAAAATAGAGAGAAACATAGAAAATCTAGACAAGTTGTCTACATTATGGTAATCTATCTACCTTGGAAGTGCCTCTACACCCCGATGGAATATACATATGCAATTTTCACCTCGATGGAGTATACATATGGAGGTATAGTATCATTCACAGTTTTATCATTTTGTGTACCTCCAATTCTCTTGATTTCTTTCCTTCCTTTCCCATTTCCTAGTGTGTTTGTATTCCTTCCTCCGTCCCTCCTGTAAAAGCTTTTTTTTGGTCTCTTCCTTGTTTTCCTCCTTTGTCTTCTATATCTTTTTGTACCTTGTTTTGTTCCTCTCCTTTCCTTTCCATTGCTTTTCATGTGTATTATGAGGTTCATTTTGCAGTCCCTCAAACCTTCACATATTTATTTTATGTTTTAGCATCACTCTATCCTGTTTTCTCTTGAGTATTACAGTCGTTGCACCTGGTATCCTTTGCCTTCCTCAATGTTCAGTAAGGTTTTGTCACATTCCCAAAGGAATTGTCCATTCAAGGATAAGGTTGTCTGAGTTCTGTGACTTTCCAAGTAAAGTTCCCCAAGAGGCACCATAATGTAGGCCAAAAATTGGCTACATCTCTACTTAGCCAAAATTTTGCAAAATTTGACTAAGTATGGAGAAAAAATGCAAAAGTGCTGGAAATTGGCCAAAACAAAGAAGCGTTGAATTCAACTTAAAAATGAGAAGTCGGGTAAGGTGAGATTTATTATTCCTTTGTATTTGCTATGGAAGTTCGAAAGATGTCTAAAACAAAAAAGTGTTGCAAAAGGGTAAGAACAAAAAATGCTGAAAAGAAGGCAAAATGAAGAAGTCAAGCAAACCACGTTTCTCAGTCACCTTTGTATTAAATTCACAAACAAGAAAGCACTAAAAAGGACCCAAAAGAGAGAAGCACCAAAACATGAATAAATTTAAGAATATGGAAGAGTCGCGCTTTCTTGTATGTTATTGACAACTCAAAATAAGGGGTTGCCAATTTTTTCATGGCCAAAAACATAAAAACTAACAAAGGAACTCTTGTATGTGATTGACAACTCAAAAGCTTAGGCTTGAGGATGATAAGTCATGTACTACAACTGACAATGTAGACTTATGGAATGTTTTAGCTTTGAGGTTGTTCAAGCAACAAGACTTCAAGTCATAGATTAGAATAGTTGGTCAACAAATGGATATTTAGCGAAGAGGTAGATTCCCCAGTTTAGATCGACAACCAATTCACTTTTGACATCGACACAGTAGTTTTTGGATTATTCTATGTCAATCAAGAGATTAACCATACAATAGGGCATATTGACATGTCTAAGAGCATTTTCAGAGTAAGGACAATTTTCCTATGGACTCACAAAAAGGAGGACCTCAATCAATGATGTGTCATAAGGAAGAAGCCAGGTGAAACACATTTGTCAACATGTGGGTCATGGAACTATGCTTTGTCATGATGTGAGGAGGATACCTTGACATGTGGCATCTAGAGTTTCTCAACTTGTTGAGTCTACATTGATCTAATGTGGATATCCCATCAACTAGTGCTATCATCAATTCCTACCTAGGCTAAGCCAAAACTACAACGTGTGAGCATCATTTGTCCCATGACCTCAAGATCCAAATAGGTAGTAAAACCACTTTCTCTAGCCAGAATAGATGAGTATCTACCATCATACAATAGTTGACTTATGATAAATACCATGTCCTATGACTAGGTGAATGCACCTAAGAGACATCACTATAAAGACATTGACATGGCCAATTCACAATTTTATCCCATATTGGTGGGATCAGGGTAAATTCACCCATTTAAATTTTAATTGTTTTAACATTAATTATGTCTAGTGGTGGATCATTACAGCTATGATGCATTGTCGACAGTGCTTTGACAAGTAGAGGATAGTGATTGGTTGTAATGTATGAGTGGTTGTTGACTACTAGTGTTCCCTAGTGGTTGTTTTAGGTGAAACATATATTTTTGCAAACTCTTTTCCATAATTAAAAAAAGTATAAAATTATTTTGTTTTTTTTTTTTATTTGTGGAAAACATCCCAAAAGGGATGCCACTTTCGGGTAAGACCCAAGGAGGCAGGGGTATCCATTCCACCAAAAATGCCCAGGACTCGGACCTGGCCTACCACCTTTGACATACTCAAGGAGCAAACAAACACACAAAACCAATTTAAAAATAAGTAAATAACAACAAAAATAATAAAATAAAATAAAAAAAATGCTCCTTGAGTGTGTCAAAAACAAAAGCACAACCAAACACACACACAATAAGATAAAAGAAACCACAACACGAACCACATAGAAAAACACAAGAACCACATAACAAAACACAAACAAGACAAAAACAACAGAACACTACAAAGACATAACCCAAAAAAAACATGAAAAATAAACACAACCAAAACCTAAAATATTAAAAAATAAAAATAAAAATAAAAAACAACCAACAACAGACAATAAACAAAAACAAAAAACATAGAAAACACTCACACAAAAAACACGAATTAACACAAACAAAGAGAAACACAAGAACAAGAACGACAAAAACACAAGAACAATAACAAAAAACATAAAAAAACACAAAACAACAAAAACACAAGAACAACAAAAAACAACACAAAGAACACAAAAACAAAACAAAACAAAAGAACACACACACCTTAAAAAACTAAACAAAAAATAAAAAAAAAAAGAAAAAAATTGAACATAACAATGACCTATCTAGACCAGAAGACTATTAAGGCAAGAAACAACAAAGGAAACAAAAGAAAGAAAAGAGTGAGCTAGGGAACTAAAAAAACCTGAATGAACCAAAGAGAAGCAAAAAAAAGCAAGAAGAAACTAGGTACCTTCAGAACTGGAGCCATCCAAAGAAATGATAGAAAGAAGAGCTTCCCTAATTTGCGAAGCCCACCATCTAGGAGGGTGGCCATAACAAGTAAGATCACCTTTGTCCAAAGCCCAATTAGCTAAAGCATCAACACTCTTGTTTTGATCTCTCTGACCACATGATTGCAATCAACTTTCAAAAATCCCATCCTGGATTAATTGAATCTTCTCAATAATTCTTTTTATTCTCTAATCAACCTTATGATTCTTAGGAGTCTTCAAAAGATTAATCATAAGTTGAGTGTCGTACTCAACTAACACCTTTTCCCATCCAACCTTAGTAGCCTCCTGAAGGCCTCTCAGGATACCATACCCCTCAACAAGGTTATTGGAAAGAATACCCAAATTCTCAGCAAAAGTAAAAACCAGGGAGCCATCTGAAAGTCTACCAATTCCTCCCACACTGGCTTTTCCAGGGTTCCCTCTAGAGGCTCCATCAGTATTGACTTTTCCAAAATCCTTAGGAGGAGGTTGCCAATTTCTTGTCCTATCCATCTTACTAATACTCACATTCCCTTTAAGTTGGTTGCCCTTAGAATATTTAATCTTCAATATTTGCATCACTTGATCCCATATTTGGTGGGAGTTTTGGGGGTGATTAAGGAGTTGATGGACTCGATTCAACTAAGTTGGCTATGGTATTTTGCCAAATATAGTGAATATCCTTCCTATCTTGATTAAAAATTTGGTTGTTCCTTTCAATCCAAATATTCCAAAGAAGAATGGTAGAACCCATCCAAACTAACTGCCTAATAAAATGATCAACACCCTCTTGATTAGGCCAATCCCTCCAAAGTTGTTCAAAAGTAAAAAAATTGGACCACTCTAAGCCAAGTAAAGTGGCCATTCTCCTCCATAGCTCAGAGGCTAAAGTACACTCAATAAAAATATGGTTGAGAGTTTCTACATTCTCTTCACACATCTCACATCTAAAAGGGCCATGAAAACCATGCTTCATAAGTTGCTCACCAAGTAAGCACCCTACGATGCAATAAAAGCCAATTAAAGAACCTCACCTTAGGCCAGAGCTTTTGAGCCCACAATTGAGAAAATATGTCAGAAGAATGGTTGGGATTATTATGGCATAAGGTCAAATAACCTTGAGCAACTGAATACTCACCCTTAGTAGTGTTGTTCCATCCAAAACAATCTTTTTCATGGGACCAAGAGAGAGATCTCATATGAAGGATGCCTTGGATATCTTGTCTTTGCCTTTCTAGGATTTGAATAGGCCAGTCCTCAATAGGGATCCAATATCTACCAACCTTTGAATTACCAGTATGGTACCGATAGTAATTAGCCACCTTTATCCAGTTAGCTCGGTGAAGCTCCTCCATCCAAGGCCTCCAATCGGGAAACTGAGTTATCAAAGGCTTGTGACCATCCCAAGAATCTGTCCAAAAATTTTCCTGTTGACCATTATGAATGATCCAAAATAAATTTTTCTTTATCAAATCCTCACCAGTCTTAAGAACTCGCTAAAATGGGAGAACCTTTGGTAGGAAGTTGATAGCGAACAAGGTCTTCAGGACTTTTGTTCTCAGGATATTTAGCATGGAGATTATTGGCCCAAAGAGCATTGGGGTTATGCAACATCCTCCAATATAATTTAGCAGCTAAAGCTTTGTTGTTATTAATAGAATACCGGAATCCTAACCCCCTTTATTCTTAGGAAGACATAAAGTGTCCCATTTCACCAAGGCCCATTTTCTTTTCTCCTTAGTACCACTCCAAAGGAAACGATGACTGATTTGATCCAGTTCTCGAAGAACAACCTTTGGAATATTCAACATGGAAGATACATAAATAGGAATAGCTTGAAGGACTGATTTTACCAAGGTGATTCTACCCCCGAAGAAAGCCACCTGTTGGTCCACTTTCCAATTTTCTTCTTGACTTTGTCCAACAACCAATTCCAATATTTATTTTTCTGCCTTTGAATATTTATGGGAATACCTAAATAAGTGATTGGAAGGGAGGTCTTCTTATATCTTAATTTATCCAAGACCATGGATTCCCGTCTAGCAGAGTAGTGAAAGAAAATAACTTTAGATTTGTCTTCATTGATCAACTGCCCAATAGCCTTAGAAAAACAGCTAATGATTTGCTTAATATTAGAAGCTTCCTTAACCGTAGCTTTACCTAAAAGAGTAGAGTCATCCACAAATTGAAGATGAGAGATAGGTCTAGCTCCATGAGCAATGGTAACTCCCTCAAGGGTTTTGTTTTCCCTCTTTTTGGTTATAGTCCTACCCAAGCATTCAACAAGAATGATGAATAAATAAGGGGATAGCGGGTCACCTTGCCTAATACCTCTGGAAGCTGGGAATGACTGAGAAGGCCTGCCATTGATAAGAACTAAGTAGGAAACTGAAGAGATACATCCCATAATCCAATCCATCCAATCCTTAGAGAAACCAAATTGCCTCAAAACTTTGATAAGGAAGTGCCAATCCACTCTGTCATAAGCTTTGGATAAGTCTAACCGAATGAACATGGAAGGAGATTTTTGCATATCCATGGAATGGATGGCTTCCCGAGCAAGAACTATCTCATCTACTATTTGATGCCCTTCCACATAACCCCCTTGCTCTGGGAAATAATCTTATGCAAAAGAGGCTTCAACCTTTCTGCCATGATTTTAGTAATGATTTTGAGAAGAACATTACATAAAGCAATAGGTCTAAAAGCTGAGATATGATCAACCTCTTGAGCTTTTGGAACAAGAGTAATATAAGTTTTATTGATAACCTTCAAAATTTCTTTGGCTTTCCCGGCTTCTTCCACCACCTCTAATAAATCAACATGAAGGATATCCCAGAACTCTTGGTAGAACTCAATGGGAAAACCATCAGGACCTGGGGTTTTCCCTTTTTGCATTTTAAAAACTACCTGTTGAAGCTCATTGATAGTAATAGGAGCAGTCAAAATAGAGTTCTCCTCATAAGTGATAAGAGAAGGGATTGCTTGAAGAACATTTTGTTGAGAAGTTGAGTCAAGAGGAGTAGCAACAAAAATATTGGAAAAGTAATCAACAACAATAGAGTTCATGCCATCCCAAGTATAAACAACATCTCCAGAATCTGATTTCAGGGAAGAAATAAAGTTGTGAGATCTTCGAGCTAGAAGAGATTTGTGGAAGAAATTTGTGTTTCGATCTCCTTCTTTGAGCCATTGAATTCTAGATTTTTGCTTCCATAAGATTTCTTCTCTTTTTTCCCATTCCTCTAACTGAGTTGTGAGTTTAATTTCATCTGCACTTCTCTTCTCTCTGAGGCCATCTAAACGGATTTTCTTATTCAAATTTTCAAGATGAGCAATAACTTCATGTTTTTTTATGAACATCCCCAAACTCTTTCCAGTTCCAAGTCTTGATTTTGGATTTAATGTATTGCAGTATTTTGGCAAAATAGAACATCTTAGTCCCATGCCTAGGTTTACCTTCCTTCCACCATTGTTGCACATGAGGTCTAAAGGAAATGTCTCTAAGCCACATTAATTGAAAATGAAAAGGAGAGAAACTCACATTGGTTTTCCACATTTCCACCATGATTGGCCAATGATCCGAACCAACATTATTAAGAGTCTTCACTTTAGGAATGTGACCATGGATTAAGAAATTTTTAGAGAGCAAAAACCTATCCAATCTCTCCATTATACAAGCTAAGCCTTGCCTTCTGTTAGACCAAGTCATAAGGCCATTATCTCGGTTGGATGTCCACAAGATGGAGGTTTGCAATATATTCGCTCATGAGGTCATTGCTTTTGTCCAAATTTCTATTTCCCCCCTTTTCTCATCCAGAGAGAGGATGGTATTGAAATCTCCTCCGATCAAGATCCAAGCTTCAGGAAAATGAGAGATAATATGAGTTATATCCTTCCACTATCTTCTTTTTTCCTCCAAAGCAGTCGGAGCATAAATAGTAATGCAGAGCATAATTTGGTTGGAATGTCTACTTTGAATAGCTATAGCCAACAGACCCCAACTGCCAACCATATGGTGAATAACTACCTCTTTTGGGTCCCAAAGACAAGCAATGCCACTAGAAGTCCCCTGGGAATTGAGGGAAACCACTTTTCCAACTGGCCAAATTTTACTGGCAATTGAGTCCATATCCTCCATTGACATCTTTGTTTCTTGAAGGAAAACAAGATGTGGATGATTTATCTGAATCATTCTTCTAATTTCATTTTGTTTTGAAAGACTCCCTTTGAGTCCTCTAATATTCCAAGTGATGATCTTCATTAATACCAGGGCTAAAAAAGTTGGGAAGGGCATTAATATTACCTTCCTCTACAAGATTTTCACCTTCTTTTACCATATGATATTGATTGGTCTTGCGACCTGCTTTTTGATTAGAATCCATCTTCAATTTTTTTTCCCTATTTCTTGACTTATTCCAATTGAATCTGAGATGGCTTCTAACCTTGAAGAATGCTCGTACACAACCAAAATTTTACTAGAGGGTTCAACGGAGTCTATATTGGGACCTGTATTATTTGAAGTTTTGACATTTAAAAGATTGTTTTTCTTGTGTAAATTTTCTCCTTTTTTTTCTGTTGAAAACCTTTGATTTGTTGGTTTGTCTCTGAGTTCTTCCCTTCATATTTAAATTGTGTTTCTAAGATTTCTGTTTCCATTATTTCCTCTTCCTCACTTGGGACATCATTTGTGGAAAGGATTTCAAACATATTAGCAGATGACTTTGATTGATCCTTCATAACTGGTTTTTTCTGAGTGTTCTTCTTCTTAGGCATTTGGAAACCTGTTGAGTTTATATCTTCTTTCTTTTGATCAGGAATTTTATTTGGGCAAGCACTCGCCAAATGACCATATTCATGGCAAATTCTACAATGAAAAGGAATGTTCTCATAGTCCACTACTTGCTCCCAAGTGTCTTCCCCAAATTGTAATGTGATATTTTTAGGTAGGGGTTTGTCAAAATCCATTAAAACACAAATCCGAGCATAAATAATATGTTCAAAATTTTGAGTACAATCAACGAGTCATCATAAAAGTTCCTAAAGAGTTTCCAATTGAAGAAAAAATAGTAGGATTCCAAAATTCAATAGGGAGGCCAAAGAGTCTAACCCACACGGGAGCTATAGAAGGCATCTCTTCTTCGGCTTTAAATTTAGTATGCCAGGGCTTCATGAAAAGCCCTGCCCTTCCAAAAAACCAAGGACCCCCTTGAAAATTTTTCTCTCTATCTTCATTATTAGCAAATAAAACAAGAAAATAACCATTTGGATAAATAGAGATTTGTAACTCACCTTTAGTTTTCCAGCTTTTTGCAGCCCAGACTTTGAAAGCAGATAGGCTCGAACGAAAACCCACGAACCGACAAATTAGTCCTCTTTTTTCCAAATCTTCAATGCCAGTCTGAATGTTACCCATATCAAGCTTAACAATAGGAGTTCCATCAACTGCTTTAAGACATCCCGACTCCATTTTCCTGGGATCAATCTTAGGCATTCTTAGAGGTTTATGGGAAGCCCTAAGATTGATATTAGCATTGGGCTGAGGCTGTCCACCATGGAGGGCATCCCTAAAATTCATTTTTGGGGCTGAGTTTTCAAAATTCTTACCCTTGACAAGGGTTTTCACAGTAGAATTATTTTGTGGGTGCACCTTAGCACCAGATTCACTTGAGATATGAGCCATTTTTTGATCAACTACTTGAAACTTGTTTCGTGATCTCTTTAATCCTTGCCCTAGACGTCGTGGAAAGGTATGGTTTTCACTTTTCTTTTGTGCAACAAATTGGAAGCCGTTGTCACTCAAGTTCACAGTATGATCTATTGAAAGATAAATTTCTAACCCATCTTGGATCCCCTGCAACATTTCCTACTAAAATATTGAGCATAAACCACAAAAATATTGGCCGCTAGGGCCCGAAGGCCCTAAAAACCAACCTCTGGAGCTGCTTGCACTCAACCCAGATGAAACCCTCGCATAGCCGCTTGCCAAAAATCTCGTTCACACATAGGGATGCGCTAGGATCTGTGTTGCTCCAAATGATATGAAAATTGGTGGAGACGTTCTAGGGTTTTTCAGGCATCTACCCTCAAAATTTTAGCTCAATCCGAGTCCGGATGAGTGAGATATGGCCGAAACAAGTTCGATAGTTTGGGCAGTCCTGCGAAAAACGTCCCTCCTCTAAAGCAAATTTTCAAAATTATTTTTTCTTAATACATTTTAAATTTCAATTAATTTTTTTCATTGAAATTAAATTTCTATAAATTGCTTGAGGAAGCAATTTTCAACACCAAGGTTCCTTTGCTAATGATGTAAAAACATAGAATTTTTTTTTGTAAGTGCTTGCAATTAGCCTTATTTTTATAATAGTGCATATCAAACAAAAATATTATGCACTTAATATGTTTTCTAGATCATTTTGGCTAATGGAAAAGCTATTTTATTGTATTTGACTAGAAAATAATATCTAGGCATCATTTTTTTAGTCCACCTAGCTTATACCCAATCCCAAATAGCATTGGATCTAGTAGACCAAGTGACTGCTTTAGTCTATATCATGGGTCTATTATCCAATAAGTTCTAATACATCATAGTCTAAGGTGATATTGATGTGAAAATGTATCATAATGACCCAAGGAAAAAGTCAAAATATGAAGTCAAAACCTTTGATATATCTTAGGATCTAGATATCCTAGGTAGTTGTATCATGGACATGGAGACTTGGTTCTCCTATACAGAGGTTACTACGAAAGAGAAAGTACCCTTTACAAATCTCAAGTTGATAGAGTTAGCAAAAATTGTAACTGTGGAAAGACAAGAGGGTCAAAATCCAATCACCACTTGGGATGAAATGATCCAAGCTTTGAAGGATGCATTTTGTCCTTAATATTACAAACATGACTTAATTGTCAAATGGTATAGTCTAAGATAAACCTATAATGTGCATGTTCAATATTATGTATTTCTATTTAATAGATTGCACATTTTGCTTTGTATGAAGGATCTAGTAGAAGCCCTTATAATCAAGTTCATAAGTGAGCTACTTGAAACTTTGTATTGGGAGTTGAAATATACTTTCTTAAAATTTTTGGATGCAACATTTAATCTTGCATGGTTGGTAGAAGAGAATATTGTATCTCAATGTAAGAGAGCTTCCAAATATCCAAATCAAAAGCAATCAGCTAAGGCAAATATACCTTATTATTATTATTATTTTACATCTTCTTCCTCTCCTTCTTCTCCTTCTCCTTCTTCTTATAATGGTAAAAAAATGTAATCATTTTAAACGAAGAGGACATAGGGATCTAAATATTTTATGAATAATTAAAGGGTAAATTGAACAATAATACCCTAATGCATCATAAAGGTGGTTGTGATAGTTTATTTTTCATGAAATCCCACCTCACTCATAACTTTTCTATGAATTGTATTATTGACAATATATTGTAAACCAAATTGATTACAAAATCTATAGTCGATAGGTTAAACCTACTTATAGAATCATATCTTCATCCATATTCACTTGGATCGAAGGATACTAGTTCTACCTAGTACATCACATAAAATTGCACTATGTACTTTGCTTTGGGCCCTCATTTTATGGATCAAGTCACCTGTGATGTAATTCTAATGGATCATTGTGGTTTCATTCTTGGCCTATCAATATGATGCATATAACCAAATACACACCATGCATCATGTGAATAAGATATTTCTTATTCATAGCCTTCCATATTCCATAATTTTACTTTGCTTACATCGACCACAAAATATTGCATTGATATTTAGTAGGCCTCAAGACACACACCTACTTTTGTGACACCACCTACTTGCGATAAATGCCATGTCATGTGGCTAGGTGAATGCACCTGAGAGACATCACTATAGAGACATTGACATGGATAGTTCACAATTTTATCCCATATTGGTGGGATGAGAGTAAATTTACCCATTTAAATTTCCTTTGTTTTGACATTGACTATGTCCATTGGTGGATCGTTATAGCTATAGTGCATTGTAAACGATGCTTTGAAAAGTAGAGGATAGTGATTGGTTGCAACGTATGAGTGGTTGTTGACTACTAGTGTTCCCTGGTGGTTGTTTTAGGTGAAACATATATTTTTGTAGCCCCTTTTCCATATTTAAAAAAAATAAAAAATTATTTTTTCTTAATACATTTTATATTTCAATTAATTGCTTCATTGAAATTAAATTTCTATCAATTGCTTGAGGAAGCAATTTTCAACACCAAAGTTCCTTTGCTAATGATGTAAAAACATAGAAATGTTTTTTTGTAAGTGCTTGCAATTAGCCTTATTTTTATAATAGTGTATATCAAACAAAAATATTATGCACTTAACTTATTTTCTAGATCATTTTGGCTAATTGAAAAGCTATTTTATTGTATTTTACTCGAAAAGACTCTTTAGGCATCATTTTTTTTAGTCCACCTAGCTTATACCCAATCCCAAATGGCATTGGATCTAGCAAACTAAGTGATTGCTTTAGCCTAAATAGTGGGTATATTATCCAATAAGTTATAAGATATCATAGTCTAAGTTTCTCTTGATGTGAAAAATTATCATAATGACCCAAGGACAAAGTCAAAATCTGAAGTCAAAACCTTTGATAGATCTCAGGATTTGGATGTCCTAGGTAGTTGTATCATGGGCATCGAGACTTGGTTCTCCTATACAGAGGTTACTACTAAATATAAAGTACCCTTTACAAATCTCAACTTTATAGAGTTAGAAAACTTGTAATTGTGGAAAGACAAGAGGGTCAAAACCCAATCACCACTTGCGATGAATTGATCCAAGCTTTAAAGGATGCATTTTTCCCTTAAGATTACGAACATGACTTAATGGTCAAATGATATAGTTTAAGATAAACCTATGATGTGCATGCTCAACATTATGTATTTCTATTTAATAGATTGCACATTTTGCTTTGTATGAAGGATCTAGCAGAAGCCCTTATCATCAAGTTCATAAGTGGACTACTTGAACCTTTGTACTAAAAGTTGAAATATATTTTCTTAAAATATTTGGATGCAACATTTAATATTGCATAATTGGTAGAAGATAATATTGTATCTCAATATAAGGGAGCTTCCAAATCTCCAAATCAACAAGAATTAGCTAAGGCAAAGATGCCTTATTATTATTCTACATATTCTTCCTCTCCTTCTTCTCCTTCTCCTTCTTCTTATAATGGTAACAATATTGTAATCATTGTAAAATAAGAGGACATAGTGAATATAAATACTTTAGGAAGAGGAAGAACCTCAAAATGGTCTCCTTGAGATTGTAAGTGAAGATAGAGAATATGAAGAATTAAAGGGTAAATTGAACAATAATACCCTAATGCATCACAAAGGTGGTTGTGATAGTTTATTTTTCATGAAATCCCACCTCACTCATAACTTTTCTATGAATTGTATTATTGACAATAGATCGTAAACCAAATTGATTACAAAATCTATAGTCGATAGGTTAAACCTACCTATAGAATCATATCTTCATCCATATTCACTTGTATTGAAGGATACTGGTTCTACCTAGTACATCACATAAAATTGCACAATGTACTTTGCTTTGGGCCCTCATTTTATGGATCGAGTCACCTGTGATGTGACTCTAATGGATCATTGTGGTTTCATTCTTGGAAAACTCTATTAATATGATGCATATAACCAAATACACACCATGCATCATGTGAATAAGATATTTATTATTCATAGCCTTCCACATTTCATACTTTTACTTTGCTCACATTGACCACACAATATTGCATTGATCTTTAGTAGGCCTTAGGACACACCTACTTTTGTAACACCATATTCTCATAAGGAGGTGATTCCTCCTTCATTTTTACCTCCTCTTGTTTCTCCTCCTCCTGTTACCCCTCCTACTTTTGAGTGGTCTTCTTTCTTATTGCCTTCACAAGTTTCTATTATGCAACATACTATACAATAGGTTGTTGCTCCTTGTTGATTTCCTTCATAGAGTGACAAGCATATTGTGACCAAACATTGTATTTCAACATTGACATCTAAGACATATTCAACCTTGTTCAGACTGATGATGATAGGGTATCTCATTTTTCATCTTGTCCTACCAGTGGGACATGTGTTCAATGTTTGGTGACTCATCCTCCTACTTCTATTGTAAAAGCATATGAGCCCAATGCTTATTTAATGGGGAGGTATGATGAGGACATCACTTTTTAGTTCTTAGGATTTATTTACTATTATTATAGTTCCAAGGTTTCTATTTATTAATAATATTTATTTTGGAAAATAATATAGTGAGCCTTCACTCTCACATGGGCTTCTAGATAGCTCAGTTTGGGATTTAATATAGCTTAAGCTAGTGTATTAGTTGGAGACTTTAGTTAGCTATGCTTAGTTTAGTTCAGGATTAGTTTAACCATTACTTGTTGATTTGCATATTTTACCATTTTGTATTTTGGGCATGTTATTGCCTATAAAACTATACGTATAAGCAATGAAACATAGTTGGATTTTGTTCCTCATTAATCAAGGTCTTTGATTTCCCTTGAAGTGCATGTGATACATTACAAATAAGTTAATTAAATAAATATAATAGAAGACATATCATATATGGGTTAATTCTAAAATTTTATTAATTTTAATGCACAAAATATTCAATATGGTATAATTATAATAAATTTATTGATTCTAACATGCATTGCAACAAATAAGACAATAATTTAATGGTGTTTTTTGTCCAAAAATTAAAATCAATTTTTAGTTCCTTTAGTTATATTGGATGCTCCTTTAGTTACATTGGATATAAAACAATTTGATGCTCATTAGATGATTATAAACACATAAATATATATAGTTGTTTTTTTATTTCTAATATTCAAACAAACTAATAATATGGATATAATGCAAGCGACAAGGGGTTGCAAGGGGTCCCATAGTATTATGAATATTGTTTTATTGAAGTTAGTATAAATATAAGTCATTTGAAAAGACAAAATTAATATTAGGTTTATTTATAATGATTATTAATTCAATAAATGTTTAAATATATGATATATTTTGATCCACTTAATTTAAGATAAGTTATAATCAATTTATTAAAATTTCATTATTATTATAAGAATTATATGTTGAAAAACATAATATTGTGATATTTTATTTATGTATAGAAGTATTTATACATTAAATAATTTTTTATTAGCAACGAACAATGCAATCAATATTATTGAATATGCAGGATAGTTAAATACAAAGTGTTAAGGCTAAATATAGCCTTAATATGTTCGATAATAACCTCCCCTAGGAAGTAGCTAACAACCAAATCAAATATGCTAACGACATACCAAAATAATGAAATAACAACTAATAGAAATATATGCTAACATCCCCCCTTATTACATTATTTGGGTAATATAATAACTACTAGCTATGCTATCATCCCCCCATACAACAATATTTGGGTAAAGTATATAACTACCCCAATACAGTGAAGAAGATGTTGATATGCTGGCTCTTGCTCTTGCTCGGGCTCTGTCACAGTGCTCTAGCTGCTCCTAAGCAAAAAGTGGATCATTTCTCACTTTGTCTTCACATCAACGAATGTCCTTATTGTAATCTTGTCATCCAACCGAATTGCATGGGTAACCAGCCATTGCAATCACTAGGTGTAGTAGAGTAGATCACTTCATACGAGGTTCATTCGGTTACAATATGATTTTGCAAAAAAAATGATAAGGTAGTTAAGGTGTCGGTCGCTGTCGAAAATGCACCCTTATAAGTTCTCCCCTTTTGTTGCAAAATATGTTGTAATATTTGTAAGAAGTGTGACTAAAGTGTCGGTCGCTGTCGAAAATGCACCCTTATAAGTCGTCCTTCCTTTTTAGCAAAAATAATGTGAAGTAAGAAATGGTTATCCCCCCTTAATTGCAAAATATGTGCAACTCAAGAAGCTTTGTGAAGGTGTTTACAAAGATTACCTCTTAGGCAAATTTACACCATAAAAATCCCCCCTTCTGTTACAAAGACTTCAAACAAAGAGTTTTCTATTTATGAAGCCTAAAAAAGAGATACAATCACCCCTTTACTTCAAACAAAAACTTATGCTATTTATGAAGCCTAAAAAGAAGTTATGGAATGGTGCTTACCTAGGATGACAAATTTGTGTCCTTTACAAAGTGTTATGAGCCATGAGCACTTTGTGTGCTCTTTCTGAACCAGAATTAGAATCAGAGTCAGACACTTCACTAGCAACATGCCTCTGTGATGTGCCTTTGCCATTTTAGTTTTGCTTGTTTGGAAACTAACACCGTTTGGTGTCATGGTTGTCCTTGTTACAATTTGTGCAAAACTTTGCATCTTAGACAATTTTCAAATAATTGCACCACAAAAAATCGAAGAGATGGGCAATGATGCTGCCTACGATGACAAATTTGTCCTCTTTTGATTTAATTTTGCAAAAACTTAATTTAAGCAACAAATTTAATTAATAATAAAAGAAATTTTGTTAAAAAAATCAATTAAATTCTCAATAAAATTGATTTTAAAAACAAAAATAATTAAATTATTAATTTTTTTTTGAAAAAACTTAAATAAAAAGAAACTTTTGCAAAAAAAATATACCTCTTAGCTGTCGGTTGGGGTTTGAAACCTCGACCTGCCGGTAGGTGAAGCCTTAGCTTCTGGCCGTTGACCACCCCGGCTACCATTGCCGATGGTGTGTATAGGGGATAAACCCTATTTGAAGACAACAACAATCGAATGAATCATCAATATTGCGGCTAGAATATTTCAACGATGAGCCAAAAATGCACTCAGATAGAAGGACCACTGAAATAGCTCCCAACCACATCAGAGGATCACACTCAGAGGGGATGAATTTAGATCTGGGATGCCTACGTAGACATCTGTAGCAAATCACCAAACACCGCAAAGAACTATCTCTGTTTGAGCAGACTCTTAGCACATAAAATCAATCTTCTGCAAAACTATCGAAGAAATTCTGGAATAAGCCTGACGCTGTGTGGTCAAATTGAAGATTTGAACAATGTTGTTCACTACGATCACCTCGTCTTCACACAGGATGGGCAGCTTCGATCGATCAAGAGAGGATACCACTGCATGTATTGACTACAGATCCTCAGTATTGACGTAAAAACTGCAATTTAAATATTCAGGCTGGCTTTTCTGTGCATTGCAATTGGTCTTTTGGTAATGCAATCTCCTGTAAGATTGCGATTGCTATTGCAGTAATCACCCAGCAAATCCGAGGTGATTGCCTTCAATGGCTTCGGTGATATGGGCTATCTTATCTTCCTAGCTAAGGTGTGCGATCACACAGTCATCGGATTGTCCTCATGTGGGGTGCACCAGCTTTAGTCTATTCTTGACGCGATCTTCAGCTTCACCTGAGGAATCTTGTGGATGGTGTATCCTTCGTCTGCAACCTGACTGCGATCTTCTTCGACAACCGATCGTTCGAACAACCAACACACAGTAGCAGTAGTTGTGGGTTTTATGTCGGCAACTGCGTGTGATTGGTTGTCGTCCTCAAGACCATCTACAACTATATGAGGCAAAAGTAATTTAATTTTACCTTTATCACCTTGGCAGCCAATTTAAGCGATCAATCCAATAACAAGCAGCACTCTTGTTCATGGTCGGTGATGCTGGCAAATCACATCGTGCGATCGATTGGCTGCGCTTTAGGCTGAGAATGAAACTCGATCCAAAAATTGTTGATCGATTTCTTGTTGGGATTTCAGAAATAGGTGCTAATGTCATTGGAATACTCGCAAAAATGGTGATTTCCTCGCATGCCACCTTAGAGACCTCCAAACAGGGCACGAACACGTCTGCAGTTTTTTCGAAAAACTACATAATATTTCATCCTTGTGCAAAATCCAACCTCTACAAACTAATTTTCTCCTCTGCATTCCTGTTAATCCCAGTTTTAGACGTACTAGGGATTCGATGCCAGCTTGATATCTCTTCTGCTGGTGAATATGCAGATGAGAACCGTCCGCTTCACAGTTGGAGTTCGCCTGTCAGATCCAGGGTCACTAGGCCTACCAGCAAGTGAGTTAAATGTCAAGAAAACAGATTTGAAATTTGAGGAACTTCAAACTCAAAAATTTCCCCTTAAGTTCGAGGATCGAGAGCCTTTCGACTTTGATACCATATTAGCAACGAACAATGCAATCAATATTATTGAATATGCAGGATAGTTAAATACAAAGTGTTAAGGCTAAATATAGCCTTAATATGTTTGATAATAACATCCCCTAAGAAGTAGCTAACAACCAAATCAAATATGCTAACGACATACCAAAATAATGAAATAATAGCTAATAGAAATATACGCTAAATTTTTTTATTCACAACCAGCTTGGTTTTATTCAAGCTATTACTTGGAATAACAAACACTCATGTTAGGCACCCATTAATATACTAAAAAAAATAACTATAACAACTCTAACCATTTTTTTAATGATGTAAGACTATTTTCCAGCACCCCCTTATTACATCAACTTCTTAATAGGGACGAGAATACCAATAGCTAGATTAGAACAAACATAATAGTCTAAACAACCATTAGATGAACTAGGACAAACTTAAAAGTTTACCAATGCTTAAGAATCATAGACTAGGATAAAATCTATGATCCATGATTTATAATGATGTGAACATATAAAATCACAACTACTCACACCTCAATAAATTATCAATCAAGGATAAGGATAAACTCAACTATCCATGATTGTACAACCAATGTGGACAAGGACACACACTTTATCCATAAAATCAAAAAATAGGAACAAAAACTTTATCTTCAATATTTTGTGACCAGTGACCAACAACTAGTCACCAAGGTTATGCACAGTGGTAAATATGCACCAATTGGGCTAGTATTTGTATTTTTGAAAATTCAAATTTGCTATTTTGGGGACTCGAACATCGGTTATTTTGCCCAAATTTTTTGGATTTTTTTTAGATGTCGGTTCGCCGTGCATTCATAATAATATTATGGATCTTTTTAAAATTCGCTAGCAATCTTGCCTAAATAGAGGACCCTTTTCACCCTAACATTTTAAAAATTTTAAATTATACCACCTAATTTGCCAAGCATACCACTATATATAATTAACACCCCAGTGATACTTTTTCATTTTCAAACCTTGTTCTACACTAAATGGATATCCCGACCCAGTTCTACACCATACTAGAACCAATTTTTATACTAGACCAGATCCATTTCTGCACCAGATCAGATCTTGTTTAGCACTAGATAAGATCAAACCATGTTCTACACCAGACCAGATCTTGTTTAGCACCAGATAAGATCAAACCCTATTCTACACTAGATCAGATCTATTTTTACAGTAGATCGAATCATGTTATGCACCAAGTCAGGCCTTGTTATGGACTAGGTTGATATCCGAAGCCTATTCTACTTTTGAACAAACCACCAAATTATTTTCTATACTAGACTAATATTCAGACCTTGATTTACATTTGAATGGACTACCGAACCTTATTCTGCACCAGGTCAATTTCTAGATCCTATTATGTACCAAGTCTATACCTAGATCCTGTTCTACACCAAATTGATATCCATACCCTATTTTGCACCAGGCCAGACCTATTCTGCACAAGGTCAATATTTAAACCCTATTTTGCACCAGGCTAGACCCTGTTTTGCACCAGGTTGATATCTAGATCCTGTTTTACACCAAGCTAATTTTTGAACCCTATTTTGCACCAAGCCAGACCCTGTTCTGCACCGGGCCAATATCTGGACCCTATTTTGCACTAGGATGGACCGTGTTCTACATCAAGCCAATATCCGAACCCTGTTTTACACCAAATCAAACCTTGTTCTACACTAGGATAATTTTTGAACCCTATTTTGTACTAGTTCAGACCCTGTTCTGCACCAGACTAATATTTGGACCTTATTTTGTACTAGGTCAGACCCTGTTCTACACCAGGTCAATATCTAGACCTTGTTCTACACCAGGTTAGTATTTAAACCCTGGTTTGTACTAGGCTAGATACTATTCTACGCCAGGCTAATTTTCAAACCCTATTTTGCACTAGACTAGATTTTGTTCTATACTAGACCGATATCCAAACCTTATTTTGCATTCAAATGGACTACCAAACCCTGTTTTACAAAAGGGATTATACATCTATTTTTGGCTTTGAGGGCGTTGCTCCCAAAACCCCGCTAGTGTTGGTGTAGAACATGGTTTGATCTTGTTTAGTGCTGAACATGACCCCCCTAACCCCCAAATCCTCTTCAATCTTGTCTAGTGCTAAATAAGATGACAATACAATAATTGGATTTGGACTCTCTTTCATATTTACACCACTTTGATCTCACAAAGATGACAAAAGAAGTATGGGATTTGAATATTTGGGGGTTTGGGGTTAATGCTTCCCTACTATATTATTTCCCCCCTTGGACCCCCTGGCGATGTAGTAGGGGGGTGTTGCCCCCTACACCCCCCATTCATGGAGTGGGTCTAAGTGCGGTTGAAAAAAAGACCTCCAAATTAGAGAGAATCCACAATCAATACCATTTTCTAAGACTAGATCATTTTCTACACCTGGTTTGAGGTTGAACCATTTTTTACACCGACCCATGGTCGGATCTAATTTTCCACCTAGTCTGGCAAAAACTATCAAATTTACCATTTTTTCTATTTTTTTTCAAATATTAAGGTAATTCACCATTTTCTTCGACATGAGATTGACCAGGATTTGCCATAGTTTCGAAACAAATTCACCTATTTTTTACAAGTACATTTCAGGTTCGACCCCTTATGCATAACCCTCCTAGTAACATATTCAATATGTGAATAGGGACACATTCAACTATTTACATTCTCATGACTAGGGACATACACAACCAATCATAAGTACAACATACCTCTTGTAAACATTGGACATACACAACCACTTCGAATAGGGATACACTATCATTCATAACAATTCTTTGATCAACTAATTATAGATATAACATCAATTTGTGAATAGGGATAAGAACATGTCTTGGATTTTGTTTAGAAGAGATACTCCTCCTCAATTTCCTCATGGAAATGGTATACCACTACAAAACCGCACTTTTTGTCTACAAAACCACACTCTTTGTCACTACTCTCACTTATAAATAATGCATTTTATATCTTTAACTTACCATATATGATATCCTTTGCTCATTGAATACAATTCATAACAATGTGACCCCTTTGCTTATAGTAGTAGCACATAA
The DNA here is from genome assembly GCA_028583015.1 of Wollemia nobilis. NCBI lineage: Eukaryota > Viridiplantae > Streptophyta > Pinopsida > Araucariales > Araucariaceae > Wollemia > Wollemia nobilis. The sequence goes on along the minus strand of JAQPPZ010017035.1, from coordinate 210,430 downwards.
ATTTATTCTTAGAGAAATTTTTTTTGGGAAGAGGAAGATTTGAATTTAATGGAATGCTTATTTTTCATAAGTAACCGAGTTTCCTTTGTAATCGAGTCTTTTTTCTAAACTTTATTTTCTTCATCAATCAATGTGGAAAATACATCTTCCAAGTTAAGGTTAATCTTGTTTAGTGTCAATACAATATTATCATATCTAGTAGGCAAGCTATTTAACAAAATAGTTTTGGCATCATCCTCCTATATTGTGGAATTGATTCCAACAAGTTGATAGTAGAGAATGAAAATTACTCACGTATTGGAAAATATTGTCTCCTTCGAATATATTTAGTCTAAATATCTTCTACTTTGGACCCATTTTTATGCTTAATGCTTAAGAACCAAAAAATGTATTGAGTGAGTCTCACACTTCTTTTGTCATCTTTGTGAGATCAAAATGGTGTAAATATAAAAGAGAGTCCAAATCCAATTATTGTATTGTCAATATTATCTTTATTGATCCACTTAGTTGGTGCATAAAGATATTGTGGTTTTGGTATGGTTCTCATCATGACATCCCATACATTTTTTTTAATTAGGATCAATTGAATTTTAACTTGCCAAGTATGGAAATCTCAACCTACAAACTTTTTAATACTAATTATCTTTTCCATGGTAAAAAATATGCTCCCCCAATGAAAATAATCTATAAATAGATTTATTTTTGTTTCCACTTTAATGGATAGAGCATAAAAAATAAAATGTGTGAATGTGGAATATAATTTGAGGATAAAAACATGCTACGGTAATAACTTAGCTTATAGATTCTATTTCTACCATTAATGTGAAACACAAAAGATGCTAAATCATGGAAACAAAATACATAAACAATTTTAGTAAAGAAATGGCTACAACACATAATCTCATTTGTATCCACCACAAGCTACAAACCATAGCATTATTTGAGAACACATAAGAAAGTTCCTTCCCCCATGAGGGTGCCCCATAAAACACTATAACATAAACAAAACCTACAAGCAAAACAATGAGACATAAGAGATGATAAGAACTTAGTTGGTCCAATGATAACAATTTATGATGATAGTACGTAGGGGTTCATTAGGCCTATTGCACTCTAATAGTTATGGGTGTAATATGATCTTCCAGAGCATGTGTTTTCCTTTATTTCTACTATAAATATTTCTAACACTAATTAAGTAAAGGTCGACACAATTACCACTTAGAGAATGTGATTTAAGAAATATGAACTTTCTTATAGACTTTGGAAGCAAAATTGCTCTATAATATAATATTCTGATACTTTATTCATTTATAATATTATTTATATATTGCACACATTTTTATTCACAACCAACCTAGTTGTCTTTAAACTATTACTTGAAATAATAAACACTTATATTACACACCCATAACTAAACTAAAACAAACAACTATAAAAACTCTAGTCATTATTCTTATAATATAATACTATTTTCTAACATTATAATTAAACTATAATATAACTAATTTTCATTATATTATTTACTAAATATATGGAGTACAATATTGAAACTATATAACCACTAACAAGGGAAAAACATGAAAAAAAAACAAGTAATAATAATAGGATTGTAGTATAGTTTATTCGGCAAGGACGTCACTTACATTATGGGTAATGTGATCGGGTTCAATTCCCAATCTCATGTTAGATGTGTATAAGAATCAATACTCAATGTAATTTTTTTAAAATTTATCAATAACCTTGTGATCGTTCTATTGGATTTTTATTGTAGAAACTTTAAACCATGGTTTATCAAAAGTAAATGTAATATATTTTTTATTTATCAATAACCTTTAATCGTTCTATTGAAATTTGTTCCATATATATTCAATTTATTTTATTTTTTACAACATTAGTATATGGAGTTCTGGCCCATGGGAATTTAAGAGGGATATGACAGGGGTATCGTGGGTAAATACATTGTGGGGCACTTCAGGTCTTTCACATAATTGAGAAGCAACTGCGCGAGCACATGATCTTCTTGCCATCTGAAGTGCATGCGACTGCTACTAAGCAAAGCCCGAGCTGGAGAGTGATCTGCCCTAAGTAAGTTCACACTTATTGAATTAGATCACATAAGCACATGAACATAAATTAACAAAAGGAAATAGATCTAACTGATTTTTATACGTACAATGAATCTGCTTATATAATGCGTAGAAGCTTCATATAATTGAAATGCTTTAATTAAAGATAACTCCATCATAATGACTCCATCTACATTTACTTGAGCTGTATCATCGTAATTTTGTTAACTATATCACATATCTATTAACCTAGGTTGAAACCAATTCTATCTGTATTTGTATTATACCTTATACAATATAATAATATAATAGTCGATAGTGGTTAAGATGATGGTTGTTTTTTAAGTGATTTTGTGTTCAAACTCCTTGAAGGTAGTTGTTGATGTACAAAAAAAATATAATAATATTTTATTTTTTTAAATTTGTTATATTATTTTTATATACTCATTAATATTTATAATATATATTTTTAATATTTATTTATAAAAACTGCCTCTAAATTAAGTATCGATTTACATATGCATGTCAATCAATTTTTTAACATAATTTGTCATCATCAAATCTTCGATAGAATATATTGCTTAAATGTGACCTGAGACTAGCAACCACTATCCTAGAGGCAGATGATCCATCAAACTCATTATTTCCTTGTTTATTCGAGAATTATTGGGTTGCTATGACAGCCACCGAAATTAAACAACAAACTGAGACATCCCATGTCCAAAAGAAAACAATTTTTTAATCGTCGCCCAAATTAAACAATAAACCAATGGAACGTATACATCCCATTTGAAAAGAAATCAATTTATTATAATAAACTCAGACGATGTACACTGAAAAAGAAAACAATATTTTTAATTGCCACTCAAATTAAACAATCAACTTGCTCAAAGGTAGAACAACTTGCTCACTAACAAGAACGAGTTAAAAAAAATTAAATAAAGATATAATTTTTATGGTGGATGTAGTTTTATGCTTTAAAATAGCATAAAATCGGGTATAAAAGATTTAAATGATTATGGTATGATGATTATAGGGTAAAGGAGACTACCATAAAATATTCTACCATATAAATAAAAAAAAAAAGTGTGTTTGAAACTTCTTCTAATAAATCAGAGGAAGAACAACAATTTATTCTATTATAGACTGATTTGCCCGCAGTTTTGTAAAATAATGCTCCAAAAACCCTTAAAAATATAAATTAAAATATTTACTAAAAATTATAATTTTTTATATTTGTATATATAATGTTTAAATTTATTTGTATTTTAATTATTTTAAGAATGGATTTCTCATTGCTATTAACATCAATCATGGTATGTGTGAAATTAATTAGCTTTATTATTTTTTAACTATATAAATTGTTTATTTTTAATAATATATTTATATGATGGAATTTATGTTCGTAATATTAACTTTTCTATCAAGTTAATATAGTGTTTTAATAATATCTCATTAATTTGTTTGTAGGACTTGAATGGGTTATGAACCCCACCACTTACCAAATTTTTTGTTAATGAAATAATAGGTTCAAAATTTGTTAATGAAATAGTAGGTTCAAAGGGTGCAATTTTTTGGTCCTCTCATGTGTTTCCTTAACACTATTAATATAGAGTTGTGGAGATAGTTGTACCTCTTCCTTTCTAATCGATCATGCGATACACTTTTTATACAAGTTGTTTATTCCCAACAATATATTTCTAAGATGGAATTGTGTTTGAGTACTCTTCACAATAATAACTACCTCTTTTGGAGAGCTAAGTTAATGTAATGTGTGCATTATTCTTCTCATGTGGTATTCCTTACCTTTATTACCTTATTAAGGTTGGTTGCGGCATGTGTGTGGAGAAATTAATCTTCATATCTTATAAAGCTACTTTCAGGTAGTATCTTTTTCACGTAAATCGTCCAAGGCTCGCACCTGAATTACCACCCTTTACATACACAAAGAGTACAATAAATAATAAAAATTTATATTTTATTACAAATTTAAATATTATATTTTGTTTTTTAAAAGTTAAGATTAATTTTGTAAATATTATATATATTTTTATAAACTAACATTATTCACAAAGTTAAGTAGGTTTTTCTATTGGCCGTTAAAGAGTGATACCACACAACATGTCTTATATTTAAAGAAGGTTGCACATTTTGGTGTTATAAAGGGTGAATTTATATAGTATTTGTTAGGTGAATGTTGGATATATATAGAGAGAGGGGTATTATGGTATGGGTCACACATATCTTAAAAGTGATTATATTTTAATATTTTATTATAATAATAAGTGGGGTAGAGGAGATGAAGGGTTTAAAAATAAGGTTGTATAAAAAAGAGATATTATCATTGTAAGTAACTCATATCAAGTATTATTGTAATAGTTTTGACTATTGGAATAGAGTTTGAGTGATTTTTTTCTTAAATAGTAATATTGATATTGCCCTACCTTAAGGTATTATTTATCTTTATCTCTTGATGTTGATTATTTTGATAGAATATTAGTTTTGGATGGATGTTTGATATTTTGTATAAATGATGAATGATTTTATGTAAATAAGAATTATTAATAAGAATAGAGGTTTATAATAAGTGGTATTAGAGTGATGATTCTGGCGGCAAAGGTGGGATCATGTTTTTATGGATTGCAAAGCTAAGGTAATTATTTTCTAGAAAATATCTCATCGTGAGGGAGATATATATTTTTCTTTCGAAACCATTTTTAGAATATTTTCTTTAGCAATGATTGTTTAAAGTTGTTCTATTGATGTTATTTTTGACTATGTGAAAAAAATATCCAAAAAAAAAAATTACATTTTAAACCAATTACCAATTGATTTTTTGATTACATATTTAATTATTTAAGGAAAGGAATATATGAAATTTGAGAACTTTTATTTTTAAAAATTTCTACATACTTAAAACCCTAGCTACTGTGAGAAAAAAATATTTTAAGTTGATGTCATAAAGTTATCAAATGTTCACTAAAAGCGATGATAGTGATGCTTATGAAGTGAATTTTTTTTGTTTAGTTCCTTACACAAATTAAAATAAAAAAGGTTTAAAATTTTTCTTAGGTGGAACAAAAATATAAGATTTGTGATTCTTTGTGAGGAAAATCTTCAATTTGGTATATGAAATTTAAATATGACCATAATTTTTCATACACATGAGAAACATTTGAAGTTGCATTTTTAAACAAATGGGAATTGGAGGAAAAAGATAATAATTATGGAAAAGGATAATAATATGTAGGCTAAAGGAAACACATCTTTGGTGTTAGATAAATCAAGCAATGATTAAGAAGAATTTTTAATATAAAAAATCAAATTTTCAAGATTATGGTTGCATCTAAAAGATATACTACCATTAATATTGCTTTGGCTAAGAGGTTATAGGTTCAAGCAGAGAAAATCAAAGATATAAAGCTTGAGGATAAGAATGTTTAGATTTTTAAGATTTAGAGATCATCATGGATAAATATGTTTTACATTCATATTTCTATGTCATTGAGAGGGATGATGTAGATATTTTTTTGGTTATCCTTGGTTGGATTCTTTGGATATGGTTAACATTAATGTGCAAAAGAAGTTCACAAAGATATGATATATGAAGAAGATAACAATATAGAATATTTCTTATTGTAAGAAATAAAAATACAAGGAATACAGGTAGCTATTGCAAGGAAAAAAATTGAAAAACAAGCAAAAAAAACTTGAAATATAATATAAAGAGGAGTTAGTAACTAAAATCAAAGAAGACACAAAAACAAAGGATGAACCAAAAGAGGAAATCAAAAGAGAAAAGTCAAAGAAAATAGAGCACCAAGCTAAGGTTGTAGAATATCGCCATCCACACTATCATGAGAGGCTATAGTTGTGGAGATTGGACATATAGCAATAGAATAACTACAATGGACAAACATGAAATCATAGGAGCAAAAATTATTGATATTTAAGTGGCACACAATCAGCTTGACATCATTGTAGACTATCATTAATTAAGATTTTACTTTGATGGAGGAATGATCAAGATTGGCACTAGTTCTAAACAATGCTTAAAAGAACACATTATTTAGCTTGTTTCTATGCTTCGAGGATGAAATAATTTTGTTAGAGGGATGGAATGTTAGGTACCTAAGAATAAGAGTGGGGAGAATATAGTATTATATTGTATATGGGTATTATTGCATGGGTCACACATAACCCAAGGATGATTACATTTTAATATAATAATAAGTGGAATATGAAATATGAAGGGTTTAGGAAGAAGGTTATAAAAATAAAGGATATTGTCATTTTAAACAAGTCATATCAAGTATTCTTGTAATAGTCCTAGCTTGTGGAACAAATTTTGAGTGATTCTTATCTTAAAAGCAATATCTATCTTTATCTTCTTCTTTTTTAATTATTTTTTTAATACACGTGGAAATCAATAATGCCATTAGGGGTTGTGGCTATCAATTCTAGCCCATTAGGTTAGACAAAATCAATGGGACCTCAATCCTTTTTAAGGTATCAAATTAGACTAGCCAACCTGTAAACACTTGGTTGCTACCAACCTATCTCCTTTTAGGTACATCGTGATTTGACATTGTAGCTATAAATTCTAGTCCATTAGGTTAGACAAAATCAATGGAACCTCAACCTTCTAAAGCATCAAACTGGACTAGCGAACCCGTAAACACTTAGCTGCTACCATCCAACCTATTTCCTTTTAGATACATGGTGATTTGGACCTTAGACCATGTAATGCTATCCACAAGTTGTCATACTATCTCTATCTCGAAATATTTTTTTAGATGAATGTTTAATAAGTTTAATATTTCTGTAAAATGGTTTTATGTTAATAAGAATTGAGTTTCATATAATTATTTCACACAGGCTTATATGATACGTCATCGCTTGTTTAATTAATTAAAATGATAATATACATCCCGCTGATATCTACAGCCCACTAATCTGTTATTATAATAATAATTATTTTGATCCAAGGTAAAAGCTTATCATTCGGTAAGGCGAGAACGACAACCCTTAAGGTTAGATACACCAGCTAAAATTAAATTTAGGCAAATTAAAGAAAACCTATGCGTTCAATGACAAAACGACAAACCCCTGGCATCTGTTTCCGGAGTGGATTGTGTTGAACAAAAGATAGTTGAGGTTTCCTTTTCCTCTTTCTCAAATTCAAAGTTCATTAACGCTAAATTTACAAACAAAAAAGGAGCACACTGATGTGGCTTCTTCCATCTAGCTAAAATGACATACCATGATGGTGCTTCTTCCCCTAGGAGAAAAACGTGAGCAGCTGTGTTATCTCTTTTCAGTTCTACTTTCTTCTGATTTGCATAGGTCACGACCCAGAAAATGGCCCCTTCTCAATAAAGATAAATGACAGGAGGAATTCAGCCATTCAGTGGTGTTTCTTCATGGCTTCAACAAACAGATTGTAGTTGTTGTATGAGGATCCGCCTTCCTTCACCGCGTCCCTAGCGATTGTCTTTAATTTGCTTGCTTCCTTTCTAATCTCGACACCTTCTTCCGCCTCCAGCAATCTCTCTACAGCGTTCATAAATTCCCCGTTCTCTATAATTCCATCCTTGTTGGCGTTCAAAGGCAATCCCACTTTCCAGACATCCACAATGTATGTGCGGTTAATAAACTGGTCTGCGAAATAAGGCCAACAGAGCATGGGCACTCCCATCGTAATGCTTTCTTGCGTGGAGTTCCATCCACAATGCGTCACAAAACAGGCGATCGAAGGATGGGACAACACCCTTAACTGTGGCGCCCAAGAAACCACGCATCCCCTTTCGCTCACACGCTCCAAGAATCCCGGAGGCAAAGCAGCCTCGCTTCCATCCATTAGATCCGAACGCACAACCCACAGAAATGATCTGTGCGTGGCCTCCAGTGCCAGACACAGTTCCTCCAATTGCCTTTTGTTCAGCACTGCAAAACTCCCAAACGATATGTAGATCACGGACTGGTCAGACTGTTTATCTAACCACTCTAAACATTCCATCTTATCTTCCCGCAAGCTTGGGATGATGTTGGTCGTTCTCCTATGTCCATCAAGAAACTCAGAAGGAATCAAGGGACCGATAGGATACACGCCCACTTCTTTAGACAGTTCATCCACTACCGAAGGTTCTAGGTCGTCGAAGGTGTTGAAGAGGATCCATTTGATCTGACTAATTTCTTCTCCCATACGAATCCCTAATCGGAAAAGTTGTTCCCCTCCATACAACCATGGAAGATGGCCCGAATATATGGGCGGCATAGAGGAAAGATATTTTACTACCTTTTCTTCCTTTGGAATTCCTTCATGAACAAAAACCCCCACTCGTCTTAGACTAAACCGCCATGATCATTATCAAGATGAAATGAAATGAAAATTAATCGAAAGAGAATTATAATACCCTTCTTACCGTCCGAAGGAAGTAATCCGAGAGAGACAAGCCTGGAACTGAAGTAGCGGATGGCGCAGGTGGAAACAAGCGACGTATGGAGAGCCGCCAGAGAAATGTCATACATCTTGGCTACCGTCTTCAAGCCGAAGCACGTCCAGACATCTGCTATTATGCAAGTGACCTTGCGCTCTTCCTTTTCGTTTATCTCTTGAATAATCTTGTCAATTACAGAAGGCCTCAGGGCATTTTCTGCTGCTAAAAAAAAATTTAGGACATCGTTCCTACAGTCGTCGAGCGGCAATCCATCGGGAACGGATACCATTCGAATCATGTCGCGGTTACCATGCATAGATCTGTTGTCTGTGGCTTCGCTTATGCGTTTGTGATTGGAGTCGGTGTTAACAAAAGTGACAATGAATCCATCGGAGACGAGTTTCCAGGCGAGTTGCATCATGGGATTAACATGGCCTTGTGCGGGAAAAGGGATGAGAATCGCATGAGGCATCTGAGCTTTGCACGCACTCATTTCTCTTACCAAACGAGAAAGAGATGCTTAAAATCCCAGTCTACAGATTCCAAGTGTTGCCAAGCCTCACCCTTGGGTTCAAAATCGAAATATACGAATGGGCAATCTCGTTCTGATTAAGGACTGGCTATGGACGATGAGATTATAGGCTAATTGTCGTTGAACAGAGATCGCGAAATTGAGTGGGGTTTTACGTATCCAAGGCTGAAACTTCAAAGTCGAACGCGAGAGTCCAGATAATTATTTCAGACCTCCATGTTTTGGAATGGAAGCCTCTGTCACATGTGTTAGGTACTGAGCACGTCAGACCGGAGCTACTGTATTATTATTTTTTTCCCGATTCCGTCGTGTAGGCATCTGCAGTCTAACGATACGTCAAATATGTCATCTGCCGACAATTTTTATTACCTTTTTAAAGGTTGAGGATGAGATCGCATTATCAGTTATACGTTTTCACATATCTAAAAGAAATAGCGAAAAGAAATAGCGTGTGCCCTTTACCATTCCTCACCCGACGCATAATCTGTGGATTGGTAGGGTAGGATTCTCTCTTACGAGTTTTTCTAGATTATCTTTGGGCTTCTTGTCGGTGGACTATAACGATGGTTTTTCGCTTAACGCTTTTAAAAAGGTGGGGTTTGGTCAAAATTGAACAAAAACTAAGGTATTCGAACAAGAAAATAATCGTGATGTAACAAAAACACAAATGTTTAGTCTACCTAGAAAATAGCTAGGAGAGCCTGAGAAGAGTCATTAAAATTGTTAAGTCACCTAGGTTAAATGGTGATGTCTACATAGAATAGTTGAAAACAACTTACAATAGGATAGGATAGAAGTGTTGTTAAAATTGTTATGTTTTGATTTTTTTTTGAGAGGTTCAAGATTCAAACCATTGCATATTCAGAATAGGATAAGGTTGAATGGTAGCAGTCAAATGACTGTTTATTGATTACTTTATTTGGATGTCCTGAAAGGTTCGGGTCCCATTATGCTTTACCCAGTAGACTTAGGATTTATAAAAACAACCTATTTATAAAGTTACCAAATTTCTTATAAATAAAAAAAATTCGCTAAAATTGCTAGTCAGCTAGGATAGGTGGTGAGGTCTGTATAGGATAGTTGAAAACGATTTAGGAGTGCTACAAAAGATATAAAAATCAAAGTTCACCAAAATTATGATTTTTGAAAAAATGGTGATTAGTCAGAATCGTGTAATTTTTTATTTTTATTTTTTGAAAAATCTTGTAATTTTGGTCAAAGTAAAAAAAAGTAACGATCATGGCTCAAATGGATAATTATGGCAGGAGGGGCACTCTTGGCCATCCACTGAAAAAAGAGATGATCATTGGCGAAAATGGTGATTGCAACGATCTTGGCCGTACACCAAAAGAGGCGATCACAGTCATGCTCAGACAGGGATAATGATACGTGTCACTTTCTAAAATAGGGGTTTTTAATTGCGTAGGCAACTGGACAGTGTACCGGCAAATTGGACTGTGCCACTTCTGCTCTGATTTGCTTTAGAGCTTGCAAACCAGACTACATCGCTTGTTGCTCTTTGATTCTTTTCAAAATTCATGCTTCATCATGTTTGTTGCTGACTATGGTTGGACGGTTCAATAAGATGGCATAATGATTGTTCCAACTCTTCTTTATATCTGCTGACTATGATTGAACGGTTCAATAAGATGGCATAATGACCGGTCAAACTCTTTTTTATATCTGCCAAGTAACATTCTGCCTGCCATGTTAACCTCTACCACATCGAACCTTGGCATGTCACCACCCTCCATGTGATCATAGGGAGCAATATTAGGGGCCACACATGCACCATGTCATCGAATGTCATGTTAGCATCTATCAATGAAAATGAGATGTCGGTAAGTATTATGTCACCATACAGGAGCATGTCATTTTAATAAGCCTTCCAGGGTATGTGGATTGGTAATTGTTTGTTTGACCAAGTATTTATCAAGAAGACATATAGGTTTAAATCTTGAGGTAGTCTGCTTGCAAAGGTAGTAGTTTGATTTGAATCTTCTAAGTGCACACCAGATCAAGGATGACAATACAAATTCCGAGTGACGGATGATCCCTTTCACGTCGAATCAATAATAACGAGGCAGAATAAGTTTGATCGAGCAGTCTTTGTGATTTGAATCCCACACTTATTACTAAATTAATATAATATAATTTAAACCTACACTTATCAATTAATAAAAAAAATATAATTATAAATAAGGTGAAAAAAATATTCGCTTTAAACTGGGACACATTAATGTGGGCACCTTTAAAACACAAGGTAAAACAAAGCACCAAGACTTATTTAATATTCGCCCTCCACAATGCACACATGCATGACGTAAGCGCTCTCTAGAATGTGCAATTTGCGTGCCTTTTTCTAGGCCTTTGATAATTCAATAACTTAAAAAAGTAAAAATTTACAAAACGAAGAGAAAATTTGCAAACTTTCAATGGGAGGAAAAAATCAGAAAAGTGTCGAGCTAACAATTCTTTAAAATTTTGCAAAGAATTTAAGAACTCAAATAATTTATTTGTATTTATTGTGATTTTTTTTACATAATATTTTTTATTGAATGCAATTAATCAAAATATTATATTTATTATAATTTGTTTTACATAATATTTTTTATTAAATGTAAATCTTATGTCAATACAACAAAGAAATCATTTAATCATATTAATAATTTTGTCAAATAAATTTTTATATATGAAAGTAATTAAAGTCTATTCAAAGATATTCAACCTTTTCTTATTTACTTCCTTAATAATCATGCAAATTATCCTTTCACGTATGTTATTATAAAATACAAAATGTTAAAAAAGAAAAGAAAATGGATGTTTTTGAAAGGGGCTATAAGCCAGATGGATTAGGGATTACAGGCCATATGGAGTAGGGGTTACACGTGGTAGAGGTCGTGGTGTCGAGATAAGGGTTACAGGTCAGATGGAGTATGCGTTACTTATGTTGATTCTCTATGACTATTGCAATGGGGCAAAAGCCAGTACTTCTGCTTGTGAGCATGACATTGAAGCGAAGATAGTATTTCTAAAAACTTGAATTCAAGGTTACGAGAGGATTGAATGCTACAAGTTGCTACGTGTTTGTAGTAGATACTAGGGTTTTGAGTTTCATTATGGTCTCCAATACTAGTGGACCAATGCACAACATTGGTGCCATAGAAGATAATGCATGTGATAATGGCTCCTATCATTCAATTGTACAAGTTTATACTGAGAATGGTCCACAAGGTAACCCTCATTCTCCTGATGTAATTATTTCATTGCTTGAAGTTGATTCTGCATGTCAAAGTTTAGAATCACTCACCCTTGTTCGATATTTTGTTGGACACATCCCTAATGAGTCTTCCCTTAGGGCCTCGATTAACACAACTTGGAATCCTCATAAAGTCAAACTAACAATGATTCAAAACCTTACAAAGGGATTTTTTCTATTTCACTTTGCGAAAACAACCCATGTTAAGGTGATTTACAAACATGACCCCTGGTACATGAGAAGCTCTCTACTTGTTTTTTCTCCTTGGACTCGTGACTTTTCTAGTTTTTGAGGAAAGATCTACCAAAGTCCCTATGTGGGTGGAATTCCCAAGACTCCCTCTACCTTTGTGACCCTCTCTCAATCGCATAGCAACCCCTATTTTGCATGTAATTTTGGTGCAGGTAGACAAATTTTTCAATGCACGCCCTCAAAAATGTGTTTGCATTGAGATTGATGTTTCTCAAGATCTCAAGGAGTCTATTGACATACAAGTTGGTGACATTGTGTTATCCCAATGGATCCTCTACATTAATTTTCCCAACACTTGTTTTTGGTGCCATTTCTTAGCACACAAGATCAAAGACTGTCCCTTGATTCTGTATATCAGGGACAAGCAAATCCCCACCAGACCAAGTTCACCCACTCCTCAAACTCAGGAGGATGGTTGGACGACTGTGAGAGGGTGTAAAAATGCACGTTTGGTTGCTTCTAAAGGTACATAGTCTAAGTCAACACATATCTCATAGTTATGAAAAAAGGATACGAAAAGAAAAAAAATTGATCCTATAGCTAAAATTATCAATAATGAGGCTCCTCGATATCAACAGAGGGTTGCAATAGTGGTTGCTTTAGAGTCCTCCAATACATTTCCTCCAGCCAACTCTAAGTGCTTCCATAGCCCGAGAAGAGAATCTACATAAGAAGATGCTACTCTAGAGAAGTGACTTCATATGACCAATGTTTAGTTGGAAAACAACTACAGTGTGTTTGATTATCTTAACAATAGTGAGGATATTTTGTTGGATGTAGAGCTTGTTAGAATAAGTAATTACTCTCTTAAGTTCTACTAGGATAGACTTACTTGAGTTTCCACTCCTTCATGAGTCAGGTGAACTCTCATTTATAGTCTACATCAGATTTGATGAGTTGTAATCCAACAACTCTCAATGATCAACTTTGTTATTTATACAAAGTTGATCAATGGAATAATCAATCAGTTCTATTTTTGTTTTTTCAAATATTGTAATGCTTTGTAGTTCTACTCTTGGGAAATTCTAACATGGTACCAGAGTAGGATAGATTCTGCTTAGCATTCTCTCTTGAAGGAAGTTTTTGAATCTGGTTCTGATCTCTTATATTTTTTTTAATAAGGATTTTTATTTTCATATCTATTGTAGATTTCTCTCCTTTTATCTACAATTTTTTGAAAGTCTATTTATGGTTCTATCTAATTTTGTTTCACAAGTTCATTTTACCATAATAGATTCTCCTTATGTTTTAAAAGAAAGAGTGTTGATATTTGCTTCATAGGAAAATTTTTGAAATCATTTTTTTCATTTTTCAAAGGCAATATATATTTTTCTCCTTTCCTTTGGTTATGTCGGTGGTTGCCTGCATTGGTCGCAAAAGCACACAGAGTTCTCCTTCTACCATGCATTGCGGTGTGGGTCTACTAGCCAAAGCATCGTTGAGCAGCGATGATATTTTTCGATGTTTGTTTTCTTGGAGATCATTCAAATATTTTTTCTCTCCTGAATCTTTATTTCAAAGTAGATCAAAAGTTTTTTTAATTACTCTCCTCACGTATTTATTGTTAGATGTTTGACTCATTAATTAAAATAGATCTTAATATAATATGTGGTAAGCTTTTCTCCAATATTGCATAAATCTAAAGCTTGGAGAACGATGATTTTATTCGTCTTCCTCAACGGTAATTTGAAACGATATTAGAGCTCAACAAAGGCCAAATATCAAAGATTTTTTCTCTACACTTAAACTCTAAGATCGCTTTCTATCCATTATTAAGAGCTTCAAATTTCTTATTCAAATATTTATATAAGTTGTGTGAATATTGCTCTCTAAACCAAAGCTTTTATTCAACACCATGTTTTTTTTTAATATGCTATAGTTGTATTGAGTGAATATTAATTCTAGAGCTACTTATTTCATGTATCTGTATTCTTTTTTTAAAGTAAAATGAATGCTTGGCATCCACTTGATGTTCCTCTCTCTCCCTGCACCATTAGAAAGTTCAAACTCTTTACCAATCATCTGCTGCATTGTGATTCAGGTAAACAAGGTGTTATTTTTTATAATTATCTCTTTTTTTACCTCTCGAATGTAGTAATATCGTAGGTATATTGTGCTCCTTCCGAAGAGTGTACATAATAGCCGCAGTGTCTTCCTTACTGTTTGAACACCATTTTTTGGGAGTCCTATATTGGAAAACGAAGCGATATTTTGGAGCACTCCTTTCTCTTTTTTCGTAGATGATTCCCTCATTTTTTGAATTTATTTAAGATTTTATTTCTTGGTACTGTGAGTTACATTCTCCTTCGAGTCCTTCGATGACACATCCATATTGTGTCAGGTATTTTTTAGAAGTCTTGGAGTACCTTATCTCTATTAAATTTTTTGTCTTTTGTAAAGTTTTATTTTTGGGCCTTGACAAAGCCCCAAGAGCTCTCTCTAGCTTCTTCATTATTTGAAGAAAAGATCTTCTATTCGACTAGATTTTTTAAAAACTAGTACCAAATAGCGATTTGTTCTTCACATTATAAGTTATCAAATCAATATTGCTATATTTTTCTTCTTTAGTGCCTATGTTTTTGGCCACTAAAGAGAAAATACAAGACATGTTTGTAACCTCTTTAATAAAAATTTCTTGGGGGGACTTTAAGGGTGCATTTTATGCACCTGTCTTATAGGCTTCAAGGGGAGTTGTTAATAATGGTCAAAACTTCTTATTTGTCTATTTGATTTTATTATTTTTTTAAAGAAAAATTCATACTTCATCAAATAAGGGAATATATTTGGATGATAAACTAATTATATGGTTTATTTAAAAATTTGATCATCAATTTTCTTTCATTTCAATTCCTTATTTTTATGAAAGTAATATAATAAATATTTCCTTTCTATAATAATAAACAACCTCCATTATAACCTACATTCCAAGTATTGCACTTATCAAAACTTATAGTTTCCCTAACGTAAGGGCGGGTTATTGAGAAAAACAATATATGGTTTTGTAGATAAAAATTTCAATCAAAAGCCTAAGTTCTGCATACCATTCCTCTCATTACTTATAGTTTCCCTCTCGTCAGGGCAAGTATTGAGAAGAATAAGCATAAAGGCTTGGCCTAATATTTTTTTCTTCATTAGCCTAAGTAAGGAATATTATCCTCCTTATTTACTTATAGTTTCCCTCTCATTAGGGCAGGTAAATTGAGTAGACTGGTATTACTCTCATGATTTTGTTTCAACCTTTAAAAAGCTTATTTTAATTTTAAGTTAAGGGGGGGATTATTGGTTCACTTCAAATTTCTTTGGCAAAATGAATACAATGAATATAATTGATCTTGTCACCCCTCATAACTATCATACATGGAAACCCAAAATATTAAATCTCATTTCTCAAAAAGGGCTCACACACCTGCTAGAAGAGAAGCAACTTGAATTTGAAAAATAATATGAAATATTTGTTCATAAAGAGAAAATGTATGAAACAATGGGTATTATAAGCACTAATGTAAATGAAAGCTTATGGTTTCACATTACATATTGTAAAAATCCTTATGAAATTTGGTAGAAACTAAAGAACTTATTTGGAAAAGTAGATCAAATAAGGTCAATGCAATTAGAGGCAAAATTAACAACATTATCTCCTGAAGACTTTAGCAATATTGTTGACTTTCTCACCAAATTTAAAGAAGTCCTTACTCAATTTAAAGGTAGTGGCAAGGATAAAAAATATGAAGAATGCATCTATCTAATTCTTTCTAAATTAAATGGTGTATTTCAAATATTTGCAACCACCTTTCTATCTACAAAATATGATCTTGGTGCAAGTTTCAAAATGCCCTCCTTAGAAGAATTTTGTGAGAGAATAACTAGAGAAGAAATAAAACTTGCAAATTATGATATCTCTTCCTCTTTCTCTAAACCTTAGTATCATCCGCATCCACTAAAGAAAAATTCAAAAAGAAAGAAATAAGTCCCATAACTTGTACTCACTACAAAAAGAATGGTCATTCTACAAACAAATGCTGGAAAAGATTACAACAACTAGAGGTAGCTATGAAGGATCAAAATATAGACAGTAAAACACAGATAGAAAAAGCTCTAAATGTTCAAGGGAAGACCACCAATACTTCTTCTAATTACTAGGTACTATATTCTAGAACAACTCATCACATGACTACTTCAAATGAGTCATTCTCTTCTATTTTCAAGTTCAAAATTGTTAGGATCCTCCATCCTAACATTACTAGTTAGTATTATTAATCATTTAATTATTATATCATTAACTCATAATCACATCTCTTCATAGAGTGAACCATCATGTCTCTTCACCAATGTAGCTTTAGGTTAAATATATATATTAGGTTGATCATTCACACAAATCATCAAAATAATAAGAATAAGAAGCATATATTCTAAAGAGGGAGCCCCCTATAAGTGGCAAGGAGGGAGCCCCCTATAGTGACAAAGTGATTACAAGGGAGACCCATTTTGAGTGGCCTACGATTACATTTATATTAAAATATTTATTAATTTTACAATAAGATGCTATTTTAATTATTTCTTTATTAAAATTGTGCTAGAACCTTCAAGATTCTACCATTTGGTGTCAGATCCATGTGGGACCCATTCAAGTGGGAATTGCTCAAATATATTCATCAAATAACTTCCGTGCATGAGTATCAAACTCGGTTTAAGGATATCACCAAACACAACATAGGGTTGGATGAGTTAATTTTCATAAAAAGCTTCATTAGTGGATTGAAAGAGGAAATTAGAATGGAGGTGACAAGGTTCAATCCCTATACCATGATGCAGACCTATGGATTGGCCAAATTAGCCGAAGACAAACTCAATGTTCAACGTCGATTAGGAAAACCACCTATGGGGAAATCACAAACCACTTACACCACCCCCAATCCTAAATGAACTTTACCAATTAAACATCTCAACTTTGAGAAGATGAAGGAACAATGAGCAAAAGGCCTCTGTAACACTTGTGATGAGCAATTTGGATCCCATCATAAATGTGCTACACTAACATTGTATTTACTAAAATAAGTTGATCCTTGTCAATCCCTAAAAGGTGAATATGAGGTAGTTGTGTCTGAAGTGCCTGGCGAACCTACTCACAACAATAAAGAAAATGAGTTTGATATGCCAAAAGTGATCGATGCATCAAGTAAGGATGAGGTAGACATTCTCGAAGTGACTCATTATGGCCAAACATGCACTCTAAAAGAACTACACTCAATTTCCTCTCCAATAGTGAGTTTTCACCATAGGGTAAAACTTAAAAAAAAAAAAGGTAGAAAGGTGATTGCACACTCCTCCATTGCCTCTCCCAAGTAACAATAGGATAATGTAGAAGTTTTACCACCTCTTTTTATGCATCATTTTAAGGCGTTTGAAGAACCCCAAGGGTTGCCCTTCCCTCATCATCACACATTTACTAATTTTTTCTGGAAACCCCCCACTAACACTCCGACCTTCAAGATATCTCTGCATTCGAAAAAGTGACATAAAATAGTACAAGAACTTACAAAAATTCTACTTGGAAAGTAAAATACAAATCTCCTCACTTTGAGCTTTGAGGACAAAGCTCTTTTTAAGAAGGATGGCATGTTAGGATCCTCCATCCTAACATTATTAGTTAGTATTATTAATAATTTAATTATTATATTATTAACTCATCAATTGAACCATCACATCTCTTCATAGTATGAACCATCATGTCTCTTCACCAACATAGCTTTAGGTTAGATATATATATATATATTAGGTTGGCCATTTACACAAATCATCAAAAAAAGAAGAATAAGAAGCATAGATTCTAAAGAGGGAGCCCATTATAAGTGGCAAGGAGGGAACCCCCTATAGTGGCAAAGTGATTAAAAGGGAGCCCCCTTTTGAGTGGCCTGTGATTACATTTATATTAAATTATTTATTAATTTTATATTAAGATGCTATTTTAATTAATTATTTATTAAAATTGTGCTATAACCTTCAGGGTTCTACCAAACATGTAGCATAGAAGTTTGTGACTCTTCCTTTATCCCAATAAAAGTAAAGTGTGACATATCCATTGATGCTGGATCTATCAATAATGTTCTCTATGTTCCAAACATCGCAACAAATCTCCTCTCTGTCTATCAGATTTGTACTTTTGGAAAGGGAAAAATTGGTCTCTTCTCTCCAACAGGAGTTGAGATAAGATACTTTCAAGACCCCCACTCTCTTATAACCAAAGGAGATATTGATCACAACACTCACTTATTTCACTTCAAAGGATTCAAAAATCTAGAAGGGGCCTCCTATTTTGTGGCTTATGGAGATATTGAAAGCAAATTTTGGCATGAAAGGTTTGGTCATCTCAGTTATAACTACCTAAAGGAATTGAACACCCATGAAATGGTAACAGGTTTACTTCAAGTCTCTTCTATTGATGGAGTATGTCCGGTATGTGATTTTGGAAATCAACATCAAGATCTTTTCCAACCAAGTGGTTCTCTAAAAGCTTAATCCCCTCTAGAGTTAATCCATAGTGACTTGATGTTTTTCCTAGAGCCTTATTTCAAAGGAGCAAAATATGCTCTAACCTTCATTGATGAATTTTCCAAAAAAAAATTGGGTCTACTTCCTAAAATACAAAAGTTATGTTCTATCCCACTTCAAAATCTTCAAAGCCTTAGTTGAAAATCAGGCCTCTTACAACATCAAGAAAATTCACACAGATAATGAGGGGAATATTGTAGTAATGAGTTCTCAATATTTCTATCAAGTAATGGCATCATTCATCAACATTCTGTCTCCCATAATTCGTAGCAAAATGGCATTGCAAAAAAGAAAAACTGAACATTGAAAGAAATGGCAAACTGTATGCCCCATTCAAGAGATCTTCCAAAATGTTTTTGGGTAGAAGCTATTAACCATGCAAACTATATTTAAAATTTTACACCTCATAAATCTTTTGACCATTCAACACCTGAAGAAGCATGGACTGGATCAAAATTGGATGTCTCCTTCTTCAATATTTTTGGGTGTACAGCTTGGGCACACATCCCAAAGAAGAAAATGAAGGATCTAGATAAGAAAAGCAAAAATCTCATCTTTGTTGGTTATTTTAAGGAAATGAAAACATACGCATTCCTTTATCCCACAACTAATGAGGTATTTTTCATAGAAATATCCAATTTGATGAAATATTCCCTTAGAAATATCCTCAACCATCCTCTTCCTCTATTGAGCCTTCTCCTATAGTAGAACCTCAATAAGATGAAGAACCAACTTTAAATATTAATTTAGAGATTGATAATCAAGATGAGGAACCTATAACTCCAACTCAAAATATTTCCACTCCTACTCCTTCCACTATGCCAAAATGGGCCCGCACCATTGTTAAAGAAGCTACTCCTTACATCCAAAATCTTCCATCATCTAGATTAACCAACTCCATATGCACTGGTCTTATCTGTCAGCCTATTTTAATTGATCCTTAATACTTCAAAGAAGAAATTGGTATTAAATAATGGGATGATGCCATGTAAAATGAATTCTATTTCGTAATAAAAAATAAAACTTGGGATTTAGTTCCCCTACCTAAAGGAAGGAAATTAGTTTATTGTAAATATATTTACAAAACAAACTATGGGCCTAATAAATAAATTGACAAACACAAGTCTCACCTAGTAGCCAAAGGTTTCTATCAAACTGAAGGAATTGATTATGCTATAACCTTTGCACTAGTTGGCAAAATGGATTATGTTAGACTAGTTCTTACTCTGGCTGCTTCCCAAAAATGGCCTGTATTTCAAATTGATGTAAAAAGTGCTTTCTTACATGGGTACTTAAAGGAAGAGATATTCGTGGAACCACCTCCTCGTTTCACTCAAGACTCCTCTCTTATTTTTAGGCTAAATAAGTCTCTTTATGGCCTCAAGCAAGCTCCTATATCTTCGTATGAAAAATGGACTCCTTCC
The DNA here is from genome assembly GCA_028583015.1 of Wollemia nobilis. Lineage (NCBI taxonomy): Eukaryota > Viridiplantae > Streptophyta > Pinopsida > Araucariales > Araucariaceae > Wollemia > Wollemia nobilis. The sequence goes on along the minus strand of JAQPPZ010017035.1, from coordinate 189,908 downwards.
TTCTTTCCTCGAGTTTTTTGCATTGTGATTCTAATAACACAATCTACATTTGGAGATATGAAGGAAACATCACCATACTTGTTCTATATGTTGATGATCTACTACTTACTGGTAGTGACTTCACTCACATTCAGACTATAAAAGACTTCCTCTTTGAAAATTTTGATATGGCTAATCTGGGTCTAGCTCATTTCTTTCTTAGGATCCAAATAAATCAAATAGATGCAAGAATTTCATTATGTCAATAAAAATACACTCTATATCTTCTTCAAATGTTTAAAATTATAGATTGCAAACCTTCTCCTACACCTTTTCAATCTAGAGTCAATCTAAGTACTTCTTGCATATCCCCTCTATGTGATGCAACTCTATACCATCACCTTGTAGGGAGTTTTTTATACCTTACTCATACTCATCCAGATATCTCATATGTTGTTGGCTTAATATCCAAATTCTCACATCAACCTCATTTCAGTCACTAGCAAGTAGCAAAAATATTTCTTCACTACTTGCAAGGAACTACTCATTTTGGGCTCTTACATGAGGGAAAATCCATGGATATAATTGGCTACACAGATTCAGATTGGGCAGGTTTAGTAGAAGATAGATGTTCAAATTTTGGCTATGTATTTTGTCTTAGTTCTTCACTAATTGCTTGGTTATGCAAAAAACAACAAGCAGTGGCCTTATCATCTATAAAGGCAGAATACAGGGCAATAGTTTTAGCAAGTCAGGAAGCTCTTTGGCTTTGTCAGATTCTAAGAGAATTTGGTTTTTCCCATGACAAACCTTTTACTATTTGGTGTGACAATAAGAGAATAATACGTATTGCATGCGATCCAGTTGAGCATCAGCGCACCAGGCACATTGAAATACATATGCACTTCATTCGACAACATATTCAGAATGGGGATATATACTTGGACTATATTTCAACTAAAAATCAAGTTGTAGACATCTTCACCAAGTAATTTCCTTCTCCACATTACATACAGTTGTGAGAGAAACTTGGAGTATTATAACTACATTGAAACAAATGTCTTTAACCTCTCCTTTTATTATTGTATTCTTTGGAGGATGGTTTTTTTACCATTTATCATATTTATTGGAAATGAGTACCTCATTAGGTCATGTTGCTAGGACTCATATTTTTATTTTGTTATTAAGGACAATATTTGTCATCTGAAGACATGCCTCTTTATTTCATAGCAGATGATTTTTTCACCATCTCTCATAAAAATTGTAAATGAGTACCTCATCAAGCCATGTTGTCGGGAATCACCTATTTATGTATTAAGAGGATAATATTCATAAATCGAAGATATGCATCTTCCTTTTTATTTTTTTGTAGATGGTTTTTCCCATAGGGTTTTTACCATCTCTTCAAAAAATAAAACATTGTACATGAGTACCTCATCAGACTCTGTTGTCGAGAATCATTTGCACAATACACCCCTAGTATCACTTAAGGGGGGTGTTAGAATAAATAATTATTCTCTTAAGTTCTACTAAGATAGAATTACTTGAGTTTCCACTCCTTCATGAGTCAGGTGAACTCTCAGTTATAGTCTACATTAGATTTTATGAGTTGCTGTAATCCAACGACTCTCAATGATCAAATTTGTTATTTATACAAAGTTGATCCATACAATAATCAATCATTTTTTTTTTGTTTCTTCAAATATTGTAATGCTTTGTAGTTCTACTCTTGAGAAATTCTAACAGAGCCATCATTCATGGAATTGATAGTTTTTCTAGAGAAAGAAAAATTTAAAGTTCCCTCTCCTTCTGTGTGGTTTCGACGTTCTTGTAGTTATCGACAAGGGAAAGAAGTTGAAGACACTTTACCTAAAAAATGGTTTCACCCATCTGACCCAAAATTTCCAATAATATTGTGTTGGGAAAACTCAATCTAACCCAAAAGTTAAGACTACCTGGTACCTAAAGTTACAGTTCTATAGTTTAGGGTTTCTAGTTTATTTTTCTATGCCTAATTATGTTGTGTATTCACCCTTTTAGAGGTTGGTTTCATTTTGTAAGGGGGTGTTGAATAACTGTAATTTGTTTTCTTGGGCTCTCGCTCTATTGACGAGGATGTTTTTTTGGCTAATGGTATTAGCCACATGATGCATTTATCCACCTCTTTTTTTTGTTTGTAAAAATATATTTTGTTCTTTAATATAATGTTTTTTACATAAAAAAAATCCATGAAAATGAGGAGTTGAAGAAAACCTCAAAAAATTCAATCCTACCACTAGGCCATCCTTCTAGTTAGAAATCAAAAGAAAAAAAAATGGATGTGTTAAGAGAGGAACAAGGTATCTATGAATGAATATTTTTCCTCGTTTTTATTAAAAAAATTCTTTCACATACTATTGAGTCAAAGAAATTCTTCTAACTGCTCCAAACACTATAGACCATAGTTGAGAAAATCTACAAAAAAATCTGTAGAATATCGATTTTTTACCGATTTTTTAAATTGTTGATGTAATCGGTAATGATTCAAAGATTTTTTGAAGATTTTTTGCCCATAAATATTTAATGTTTAACCCTAAAACTAAAACCCTCTTTTTAAGAAAATATTGCTACTTGATAACTATGTATGTAAGCCAAATTTTCAACTGTTAATGTTTGAAACTTTGAACTTTGAAGTTTAAACCCTAAACCCTAGGGTTTTGGGTTTAGGGTTTTGTTTTTTTTTCTTCTATTTTTAAGTAAATATTGTTGCATGGTAACTATATAATTATGTATGCAAGCCCATTTTTTAGTTGTTAATGTTTTAATTTGAAACTTTGAACTTTGAACTTTAAACCTTAAACCATAGTCTAGGTCCTAGGGTTTTGGGTTTAGTTTTTTTTTTCCTCCTCATTTTAAGTAATATTGTTGTTTGATAACTATGTATGCAAGTCCATTTTTCAACTAATAATGTTTCAATTTTAAACCCTAAACCCTAGCTCTTTGGTTTAAGGTTTAGATTTTGTATTCCTTTTTTCAAGTGATTATAACTTTGTTGTTACTTGTTTCTTGTTTCCATGTGTAGGCATATAAAAAATGAAATATTTATTTCCTTTTTATTACTTGTAACTTTGTACCTTTTCATATTATAAGCAATATAATATGTGTTTCGTCACTTTCATATGTACTTAAATATTGAGCCTTGTAAGTGTTAGACTTACAATGGCACTGAGAGGGGGGTGAATCAGTGCAGCTATTTAAAAAATGTAAAACTTTAACTCTTAAAGCCAAAACAATGAAGGCTTAAAACCAGAAACAACAAGTATCACAAGAGAGCATCACATAACACAAGATGTAACGAGGTTCACCAGTTTTGGCTACTCCTCAAACTAGACTGCTTGGACTCCCATCCAAATCTAGCCATTGCAAAGCACCAACTTTATAATCAATTTACCAGCACCAACTGGAAGGAGCACCAACCCCTAATTTACCAGCACCAACTGGAAGGAGCACCAAACCTTGATTCCAAGCACCAACTTGGATTTTGATTTTAAATCTTGTTTGACATAAAAATGCCTTCTGTGTTACAAGACCCTCACTGGTCTAGCTTAACTCAAATCAATATCATGGAAGCATACACTCTTTTACAGTTCTCCTGTCTACACACTTACAACCCTTTCTTATGGCTTACTCTTGCAGCTCTTCATAGCTCCATCACAACTCAGTTCTTCTTACAGCATTCTTCAAGCTGTTTTACAGCCCACAACACTAACCCTTTATACAACAGTAACACTCTTTCCTGACCGCTATTTTCTCTCAGAAGTTCTCTATCACACTTAACCAACAGTTTACTTTCTTTGGATTTTTCTAATATATGTTTCCCCACACAGAGCTAAACCTAATGGTTCATACTTACCGCTTTGCTTACTACGCGCTCTAACAATATTCTCTGTGCCTTGACAGCCTTATCTATTTATTTTAGCTCTGACAGCCTTATATGTTCATTTCAGTGCTTCTGATAGCCTTATCTGCACATTAGCGGCTCTTCTTTCTACAACACATTTATCAATTCTTAGCAACCTTCACTTCTGCACGCAACTGCCCTTTTATAATAATATATTCATCTTGAAACCTTAAGTCTCCTGTAACTGCCATAATCTCGCATGCAGCCTATTAATAGATTTGTCTCTTTTTCGAACTAATAGTATAACCGCTGCTTGATGGTTTCACTGTGACACGTGCCCTGTAATTGCCACTTTTTCTCAACTTTTGCATGCTTTACAACAACCTATTATATTCTATTACAACCCATGCTTTCTGTGACTGCACTCACATTATAATAATATTTTCTTCTAGTGTATGTCAGATTTTGTCTGCCACTGTAGATTCAGTCTGCCTATCACTCTGTAGCATTTCTGTAACTGCAGTAATGACTTCAGTTTACTCTTACATATTTTGGCTGCATGATTTCTCTCTGTAACTCCACCTGTAATGGTTCTTATTTTTGTTGCATGATTTTACTTTGTAATGGCCCCTGTAACTGCAGTTCTGACTCCAGTTAACTTTATTTCGGCTGGGTTCTTTTTCTTCCATCACGCCAATGCGACCTATCATGAAATTGTGACATTTTATGCCCCTTTGACTATTCTTGGTGTTTGACCACAAAAACAAGACATGTCACGATATCACGACACTTTCGCCTTCTTGCTTCATTATTCGGCTTGCACCCACGAAAACACAACCTGTCATGAAATCGCGACACTTTTGCTACCTTGAACTCTTCTCTGTCGCTTGCCCGTGAAAATGGAACATGTCACGAAATCACGACACTTTCGCTTCTTTTCACTTTTCTTTGCTTGCACTAGCGAAACCATGACATGTCACGAAATCATGACATCTTTCTCTTCCGTACACTCTTCTCCGCAAGCATCAACAAAAACATGACATGTCGCAAAATCGTGACACCTTTCGTTGTTGTACACTTCTCTTTGCATGCACCAGCGAAAACATGACATGTCAAGAAATCATGACACCTTTCACTGTCGTACATTCTTCTCCGCATGCCTCAGTAAAATTGGAACATGTCACGAAATCGTGACACTTTCGCTGCCTTGCACTTCCTCCTTGAATTTGTCATGAAATTGCGACGCTTCTGCTTCCTTGCTCTTTTGTTTTGCTTCTATCGCGAAATCGTGAAACTTCATCCTTTGGAGCCTTCCTCTCTGCTGCTGTCGCGAAAATGCAACATGTCACGAAATCGTGACATCTTTTCTCCTTAGCTCTTCTCTTCTCTTCAGGTCACGAAAACGCGACATGTCGTGATATCGTGAAACTTTTTCTCTCGAGCTCTTCCTTATGCAATATGTCATGAAATTGCGACACTTTTTATCTTTCCTTCTCTCTCCTGCAATATGTCACGAAATCGTGACACTTTTTCTCCTTAGCGCTTTCTCTTGCAAATTGTCGTGAAATTGTGACACTTTTCTTTGCGAGCTCTTTCTCTCGAACTTGTTGTGAAATCGTGATACTTTTTCGTCCGTACCATCCTTCTTGCAAATTGTTGCGAAATCGCGACACTTTTCCTTGCAAGCTCTTTCTCTCAAACATGTCGTGAAATTGTGACACATTTTTGTTCGTACTACCTCTCTTGCAGATTATCGTGAAATCGTGACACTTTTCTTTTCGAGCTCCTTCTCCCCGAACATGTCGCAAAATCATGACAGTTTTCTTTGCCTGCGCCTTCTCTCCAAAAATGTCACGAAATCATGACAGTTTTCCCTGCATGCGCTTCTTCTTCGAACATGTCACGAAATCGCAACAATTTTTCCACTTGCTTCCTTCTCTACCAACATGTCGTGAAATCACGATAGTTTTTCCACTTGGCTTCTTTGCCTCCAACATGTCGCGAAATTGTGACATCTTTTTCTCTCTCCTCTTTCTCTTCGCTTTGGACCGCGAAAATGAAACATGTCGCGAAATCATGATAGTTTTGCTAGCATTTTCTCTCTCCTCCGATATGTCATGAAATCACGACAGTTTTGCTAGCAGTTTCTCTCTCCTCTGATATGTCATGAAATCGTGATAGAAAACATGTTGCGATATCGCGACAGTTTTCTTACTTGTCTTTTTCTTTGAGCTTTTGCATCTGGGCCACTTCTGTCTTCTTGGAAATTCACTGTACATGCTCTGAATGCTTTGAACTCTTGTTCACTTCAATAACCGATCTAACTAATGATCTCTACACTCCTATCCATTACATCAACCGATCCTCTGTCTGTGTTGACAACAATGACAATACTTTGGCTGCACCTCATCAATCAACTTTTGTCCATCACCTTGCTCATCAATCAACTCCAATCCATTGCATCAACTGATCAACCTGATTGTGTTGACAACAATGACAATACTTTGGTTGCACCTTGCTCATCAATCTCCCCCTTTGGAATTGTTGGCAACACACGTAATTTCTTGCAATTACTTGTAATTCTTCTCCCCCTTTGACAATAATACCAAAGGGCAGCTGCAAAACTCCCCCTGAGTCCATGCACATCATTCTCAGGCACACGTTATGACAGTTAGCAAAAAGCATAAACATGAGCAATATGATAAACAAATGCATAAATGCTCCCCCTGAGTCCAAGACCACTTCAATTCACTGATTGACAACATCATGATAAGCATAAAAGGCATCAAAAATATCAAAAGTGTGAATAGCAGCAATAACCAGTGAATGACACCATCACCGTCAACTTCACCAATATAACATGTGTAAGAACATGATCTTCTGTGCAACTACCCTCTATTGCTTTGCAAACTCAAACTTGTCCACTGTTAGTGAATGCAAACAATAATCTTATATAGCAAAATTTTTGTTCTGCTATGCCAACAGCATCTGCATACATCTCCACCATGCATCTTGGATATTATCAACAAGCTTGAACTCAATGATAGCTGTTTGTCTCTCTCTACAGTGAGAATCCAGCAGACTACCTCAATCCAGTTAGCCACAACCAATATCTTTTCTCAACCAAATAGGGCTTTAACAACAATGCTTGTAGAAAAGGTTTAACCAACATCATTCAACTCAAGATTAACCTTGAAGCATTCAACCAATCACTCCATGAAAAGGAACCTGGTAGACATCCTTTTCTTTCCAAAGGTATTTGAACAAGACAGCCACCAACATAAATCACCAATGCAAAAAATAACTTGCTCAAATCAATCTCAATGGAGTAAGCCTAAATCATGTATCAAGTAAAGCATTAACTTGACCAAAACAACCTCTATGAAAGTAACTCAACTATTCATTACCAGGCTGGAAATCATCTGGCTGCTCATTATAAACATCTTCTTCAGTATTCCCATTCAACATGTTGGTTTCACATCTTTCAACAAAATTGACAAGTGACTCACACTTGTACCAACTCTGCAATATTACTGCCAACTCTATGCAAGCATCAAATACTGTACTGCAGCACAACCAAATTCCTTTTTTTTTTTAATATTTAAAACCTGATCTGAGTTTTCTACAGTTACTGTAGATCACACCTCACTTTCAACTATGCAAAATAGGAGAAGACATTTTGACAAACACTTTATGGCCAACCATAGTGCCCCTTGCTCAACCTCAACTTCTTAACCTTGGATTGATATTTTATCAGCAGTTAAAATGAACTATCTGTGAATTAAATAATATTCACAAAGGTGTCATGAACGATCTAAAATTCTTTACATCAAAGTGTAGAATAAGTACACGTTGCTTTTATCGAAACACAAATACGTAGCTAGGGCAAGCATCCTTCCGCTGAGCAAATTATTTGGACTGTTATGATTCATAATTTATAAACAGTGGCAGAAGAATCATCATCAGTACAACAAAGACATATCTCAAAAACTACCCATGGTGATAGCTCTCAATTTAATCACCACACTTCACGGCACTTCCACAAACCACTACATAAACTGAAAAACACACTTTAACTGCTATACGACAATTTCCCGACTACTTGCCTTTCATCCTCAGATAACCGGCCAAATACATAGGAGCATTAAAATAACATTTTAAGATTGCTCCCCTTGAGGATGTGCCACCTGGAGCTGCTTAATGCAGTAGAGGAGTAATCTCCTTCTGTCCAAGGAGACACGAATTCCTTTCTTCTGTCTTTCTCCAGACTTTCCTGAACTTGGGCTTGATTATTTCAACTACATCCCTATTTTGCCCCTGTTTGTGAACTTAAACATTTCTCTTGTGGGGTTGTCTCTTGTGCATTCTTGATGGATGATTATTTTCTTTTCTTTTATGCACATGATATGTTCCTTGTCTATTTTGCATACTTTGCTTCTGATGAAATCTATTGTCTTGCCATAGATTATATACAGAAGTGCTTGGACAGAACCTTGCTATGTGCCCTTGACCATTACATTTAAAACATTGCACATGTTTTATTCCCTATCTGTATTGCATCCTATGTGTATGATGAAATCTATGGTCTTGCCTTAGATTGGATACAGAAGTGCTTGGACAAAACCTTGCTATGTGCCCATGGCCATTACATTTAAAACATTGCACAGGGTGTTCACTCAGGAAAGCAGATGTGTTTTTATCAGCATACCTTTTTGATCTATTGTTCAGTCCACAATAAATTGCCTTGTGACCAAAGTGGTTGCATTTAGAACAATAGCCATTAAAAACATTATTATTAAAAGAGTGAGAGTGAGAGAAACTCTTTTGCTGTGGTTGCTTTGCTGTAGATTTTCTTTGATATTTTCTTCCTTTTGAGGATTTAGCTTCAGATTTTTCTTGCTTCAATCCTTCAACCGGAGACTTCTTATTCTTTGCATATTTGGAGGATGAAGGTTGTTCAGCTTCATATCCAAGACCAAACTTAGCCATGGAGCTTCTTTGTTGATTTATCATTGTATCTAGCAACTTTGTGCTCTTCTCAAATTTGAGATTTATATTGGCCTCTTTTAGTTGTTTCTTCAATGAAACAATCTCTTCTTCTTGTTGGCAACATATAGTCTCTTTCTCATTGATTTGAGACCTGAGAATATCTTCAATCCTTTTGTACTATTCTACTTGCAGCTTTAGATCAACAATAACTTTGTTAGATTCCTCTTCACTTGTGCTGCATACATCGTCCTTATCATCCAGGTGTGTCTTCAAGGCTTCTTCTGATTTCTTGGCCTTTTGAACTTGTAAGAAAAGATCTTCAATCTCATCCTCATATTCTTCTAACTTCTTGGACATTCTTTTGTTCTTTTTCCTCTCTATACTCAACTCTTCAAGAGCAGAGATCAACTCACCTTCTAGATATACTTCACCCTCAAGGTTTTCACCACAAACTTTAGGATTCACTTCTTCTACCTTTTCTGGTTCAAATTTCTCTTATACAAAAAATGAAACTGAATGGGATGCCTTTTTGGAAGAGGATCTATTATTTTTAGCCATTGTACTAATCCAAGATCAACCCTGACTGATTTAGCCAAAACTGGGAACTTGGATCTGATACCAATTGTTAGACTTACAATGGCATTGAGAGGGGGGGTGAATCAGTGCAGCTATTTAAAAAACTTAACTTTAACTCTTAAAGCCAAAAAAATGAAGGCTTAAAACCAGAAACAGTAAGTATCACAAGAGAGCATCACATAACACAATATGTAACGAGGTTCACCAGTTTTGGCTACTCCTCAAACTAGACTGCTTGGACTTCCATCCAAATCCATCATTACAAAGCACCAACTTTACAATCAATTTACCAGCACCAACTGGAAGGAGCACCAACCCCTAATTTATCAGCACCAATTGGAAGGAGCACCGACCCCTGATTCTAAGCACCAACTTGGATTTTGATTTTAAATCTTGTTTGACATAAAAATGCCTTCTGTGTTACAAGACCCTCACTGGTCTAGCTTAACTCAAATCAATCTCATGGAAGCATACACTCTTTTACAGTTCTCCTATCTGCACACTTACAACCCTTGCTTATGGCTTACTCTTATAGCTCTTCACAGCTCCATCATAGCTCAGTTCTTCTTACAACTTTCTTCAAGCTGTTTTACAGCCCACAACACTAACCCTCTATATAGCAGCAACAATCTTTCCTCATCGCTATTTTCTCTCAGCAGTTCTCTATCACACTTAACCAATAGTTTACTTTCTTTGGATTTTTCTAATATATGTTTCCCCACACAGAGCTAAACCTAATGGTTCATACTTATCGCTCTTCTTACTGTGCGCTCTGATAATCTTCTCTATGCCCTGATAGCCTTATCTATTTATTTTGGCTTTGATAGCCTTATCTGTTCATTTTGGCACTTCTGATAGCCTTATCTGCACATTAGTGACTCTTCTTTCTGTAGCACATTTATCAATTCTTAGCAACCTTCACTTCTGCATGTAACTGCCCTTTTATAATAATATATTCATCTTGAAACCCTAAGTCTCCTGTAACTGCCATAATCTCGCATGCAGCCTATTAATAGATTTGTCTCTTTTTTGGACTAACAGTATAACCGCTGCTCGATGGTTTCACTGTGACACGTGCCCTGTAACTACCACTTTTTCTCAGCTTTTGCATGTTTTATAGCAACCTATTATATTCTATTACAACCCATGCTTTCTGTGACTGCACTCACATTATAATAATATTTTCCTCTGGTGTATGTCAGATTTTGTCCGCCACTGTAGATTCAGTCTGCCTGTCACTCTGTAGCATTTTTGTAACTACAGTAATGACTTCAGTTTACTCTTACATATTTTGGCTGCATGATTTCTCTCTGTAACTCCACCTGTAATGGTTCTTATTTTTGTTGCATGATTTTACTTTGTAATGGCCCCTACAACTATAGTTCTGACTCTAGTTAACTTTACTTCGGCTGGGTTCTTCTTCTTCCATCATGCCAATGTGACCTATCATGAAATCATGACATTTTTTTCCCCTTTGACTATTCTTGGCGTTTGACCACGAAAACAAGACATGTCACGATATCACGACACTTTCGCCTTCCTGCTTCATTATTCAGCTTGCACCCATGAAAACACAACCTATCACGAAATCGTGACACTTTTGCTGCCTTGAACTCTTCTCTGTCGCTTGCCTATGAAAATGGAACATGTTACGAAATCACGACACTTTCACTTCTTTTCACTTTTCTCTGCTTGCACTAGTGAAACCATGATATGTCACGAAATAATAACATATTTCTCTTCCATACACTCTTCTTCGCAAGCACCAGCGAAGACATGACATGTCATGAAATCGTGACACCTTTCGCTGTCGTACACTTCTCTTTGCATGAACCAGCGAAAACATGACATGTGAAATCGTGACACCTTTTGCTACCGTACATTATTATCCACATGCCTTAGCGAAATCAGAACATGTCACGAAATTGTGACACTTTTGCTGTCTTACACTTCCTCCTTGACTTTGTCGTGAAATCACGATGCTTCTCCTTCCTTGCTCTTTTGTTTTGCTTCTGTCGTGAAATCGTGACACTTCATCCTTCGGAGCCTTCCTCTCTACTGTTGTCACAAAAATGTGACATGTCGCGAAATCGTGACATCTTTTCTCCTTAGCTCTTCTCTTCTCTTCAGGTCACGAAAACGTGACATGTCGCGATATCGCGACACTTTTTCTCTCAAGCTCTTCCTTATGCAATATGTCACGAAATCGTGACACTTTTTATCTTTCCTTCTCTCTCCTACAATATGTCGCGAAATTGTGACACTTTTTCTCCTTAGCGCTTTCTCTTGTAAATTGTCACGAAATCGTGACACTTTTCTTTGCGAGATCTTTCTATCGAACCTGTCATGAAATCGTCACACTTTTTCATCCGTACCATCCTTCTTGCAAATTATCGTGAAATCGTGACACTTTTCCTTGCAAGCTCTTTCTCTCAAACATGTCACGAAATCATGACACATTTTCATCCATACTGCCTCTCTTGCAGATTGTTGCAAAATCACGACACTTTTATTTTCGAGCTCCTTCTCCCCGAACATGTCGCAAAATCATGACAGTTTTCTTTGCCTGTGCCTTCTCTCCAAACATGTCACGAAATCACGACAGTTTTTCCTGCATGCGCTTCTTCTTCGAACATGTCACGAAATCACAATAGTTTTTCCACTTGCTTCCTTCTCTGCCAACATGTCATGAAATTACGACAGTTTTTCCACTTGGCTTCTTTGCCTCCAACATGTCACGAAATCGTGACAGTTTTGCTAGCATTTTATCTCTCCTCCGATATGTCGTGAAATCACAATAGTTTTGCCAGTAGTTTCTCTCTCCTGTGATATGTCACGAAATCGCGACAGAAAACATGTCGCGATATCACGACAGTTTTCTTACTTGTCTTTTTCTTTGAGCTTTTGCATCTGGGCCACTTCTGTCTTCTTAGAAATTCACTATACATGCTCTGACTGCTCTGAACTCTTGTTCACTTCAATAACTGATCTAACTAATGATCTCTGCACTCCTGTCCATTACATCAATCGATCCTCTGTCTGTGTTGACAACAATGACAATACTTTGGCTGCACCTCATCAATCAACTTTTGTCCATCACCTTGCTCATCAATCAACTCCAATCCATTGCATCAACTGATCAACCTGACTATGTTGACAACAATAACAATACTTTGGTTGCACCTTGCTCATTAGTAAGATGTCTTGACATGAATTATTGTTTTTATTGCAATATTTGATTTGTTAACTCATTGTAATATGAATGTAAAACAATTTTTTTCAATGAAAAATTTTTTTTTCTCTAGTTTTATTTTGCCAATTCTTTTCTAGATATTTTTTCGATTCCTGAATTTTGTTAATTTTTGAAAATATCGATTCTTTGCTGATTTTGATTTTCTCAACTATGCTGTGGATCTTAAGAGATGCCATAGAAGTTTATTTTTCAAATATAAACAATCAAGTACAAGATATTCACCCCACTCCAATATCATATTAGATTTAACATTAGTTTTCAAAAACAAATTACCCAAATTTTTTGAAAAGTAACACATAAAAAGCAAGAGGCATGATATAAGAGGTGCCTATAAACACCAAAAGGAAAATTACATTCTAATCGATGGTAAAATGGTTAGCATGAGAGGATATTTTACCCAATTACAAGTTACCTTTAAATCAAGGTTAAAAAATTAACCTTTAAAATAAATATTAAAATATTACAAAAGCCTTTACAATGTTAATATGGGTCCAATAAACTCACAAAAAAATGATTATAACTCAAATAAATATTATTTTATCTTAACCACCACATATTTACACACAATTTTTTTTTTTTTCAAATAAAATATTATTTTTCACATATAACTATCAAGTTGCCTAAAAGTAAGCTTGGGTCGATGAGAGTGTCAGATAAAGATAGCCAAACTTTGATGCAATTCAATAAAGCAATGGAGAAGAATTAATTAGAGAATAACACACTTCAATATAATTTATCTAAATTTGGGATCTCTTTTCATTTTGGGATTTCTTTTTAAAGATCAAGATTCAAAATATAGTATTTTAAATTCAAATTCAAAACATCATGAAAGTAAACTTTTGTTAAAAAAAACTACAAACTCTTGCATAAATTAATCGCTCTAAAATTTCCTTTGAATTATGAGCACAACGGTTTATTAAAATTAACATGACCAATATAAAACTCCTAAACAAGTGACATACATCATAATTCACTTTACATGCAATTTTGACACCAACCATTCTTAAAAACAATGATTAAGGAATGTAATTGAACAAGAAATGCCAAATTAATAGTACAAATTTTAATTTTCAGTGGTGATCAGTTAGAATCTTGTAATTTTTTGTTTTTATTTTTATTTTTTGAAAAATCTTGTAATTTTGGTTAAAAAAAAAGAAAGACGATCATGGCTCAGATTACACCAAGGAAGAATGGGTTTGATCACCACCCATTCTAACATTAAACTCAGGAAAAAAAGTGACGATCATGGCTCAAATGGTTAATTATGGCAGGAGGGGCAGTCTTGGCCATCCATTGAAAAAAGAGATGATCATTGGCGAAAATGGTGATTGCAACAAAGGTGACGATCTTGGTCGTACACCAAAAGGGGCGATCACAGTCATGCCTATAAAGGGATAATGGTACTTGTCACTTTCTAAAATAGGGGTTTTTAACTAGGTGTTTATTGCATACGCAATTGGACAATGTACCGATAAATTGACTGTGCCGCTTCTGCTTTGAATTGCTTTAGAAATTGCAAACCAGACTACATCGCTTGTTGCTCTTTGATTCTTTTCAAATTCATGCTTCGTCGAGTTTGTTGCTGACTATGATTGAATGGTTCAATAAGATGGCATAATGATTGGTCAAACTCTTTTTTATATCTGCCAAAGTAACATTCTTCCTGCCATGTCAACCTCTACCACATCCAACCTTGGCATGTCACCATCCTCCAAGTCATCATAGAAAGCAATATTGGGGGCCATGCATGCACCATGTCATCGAATGTCATGTTAGCATCTATCAATGAAAATGAGTTGTCATTAAGTATTATGTCATCTGCAGTGCCAAGGCATCCAAATATGTTACATGATGTTTACTGATGTCGTCATTTAGTATATATATAGTTTAAACCTTGTGCCTTGGATACATTAATGTGGGCACCTTTAAAACACAAGGTAAAACAAAGCACTAAGCCTTATTTAATATTCGCCCTCCATTCCCCTCCACAATGCACACATGCATGACGTAAGCGCGCTCTAGAATGTGCAATTTTTGTGTCCTTGTCTAGGCCTTTGATAATTCAACAAGTTAAAAATTTACAAAATGAAGAGAAAATGTGCAAAGTTTCAATGGAAAGAACAAAAAAAAGTAGCTAGAAGTGAAACAAAGAAAAATGTTGAGCTAACCATTCGCAAAGAATTTAAGAACTCAAACAATTTATTTGTGTTTATTGTGATTTTTTTCAAATAATATTTTTTATTAAATGCAATTAATCAAGATATTATGTTTATCACGATTTGCTTTGCACAATATTTTTTATTGAATGCAATCAATCAAGACATTATTTTATCTCATGCTAATGTAACAAAGAAGTCAACGAAACCATATTAGCAACTTTGTCAAATAACTTGAAGGTGTTTTCCATACATGGAAATAACTAAGGTCTATTCAAAGATGTTTAACCTCTTCTTGTTTACTTCTTCAACAATCATGAAAATTTTACTTTCACATATGTTATTATAAGATACAAAATGCCAAAAGAGACAATATAATGGATGTTTTTGAAAAATCCATGAAAAACAAATGAGGATTTGAAGAAACTTTGAAAAACTCAATCCTAATACTATTAGAATAAGTAATTATTCTCTTAAGTTCTACTAGGATAGACTTACTTGAGTTTCCACTCCTTCATGAGTCAGGTGAACTCTCAGTTATAGTCTACATCAGATTTGATGAGTTGTTGTAATCCAACGACTCTCAATGATCAACTTTGTTATTTATACAAAGTTGATCCATGGAATAATCAATCAGTTCTACTCTTTCTTCATATTTTGTGTAATGCTTTGCATGTCTATTTTGGGAAATTCTAACATGGTACCAGAGCTGGATAGATTTTGCTAGCATTCTCTCTTGAAGGTTCTAGGAGCTGGTTCTTTGTATCTTTTGTTGGCTTCTCCTTTTTTTTTGGATTTAAGTCTTCAATAAGATTTTATATATAGTTTTTTTGCTATATTTTTTAGATATATGTATGTGGGTTATTCTGAATAATATTTGTCTCCTTCTCACGTTAAAAGGGAAAAGGAAGATTCATTGCCTTTTAGTGTAAATGATTTTTATTCAGAAAAATTGCCCATAGTTTTTTTTCATATCTGTTATTTTAAAAAAAAGGGGCTCTTTGACTAGTTCATATATATTAATTTTTTTCCTTAAAAAAAGGAACACCTTTTTTCAAGCAAATAATTTTTTATGATTATTATTAAAAAATTTATTATCCTAAAATCTTGATCGATAGGAATTTTATTTCCTATCTTTAGTGTATTCTTTTTTGCAGAAAAAAAATCTTGTTGCGCTGCCTTTTTTGTTGCTCTCGGAGAAGCCCGATTGAGGCTCTCAAATCGTGCATCGGGCACCCAATCTTGGGTGCCAACGACACTCTTCGTAACGCCTCTCAATCGATTTTGATATCTCCTTCACTGGAGATCTAAAGATGCTCTCCGTTGCATTCTCGTTTGGCGTAACTAATATTTAAGTCAACTATTGTTAAGATAACCCTTTTTAAAAATTTTGTTTGCTCTAAAGCTTCGTCAAATTTAGTTGCATGATAATCATTTTCTAACGTTTCATCTCATGCGCTCCTTTTTTGGCATCACTTTAATGCATCGATGAAATACGTAGGAGCCCAATTAAGCCGGAGTATCTTCAATACCGTCGATCTCTTCTCTTCTCAGTTGGCGGATTCTAATGGCTCTCACTTAGCTCCTATAAATTTTGTTCTGCCTCTCTTCCTTTGGCATTCCATTCCATTTATTTTATGTTCATAAGCTTATTTTTTTCTAACAAGTTCTCTATGCAGAAAGCTATTTTCGGTTTGCTCCTCAAGCGAAGTGTCATGGTGCTAGATAGAGGCATCTACGATTTTTTATATATTTCATTTTGATTAACTTTCGATCAAATTATTGCAATATTAAGCCCTTTTTTATTTTACGCCTCTCCTATTTTATGTTTGATCTACAGGTTTCAAACGGATTTCATAGCCAAGGCGTTGGGTCTTCTGTCTTCTCTGTGAACCTTAACAAATTTCAAAGCGAGGTGCTAGGGTCTGCAAAAATTTTTAAAGAATGAAAGACTTCATCGGAGTGTGAATCTAGGACTTCAAGGCGTTGGCTCTTCTATTTTTCTGAGAGGCATAGGGTCTGCAAATGACAACCTTCTTCCTTTGGCACCAGGCACGTTCTTTCAGAAGAAGTGAACGATAACCTTCTTCCTTTGGGGTAGACGTTCAATTCACATCTTCTATTTAAATCCCGAATGTAGGTGCCTTGTATTGGTTAATTTGTATTGGTTTTTCTTTTGTTCCTTCATTTTTGAAGGTAAAACCTTACAAAATATCTCCTTACCTTTCTATTTTTTGTTATTCATTCTGACTCATTTCTTCACTAAAGCCTTTTACTTTTTCAAAAGGCTATCCTCTTAAAAAGTGAAGGAGTCATTTGTAACCTAATAATACAAAGGTATTTTTTAGGGGGGTTAAGGGTGCACAATATTGCACCTTCTTTTTGTTTTATCTTTTGAGGGGGTTTTCTTTTTTTTGGTGTCTATCTTCTTTAAGCTCTCTTCTATTTCCTTTTATAGTGGCTTTTATATCTAAAAGGTGTATATTGTTTTTATCTCATTAAACCAATATATGTTTAAAGAAGGTACTCAATATTTTATACAAACCCTCATAAATATCAAAACAAATAATTTTTTATATAACATCTTATAAATTTTTAAGTGGCATCTATTGGTGTATAAAATATATCTTCATCAATTTTTCTGCCTCTTCTTGCTTGTTACTTTCTCCTTCTTATTTCACCTTTTTTGCATTTAAGAAAGTTCTCTATATCTTAAAGCAAGACCTAAATATAAGAAGTCTATATCAATACAAGCTCTCATAAACTTCAATTTTTTTTGATTTATAGGAATATTTTTTTACCTAAATCATTTAAAATTTATCACCTATGTTCCTAGTGTTGGACTTCTCAATAACTTACAGTTTCCCTCTCGTAAGGGCGGGTTATTAAGAATCCGATATTAAGTTCTGGATGATATAAAAAATAGCCTATGTTCCAAGTATCAATTCTCCTCTTTACTTATAGTTTCCCTCTCGTAAGGGCGAGTTATTGAGAAGAAAATATATATAGGCCTGGCTTAACAATTGTTTCATTGGCCTTATTAATTTATCATACCTCCTCATTTACTTATAGTTTCCCTCTCGTTAGGGTGGGTATTTTGAAGAGATTGGTATTTCCAAAAGGCCATTGTTACATTAAAAATTATAAGATCCATTAATTCATTTTTCATTACCCTAATAGATTTAGCAAATATCCTCACTTACTTATAGTTTCCCTCTCGTTAGGGCGGGTAATTGAGGAGCTTGGTATCTCTTAAGGGTTTTGTTCCATTCTTTAAAAGAACATTAAAATTGAAGTTAAAGGGGGGGATTGTTGGTTTACTTCAATTTTCTTTAGAAAAATGAATACAATTGATCCACTCACCCCTCATAACTATCATACTTGGAAACCTAAAATATTAAATCTCATTTCTCAAAAAGGGCTCACACACTTGCTAGAAGAGAAGCAACCTAAATTTGAAAAAGAATATGAAATATTTGTTCATAAAGGGAAAATGTATGAAACAATGGGTATTATAAGCACTAATGTAAATGAAAGCTTATGGTTTCACATTACGGATTGTAAAACTCCTTATGAAAGTTGGGAGAAACTAAAGAACTTATTTGGAAAAGTAGATCAAATAAGGTCAATGCAATTAGAGGCAGAATTAACAACATTATCTCCTGAAGACTTTAGCAATATTGTTGACTTTCTCACCAAATTTAAAGAAGTCCTTACTCAATTTAAAGGTAGTGGCAAGGATAAAAAATATGAAGAATGCATCTATCTAATTATTTCTAAATTAAATGGTGTATTTCAAATATTCGCAACCACCTTTCTATCTACAAAATATGCTCTTGGTGCAAGTTTCAAAATGCCCTCCTTAGAAGAATTTTGTGAGAGACTAACTAGAGAAGAAACAAAACTTGCAAAGTATGAGATCTCTTCCTCTTCCTCTAAAGCCTTAGTAGCATCCACCTCCACTAAAGAAAAATTCAAAAATAAATAAAGAAGTCCCATAACTTGTACTCACTACAAAAAGAATGGTCATTCTGCAAACAAATGTTGGAAAAGATTACAACAACTAGAGGCAGCTATGAAGGATCAAAATATAGACAATAAAAAGTATATAGGAAAAGCCCTAAATGTTCAATGGAAGACCACCAATACTTCATCTAATTACTGGGTCCTAGATTCTGGAGCAACTCATCACATGATCGCTTCAGATGAGTCATTCTCTTCTATCTCCTCAAGTTCAACATGTAGCATAGAAGTTGGTGACTCTTCCTTTATCCCAGTCAAAGGAAAGGGTGACATATCCATTGATGGTGGCTCTATCAATAATGTTCTCTATGTTCCAAACATTGCAACAAATCTCCTCTCCATCTATCATATTTGTACTTTTGGAAAGGGAGAAAATTGTTCTCTTCTCTCCAATAGGAGTTGAGATAAGAGACTTTCAAGACCCCCACTCTCTTATAGCCAAAGGAGATATTGATCACAACACTCACCTATTTCACTTCAAAGGATTCAAAAATCTAGAAGGGGCCTCCTATTTTGTGGCTCATGGAGATCTTGAAAGCAAAATTTGGCATGAAAGGTTTGGTCATCTCAGTTATAACTACCTAAAGGAATTGAACACCCATGAAATGGTAACAGGTTTACCTCAAGTCTCTTCTATTGATGGAGTATGTCCTGGATGTGCTCTTGGAAAGCAACATCAAGATCCTTTCCACCCAAGTGGTTCTCTAAAAGCCTCATCCCCTCTAGAGTTAATCCATAGTGACTTGATGTTTTTCCCAGAGCCTTCTTTCAAAGGAGAAAAATATGCTCTAACCTTCATTGATGACTTTTCCAGAAGAACTTGGGTCTACTTCCTAAAATACAAAAGTGATGTTCTGTCCCACTTCAAAATCTTCAAAGCCTTAGTTGAAAATCAGGCCTCTTGCAACATCAAACAAATTCACACAGATAATGGGGGGAATACTGCAGTAATGAGTTCTCAATATTTCTATCAAGTCATGGCATCATTCATCAGCATTCTGTCTCCCATAATCCACAGCAAAATGGCATTGCAGAGAGGAAAAATCGAACATTGAAGGAAATGGCAAACTGTATGCTCCATTCAAGAGATCTTCCAAAAGTTTTTGGGCAGAAGCTATTAACTATGCAAACTATATTCAAAACCGCACACCTCATAAAGCTCTTGACCATTTAACTCCTGAAGAAGCATGGACTGGCTCAAAACCGGATGTCTCCTTCTTCAATATTTTTGGGTGTACTGCTTGGGCGCACATCCCAAAGAAGAAAAGGAAGGCTCTAGATAAGAAAAGCAAAAAGCTCATCTTTGTTGGTTATTGTGAGGAAATGAAAGCATACAGGCTCCTTGATCCCACAACTCATGAGGTATTTTTCATAGGAATGTCCAATTTGATGAAACATTCCCTCAGAAAGATCCTCAACCATCCTCTTCCTCTATTGAGCCTTCTCCTATAGTAGAACCTCAATATAATGAAGAACCAACTTTAGAGATTAATTTAGAGATTGATGATCAATATGAGGAACCTATAACTCCAACTCAAAGTCTTTCCACTCCTTCTACTCCTTCCACTATGCCAAAATGGGCCCACACCATTGTTAAAGAAGCTACTCCTTACATCCAAAATCTTCCATCATCCAGATTAACCAACTCCATAGGCACTGGTCTTGTCTGTCAGTCTATTTCCTCTGATCCTCAATCCTTCAAAGAAGCAACTGGTATTAAAGAATGGGATGATGCCATGGAAAATGAATTCACTTCCTTAATCAAAAATGAAACTTGGGATTTAGTTCCCCTACCTAAAGGAAGGAAATTAGTTCATTGTAAATGGATTTACAGAACAAAATATGGGCCTAATGGAGAAATTGACAAACACAAAGCTCGCCTAGTAGCCAAAGGTTTCTCTCAAATTGAAGGAATTGATTATGCTGAAACCTTTGCACCAGTTGCCAAAATGGATTCTGTTAGACTGGTTCTTGCTCTGGCTGCTTCCCAAAAGTGGCCTGTCTTTCAAATGGATGTAAAAAGTGCTTTCTTACATGGGGACTTAAAGGAAGAGATATTCATGGAACAACTTTCTGGTTTCACTCAAGACTCCTCTCTTGTTTGTAGGCTAAAGAAGTCTCTCTATGGCCTCAAACAAGCTCCTAGAGCTTGGTATGAAAAAATGGACTCCTTCCTTCTTTCCTCAGGTTTTTCTCATTGTGAGTCTGATAACACAGTCTACATTTGGAGAGATGAAGGAAAAATCACCATACTTGTTCTATATGTTGATGATCTACTACTCACTGGTAGTGACTTTGCTCACATTCAGACTATAAAAGACTCCCTCTCTGGAAAATTTGATATGGTTGATCTGGGTCTAGCTCATTACTTCCTTGGGATCCAAATAAATCAAATAGATGCAGGAATTTCATTGTGTCAACAAAAATACACTCTAGATCTTCTTCAAAGGTTTAAAATGATAGATTGCAAACCTTCTCCTACACCTTTTCAGTCTGGAGTCAATCTAAGTACTTCCTGCACATCCCCTCTATGTGATGCAACTCTATACCATCAGCTTGTAGGGAGTCTATTATACCTTACTCATACTCATCCAGATATCTCATATGTTGTTGGCTTAATATCCAGATTCTCACATCAACCTCATTTCAGTCACTGGCAAGCAGCAAAAAGAATCCTCCGCTACTTGCAAGGAACTACTCACTTTGGGCTCTTATATGAGGGAAAATCCATGGATATCATTGGCTACATGGATTCATATTGGGCAGGTTCAGTAGAAGACATATGTTCAACTTCTGGCTATGTCTTTTGTCTTGGTTCTTCACCAATTGCTTGGTTATGCAAAAAACAACAAGCAGTGGCCTTATCATCTACAGAGGCAGAATACAGGGCAATAGTTTTAGCAAGTCAGGAAGCTCTTTGGCTTCATCATATTCTAAGAGAATTTGGTTTTTCCCATGACAAACCTATTACTCTTTGGTGTGACAATCAGAGCACAATTCATATTGCACGCAATCCAGTTGAGCATCAGCGCACCAAGCACATTGAGATACACATGCACTTCATTCGACAACATATTCAGAATGGGGACATATACTTGGACTATATTCCAACTGAAAATCAAGTTGCAGACATCTTCACCAAGTCATTTCCTTCTCCGCGTTACATACAGTTGCGAGAGAAACTTGGAGTATTACAACTACATTGAAACAGAGGTCTTTTCACCTCTCCTTTTATTATTGTATTCTTTGGAGGATGGTTTTTTCCCATGTGGTTTTTTTTATCATCTCTCCCTTATATATTATACATGAGTACCTCATCAGGCCATGTTGTCGGGACTCATTTTTTTGTTATTAAGGACAATCTTCGCCATCCGAAGACATGCCTCTTTATTTCATAGCAGATGGTTTTTCCCATGTGGTTTTTTCACCATCTCTCATATATATTGTAAATGAGTACCTCATCAGGCCATGTTGTCGGGACTCACCTTTTTTTGTATTAAGAGGACAATCTTCACAAACCGAAGACATGCCTCTTCCTTTTTTTTTTTTTGATAGATGGTTTTTCCCATGGGGTTTTTACCATCTCTTCAGAAAAGAAACCATTGTACATGAGTACCTCATCAGGCTCTGTTGTCGGGACTCATTTGCACAATACACCCCTAGTATCACTTAAGGGGGGTGTTAGAATAAGTAATTATTCTCTTAAGTTCTACTAGGATAGACTTACTTGAGTTTCCACTCCTTCATGAGTCAGGTGAACTCTCAGTTATAGTCTACATCATATTTGATGAGTTGTTGTAATCCAACGACTCTCAATGATCAACTTTGTTATTTATACAAAGTTGATCCATGGAATAATCAATCAGTTCTACTCTTTCTTCATATTTTGTGTAATGCTTTGCATGTCTATTTTGGGAAATTCTAACAAACACTAGGTCATCCTTCTAGTTAGAAGTCAAAAGATAAAAAAATGGATGTGTCAAGAGAGGAACAAGGAATCTATCAATGAATATATCTCCTAGGTTTTATTAAAAAAAAATTTTTCACATACTATCTACTCAATGAAAACCTTCTCACTTCTCAAAACACTATAGATCATAGTTGAGAAAATTTGCAAAATTTTTGTAGAATCCTATTTTTTTATAGATTTTTTAAAATGCCAATGTAATCAGCAAATTCTAGACGATGCAAAGATTTTTTGAAAAAATCAACATTGCCTATTTTTTATGGATTTTTTGAAAAAATCTATGATTTTTTTAGACTACGATCGATTTAGGGTTTTTTTACGCAATCCCATTTTTCAGTTGTTAATGAACTTCGAAATTTAAAGTGTAACCCTAAAATTGAAACCCTCTTTTTAAGTAAATATTGTTGCTTGATAAATATGTATGTAAGCCCATTTTTCAATTTTTAATGTTCAATACTTTGAACTTTGAAGTTTAAACACCTAAACCTTAGGGTTTTGGGTTTTATTTATTTTCTCCTCTTTTAAAGTAATCATTGCTTCCTGGTAACTATGTATGCAAGCCCATTTTTCAACTATTAATGTTTTAATTTGAAACTTTAAACTTTGAACTTTAGACCCTAAACCTTAGTCTAGGTCCTAGGGTTTTGGGTTTAAGGTTTTTTTTCCTCCTCTTTTTAAGTAAATATTTTTGCCTGATAACAATGTATGCAAGCCCATTTTTAGTTGTTAATGTTTCAATTTTAAACCTTAAAACCTATCTTTTTGGCTTATTAGTTTTTTTTCCTTTTTCAAGTGATTGTAACTTTGTTGTTACTTGTTTCCATGTGCATGCATATAAAAAATGAAACATTTTTTCCATTTTTTTACTTGTAACTTTGTACTTTTTCATATTTTAAGCAATACAAGACGTGTTTCATCACTTTCATGTGTACTTAAAGCTTGAGACTTGTATGATGTCTTGAAATGAATTATTGCTTTTATTGCAATATTTGATTTGGCAATTAATTGTAATATGCATGTGAAAAAAAATCAATGAACAATTTTGTTATCTTTGTTTTTTTCCCCTTTCCCCCATATTTTTTCAATTTTTGATTTTGTTGTTTTTTAAAAATATCGATTCTTTGATCTTTGATTAGGCCTTCTCCGATTTTTGGGATTTGGGTGCTAACGATTGGAACGTTCGTGAACCTGGGCTCGAGGTTTTGTGTTTGTTAGTTCTTTTTTGAAAAGGGAGTTTCATGGTCTATGTTGAGCATTGGTACTTTCCACATTGAAGATGATGGTGTTCATTCCAAGTACGGGTGGAGGTGGCGTTCAAAAATATACTTTTTGTTCGGCCTTTCTAGAGAGCACTTTACACATGTCCCTCTTATTTCCCTTGTTGGGACATCTGGGCTCTATCGCTTTGCTTTTTTCAGCATTCTCAGATGGTTTATGCTTTCTTTGAAGTGGAGCCCTCATATGGCTTTGGGATGGTACTCTTATGGTTTTTTGTGGTCTGGATCCCTTTGGGATTATATTTTTCATGGGTTTCTTGGGCTAGTTTGGAAATCTCATGTTTCCTTCTTATTCCTTTCTCGGGATAGCTTTGTTTTTATTCCATGATGTAGTGAGAAGTTGTCTAGTTTTGTTGACTTTCAATTTTTGTTTGTGGCCCTCGTGAGTTGTTTTATTCTTTTGCCTAGTTTGGAGGTCATCATGTTCTCTGTGAAGGAGTGGAATTTAGCGATGAGGTCCCTCTCTAGTGTTTCTCATTGTTCTATGAGTGGGCCTACTTTGCCCTTCTTTTTTGTTGGGTGGTTGATTTCTATGTTAAGGCACCAATATTTGAGCATTATTTTGCCTTACCTTGTTCATTTTTGGTGCTATCTGGTCCTTGTAAGTTCCTTGCTCTGGGTTCCTTATGTGTGGTATGTGTTTGTCATTTGTTGTTTTAGTATTAGCACAGGGAAAGCTAAGATTTATCCTGCTAAGCCTAAATTGTGTAAACCTCATTTGGAACCTTCATCTATTTCTTTCGATGAAGAGGTTAAGTCTATCTTAGATGAAGGAGGTCTTCTAGATTGTATCTTAAAATTCCATGGTCACAACCCTTTTCTCACTAACTACATGGTTTCTTCCAAGGAATGAGGGTTGGGTCAATGTCGGTTCATGGTCTTTTCAAGTTTTGGAAGATCTTATCAGTAGAACCACTGGTCTAGTTTTGGATGGTGCCTATCACTACTGTGAGAGGCATTATTTATTGTAATAAATCACTCTCTTTTTGGATAAGGAGGAATTTTTGCCATGAATCTAGAATGGTTTTAGTGTTGTGGTTTTGCCCTTTCCTTGGAACTGTGTTGTGTGGGTCATTATGGATTATTTCACCCTGGACCCTTCTTATGATATTATAAGGAGTTTTCATGCAATGTTTTTAAATCATATTAGACGTAAAGCCTATATGAACATTCCTTTATTTATTTTTCAATCCATGCAAAAGTCCTTCCTTAATGTCCAAGTTGGTCATGGTCAAGCCCCTATCCACCAAGTCTTGGCACTGTTGGTTTTCAAATAGGCTACTTTGGAGTGTGGTCTTGATGCTAACAATTTGTTGAAGTCTCTTATAGATCCTTTTATTCCTCTGGTCACAGTCCCAAGCTGAAAGTGGACTCTCCCTCTATTGGTGGTGGTTCTTGGTTAGCCCCTAGAACAGACACTGAAGATAGTGTGGACACTCTTTCACTTTTTGTGTTGGGGCAAAGCAGATTTCAAAAAAGATTCAGATCTCTTTGAAAGGGGTTTGGGATGGGGATCCAAATGTGATTGAGGTTCTCTCGTCGGGTCACACTATTAATTTTGATTTGGACCCTAAGGTGAGCATGGTAGATATTGGCAGTTTTGATTTGAAGTCGAATGGTGCCATTTCTGAGGAGCGTCGTAAGTCTAAGTGGCTTCGAAGCAAAGTGGAGGAGGGTGACTCCACGATTACTATGTCCTTCTTAGATCTTGATGTTCTATCGAGGGATTTTCCCTGGGAGAAGTCTGTGGAGGAAATCTATTCACCCAGAGTGTCTGAGAATTTTAAAGATTTGGTTCTCCAAGATTTAAAGCTCATTGATATTAACTAGCGTAAAATTTGGAGTACGTTGAAACTCTCCCTCAACTTAACTAAAAATGTTTCAAGCCTGGCGGCTAATGTAACTCAAGGTGTTCATAAGTTGGGGTAGAACTATCTCAGTTCTCCTTTCTTTGATGCTTTATGGTTTGGTTCTCGCCTTTTTTTTGGTTTACCTCTGGTTTTTTTCCAAGGTTTTTTCTAGGTTTGTCGTCCTTGTGGCTTTCTTTGTAGTGGTTGTGGGATCCCGTTAAAACCCTCTTCTTTTAATAGTACCAAAAAAAAATTTCGATTCTTTATCGATCTTGATTTTCTCAACTATACTATGGAACTTAAGAGATGCCATAGAAGTTGATTTGTCAAAGATAAAAAATCAAGTAAAATATATTCACCCCATTCTAATATCATATTAGATTTAACAATAGTTTTGAAAAACAAATAAAATCGACATATTACCTATTTTTTTTTTAAAGTAACACATAGAAAAATAATACATAGAAATCAAGACGCATGATATAAGGGGTGCCTATAAACATCAAAATATTTCATTAAATGAGAATAGAATGCATTCTACTTGATGATAAAATGATTGGCATGAGAGGGTATTTTACCCAATTACAAGTTACCTTTAGGTCAAGGTTAAGAAATGGACCTTTGGAATAGATAATAATATATTGCAAAGCCTTTGAAATGTTAATAAGGGTCGAATGAGCTTATACATACAAGAAAATAAAAAGTTGATTATAGCCTCAAGTGAATCTTAACCACCACATATTTCAGCACAAGTTTTTTTTCAAATGGAATATAGACATTGTATATTTTTCACCTATAACTATCAATTTGCCTAAAAGTAATAGGCTTGTGTTGATGAAAGTGTTGGATACAGATAACCAAGCTTTGATGCAATTCAATAAAGTAACTTGAAGAACTAATTGGAAAACAACACACAAATGTGTGGACTTTACTACAAGTTATGTCCTCATAAGACACCCTAGTGGTTAGGGCTTTGGGATCTCTTTTGAGAGACCCAAATTCAAAATGGTGAGACATGGTGTGTGTATGCATGTGTGAGTGAACTTTTGTTAAAAAATAAATAAAAATAAATTAATCACTTTAAAATTTATTTTGAATTATGAGCACAATGGTTTAGTAAAAGTAACATGACAAACATAAAACTCATAAATAACTGAGACACATCATAATTCACTTTACATGTATTTTTTGACACCAACCATTTGTAAAAGCAATGATTAAGGAATGTAATTGAACATGTGCAACGAGAAATACCAAATTAAGTAACATTATTTTATATTACAAATTTTAATGATCCAAATAACCAAATACCATAGACACAAGTAAAAAAGAGAATGAGACCAATTAGTGATTTGAGACAAAATCAAGAGACAGACGAATATATTAACCTTTTTTTTTTTTGTTTTTAGAATAGTTTGTCACCTTTCTATATGTAGTCTAGGAGGACATTGGGTGAGAGTATATAACTAGTGCTTTGAGTGATGAAAGAGATTCATCTATGAAAATCCATGATAACCAAAGCTCTATTATGGACTTTTATGCTTAAGATACCCTAAGAAGTTGATTTGAGTACAATATAACACTTTTAGAATATTTATGTTTTTTTTGTGACTAAAGACTTTGTAATGAGTAGTTTAAGGTTTTAAGCATATCTAATGTTCATATCTAAATGTTTAAATTCTTAAAATTTTAATTTTGCATAAGTTATAACCATGCATGTAGCACCAACCATCTTTACTTTTGCAAACTTATTTCTAAAATTGTATTAACTATACACATATTAAAGAAATGGTCCAAAGTAACAAAATACCTTTTTAAAAAAAAATTCTAAAATTTAAAATTTTAGGTATATAAATTTAAATCTTGAACTAATAAGCATACATGAGATTTTAACTATAAACCATTATGGATTGCCATGATATAATAAAATGGTAAAACATAAAGTAATTTTTAACATCTTCTAGACCATAGGCTATATGAGATGACCCTTATAAAAGATGTTTACCAACTATATATGATTATATAACCATACTCCACCTACCAAAGCATGGTGTACATACACTGCATATAAAATTCAAACCTTGGACCTTTATTCATTGTTTCAAATCCTCCATTGTTAGATCCAAAATCTTCATTATTAGACTCAATAAATTTGTAAACCATGCTTTACTTCCATAAGAATTATATATATGTTTGTGACAATATAAATAATTAGATTTGTGAGAGATACAGTGGTAATAATGAATTATTTTTGAAAAATTTAACATTCAAACCCCACTTAATATGAAAGAACACGAAACCCTTTATAAAAACTTATATAAACTTATTATAAAACAAATTTAAAAAGTTACGTCAAACATCATTAATGATGACCACAAGAAGACAATCTTTAAATCACTCTCTTCTATTAAGACTCAAGTTTCCAAAGACGATAAGCCACTTATTGTGTATGCGCTCACAATCTGATTATACCCATTTGCGGGCAACCAGACTATAAATGGTCCAAACTTAAACTGTCAGATTTAACGGACACATGCAGGTAATAGAGTAATATTGCGTCTTTCTTTCAAAACGTGAGGTAATAAATTATTATTAGTATGTGTTTGTTTGGTTAAGAAGATATCTAAGTTCAAATATGGAGACAATTTGTTTGCAAAGGTAATAGTTTGACCTTAATCTTTTGCAAGAGTGGTTCATCCGTGGCACCCCTTCACACTGGATCAATAATAACAGATTAATAATAAAAGTCGGAATAAGTTTGGTGAGAGTAACCCCTCTGATTTAAACCTACACTTATAAATTACTTAAAAAAAATAATGTGATTGTGAACAACTCTCTTTAATTTTATATTTTTTAAATGTATTTGGCTTTAATAACCGTATTTTATTGGGTCAACCGATTGCTGCACTTAAGTTTAAATGTTTAAAAAATTAAAATAGTATCTATCTATATTTAATCTCATAACATTTTTACCTGATATCCCTGTCAGGATGTTCGTATCCAATGGTGTATGAGATCTAGTCCCTTGCACCATAATCAATAATATTCATCTACCAAAATAATTGCAAATGGACAAGTGACTGTTGAAACTGTTTGAAACTCCCAGGTGAAAATGAACTAGTAGAACCGAAGGAAAGCTCCGAATACAACTAAAACATGCAGTGTGTATTTTGGTTTTATTATGAAAGCTGCCGAAACCGAACACTAACAGTTCTGAATTGAGAGTTACATTCTTGGAGACTATACACAGTCCAGAAAAAAGCTGCAAAAGATTCACCAAGAGATGCCCTTTGTGAAGAATTTAAAATTTTCTTTTCAAATTTCGCCGAAGTCCGAACGCCGCAGCTCAGAGAGCGCAGTGCGCAAGTCGGGGACACCGACGGACTTCGCCCGAAACTGGGCGAAGTTCGAACGTCAGGGGCGCCGATGGACTTCGCCAGAAACTGAGCGAAGTACGAACTTCGGGGCCGCCGACAGACTTCGCCCAAAACTGGGCGAAGTGCGAACTTCGGGGCCGCTGACAGACTTCGCCCAAAACTGGGCGAAGTGCGAACTTCGGGGCCGTCGACGGACTTCGCCCGAAACTGGGCGAAGTTTGCACTTCGGGCCTGCTGACGGACTTCGCCCGAAACTGGGCAAAGTTTGCACTTCGGCAGCGAAGTTGGAAAGGCTTCTCTGAGACTTGCCCAACTTCGGCCTTGGAGTCTTTTCTTGACTTCTTCGTCTTGCGCGGCACCGCTGGGTTTTCCTGGCTTGGCAAGGCCCGTATGAGAGAAGATAAACGCCGAAACAGAGAACAATAATCTTTAGCACAATAAAACTGTAAACCCTAAAGATGCCACAAACTACAACAAACTTTATTCATATGAAAAACTAGGGTTACAAAAATTCCTCAACCGAGGAAATAACAACATCTGCAGGCTACGCTGCAGGATAAACTAAATAGACAAAATGTCGAGTCGGCTGCTCGGACATTAATCAGCTGAGCCACACTGCTCACTGAGATACTCTTCTTCTCCTGACTCCTCTCTGCTCTCTGCCTTCTGCTTCTTGCACTCTGCTTCTCTCTCTTGTCTGAAATACCCGAGACGCCTTATATAGCCACGGGAAGAGGAGGATAGGGCTTATCCTCTGACAGGTTCTGACAGGCCCTCAACTAGGGTTTCTGACCAATCGTCGCACTAGCATTAAATCGCCGAACTGGCATTAACTTTTGCGGCGATCGGATCTGTCAGACGTCACATCTATCAGAGGGTAGGTGCGACGTCATGTCAGACCTTTTTGCCGGGATCCCCAACTGCGCGAGCGCAGTCCGGCTTTGCCCAAATTCGGAGCGTAGTCTAGCGGAGGCATGAAATCTGGGTTAATTTTTCTAACACCCTCCTTTAAGCCTGATTTCATGAGCACTTTGACTCCAAGCTGCTCTCGCAATCTGCTGAAGTCTTCCTCCTTCAAAGGCTTCGTGAAGATGTCAACCAGCTGCTCCTTGGACCTGCAAAACTACAGTTGTACTTCACCGAATTTCACCAGCTCTCTGATGAAATGATACCGGATGTCTATGTGCTTCGTCCGGCCATGGAAGACGAGATCCTTTGACAGTGCAATGGCCAAATTGTTATCACAAAAAATTGTTGTCGCGCCTTCTGGAGGAAATTTCAGTTCACTCAGAACTCTTCGCAGCCAAACTGCTTGGCATGCGACTGACGTGGTGGCGACATATTCTGCTTCGACTGTGGACAACGCAATGATGGGTTGTTTCTTGGATGCCCATGAGACTGCCCCTGATCCGAGATGGAAAGCATACCCGGAGGTGCTCTTTCGATCGTCGGTGTTGCCAGCCTAGTCACTATCTATGAAGCCGACCAGTTCCAGCTGGTCCTATCTGGCGTAAAATAGGCCATGGTTCCACGTCCCGTTGACATAGCGCAAGATCCTCTTGCCTGCTTGCCAGTGCGTGTCCTTCGGAGTCTCCATGAAACGGCTAATCAGAGTAACTCTGAACATCAGATCTAGACGAGTTGCAGTCAAATACATCAGACTGCCAACTAGCCTCTTGAACAGGGTTGGGTCGACATTCCTCCCTGTATCCAACTTGCTCAGCTTCAAACCTGTGGCTGCAGGTGTGATGGCAGGTTTACTGTCCTCCATATTGAACCGCTTCAGGACATCCTTCGCATACTTGCCCTGAGAAATGAAGATGCCATCTGTCGATTGGTCAACTTCAATGCCGAGAAAATACTTCATCAGCCCTAAGTCCGTCATCTCGAACTCCTTCTTCATGGCTATTCTGAACTGGTCGAACAAGACATTATTGTTGCCAGTATAAATCAAATCGTCCACATACAGGCAGATGATAATGAGCTCACCTGCTTCATTTGTCTTCATGTACAGGGTGTGCTCATATGGGCATTTGACAAACCCATTTTCTTGAAAATAGTTGTCAATCTGGCTGTACCAAGCTCGGGGTGCCTACTTCAAACCGTACAGGGCCTTTTTTAGCTTCAAGACTTTGCCCTCCTGGCCTTCAATTTCGTAACCTGGTGGCTGGTCTATGTAGACCTCTTCCTCCAACACTCCGTTGAGGAAGGCTGACTTGACATCCATCTAGTACATCTTCCAACCTTGTTGGGCTGCCAATGCCAGGATCATCCTGACTGTGTCAAGTCGGGCTACAGGCGCATATACCTCATGGTAATCGATGCCTGACTTTTGCTTGTAACCCTTCACCACCAGTCTGGCCTTATGCTTGTCAACATCTCCTTGGGCGTTGAACTTTGTCTTATACACCCACTTGACCCCAATGGTCTTCTTCCTTGCTGGAAGATCAGTCAGCTGCCATGTCTCATTCTTTTCAATGGTTGCTATCTCCTCATCCATCGCCTGCACCCACTTCTGATTCTGACTTGCATCTTCGAACTCTACTTTGGATCAACTTCAGTAAAGAATGCAAAGTCAGAGTGCTCTTCATCTATGTGGGTTTGGGTTGCCTCGTAGATTTCTCGCAAGCTCCTTGTCTTCGCTGGCATCACCAGGTTTTGGATTCTACTTGCGAGTGGAGGTGACCGAGATGGAGTGGTTGTGCTACTACTGGCATCGTTGTTGCTGCTGGAAGTTGCAGGTGGCTGCACACTTCCTTCTTCCAAGTCAACAGACTGTACTACTGTTGGCTCTGACTGGCCAGTCTCTGACTTCCCGTTCCAAGCTTTATCTTCAAGAAATTTCACATCATGGCTGATGATGAGCTTCTTCATCATAGGGTTGTACAGCCTATATGCCTTCGCCTGCTCACTGTACCCTGTGAAAATGCACTTCTCAGCTCGATCATCCAACTTTTTTCGCTTCTCTTCTAGAACATGTGCATATGCAATGCACCCGAACACACGCAAGTGAGCCACACTTGGCTTCACTCCGCTCCAGGCCTCCTGAGGGATTTTGTCCTTCACGCTTTTGGTGGGACATTTGTTCAGCAAGTAGACTGCACATGTTACAGCCTCTGCCCAGAATTCATGCGACAATCCCTTCGCCTTCATCATGCTTCGTGCCATTTCCATGATGGTTCGGTTCTTCCTCTCAGCTATGCCATTTTGCTATGGCGTGTATCTGGCAGTGAACTGCCTTCGAATTCCATGTTTCTTGCAGTAGTTGTGGAATTCGTTGGAGATGTATTCACCTCCACCATCCGTCCTGAGAGTCTTGATCTGATATCCGCTCTGTTTCTCCACCAGAGCCTTGAACTCCTTGAATCTGGCAAATGCCTCTAACTTCAGCTTGATTGGATAAATCCAAGTCTTTCGGCTGAAGTCATCTATAAACATCAAGAAGTATTTGTTGTCGGCAAACGTGGTGGTCTGCATCGGACCGCAAATGTCTGAGTGCACCAGCTCCAATGGTCGTGATGCTCTCCAAGACTGTCCTAAAAGGAATGCATCCCTGTGCTGCTTGTCGACTAGGCAACCTTCACACACTTGGTTCGGTTGCTCTATCAGGGGTAAACCCTTCACCATTCGCATCTTGTGCAGTTGATTCAGGCCACTGAAGCTTAGGTGACCGAATCTGAGATGCCACAGCCAGGTAGCATCTTTCTCAACTGCACTCAGAGACATCAAAGATTCATTTTGAATCTACAGTGGAAACATTTTGTTTTTTGTCATGGACATTGTTGTGATTTGTCCATGCACTTTGTCTCTGATGGAACAGACACCGTCTTTGAACAGTACAGTGTGCCCCTTCTGCACAAGTTGTCCAACACTTAGCAGATTGTGCTTCAACCCAGGCACATAAAAAACATCTTGAATTGTTTTTCTTTCACCGTGTTGGGTGCGGATGAGGATCTTTCCTTTCCCCATCACAGGAACTTTGTTGTTGTTCCCCATATTGACTTCAAACTGGACTATTTCATCCAGTTGTGAGAACATCTCCTTGTTCCCAGTCATATGGTTGTTGCAACCACTGTCAAGATACCAGATGTTTTTCTTGCTCTCCTCTTCAATACTGCAAGTCAGCAGTACATTTCCTCCTGTCGCATTTTTGGGTTCCTCCGTATAATGGGCTTGCTGTTGATTCTCGTTCGCCATCTTCTTCCTGCACTGTGAGGCATAATGGCCGAACTTACTGCAGTAGTAGCATTGGACCTTTGACATGTCCTTCTTCTACTGAGAGCTTCCTTGCTAATTTCTGCCAGTGCCTCTTCCTCCTTGCTGATGAAAGTTGCAACTTGGCTCAGCGTCATGAGGGTTTGATCTCCCTCCTTGCTTGTTACTTCTCCCATGCCTGCTTCTGCCTCTTCCTCCTTGAGAACTAGAAGCGCCATGGTGGGAGTCTTGTCTGCAGTTGTCTCGGACTGAGACTTGCGCTTTGAAGGCTTGCTCCAAAGAAGACTGAGTTGAGCGGCTCAACCTCTATTCATGCATCTGCAATGAACCCATGAGCTCGTCTGTCGAGAGGGTTGTCAGATCCCTCGACTCTTCGATTGCTATCACAACCGAGTCAAACTTGGCAGGCAAACTTCTGAGAATCTTCTCCATGATTCTCTGGCTCTGCATAATTTCACCATTCAACCGCATCTGGTTGATGATATCTGTTGTCCGGGTGAAGAAGTCACTCATCGACTCGAACTCGCTCATCTGCAGGTTCTCAAACTCTCTCCTGAGCATCTGCAGTTTCACCAACTTCACTTTGTTGGTGCCTTGATACGAACTTGCTAGGGTTTCCCAGGCCTGCTTGGCCTTGGTGGCTGATGCAATCCACGGGAAGATGGTCTCCTCAACCGCTTGCATGATGTAGAAGAGGGCCTTCTGGTCCTTCTTCTTGTGCTCTTTCAATAGATCCTTGTCTGCTTGAGAGAGGGCGGCCAATGCTGCTGCATCTGCCAATTCTGGGTAGTCGTTCTCGACTAACTCCCATAGCTCCTGAGATCCGAACAGGATCTTCATCTAGATGCTTCAGTAATCGTAGTTCTTGCCATTAAATCACGGGATCTGCAACTACAGAGAATTCCTTCCGAAATCCATCTTCTATCTCCGCATCACGACTCAATCAGTTATGATACCAATTTGAAGAATTTAAATTTTTCTTTTCAAACTTCGTCGAAGTTCGAACACTGCAGCTCAGAGAGCGCAGTGTGCAAGTCGGGGACACAGACAGACTTCGCCCGAAACTGGGTGAAGTTCGAACGTCGGGGCCGTCGACGGACTTCACCTGAAACTGGGTGAAGTGCGAACTTCGGGGTCATCGACAAAATTCACCCGAAACTGGGCGAAGTGTGAACTTCGGGGAAGCCAACGGACTTCGCCCGAAACTGGGCGAAGTTTGCACTTTGGGCCTGTTGACGGACTTCGCCCGAAACTGGGTGAAGTTTGCACTTCGGCAGCGAAGTTGGAAAGGCTTCTCTAAGACTTGCCCAACTTCGGCCTTGGAGTCTTTTCTTGACTTCTTCGTCTTGCGTGGCGTCGCTGGGTTTGCCTGGCTTGGCAAGGCCCGTATGAGAGAAGATAATCACCGGAGCAGAGATCAATAAAGTTTAGCACAATAAAACTATAAACCCTAAAGATGCCACAAACTACAACAAACTTTATTCATATGAAAAACTAGGGTTACAAAAATTCCTCAACCGAGGAAATAACAACATCTGCAGGCTATGCTGCAGGATAAACTAAACAGACAAAATGTCGAGTTGGCTGCTCGGACATTAATCAGCTGAGCCACACTACTCACTGAGATACTCTTCTTCTCCTGACTCCTCTCTGCTCTCTACCTTCTGCTTCTTGCACTCTGCTTCTCTTCTTGTCTGAAATACCCGAGACGCCTTATATAGCCACGAGAAGAGGAGGATAGGGCTTATCCTCTGACAGGCCCTCAACTAGGGTTTCTGACCAATCGCCGCACTAGCATTAAATCGTCGAACTGGCATTAACTTCTGCGGTGATCGGATCTGTCAGACGTCACATCTGTCAGAGGGTAGGTGCGACGTCATGTTAGACCTTTTTGTCGGGATCCCCAACTGTGCGAGCGCAGTCCGGCTTCGCCCAAATTCGGAGCGCAGTCTGGCGGAGGCGTGAAATCTGGGTTAATTTTTCTAACACTTTGGAGATATAAAGCCAAAATCAGCAACCTATGCTAGCATATTGATGGCATGTGACAAAATAAGAGCTTTGGACGAGGGTATGGAGATCCATCCATCAATAATCTAAAGCCATTTTTTAAAAATATTGTAACATCTTGATGACATGTGACAAAATAAGAGCTTTGGACGAGGGTATGGAGATCCATCCATCAATAATCTAAAGCCATTTTTAAAAAATATTGTAATTGTATTGCTGTGATAAAAATGTATGTTAAATGTGGAACCATACAGAAGTCACATAAATTTTCCAGCAAAATGCATAATTAAGATGTTATCAATAAATTGCCATGATTATAGGATATTGAGAAAAACGAACTTGTTGATAAAACCAAAGATGTTTCCACAAATACAATTAGTGAGCATAGACCCGGCCTAATTGACTATTACCGGCATTCTCCAACCTTGTGCCATTCAGCATTGGAACAAGGTAAAACATAACATAAATCAATCAAACAAAAACAACTAAAAATCCAAGAAGCCTATATAAATAAAAGTGCTGCTTATAGAAACCATGGAAAGGTATATAAAAGAGGTATAAAAAAATAGGGTATGCATAAACCTAAAAATAAATAAAGAAAGAATATATTTTTCTATGGAAGGAGTTGATAAATGTTAGAAAATTAAAATAGATTTGATATCTTTTGAAAAATATTATTTTATGTGTTATTTATCGGGTCTTGATATATTTGAATTAATAAATTGCATTTGTGTGACAAGGTATTCGGTTTCATATTTTGCATTTATTGCTTGTCAGAGTATTGGTGAGATTTTTCCGCTTTTGCCCTTTATCTCTAGCTATATATTTGAGTCGCTGATATTTTTCTGAGCGTTGAGACAAAGACAGAATAGAGAGACAGAGTAGAAGAAAATTCCAAAGAAGAGAACTTCGAGGAACCAGGAGTTGAAGTCGCAACCTTCAGATACTCATGTGTGTGTTTATCCTACAATAGTTAAGTCTAGGTTGCAGATGTATGTAAGTTTTTGAGTAAGAAGCTTCTGAAAAGGATTTATAGTTGTCTTCATAAATCTACAGCAACAGTCAGTTTTAATCAATATATGAAATATATTTTATGTATCTATGAGCACTCTGTTTGTTCCTTGTTTGTTTAATAGAGTAGGTTGCGATTTCGTGACCTTTTTGGGACCACGACACTAATACTCCGAAAGGGTTGTGATATTGCACCCTTTTCCAACAGTTAGTTTTTTTTTAAGTTCTTGAGACATTCGAAATTTAAGCCCAGAATCATTCATCTTTCAAATTGGTATCAGAGCCAGTACGATTAGTGGAAGGTTGAAGAAGCATGAATTTCGAAGGAAATTCCTTATAGTTGCATATTCCATGTTTCAATGGCAAAAATTATGATTATTGGAACATTCAAATAAAAATTTTATTTGGGTCTGTGGAGCTATGGGACCTGGTAGAGAGAGGTTACCCAGAACCCATAGATGCAACAACATTGTCTGCTCTCTCCCAATAAAATTTAGACCCTTTGAAGGAGAATCAGAAGAAGGATCAAAAGGTATTATTTTATATAATGTAGGAATTTGAAGAGACCATTTTCTTGAGAATTACTGTAGCAAAAAAATCAAAGGAGGCATGAGAAATATTAGTCAGCTCCTACCAAGACACCAACAAAGTGAAGTTGGTAAAGTTGTAGATGTTGAGAAGGGAATTTGAAAATATCTAGATGAGAGAATCAGAGTCCATGAGCGAATTATTTACCCAGACTAAGGGTATCATAAACCATATAAGGTTGAATGGCAAGAATTTTGAGAACCAGAGGATAGTGGAGAAAATTTTGAGAAGCTTACCAGCAAGGTTTGACTTAGTGGTGATAACGATTGAAGAGTCAAGGGACTTGACAATCCTTTTTGTTGATGAGCTCATGGGTTCTCTGCAAACACATAAGAAAATATTGAACAAATCATCTTAGTCCTTATTGGAGCAAGCCTTAAAAATGTAGGTCTCGTTTCAAGACAGTAGCAGAAGAGACGAATCCCATTAGAGTACCTCAAGTTCTCAAGGAGAAAGAGGATAGAGCAATAGAGGTAAGCGTGGAAGAGACCACAAGAGAGGAGGAAGGTCAAACTACAACAAAGGAGAGACACGCTACAATTTTCATCAAGTAGGAGTAAGAGGCAACGACATAAATCAACAAGGAGGATCAACTCAAAGGTATGACAAATCCAAGATCCAATGTTATTACTGTAAGAAATTTGGTCATTTTAGTTATTAGTGTGGAAATAAGTTGGCCAAGGATAAAAAATAGTAAGCCCACTACACAAATGAAAATGAAAATGTAGAATGTAAAGAAGTATGTGGAAATATTCTTTTAACTTGCAATATTGATAAAGAGAGCCAAAGGAATACTTGGTATCTCGATAGTGGTTGCAGTAACCACATGTTTGGGAATAGATAAATATTCTCATAGCTTGATGAAATCATAAAATTTGAGGTGAATATGGGAACAACAACAAGGTACTTGTCATGGGCAAAGGAAATATTATTATCCACACCAAGCATGGTTAAAGAAAGCACATTTTTTATGTTTATTATGTTCCTGGGTTAAAACATAATTTGTTGAGTGTTGGAAAACTTGTGCAGAAGGAGCACACTATGTAGTTTAAAAATAGATCTTATATCATTTGGGACAAAGAGAATGAGCTCGTAGCAATTGTGTCCATGACAGAGAACAAAATGTTTCCCCTATAAATTCAAAATGAACTACTGCTTTCATTTAGTGCAGTTGTGAAAGATGCTACATGGTTGTGGCATCTCAGATTTGGTCACCTGAGTTTTAGTGGCCTGAACCTACTGCATAAGAAATATATGGTGAAGGGATTACCCCTCATGCATCAACCCAATCAATCATGTGAAGGTTTTTAGTTAGTAAGAAACATAGGGATGCATTCCCTATGGTATATTTTTGGAGAGCTCCACAACCATTAGAGTTGGTACATTATGATATTTGTGGTCCCATGCAAACCAACACATTTTTTGGTAACCAGTACTTCCTGACTTTCATAAATGATTTCAATCATAGGACATGGATATATCCCATCAAAAAAAAGTTAGAGGCTTTCAAAAAATTTAAGGAGTTTAAGGCTTTGGTTTAAAAACAAAGTAGCTACTATGTGAAGACTCTCAAAACATATGGAGGAGGTGAACACATCTCCAATGAATTCCATAATTTTTACAAAGAAAATGGAATTAGAAGGCAGTTCACAACCAGATACACACCACAGTAGAATGGTGTTGCTGATAGGAAGAACAAAACCATAATGTAGATGGCACGAAGTATGCTAAAGGTAAAAATTTTACCGCATGAGTTCTGGGTAGAAGTTGTATGTCGTGCAGTTTATCTACTAAAAATATGTCTCACCAAGAATGTGAAAGACAAAATTCCTCAAGAGGTATGGAGCAACCATAAGCCTAGTGTGGCTCATTTAAGAGTTTTTGGGTGCATAGCATATGCACATGTTCCATATGAGAAGAGAAAGAAGTTGGATGAAGTAGAAAAATGCATCTTCATTGGGTATAGTGAAGAATCAAAGGCTTATAGACTGTATAACCCTATTACAAAGAAACTGGTTATAAGCCATGACATGAAGTTCTTGGAAGATGAAGCATGGAACTGAAAAACCAAGACTAGCTAGCCAAAGCCAATAATTATTGAATATGAGGATTTGGAAAGAGAAAAAGTGCATCTACTTGTAGCCTCAAGTAGTACTGTTGGTGCTAGCAGCAAAACTACCTCATCATCACAATCATCTCCACTTGCAAGAAGAATATCCAACCTAAAGACACCATCAAAGATAAGGAGTTTGCAAGACATATATGAGGTAGCTAAAACTAAAACAGAGGAAGAACATTATGATTTTGCTTTATTTTCTGAGTGTGATCCAATTACATTTAAAGAAGCAATTCAGAATAGAAAGTGGGTGAAAGTTATGGATGATGATATAGAAACCATAGAGAAAAATCACACTTGGAAATTAATGGATCTTCTAGTAGGTAAGAAGACCATTGGTGTGAAATGGGTATAAAAAATTAAGTTTAATGCCCAAGTTGAAGTTAAAAGGTATAAGGTGTTGCAAAAGGCTACAAACAGAAGTCAAGGATTGACTATCATGAGGTATATGCACCTTCTACCAAACACCCCTATATTCTACACAATAATCTCTCCCACACCATAGGTAGCAAAATTTAGACCAAACCACTCAGAATCCACCAAAAATTTCCAATGTGAAGCAAAGGAATTATAGGCATCCAAACCCCTATCAATAAATTCTAGACCACAACATCAGCTCTCGAAACTCAACAACCAAAGAACCCCAGGCACCCCGAAAAACACCTCCATGGGAACTTCACTCATCCTACAATTTTCAACATTGACAAAAATACCAAGGAGCAAAAAAATGACCCTGCCCCTTTGAGAAACCTCAATTTTATGAATCTTGTGATTGAAGGAATAGAAAAACCAAACAAACTTCCTCATACTATGCTCCCTCCAGACCAAGAAAATAAGGCCAATAGGCTTAGACTCCAGTACCCACC
Source organism: Wollemia nobilis (assembly GCA_028583015.1). Lineage (NCBI taxonomy): Eukaryota > Viridiplantae > Streptophyta > Pinopsida > Araucariales > Araucariaceae > Wollemia > Wollemia nobilis. The sequence goes on along the minus strand of JAQPPZ010017035.1, from coordinate 149,778 downwards.
ATGACACCCATCAAATATTGAAGAGATTTCCTTTCAAGAGATGCTCGCTTGCCAATCTAAGTACGAGACAAGGAGTGAAGAAAAGGAAACTATCAAAAACCCCCTCTATCTCCACATAGCTTCAAAAAATTGCATCAAACACACGGATCCAAAATGAATGATTGGGCCTGCCACACCTGACACACATTGCTTAAGTTAACAAACCAAGGGGAGGAGATGATCTAAATCCTGAAAGCCTTCCACCGAAGCTTAAAAAAAATCCACAACCACCAAACAAGGAATCATTACCAGGCACAGACGATGCTAGCCAAGCACAGACCCTAGGGAACCGAAACACCAACTTACCAAAAGTAAATTTTAGAGATATTATCATAAAGTCAAGGATTAATATCTAATAAAAGGATTTCGATATTCGGGGAATAACCCAAGAAACAATAGATCTCAACCATGCCAAAGCTCGGTGAATATCAAAAACAAAAACTTGCCCACCATCCAACTACCACATTTTCAAATGCCAAGAGAGAGAAACAACAGAGACGCTACGACCCATTCAATAAGAATTCACAAAAATTGTCAAATAATTAAAATTGGAAATTGTATGGGAGTCAGACATTGCCAGGCCATAGAAGGTCATATGAACTCTCGCCAAAACAACCCCAAGAATATGAATAAATGGAGCTCCTAGATGACACGAGGGAAGGATCTAACACAAGATATTTGAAATTTGAATCTCCCCTTCTGTCTTGGACAACTCATTAAGTCCTCTATACTAGCTACCAACACCTCGATCTCAACTGCAAATCGTCACACACACCACGCCTTACTCCACATAATCAAAATTCAAACTACCTCCTAATAAATGTTATGGTTTCTCCTAATTGGAATGAAGAATCACCTCAATCGGGAAATCCCTCTGCCAGACCATAAATCTCGGGTGGGATGCACCAAGATTCGTCATAATATCTTCCACATCGTTACCTTCCCTCAACATGTGAGAAATGGAGAGTTGGTTTAAAGACCGGATGTTCCACTTCACTTCTTCTATTAGATTAGACACCTTCCAACTAGCTTGAACAGAGCCGATGAGCATGTTAATTACATTTAAGGAATCACCCTCAATGATGACATTGTGGATCTCTAGATCTTTTAAAAACGACACACCTCAGAAAGCCATCCTAGCTTTCGTAAACTGAGAAGTTTGGGATCCGAGATTCTTAGCGTACCCTAAGATCAACTCTCCATTGCTATCACGAATCACACCACTGGTACTAGCTATACCTGGATTCCCCTTAGTCGTGTTATCAAAATTTAATTTGAGCCAACCATTAGGCGAAGGAGCCCACTTCATCAAACTTCTCGGGTTAGGAGTCGATGAGACTCGAAACAACGGACAAAACCCCAACCTCTTTTCGAACTTTACCTCGTTAGGGCATTGAACCTTTGAATTACTAGAATCCTTGAGCGATGAAGAAACATTCTCCACCAACTTCCACAAAATCTTTGTGCTCGCTCTTTTGAATTTTTTATTTTTTATTTTTGAAATCTCTCACGTTGTGTTCCTTCCAAAAAAACCCTAGAGAAAATACAAGAACCGAAATTTCTAAAAACATTTAAACCGAAATAAGACAAAAAAATATTTATTCACTATTATTTACTATTATATATTCGTAATACGAAAGTTAAAATTAGAGAAAAAAGATTTATAAAATGTTGTAAACACAATTATTGAATCCAGACCAAAACAAAACCAATAAAAAAAAAAAAAACTTTTTACTTAACCTTATATAGAATAACTCTATTAAAATGCATAGGTAAAATTAGGCTTTACCAACTATATATAGAATAACTCTATTAAATGCATATATAATCTATTAAAATGCATATGGAATAACTCTTTTAAAATCCATGTGTTAAATTAGGAGTTTTGAATCATATAATAAGAAAATCGAAGTTCTTCCGAATACATTTATATCTATAAATTTTAATTTATTTTTTAATAATTAAATTTATTTTAATTTTTGGAGAAAAATAATATACACATTGAATAACTCTATTAAAATAGACATTTACCAACTATATATATATATATATATAAATTAACTCTATTAAAATGTATATAGAATAACTCTTTTAAAATGCGTTTGTTAAATTAGGCTTTATCAACTGGTCTAATTCTGGAATTTTGAATCATACAATCTGAAAATCGCAGTTCTTCCGAATACATTCATATCTATAAATTTTAATTTAATTTTTAATAATTAAATTAATTTTATTTTTAGAGAAAAATAATATACACATTTAATATATTAAAATATTTTAATATAATTTTTAATAATAATCTTTTTTTAAAAGTTGAACAGTACCTTAGATTAAAGGAGAAGACTTTGTATATATATCAACGACGATGGCGATGGAGCAAAAGGCCCCGTGAGCATATTTTGGGATATCAAAAATTGCAACATCCCAGCTGGAGTGCCTCCTACACATCTCATATATTAAAATATTTTAATATAATAAAATTTAATACATATTTTTAATAATTTTAATCTTGATCCCATATTAAAGAAAAGAGTTTGTATATACATCAAGGACGATGGCGATGGAGCAAAAGGCCCCGTGAGCATATTTTGGGACATCAAAAATTGCAACATCCCAGCTTATGGGGATTTCAGCAGGCTTCCCAAGGCCCTGACGGCGTGATATCAGCGAAGCGACATCGACCTCATGGAGGTTACCGGTGGCAGAAAAGATATCGCCGATAAAGGTCATCTTGGTCGACATGTTGTTATTTGCGCTCGACAATAAAAGGAAGCGGAAGGTAGTCGACCTCACAAAATAGAGCGACGGCAAAGACTCTCTGAGCGATGACAAGGACGATGGAGCAAAAGGCCCCGTGAGCATATTCTGGGATATCGAAAATTGAAAAATCCCCGTCGGAGTGCCTCAAATCTCTCCATATGCGGGGAATAAAGGGGAAGGTCACGTCATTTTCGGCCTACGGAGATTTCGGTAGTATCCCCAATGCCCTGAGGACGGGATGTCAGCGAAGCGGCATGCAGCCGACAAGGCCATCTTGGTCGACATGTTGTTCTTTGCGCTCGGCAATCCGCCCCCTTCCTCGTTGCTTCTCATTTCCGGCGGCGTCGATTTTGCCAGGGGTCTGTATAAGTTGGCGAAGCGCGGCTACCTTATCTTGGTCGCCATCCCCGATCTTAGAACAGCCCGCTCTGAGCTTTGGAGCGCCGCTAATTTTGTTTGGAATTGGCCGGAAATGGCGCGCTCTCAAGCTTATCCCAGTGGCATTGATGATCTAAAGAAAGAGATTTTAACTCTCCTACATGAGAACAGAGGGACGATAAAGTTTAACAATGCCCACGACAGTTATATGAAGATGTTTAAGAAAGCAACTTGTTCTGTGGAAGTATGGTTATAAGCTAAAGCGTCTGCTTCAAGAAATAAATGATGATCTGTATCTTTTAGAAGAAGATGGGGAAACTATTTTGGCCTGAAATCAAAACTGAATTGAATTACTCAATTATACAAGTTCCTAAATCATTGACTTGTTAAAAGAGGAAAATATGAAATGCCACAGCTCCTGTGTTTATTCATGTTTAACAATATGAAGTTTCAACAGAAGCTATTCATCATCATGCCTTAAAGAACTTAAGTAACGGTCTCAATTTTTTTAAGATTCAGCTTTTACTCTTAAAATATCAAAGACGCTACTATAAAGCCTTTGTTTTTGGTAATAGTCGACGTTTAACTGATGACCAATTTCCATCATTTCATTTTAGAAAAGATGCTGACATCCAGATAATTTTGGTGTAATAGCACGAGAAATGACTTGATAATTGATTTTTCTAAAAAGTGACTGTTTTATATTTAATATAAAATAATTAATTTACTAAAAATATATTAATTTAGAACTTAAAATATAGTGCCTATCCTCACATTTGCCAAATTTTCAACCCACTCTCTACTTAAAATATAGGTGCTTATCCTCACATTTGCAAATTTTCAACCCATTCTCTATATATACAGACTAATGAAATTGAAATTGAGAATCTAAAAATGGCTATGAAATTGAAATTGAGAATCTAAAAATGGCTATTTCTTTTATAAGGTTGGGGCATTGTCTATTTTTATTATAATAAAAGTCGATTAAAAACAAAATCTTCATTAACTTCATTTCATTGTCAAACGATCAAACAGTGGATGAAACAAGTAAAATGCCTATTCTGAATTTTAATAATAATTTTTTTTTTTAATTATTATTATTTAAAAATAAAAATATATTTTTAGATTTAATAATTTCATTTAATTTTTTTTAGTAATATTTTTTATACACATCCACCATAGGGATTGAACTCGGGTCACATCACCGATAATGCAAGTGGCGTCCGGGACATCCTTACGGGTAGACCACACTCACAGGGATAAAAGTTTTACTTATTTAAAATAGGCAATGTGTAGAGTTTAATTTATATTCATCGTATTTTTATTCATGAGTTATTAATCGTATTATATTTTATTTAACTTTATAAAATTATTATTCAATATTTAGTATATAATTAATTCATTATTTTAATCATATTTTGATTTAAATTTATAAAATTATTATTTTAACCAGTATTTATTTTTTAATTCAAGTATTCTTATTACTCGATTAAATTTTAATATTTATAATGATTACTTCAAAATAAAAAGTTTTAAATATTTAATATTTTTTTGATTGGGTGGATGAAGGGGTTTTAGAAGGATTTTCGAACCTTAAACAAAAATATTCCTTCAACTAAAAATGGTACACAGACCACCATAAGAAACTAAGATCATGAGAAGAGCAAGCTCTCGTAGGAGTTGAGAGAGCAAAGGAAACCAAAACATGACAATCACATACAAAACTAAATGAAGCATCATCTCACGTAGGAGATGTAAAAACAAAATAAATACAAGCTTCCTACATAGAAGAGAACAAATACTACGAGAAAACAAGAAAAATGAGAGAAATAAACAAAAAACATAGAGCTGATATCCCACCATAAAATAGGAGCCTTAATTTTTAGTTCTATTTGGACCAACTTCCTCTTTCATCTCTCAGTTCTTCCATTAGAACAAGAATTTCCTCCACATAGGTTATGGTGGTATGCATGGAGTTAATCAAATGCTTTTGCAACTTCGTTAACATATGCTTGAGGGGCTTAGAGTCCATTCATGTAGGATGGTTCCTAGTTCCCTATTTCTTCTTCATTGGCAGCTTCATTAACATGCACTTGGGGGGCTTAGAGTCCATTCCCACTAGATGGTTCCTAGTTTTCTATTTCTTCTTCATTGGCAGCTTCATTAACGTGCACTTGAGGGGCTTAGAGTCCATTCCCACTAGATGGTTCCTGGTTTTCTATTTCTTCTCCATTGGCATCAACCTCAAAACTAGTTTGGCCCTCTTAGGATGAAAAGAAAATTCATCAGAGTCTAAGTCCTCCATACATATAGGTGTCTTACCTTAAATATTAAAATTTGATTTAGTAACATTTTTTTTAGTAGTTGATGAAAGGGTTTTTGAAATGGCTCCAATCCTTTTACATCCAAAAAGTCATCAATTGAGACTAACAAAAATAACAACACAAGTTACATAAAAATAAGCATGTAGCCCTTCAAGGAAAGCATCTTGGAAAACTAAAAACATATGCTAAAAAATCAGACCAAAATGACATAGCAGGATTAAACACAACCAAGAGTCACGTTGATAAGTTGAAAATCTATTGAGAAAGCTCTTAATCATAACCATCATACACATTCAAGAAATCTAGTCGACCACCTCTCTCAAGAATCTCCAACACCTCATTATCAAAGTTAATTAATGTCGATTTGACTTTGATAATATCACCCCTCAATAAGCTAAGCAATTGTTTTAACAAGACTCTCTTGCTTTTTAAGCACTCACTCCTTCCATATGGACTAAGGACAATATGATCGGGCAGGTTTTGAGTTCTCTTAGGACTCAAAGATGTGCAAGTAGTCAATTCTCCCTGATAAATATATTGAGAGCTAAAATTAAATATCGGGAGGCAAGTCTAATTAATTATCCTATTGTTTTCATTCTTCTTGCATTTACCCAAAAGGTCATGCTAGCCAGACCGATGTGAACCCCAGTTGATCTAGAGGTTCCATACTAAATAGATATTCCATTGTTAGATTCTCCAATTCCATCATAAATAGATATTCCATTGTTAGGTTCTCCAAAATGATTCTCGTATCACTTGAGCATCTTTTGTTATTATCTAGGGTGTGCAATTTATTTCATAACTAGATTTTTTTGGATGCAAAGGGGATACAAAATAGCAAGCCTAAAGCACCCATCCACTTAGAGCTCTGACAAGAAGAAAACAACTATTATTTAAACTATACATTGCTTTTGAAATTTCCTAATTGTTCTATTTCCTTGTTCATCACCTCTAGTAGCTCTATTGGGAAGTTAATCTCCTAGAATTTGAGTTCTTCAAAATTGAATCTCAAATTGGTGATGATATCAGATGCTTGGTTCCATTCCCTAAATATATGGATAATCTATAAAATCTCAAGAATCTTGATACTTCTCTAAATTATTGAGATCATATCTTCAATACTCTAACTTTCCACATGCAAGCGCTTAGCATAGTTGATTATATTGAGTGAGTCACCTTCAATCACCACCCTTCTGAGATTCAATATATTTAGTAAGAGGACCCCTTAGAACAAAGCTCTGGCTTCTATGAAGTGACTAATTTGAGTTACTAAGCCTTTTGCATAAGAAAGGATGATATTTCCTTCATGATTTTTTATGACACCCCATGCACCTACCCTTCTTGGGTTACCCTTCATAGCCCCATTAAATTTTAGCTTGGTCGAATCCCTTGGAGCAGTTTTGTATACTACTTGAGAGCAGAGTAGTGGGTTAGACTAGGAGGGAGCACTATCAAGACCAGATTGAGATATAATATTTGCTTCTTCCACATTACTCTCCTAGTTATCCTTGAAGTTGATAACTACAACTACATATATTCTTTCCCAATGGATTTACAATCTCTTTTTTGGTCTTTGAAGGATCTGTTGTTCCTCTCTTTCCATAGACCCTAGAGGGTGTGAGGTAGGGTAAAATTCCATAGATATTTCATCCTTTTGCTATGAAATGGGGATCCCATTAGATACACAAATCAACTAAAGTGATCGGTGAAACCCAAGAAATATTAAACTTTCTTAGGATCATATTGAGTACTTTAAAAAAATAGGCAATAAAAAAACAAATGCTTCACACTCTCCTAGTTTGACTCACAAAGAAAACATCTGTTGGGAATTTACAACCCTCTTTTATGGAGTTTGTCAATGGTGAGAAGCTATTTTTGGACTAGTAGCCAATAGAAGTTAATATTGAGGTTAAATATTTGAGATAGAGTTTTACAACTAAGAGTCACTACCATCCTTCATCTTCCATTAGGTAATAATTTGATTTCACAGCATATCACCCTCCCTCATGCATTTTTTACAATAAGGAATCTTCTTCTCTTTGCATGTCTAGGATCTTGAGTTTTAGCATCTTATTGAGTTTTGTGAGGGCTTGACTTCTCTATTGGTATATACCATGAATATGGATGGACTTCGACCTCCTTCCACCTTCATCCTCTAAGATGAAATAAAAAACCAAGCTACCAAATAGCTAAGATAGCAGGGACTCAAGGGTAACCAAGTTTTTATCCTCAATCAAAGGAGTTTGTTGGAATCAACAGTCCTTACAAAAGTTTATCTTCCTCCCATATGGTCCCTTTCAAGAGAAGAGACTTGGTTTTATCTTCCTCCAATAGGATTCCTCCATTCCTAAGTAACCAATTTTTTTATTTAGTGAAATGTATTGAGTTTTCACTTTTCAAAAGATATTCATTATTAAAATTTGTGATTCAATATTAAAATTTATTATTTAGTTTTTGATTCACTACTGAGCTTTTCCATTTATTATTACTATTCATTCAATAGTAAATATTTAAATTTTAAATTTAGTATTTATTATTTAAAGTTTAAAATTATTTAATATTTAAATTGATTTAATAATATTTAATATTTTGAGAGCTAAATATGAAAAGAATAGGTTATCAAAAGAAATTATTAGCTATCCAATTGAGGATCTTCAATCTTAGAAGTGTTGAGGATGAGAAACATGGATATCCAATCTTAAAAATGTTGAGGATGGAAAACATTGATCAAGATGCATCTGTTCTAGATTATGAACAATGATCACTAGGTAAATTTCTCGATCAAATCCTAGGATGGATATCCCTTGCCAATTTAATATTTTCTTGAATAGAAACCTCTCATTGAAAAAATTTATAGGGGAGGGTGGGTCAATGTTTCCCACTATTATAGGAATATTGTGGATGATTCTTGGCATGAAAGAGTGTGGATTCCAACTATTGAATGGCCTATGACAACATTGAAGGCTTAGAAGGAAGCTATTCAAATAGTTCTTAGAGTTTGATATCTTATTTGGTTTCAGGAAAATGACTCTTTTGGCTGAGGCCCCAACTTCAAGGGTGTTTATATAATAACCTTAGGATATTCCTCATCATGAAAGCATGCTAATAATCCATTTAGTGATGTCTTCAATCAACTTTGGCAATTATCGTTACAACCTAAAGTAAGATTATACATGGATTGTTATTTTTTTTTGCCCTTATAAGCTGTGATATGTTGTGGAGGTGGAGAGACTTTAGTTCAGATTTTTATTTCTTGTTATTTGTTTACCTAATCATGGAAAATGTTGGTCTTCCTCTTAAATTTTAGACCTCATATTTAATTCCTTTAAGCAAACTTAGTGTACTTAACCTAACATAAACAAATTTATGAAAAAATGGTATAAATCATCATTTCTTTACTACTCTTAATAATAAAATAATAATATAAAATTTAAAATATAGGTGCTATCCTCACATTCTCTATATACAATGGCTAATATATATCCTCACATTATCTATATACAATTACTAATATAGGTGCCTATCCTCACATTTAAAACCCATTCTCTATATACACATACTAATGAGATTGAAATTGAAAATACATTTTTATTAAAATTTGAAAAAATCCTTATGAAAAGAAATGGTTTTCAAAAACTTATCATTTCATTATCAAAGAGTAAATGCCTATTCTAAATTTCCATATAAATATTTTAATATAAATATATTTATTGATATAACTGCCTATTCTAAATTTCCATATAAATATTTTAATATAAATATCTTTATTGATATAAAGTCTAACGACGAATGGATAAAATAAGTAAATAAGATAAATTTATATCATAAAAATAAAAATTAAGATCATAAAAATTTAAATTAAATAAATAAATTTTATCATTTATACATTTATTAACAATATTCATATATTCAAAAAAATATTATTATTATGAAAGGATATGGTTTTTAAGAACCTATCATTTCATTATCAAAGAGTAAATGCTATTCTAAATTTCCATATAAATATCTTAATGTCAATATATTTAATATAAAATCTAATGTTAAAATTTTTTAAGAATCCATTATTTTATCATCGAACATTAAATGTCTATATGGTTTTTAAGAAGCTATCATTTCATTATCAAAAAGTAAAAGTAAATACCTATTATAAATTTCCATATAAATATCTTAATATCAATATCTTTAATGATATAAAGTCTAATGTCAAATTATCATTTATATATATCAACAACATCTATATACCCAAGAAAAAATTAAAAATTTATTATTATCATTTAGATTTAATACTTTAATTTAAAATTTTTACATAGATAATATTTAGATTTTACTTTAAGCTGCAAACTACTGCAATGGTAAGGGCTTTGGCTTCTCTTTGAGAGGTTCAAGATTAAAATCCCACTCAGTATGAGGGGACCATGACCCCTCATAAAAACATGTGTAAAATCATTAAAAAAATATTTAGATTTTAATTTATTTAAATTCATTATTCATATCTTTATTTATCAGTTATTAATCAAATTAATTTTAATTGAGCTTTCATTTTATTATTCAGTATTTATTATTCAATATTTGATTGGGTATGGTAGATGAAAGTGCGAGATTTTGAGCGGGAAGCGAGCAGGAGGGAAGCGATGAACTAGGGTTTCTGGAGCTAAGGAAAATCTAGGGCATCAGTTGGGTTGCCGAAGTGTTTTCTGGTTACTGTGGATCTGAAGGCAAGTTTGCTGCCCCAGGAGGGTCCAATGGGGACTTCTCCGGATCCTCTCCTAGGGAGAAATAGCTCTTATGCAGATTTGTTCAAAGATAAATCTCCTTCCAAGACTGATGAAGCTCAAAGAACTGCATTTAAAATGCTCTTCACGGCTGCTGGGAACAGATCAACAGCGCATCGAGTTAATGGATGCCTACCACAGTCCGAATCAAGGCCCAAGATTGTCATTGAGCCAAGGATGGTCGAAGAAACAGTCTTATACAGAGCCAATCACGACTTGATCTGTAAATTCATGGGTATTCGCCCTACCCTAAATTTTTTGCACTCCTGGGTCCGACAAAACTGGGAGCCTCATGGTGAGTACTCTTTATGGTTTATTAGCAATGGGTATTTTATTGTCAGTTTTTCTTCTTTGGCCGATAGAAATAGGGCTTTCGAATCAAAAAGAGGAATCATGGTCCGGCAGGATTATTTGTTCAACCCTGGAGAGTGGGATTCGATCCTCGAATTGAACCCACTGCTGTCCCGGTTTGGATCCATTTGTATGCACTTCCAATGGAGTTTTGGAGTGAGCAGGTTTTGGAGATGATCGGTAATTCCCTTGGAAGACATTTGGGTGTCTCCAAAGACACAATAGAAGGGAACACAACTATTTATGCAAGAATATGCATGGAAATGGATCTTAGCCAACCTCTACCGACAGAGGTGGAACTGGAACTTGCAGGACTATCTTGGATTCAACAATTGGATTATGAGGCTCTGCCCTTTAGATGCAGAGTTTGCCACAAATACGGGCATTTGGCCCGATTTTGCCCAAATAATATGAACACAAAAATGGAGGCTCCTCTAGGAATGTCAAATCTTCCTAAGGAGGGTAAGGCAACAATAAAAAAAGAACCAACCAATACTTCTCAGGGTAAAGAAGCTCAGAGAGATGGTTTTGAACAGCCCAAAAGAAGGAGAAGGCAAAAGAAAAAATATGGTAAAGAGCAAACCCATCTCAAGCCCGCCAATAGGTATGAGATATTTAAGACACTAGTGGACCAAGAGGAACAATTCATGGAAGGAGTGGATGGTAATAGTGAAAATAATAACATCCTCGTTCAAGCTCCTCTTTCATCTCCCCCCATCATAGAGCAGGTAATTGACCTCAGTGAGTTACCACAGCCAGAGAGTGCAGGGGCATTGATAGTGCATAACCAAGAGCAGCCAATAATTAAGGATGTCAGCATGGGAATAGCAAAAAAGAACAGAGAAAGGCCAACTTTAGGGATAACTCAGGTGGAAAAGAGATAAAAAAATAGCAACTCTCAAGGAGTGGGTAGAAAATCAAATAAGGAATTGCTAGCGAGTTCAAGGAGACAAACTGATCACTGGAGGATCACTGAGGCCAATAGATTCTTACTGCTCTCAAGGTAACCAATGATTATACAATCATGGAATGTTAGGGGTTTAAACAATAGTACCCATCAATCCGTTGTTCGAAGACTCTTAGAAAAATGTACAAAATTTTTTTTGCTTATTCGGGAGACAAAAATGTCGTTAGATCTTATGTGTAAAATAGTTAACAGAATTTGGAGGGGTGCTTGGTCATATGGAAGTGGCTGCCCAAGGTGCCTCAGGGGGGATTGTTACTCTTTGGAACTCTCTTGAATGGACTGCAATAGAACATCTAGCTTGGAGGGGTGTTCTCACATCACATTTTAGGAATAATGTCACAGCTGAACATGTTTTAATCACAAATTTTTATGGGACTCAAAACCTTGATGGTCAGAGGCTTCAATGGAAAGCTGTGCATAACATGAGAATCTCAAGGGAAGATTTAGACTGGATTATTGTTGGGGATTTTAATGCTAAATTATCCTCTAGAGATCAGGAAGGGGGAACCCCAATTTTGGACCCAGGGGATCGACTTATGATTGCCCAAGTCCAGGATTTACACTTAGTGGATATTAAATGCCCTGGAACCAACTATACTTGGACTAATAAGAGGAGGGAGCCACATAGCAGGAAGGTAAAGTTAGACCATTTTTTGGTTTTAGAGGAGGCATTTGTAAAATGGAATACAAAATTTTAGATTTTGGAAGGTCCAGTTTCAGATCACTTTCCCATTTTGTTGGAAGGAGGGACTAAGACAGGGCAGCATCACAAACCATTTAAATTTGAGAATTTTTGGTTACAAAAAGAGGAACTTCGAAAGAAAATTCCATAGTGGTGGGAAGAAGGCCACCCAACATATGGGACAACAATGTTTAGATTCCACAAACAACTTCATTATGTCAAAGCTCAACTGAAACATTGGAGGCGAGCTAACAAGACAGACTTCCAGGTCCAAAGAGCTCCTTTGGTGGCCAGATGGGATGAGGTTCAAAAACACTTTAGGGAAGGAACAATTATAGAGCAGCTCAAATCCGAGGATGATGCCTTGCGTAAAGCGGTTGAGGACATTGACAACCAAGAGGAGACCTATTGGAAACAGAGAGCAAGAACCACTTGGTTATTAGAAGGTGATAGAAATACCAAATTTTTCCATCGGACTGCTTGTGCTAGGAGACAGATGAATAACATGGAAGCTCTTCAAGATGAGAATGGGCACTCCTTTGATACACTTCCAGGTATGCATTCCCATTCAATGGATTATTTTTCTAAACTTTTTAAGGAAAGTATGGTGCAAGATGAAGAGGCTCAAAACGATGTTATTGCTGTCATACCTTTCGTTATCTCTGAAGAAGAAAATCAGACCCTTCTTAAACCCATTGATAGAGAGGAACTGAAGAATGTGGTCTTTGGAATGAGCACCGAAAAAACTCCAGGTCTAGATGGCTTTCCAATTGAGTTTTTTTAGGCCTTTTGGGATAACTTGGAGGAGGATGTAATGGCTGTTATAGAGGAGTCTAGAGGTAGTAAAAGAATGCTTAAAGCACTAAATCATACTTTCATTACCTTAATTCCAAAAGGGGAGGAGGGGGTACATATTTTAGATTATAGACCTATTGCCTTATGCAATGTGATATATAAAATAATCACAAAGGTAATGGTTGAGCGGCTAAAACCTCTTTTACATAACATTATCTCCTCCGAGCAAGGGGGTTTTGTAGAGGGTAGGCAGATCTTGGATGGGGTGGTTCTAGCTCGGGAGGCAATCCATTCAATGCAAACATCTGGTAATAAAGGAATGTTCATAAAATTAGATATGTCAAAGGCTTATGATAGGGTGGAGTGGAGCTTCTTGGCAAAGATGATGGCAACCTTTGGTTTCTCTCAGGATTGGATAGAATGGGTCATGAGTTGTGTCTCTACTCCGACATACTCAGTGTTAATCAAGGGTCTTCCCTCGCAACCATTTGGAGCCACTCGAGGCCTTCGTCAAGGGGATCCTTGCTCTCCCTATATTTTTCTCATATTGGCTGAAGGACTAGGCAGAATTTTCTTGAGGAGAAGACAACAAGGTTTGCTAACAGGTATCAAGGTGGGTGAGGAAGTTTTGACTCACCTAAAGTTTGTGGATGATACTGGATTGGTGGGAGTGGCCAGCTTCAGGGAAGCGAGAATGATCAGGGATACTCTTAGTGTCTACCTTAGGGATACAAACCAAGTCATCAATGAAAAAAAATCCAAAGTGGTCTTTTTCAATATTGATCAAAGGCTTCAGGACAGATTTTTAGAGATCTTGGGATTCACAAGGACTTCTCTCCCAGTGGTTTACTTGGGGGTCCCTTTGCACTTTAAAAAACTAAAAATAGATATCTGGAGGAATCTTTTGGATTGTATCAAGGATAGAATTAATCATTGGTCTCACAAATGGTTAAGCTACGGGGGTAGATTAACTTTTTTACAGTCAGTCATTCAGGCCATGCCAATTTATAAATTCTCTATCCTGGCTGCCCCACATACTATATGGAAAGAGTTGGACAAGATGGCTAGAAAATTTTTATGGGAAGGAGTAAAAGGAGAGAGGAAATGGGCCTTAGTAGGTTGGGACAAAGTAACCCAACCCAAGGTAAAAGGAGGTTTGGGACTGAGAAGATCCAAGATAAATAACAAAGCTTTGGTTGGAAAGCTTTACTGGAGGTGGATTTCCCAACCAACTTCCTTATTCAGTAGAATCCTAACTAGTAAATATCTGGGACATGTTAACCCAAATGAGGTGGGCCGTTTCCCTTTGGATGGTATTGGATCCTTAGTGTGGCAGGCTCTCAAGTTAGGATCTCAGGTAGTAAAAGATCGATTATTTTGGAAAGTGGGGAGAGGGGAGAAGGCACGTTTTTGGACAGATTCATGGGATCAATACCCACCTATCATTGTTGAATTTCCTGAATTGCAACCAATAAAAGTAGCCATTGAAACCAAGGGATGGGTCCAAATTGAAAGTTATTTCACCACTAGTCAGCTGGGGGAGTATAAGTTTAAGCAGTTCAAGAAGTTGGATGAGTGGCCAATTTCAATCCCTCCGGATTTGGCACCCATCATGACTAAAATCTTGACAGAAATATTTCTCACAGGTAGAGACGAGGAGGATGAATTAGCTTGGGGCTATGGGAGCCTTGGTGTCTACACAGTGAAGGATGGATATGACAAGATCCTTCCAGAGCCTCCCCCTCATACTTATCGAGGTTGAGGATTGGAGAAAGATTTGGCATTCCAAAGGTTGGCTAAAAGTAAACTTTTTTGCCTGGCAGTTCATGCACAATGGAATTCTCACTTTTGATAATCTCAGATGTAAAGGAATCATCGGTCCTTCTCAATGTGTCTTATGCTACAAGAGCAAGGAAACAGCTGATCACTTGATGTTTGAGTGCCCTTTATTGCGCCAGATTTGGAAGAGATGGTTTTCATATTATAAAATTCAAGTTAATGGTGACTTGAATCGGATTAATATCTAGGAAAGATGGAAGAGGGGTAGATTTAAATCTAAAGCTCTTCGTATTGGTTGGGAGCTTGGATTAAACTTTATTTGGTGGCAAGTGTGGTTGGAGAGAAATGCTAGAATTTTTAGAGAAACTTTTTCTTCGCTAGATGGAGTTTGGCAGGTCATTTGGAGCAAAGTCACAGAAACTGTGGCTCTCTATGCTAAAGAGGAAACTCAGGTTGTTATTGGGGCAATGGAAGAGGGAGTTGAAGTGCAAGAGGGACAAGACAGAGCTAGTTGGAAACCTCCCCCAGAAGGTTGGATTAAAATTAATACTGATGGAGCTGCAAAAGGCAATCCAGGTAGAGCCAAAATTGGAGTGGTTTGCCGGAATCATGTTGGAACAGTGCTCTATTGGGAACTGCAAGGCTTGGGAAGAGCCACAAACAATGAAGCAGAAGCCATAGCTATCAAATATGCTTCTATTTGGGTAGTTAAATAGGGCCACAGGAGGATAATACTTGAATCAGATTCTCAAATAATGGTTGGAGCTCTAGATTGCATGAGGAACTTTGCTTTGAAAGCATGGAGGTTGAGGATTCTTGTCACTCAAATTAAGGAATTATGGAGGGAATTAGATGATGTGATTCCGGTTTATGTGAGTAGAGATTTAAACAAAGCGGATGACTTCTGGCTAAGATGGGTGTTGAGAAGGAGGTAGGGGTTCAGTTGCACAGTGACATGGCTATTGAGGATGAGGTGATTAGGCAGGGTCTTGAAAGGTCCTTGAGCTAATGATCAAAGAAAAAGCAAAGGGAGGAAAGGTGTCACGATATCGTGACATGTTGCTTCATCACGACCAAGGGAGGAAAGGTGTCGCGATATCGCGACATGTTGCTTCGTCACGGCCAAGGGAGGAAAGGTGTCACGATATCACGACATGTTGTGTCATCGTGGTCACTGGAGGAAAGGTGTCACGATATCGTGACATGTTGCTTCATCACGGCCAAGGGAGGAAATTTGTCATGATATCGCGACATGTTGCTTCATCGCGGCCAAGGGAGGAAAGGTGTCGCGATATCGTGACATGTTGCTTCATCGCGGCCAAGGGAGGAAAGGTGTCACGATTTCGTGACATGTTGCTTCATCATGGTCAAGGGAGGAAAGGTGTCATGATTTCATGACATGTTGCTTCATCGCGGCCAAGGGAGGAAAGGTGTCATGATTTCATGACATGTTGCTTCGTCACGGCCAAGGGAGGAAAGGTGTCACGATATCGTGACATGTTGCTTCGTCGCGGCCAAGGGAGGAAAGGTGTCATGATATCATGACATGTTGCTTCGTCATGGCCAAGGGAGGAAAGGTGTCACGATATCGCGACATGTTGCACCATCGCAGTCACTAGAGGAAAGGTGTCGCGATATCGTGACATGTTGCTTCGTCGCGGCCAAGGGAGGAAAGGTGTCACGATATCGTGACATGTTGCTTTGTCGCGGCCAAGGGAGGAAAGGTGTCACGATATCGTGACATGTTGCTTCATCGTGGCCAAGGGAGGAAAGGTGTCACGATTTCGTGACATGTGGCTTCATCGCGGTCAAGGGAGGAAAGGTGTCACGATTTCGTGACATGTGGCTTCGTCGTGGCCAAGGGAGGAAAGGTGTCGCGATTTCGCGACATGTTGCATTTTCACGGCCAAAGGAAAAAAGGTGTCACGATTTCGTGACATGTTGCTTCGTCGCGGCCAAAGGAGAAAAATGTCGCGATATCGCGACATGTTGCTTCGTCACGGCCGAAAGAGAAAAAGTGTCACGATATCGCGACATGTTGCAACATCATGGCCGAAAGAGAAAAAGTGTCGCGATATCGCGACATGTTGCTACATCGCGGCCAAGAGAGAAAAAGTGTCGCGATATCGCGACATGTTGCTTCGTCGCGGCCGAAAGAGAAAAAGTGTCATGATATCGTGACATGTTGCAACATCGCGGCCAAGAGAGAAAAAGTGTCGCGATATCGTGACATGTTGCTTCATCGCGGCCAAAGGAGGAAAAGGTGTCACGATTTCGCGACATGTTGCAATGCCGCTGCCCAAGGAGAAAAAATGTCACGATTTCGTGACATGTTGCTTCGTCGCGGCCAAAGGAGGAAAAAGTGTCGCGATATCGCGACATGTTGCTTTTTCATGGCCAAAGGAGAAAAGTGTCGCGATATCGCGACATGTTGCATTTTCGCGGCCAAAGGAGAAAAGTGTCACGATATCGCGACATGTTGCATTTTCGTGGCCAAAGGAGAAAAGTGTCGCGATATCGCGACATGTTGCATTTTCGCGGCCAAAGGAGAAAAGTGTCGCGATATCGCGACATGTTGCATTTTCGCGGCCAAAGGAGAAGAAGGAAAGAGTGTCGCGATATCGCGACAAGTTGCATCAACTGACCATGCCGATCCCCCTGTTAGCTAGTTAATGGTTCAAGAGATTTGGCTCCATTGCAAATCTTCTTTTACTATTGTAAGCATGTGTTCTCTCTGACTTCGGTTGGGAAAAGTCTCTTCCCAAATTGTAATTGATCTTTGTTTTAATACAAGTTTTTTCAAATTTTTCAAAAAAAAAAATATTTGATTGGGTATTAGGTCCGAGGTGTAGACCAATTGGTTCATACAAACCCCATAAGGGGGCGGAGGTCCAAGGTTCAAATCTCGGGTCTCGTCGGACTAAACGCTTGTCCCTTTCCTGGTGCTTTCAATGGCATAAAAGGTTTAAAATGATTGTGGCATGGTGGTTATAGGGGCGAACTGCACGAAGATCTGTGTGGCGGCTTCCGGGGTGGACAGTACGAGAATATTGTGGCGGCCATAAAAGGTGGACAGCCTGCCCGGATTCATGGTGGCTACCGATTCCACCATGTAAATACAAATATATATATATATATATATATATATATATATATATATATATATATATTTGATTGGGTATTGAGCATTTATTTTTTAATTCAATATTCAAATTTAGCATTCTTATTATTTGGTTAAATTTTAATATTTATAAATTTAATGATAATTTTAAAATAAAGTTTTAAAAATTAAAATTTGAATTAGTAACCATTTTTCTTTTTTAGTTGACAAAAGAGTATTTCAAAAGGCCTCAACCCTTTTACCTAGAAATATTTATCATGAAGTTAGAGACTAAGAAAAGGAATAATACAAGTTACATAAAAAAAATAAGCATGTAACCCTTCAAAGAAAGCCCCTTGGAAGTCATCACTTAAGACTAAGAAAAAACAATAACACAAGTTATATAAAAAACAAGCATGTAAAGGAAAGCACCTTGGAAGTCATCAGTTGAGACTAAAAAAAAGGAAAAAAATAGGTTACATAAAAATCAAGCATGTAACCCTTCAAGGAAAACACCTTGGATAACTAAAAACATATCTTAAAACATCAAACCAAATTTACATAGTATGATCAAAGACAATCAAGTGTCATGTTGATGACTACGCAATATATTAAGAAAGATCTTCATCATAACCATCGTAATTCTTCAAGAAGTGTAGTAGGCCACCTCTCTCAAGAATCTCCAACACCTCCTTATCAAAGTTAATTAATGTCGGTTCGACTTTGACAATGTCATCTCCCTTGGCAAGTTAAGAAATTGTTTTAACAAGACTCTCCTGCTCTTAAAGCACTAAGGAAACACTCATGGCTGGAAGTCTCCTTATAGTTATGTTGTATTTCATGGTTTGCATGTGATAGTTAAAGTTGCACCACCTTGATATTGGCACATTGCTTTGCATGTGTCGGTATCGATCACTCCTTCAATATGGATAAAGGAAAATATGATCGGGTGTCTTTTGAGTTCTCTTGGGACTCAAAGACACGTAAGTAGTCAATTCTCCTTGATAAATATATTGAGAGCATAAATCATATCTCAAAGCATACAGATTAGAAATAATAGCATGCATAGTAAAAATGGAGAGGCAAGTCCAATTAATTCTTCTATTGTTTTTATTATTCTTGCCTTTACCCAAAAGGTCATGCTAGTTGGCTTGATGTAAATCCTAGTTGAGTTGGAGGTTCCATACCAAATGGAGATTCCATTGTTGGATTGTCTAAAATGCTTCTCATATCACTCAAGGATATTTTAACATTATTTAGGGCATGTAATTGGTTCCAAAACTATAATTATTTAGATGCAAAGAGGATACAAAATAGCAAGTTTAAAGCACCCACCCAATTAGGGCCTTGATAATAAGAAACCTACTATCCTTTGAACTACACATTGCTTTTGACATTTCCTCATTGTTTAATCTCCTTGTTCACCACCTCTAGAAGCTCTACTGGGAACTTTCTCTCCCAAAATTTGAGTTCCTCCAAATTGACTCCCAAATTGGCCATTATATTAGCTGCCTAGTTCACTTCCCTAAAAAATGGATAATCTATGAACTCTCAAGACTATTGATACTTGCATAAATTATTGATATCACATCTTCAATACTCCAAATTACAACTTGCAAGCCCTTAGCATAACTAATTATATTGAGTGAGTCACTTTTGATCACCACCCTTCCAACATTCAATTTATTTAGTAAAATGACCCCTTGGAGCATGGCTATGGCCTCTGGGAAGTGACTAGTTTGAGTTCCTAAACCTTCTGCATAAGAAAGGATGACATTTCATTTATTATTTTTGATAACACCCCCTACACCTACCCTTCCTAGGTTACCCTTCGAAGCCCCATAGAATTTTAGCTTGGTCTAGTCCCTTGGAGGAGCTTTTTCATACTATTTGAGAGTATAGCAATGGGTTAGAGTAGGAGTGGGGCACTAAGCACTATCAAGACCCAATTGAGCTACAATATTTGCTTCTTTCACATTGTTCTCCCATTTATCCTTGAATTTGATACTTTGAATATTTTCCACTACAATTGTATAGATTCTTGTTCCAATGGATTTAAAATCTTATTTTTAGTCTTTGAAGGATCTATTGGTCCTCTCTTTTCATAAATTCCAGAGGGTGTGAGGTAGGCTAAAATTCCATAGAGATTTCATACTTTTGTGATAAAATGAGGATCCCATTAGATACATAGATCAACTAAATTGATCGGTGAAAACTAAGAAATATCAAACTTGCTTAGGATGATATTGAGTACTTTCAACAAAAATGGGTAATCCAAAAACACATGCTTCACACTCTTGTAGTTCAACTCACAAAAATAACGTCTGTTGAGAATTACCAACCCTCTTTTATGGAGGTTTTCAATTGTGAGAACCTATTTTTGGACTATGAGCTAGTAGAAGTTAATCTTGGGGGTTAAATGTTTGAGCTAGATTTTTGCAATTGAGAGCCACCCCCATCCTTCATCTTCCATTAGGTAATAAGCTGATTTCACAGTATATTGCCCTCCCTTGTGCATTTTCTAAAATAAGGAATCTTCTTCTCTTTGCATGTCTAAGATATTGAGTCTTAGCATCTTATAGAGTTTTGTGAGGGCTTGAATCTCCTACATAAGAATAGAAGGATGATAAAATTTAACAATGCCCACACTTGTTATATGAAGATGTTTAAGAAGAAACTTGTTCTATAGAAGTATAGTTATAAGATAAAGCGACTTCTTCAAGAAATAAGTGATGATGTTTATGTCTTAAAAGAAGATGGGGAAAACTATTTTCACCTGAAGTCAAAAAAAAATTGAAATACTCAATTATGCAAGTTCCTAAAGCATTGACTGGTTAAAATAGAAAAATATGAAATACCACATTTCATGTGTTTATCAATAATTTTAACAATATGAATGGTATTCTCATTAGTTGCTAAGATGATATATATCTTGATAAGATCAAAGTACACTATTTTTTAATAAGACCGAAGTAGGATATGAAGAGATAGATGAACCATGCAAAGGTTAATTCCAAAAAAGTTTTAATAGAAGCTAATTCATCAGCATGACTTAAAAAACTTAGATAACGGTCTCAAAAATTTTAAAATTCAACTTTTACAAATTTTGACAAATGTATATGAAAATATCAAAGATGCTATTATAAAGTTTTTTTTTTTTTTAATAGTCAACATTTAATTGACAATTTTTCTCATTTTATTTAAAAAAAGCCATAATCATCAGGTGATAGGACTCATTATTGCTTTCTATCATTCATGTATCTAATTTAATTGTTGTTTTTAAGTAGATGTATTCTATTATGCGACATCAAGATAATTTTGATATAGTAACACGGAAAATTAACTAAATAATTGTATTTTTAAAAGTTATTTTTAAATTAAATATAAAATAATTAATTTAATAAAAATATAATAATTTAAAATTTAAAATATAGGTGTCTATGTTCACATTTGCCAAATTTTCAACCCATTCCCTATGTACATAAACTAATGAAATTGAGAATCTCTATATACAAATACTAATAAAATTGAAATTGAGAATCTAACAGACTAATGAAATTGAAAAAACTAACAATTGCTATTTCTTTTATAAGGTTGGGGCATTGTTTATTTTTATTAATATAAAAGTTGACTAATTCCTCGTGAAAGAAGATGGTTTTTAAGAATCCTTAATTTCATTGTCAAACATCAAACAATGGATGAAATAAGTAAATGCTTATTCTAAATTTTGAAGATATAAAAATTAAATTTTGAAGATATAAAAATTGAAATTAAACAATTAACATCACAAAAGTTTAAATTAAACAAAAAAAATCTTATCATTTATATTTATCCGTGTTTTAAATTATTAATGGATTAATATCATTATTCAAAAATAAAAATATTTTTTTAGATTTAATACTTGAATTTTAAATTATTACTTATTTAAAGTTTAATTTATTGAGAATAAATATTTATCCGTGTTTTAAATTATTAATGGATTAATATCATTATTCAAAAATAAAAATATTTTTTTAGATTTAATACTTGAATTTTAAATTATTACTTATTTAAAGTTTAATTTATTGAGATTCATTATTCATTGATCATATATTTGTTCCTCAGTGATTAATTATATTTTAATTTAGTTTTCATAAAGTTTAATATTTATAAATTTAATAATTATTTTAAAATAAAAAAATTTAAATATTCAAATTTGATTTAGTAACCTCTTTTTTTTATGAAAGGGTTTTTGAAAGGATTCCAACCCTTTTACGTATAGAAAGATTTATCAAGAAGTTGAGACTAACAAAAGGAACAACATAGGTTACATAAAAAACAAACATGTAACCCTTCAAGGAAAGCACCTTAGACAACTAAAAACATATCCTAAAACATCAAACCAAAATGACATAGTAGGATCAAAGACAACCAAGAGTCACATTGATGAGTGGGAAATCTATCAAGAAAGCCCTTCATCATAACCATCGTAATTATTCAAGAAGTGTTGTAGGCTGCCTCTTTCAATAATATCCAACACCTCCTTATCAAAATTAATTAATATTGATTTGAATTTGACAATGTCACCCCCTCGGCAAGCTAAGCGGTTATTTTAGCAAGACTCTCCTACTCTTCAAGCAATGAGGCAACACTTTTTGCTGGAAGTTTCCTTATAGTGACATTGGGTTTCATGGTTTGCATGTGTTAGTTGAAGTTGCATCACCTTGAGATTGGCACATTGGGCACATTTTGAGTTCTCTTGAGACTCAAAGATTCGCAAGTAGATAATTATTGCTAATAAATTTCTTAAGAGCTAAAATTAATCTCAAAGCACAAGGATTATAAATAATAGCATGCATGGTAAAAATTGGGAGGCAATTTTGATTAATTCTCTTGTTGTTTTCATTATTCTTGCCTTTAACAAAAAGGTCATGCTAGATAGCTTGATGTGAGTCCCAGTTGATATGGAGGTTCCATCCTAAATGGAGATTCCATTGTTGATTTCTCTGAAACGATTCTCATATCACTGAAGAATATTTTATCATTATCTAGGGCATGAAATTGGTTTCAAAACTAGAATTTTTTGGATGTAAAGGGGATACAAAATAGCAAGCCTAAAGCACCCACCCACTTAGGGCCCTAATAGGAAGAAATCAACTATTATTTGAACTACACATTGCTTTTAACATTTCCTAATGTTTCAATCTCCTTATACACCACCTCTAGTATCTCTATTAAGAAATTGCTCTCCTATATTTTGAATTCCTCCAAATTGACTCCCAGATGTGCCATGACATCAGTTTCCTGGTTTCCTTCCCTAAAAACATGGATAATCTATGAATTTTCAAGACTCTTTATACTTCTCTAAACTATTAATATTAGATCTTCAATTCTCCAAATTGCCATTGGTAAGCCCTTAGTATAGTTGATTATATTGAGCGAACCACCTTTGACCACCATCCTTCTAAAATTCAATCTATTTAGTAAGAGGACCCCTTGGAGCAAGGTTATAGCCTATTTGAAGTGACTATTTTGAGTAATTAAGCCTTATGCATTAAAAAGGATGATCTTTCCTTCATGATTTTTTATAACACCCCATGAACCTACCCTTCTTGGGCTTCCCTTATCATCATCATAGAAGTTCACCTTGGCCTAGTCTCTTGGAGGACATTTTCATACTATTTGAGAGTAGAGCAGTGGGTTAGACTAGGAGGGGGAAACTAAGCACTATCAAAATCCAATTAAGCTACAATATTTGCTTCTTTCACATTGCACTCTCAGTTCTCCTTGAAGTTGATACTCTAAATATTTCCACTACAACTGCATAGACCCAAGAGGGTGTGGAGTAGGCTAATGTTCCATAGATATTTCATCCTTTTGCTATGAAATGAAGGATCCCATTAGATACAAAGATCAAATAAATTTATTGGTGAAACCCAAGAAATATTAAACTTGCTTAGGATCATATTGAGTACTTTAAGCAAAAATGGTCAATCCAAAAACAAATGCTTCACACTCTCCTAGTTTGACTCACAAAGATAACATTTTTTTGGAATTGACAACTCTATTTTATGGAGATTGTCAATGATGAGAACCTATTTTTGGAATAGTAGCCAATAGAAGAAATTAATCTTGGGGGTTAAATGTTTGAGATAGATTTTTACAACTAGGAGCCACTACCATATTTCATATTCCATTAGGTAATAAGCTATTTTCATAGTATATTACCCTCCCTTGTGCATTTTATAGAATAAGGAATCCTCTTCTCTTTGCATGTCTAAGATCTTGAGTCTTAGTATCTTATTGAGTTCTGTGAGGGCTTGACTTCTCTGTTGGTCTAGACCATGAATATGGATGGACTTCCACCTCCTCCCACCTTCATCCTCCAAGATGAAATTAAAAACCAAGCTACCGAATTGCTTAGATAGTAGGGGATCAAGGGAAGCCAATTTTTTATCCTCAATCAAAGGAAGTTTTTGGAGCTAGTAGTCATTCCAAATGTTTATATTCTCTCATCCTCAACCTTTCATTTGATCCCTTTCAAGAGAAGAGACTTGGTTTTATGTATATGGTTCCAAATATGGGACCCCTTAGGAGGGTTATGCTCCTCCACTAGGATTCCTCCATTCCTAAGTAACCAAATTTTCTATTTAGTTTTCACTTTTAAAAAATATATTTTTTAATAAAAATTTTAATTCAATATTCAAATTTATTATTTAGTTTTAATTCACTATTGAATTTTTTGATTTAGTATTACTATTCATTAAATATTAAATATTTAAATTTAGTGTTTATTATTTGAAATTTCAAATTATTTAATTTTTGAATTGATTTAATAATATTTAATATTTTGAGAGCTAAATATGCAAAGAAACAAGTTATCAGAAGAATTTATCAGCTACCCAATAGAGGAAATTCAATATTAGAATTATTCAAGATGGGAAACGTGGACCTCAAATATTAAAAATGCTGAGGATGGAAAACATTAATCAAGATGCAATTTTTCTAGATTATCAACAATGATCACTAAGTAAATTTCTTGATCAAAGCCTAGGATGGGTATCCCTTGCTGATTTAATAATTTCTTGAATAAAAACCTCTCATTGAATAAATTTATAAGGGAGGATGGATCAAAGTTTTCCACTATTATAGGAACATTGTGGATGGTTATTAACATGAAATAATATGGATCCCAACTATTGAATGGCCTATGACAACATTGGAGGACTTGAGCTCCCATATTTTTTGGTTCCTAGAGCTCGATCTCTCTTTTTTGGTTTTAAGTAGATGATTCTTTTGGCTAAGACCCCAAATTCAAGAGTGTTTATATAATAAAAATGGGATATTCCTCATCATGAATAATGCTAACAATCCCCTTATTGATGTCTTCAATCAATTTTTGTAGTTATCGTCATAGCCCAAAGTGATGGTTTTTATTTTTTATTTATTTTCTATACATGGGTCCTTACTTTTTTTGGCCCTTATAGACTATGATATGTTGTGGATATGGAGAGAATTTAGATCACATTTTTATTTCTTGTCCTTTTGTTACCTAATCATTGAAAATGTTGGTAGAGATCTTGGATTTTAGACTTCACATGTTCACTTCCTTTGAGCAAGCTTTATGTACCTTGCCTAGCATGGATGGCATGGATATTTCTATGAAGGAGATGGTATGGGTCATCATTTCTTTAATGTTATTAATATTTAAAAAGAAAAAACAATAGTATCTTCAAATTTATTCCACATGATGTTTATTATATCTAGAAGAGGACCTTAGCTAATATTAGGAAAATTATCTAGCATGTAATGCAAGCCCTCTCTTCTCTATCCTAGTAGTGGAACAATATTATTATGGAATAATATTATTTTAGAATAGTATTCTTTGTAAGATGAAGATTTCTTTGGATGAATGAAGACACACAATTTATTAGAAACATAGGTTTCATATTCATTGAGATGATCATTAGCAAACACCTCTTAATGGCATTGGGAATATTAACAATAGATGAAGCTTTGAGAAGTAAGGGGTATATGAAAAATTTCAGACAACAATCCTATAGTCATATTTGCATAGAATTTGGGTGTTCTCTCTAATAATTTAGTTGTTAGAATTAATGTGCACTTTGTCTATGTTGTGCACGTTATGATACTTGTCATATTTTCATATAGGTCTTATGCCTATATATTTATACTCTTTTATTTGTACAAGTACATCTTATTTTCAATACTATCATTTTATATCAGAGCCAAACACTGGGTTGAAGAGTATCCTCTTCCTTAGGCCAAAATGGTTCAAAAAGGAATGATAAATTCTCTCAGTGGATCTTAGAACAAGTTTATCTAGTCTAGTTTAGTGTGGCCTTTGTCTTATTTTGTTGCAATAAAAAAATTATTTTTTTCCAGAATGGCCAAAGTAAAAAATATCAGGTCGTGTAGACTAGCCCCCCATTCCTTGTGCTACTCCCTCGCTATTGAATTTGCATCTATTTTTTTACCATGAAAGTTTTGCACTTGCATTTTTTCTATCAACAAGCAACTGCAAGCAATGCACTCCCCTAGGCAATGTGTGGGTCATGCATTAAACTAAAATTTCCAAATCAAGGAAGAAATCTATGTTGTACATGTAGTAGTACAAATAAGAGGTATAGCCTTTGGCTTTGAATTTATCTGTATCATTTTCACCACCCATTTTCACTATTTTTGTAATTGTGGTTTAGTTGTGCTATCTTGATCGAGCCACCATATTGCCCCCTATTGTTGGTAATTATACTTTAAATTTTTTAGTTGTGATCTCAAACTTGATTGATAGTAGTAATCTTGGAGTGTTGCAGAGAACACCAAATTGTTAACTAGTGATAATGCTAATCTATAATTAAATTTGAAGATAAAATTAAAAATAATGGAGAAGACTCGATTATTTGAGTGTAGTCATCAAAAAATAAATTAATTATACCAGTAATAGAGATGGAAATCCATTTCAATTCAATAGGATTGAGGGCATAACTTCACCCTTATTGCGACTGTAGTAGCCATTTCCCCTAGATGCCACCTATGTAGCCACATAGCCCTAATTCCAACCACTATGGTCCCTCTACACCCAACCGCATGTTGTGTAACTCATTACTCCATTACAGATTGGTCGCTCGGCCTGAAAACCACAAAGAGATCAAAATCAATGGCCTTCAAAGGAGAATTTTTATTTGCAATTAAAAACTTCTCTGGCTTCAAAACTTACCCAAGATTTTGGTCTAGATTCAACCTATAAGAAATAAATATATACACCCAAACAAGGAAATAGATAAACAAGTAATTTGCAGTAAAAATAATGATTTTGTATTGAACTTTTGAGAGCCTTGATCTCCTCTATTTTACAATAATGGTATGCCCCAAATTATAGGGGTCATAATAAAAATTTTCTTACGTATTTTGCTAAAGTACAATGGGTAAAAAGATGAGAAGCCCCTATCACTAATCCACCTGGAGATGGGTGTTGCTGATCTTCCTTCCTATAATAATATTATCAAATGGGCTTTGGTATTCTTATGGACCATCTTGTGCTTCAATAGCTCTTCAATGACCTATCACCTACACATGTATGAATGCAAACAAGAAAAAAATATTAGTATCACCTATTTGATATGCATGAAAGAGTGCTACAAAAATTTAATGTAAATTCTTGCAAGATACAAAAATGATGTGTAGAAGATAGAAAGTAATGAAATAAGATACCTATTTATTTTACCTATTCTAATCCATGTTTGGAAGTGGTTAATATTTTTCTATGCAAACACAAAGCTGCATTTGTAGACCATCATAGCTATGTGTATCACTGCACACCCTCAACACTATTTTTGGGATTGAACACCCTTATGTATGCATTTGTGCACCCTTAGGGCTATGGTTTTGACTATGCACCCTCAACACTATATTTGGGATTGAATGGTAGAAGGGTGAAGGTTTGGCTCTCCTCGATTTCAATGGGTCGATCCTCAAGTATGCTCTAGTCATCTTGTCACAATTTTGGCAGTGTGATGGTATGTTTTCTAGTCCCCTCTTGCTTGGTCAAATGCTGGAGCCTTTATAGGATTTTAGGAGATGAGGAGGGGAAGAATAGGTGTTAAGCCATGGCTACCAAGTTGTAGGGACTAGGAAACCACCTATCCTAGGTAGTTAGAGTGAGTCACTTAGAGTGTCTCACTTAGGTGGAGTGGTGGCATGTGGGTAGGTGGGAGTGGAGTGAGGTGTGTGATATGTGGAAAGGGAAGGGGTAGTGGTGGTTAGGACACATGTCAAGTGGAGAGACAGGGTATCCTAGAGGAATTTTCTATATTTTACAAAATATGGAAAATAGGTTAATGTTCAAGAAAATATGCCTAAGTTTAACCTTAGGTACATTATTTTATTATGTAGAGTTAGGTTATAGATGGGTTTTATGAAGGATTATATTTTGGTGTCTAAAAATACCCCTTTTTGTACCGTTTTGTGCAAAACACAATGTGGTGAAAAACAAATAAGAGAAACCTAGTTTTATTGGAGGGAGGGATTGATTTTGTTGCCCTGACATGAGGATCGAATGACTCTTGTGAATTTTGATTTTGGATTACCCCCTTGAGCGATGAATGGGTGAAATATGAAATAGATGAAACCCACAATTTGCTTGACATAATGATGGTGTAATGATGTGATTCGATGGGTGCAAATGTCACAAATGAATATCAATACTAATTACCCCATGTTTGGAGAGGGCTTTTTTTGTTAAAAATTTGCTTTTGGTACAATGATGAGAAATTTTATTTTGGTATATGGACCAACCAATATGGGTATGTGTGTGATACTATAATTATTCATAGGTGGAAATTAATTTGATACCTTGATTGTAATAGTTGCATGTCAAACCTATTTAGTGGTATGGTGCTTACCAATTTGTAATTTGTGAAAGGTTTCCACTTTTGCGACCCCACAAAAAGGGTTTGATTATTACCATGAGAAAAATTTCTTGAACATAGTCACATTTAAAAATTGGGTTACCAAAATGATCAAATTTATGACCAGATGGAGTGGGATGATGTGTGACATGCATGGATGAGTTGATTTGATAATTTTTGATGACTTCTGAGGCTTAATTTATGTTTTTTTTAATAAGCATCCTTATGGTGATCTACCTATCCGACCGAATTGCATGGATAAATTTTTGCAACCACTAGGTGACTAGATTAAATCACTAGATATAAGGTTCACTTTATAATTTAGGTTAACTAGTGCAAGACATAAAACATTATTCTAGTACAAGACATAAAACATTATTCTCTTGACCAATTGTTTTGAATTGAATAAACTAAAGAGATGTCTCATTTAGAGATTTTTGTATTGAATTGATCAAAGGGGTGTCTCCTTTGGGTCCTTTTGAATTGAATTGACCAAAGGGATGCCTCCTTTGGAGCCTTTTGAATTGAATTGACCAAAGGGGTACCTAATTTGGAGCCTTTTGGATTGAATTGACCAAAGAGGTGTCTCCTTTAGAGCCTTTCGAATTAGAAATGGATTTTTTGACCTTATTGCATGAATGATAATCTAAAAAATTATCCTTAATTGTAAGCCACATCCTATTAGATTGCATATATAATCAATCATTGCAACTACTAGGAGACTAGAGTAGATCACTGGATATGAGGTTCATTCAAGAATATATTAACCAAAAGGTTTTGATGCATTTGGATATTTTGAACTAATCAAACCAAATGGGTGTCTCCTTTCGATAATTTTGAATTGAATTGACCAAAGGGGTGTCTCCTTTACAACATTTTAGATTGAAAGTGACCAAAGGGGTGTGTCTCCTTTGGAGCATTTTTAATTGATTTAAACAAAGGTGTTTCTCCTTTGGAGAATTTTGGATTGGAAGTGACCAAAGGATTTTTATTCCTTTGGACCCTTTGAATTGAAATTGGATTTTTTCCCTTATTGAAAATTGCATGAATGATAAGCTAAATAAGTGTACTTATTATAATCTATTCATCCTACCATATTGCATGGATAACCAATCATTGCAACCATCATGTGACTAGGGTAGATCACTAGATAAGAGGTTCACTTGAGAATCTAAGTTAGTGAATCTAGCTTATTAATGCGAGAAAGAAACGATAAGAAAGTAATTGGAATCAAATGTGTTATGTTTGTGAATGTGAGGCAAAGGATGCAACCTTTGATAAAAGGATGTAACATTTTGAACCTGGCTAACATAACAAGAAAATATAGAGATAAATGGGTCCTTCTCATTGATATTCAAGAAATTTTTTACAACAGGTTACAATAGATATCTCTTAGGGATTCACCAACTTGATACAAAATTACATAAAGATTCAAGAGTAGATGTCTTCAAAAGATCTTTTGTAATCTCATTAAATGATAATGGAGGGTTTCCATAGCAACCTTTGTTTGATAATATCAAGAAATATGATCTTGATGATGATATGCTCCCAATATGGTCTGTAACATGAACACATAAGCACCTACAAAGCATTAATAGTACATGTGGAACCTCTCAAGATGAGGCCTATTTCCTGATAATGTAAATGAAATGAAAATGCATGAAATAACAAAGAGCTACATGAAATATTGGATAAATGATACTAATATATGTTAGAAAACAAAATTGAAAGCTACTAAAACTGATAAAATTGAGAAATACAACAAATGAAGTATCACCACAAGGTCATTAATTTTGAGAACAGTGGACTCTGTTAGCCGTCCTTAGGTCTAACAGTGGCACCTGAAGGCTATTATCGAGAATAGTGGCTACCAAATATAGACTTTGTTCTCTACGCTTGATGCTTCATGACATTCAATTCTATTATTAAATTGATATTCAAGGTTTTTTGTGCCTTGAAACACAGTTGGATCATAGGTTTTGGCTCAAATTCATAGTAAATTGATGATGAATAGCGGTGTAAGTTGTCCTTCAAGCTCTAATGCACTCCATGGATGCAAGAAAAAGCTTCATAACACAATTTTGGTAGTACTATGATGCTTATAAGATTTTTTTCTCTCTAATCACAAAATGATAGCACTTCATTACATTAAAATTTAGATTAATTCTCTCCTTTTTGTTAGGCTCAAGGAGGTGAGGTGTCACTTTTAAAAGGTTCTGGTGCATAACCATCCAAGATCAGTTGCTCTGTAACTAATTTTACTCAACATAGGAAGCTCAAGTTTGTTATATATGAGGCCTTCCTCAATAGGTGAAACCCACTCTAGGGCCATCATCGACTCCAGTGGTCACTACACAACCACTAGGAGGGATAGCAGCCCAGGTTGAAAGTGACTAGTTTGCCCTATTTGAGTGGTTAGAACCACTGTTAGGTCTTGGAAAGATCCAAGGTGATTCATATGGTCTAAAAAGGTGTCCACATGAGTATCCTTCTCAACATGATTTGTTTTAGGTGTCTACAAATGCCCCTTTTTGAGATGCATTGTGAGAAAACACAACACTAAGCAAAAATAGACAACCTAACATCACATTACAGGTTGATTGATGTTCATTGATCTAGTCGAATTTAGATGCCCCAATCATGGAAACAACATGCATATTAGAATCATTACCTCAAAAAATGGGCAGGCTTAATTTGAGTAAAAATTGGATAAATTTGAAGGCAATCGGGTAGCATTATCAAGCTACATGAACCGTTAGTCCAAACTGACAAAGGTTTAGTTTAGTATTTTTGCTTTTTCCCCAGCAAAATGGTAGTTTTATGATAGTTGTTGGCAATGAATCATGGAAAAACATAATTTGCATGACTAAGTGTTTGATTTTTGATTGTTGATTATGAATTCTTTGATTATGACTACCCCCTAAAGTGACGAGTCGATGAGGAAATGACAAGTGAAGAAAGTGATGAGTCCCTTGAACAAGATGACTGATTTAGACATTGCAAGGTGATAACATTTGTGAAGGGAAAGTGCTTTTACAATTGTGATTTCAACTATTATGAGTAATTATACATCTCTATCCCATGGAGCAGTCTAGCCACATGGCTTTCTTAAGGAATCAAGATGATATTAATTCAATTAAAGTATGTGATGAATCACTATATTCGATGATTTGATGAAAATTCATAGAAGAATGAAATGAATGCCTCATTCCCATGGAGTAGTCTAGATGCAATGGCCTTCTTGGGGATTGAAGTAAAGCATTTCAATTTATCAATGAATAATTTGGTTCAAATGGCCTTATGGTAATTTACTCATCTTATCGGATTGCATGGATAGCAAGTCGCTACAATTGCAAGTGTATAGTGTAAACTACTAGGTATGATGTGCTTTTGAAAAAATAATTATTTGATTTTTTTTTAATTTTTGAAATTTTAATGGATATGGACTGGTAGATGTGCTTAAATGTCCAATATGAAGCTCATGGTGCTGATAAAATGAATGCATTTATTGCTTTTTGAAGGCCATCCAGATGAAAAACGATGATGACCTATAAATTTTGGGGCCATCATGAGGTTCAATGGCTGCATTGTAATGTGATAATCCTTAAAAGTAATGGCTACCAAATTTAGAAAATATAAAAGGAGTTTTTGGCAAATTTTATTGCCATTTTACTAGTTTGCAGTGAGAGAAAAGTGATCTCTAAGGGAGGAGAGAGATAAATTTATACGAAACACTTTTAAGATCGAGATAGACCATGATAGTGGATGAACCCGAGGCATTGACAAGCAATGGAGCCAGAGATACTAAGGTAGACTCTCCATCCAACCCTCGTGAATTGTGAAATTAAAAGGAACTTCACTAATTAATGGGTTAAATAAACCACATTAAACTATAAGTAATGAACCTAACCCCTAGTTTATCATTTAGCTTAGGATAACTTAAAGGGAGGAAATTTTTAATTTTTAGCATTTTTGGGTTGCGACAAGACCCTTCATGGGGGCCACTACGGTGATGTCCTAGGTCGAAGTGATGCCCATTTGGCCAAAAGGGGGTCGTCAGGGGGGTTGTCAGCTTTGTTTGAATTCCAACGATAAAAAAATTGATCATTGGTGGTGGCCATCAGGGGTTCGATGGTAGCGATGGCAGTCGTCGAGGCCTTGAGCAGCAACCAACCTTAGGATTAATCCTTTATTTTTATAAAAAAAAATTATTTTTTAATGTTTTTGATTTTTTGATTTTTATTTTTTTGATGAGTGATTGATTGTTTACTTTTAATTACATGTTGCTAGGTGTCAGACTCTGACAGCTCGAGCTAGGCAGCCTAACCTTTTCTTGGAGCTATGATCGATGCTATATGATGATGAATGTAAGTGGTTTGAGGTTATTGGCCTCAAACAAGTTGTATGCCTACTAACTGTAATGTTGGATCAATATTACCTCACAACCCTAGCTCATCATTGGGATAGCAGGACCAACATATTTCATCTCCCCACTGGAAATATAATGGTGATGTTGGAGGAAATCTACCAGATTTTTAGGATTCCCATTGATGGATTGGCTATCACTTTTCTCTGAAATGAGAACGAGAGAGTGTTTCAGAGCAGATTTTTGGTGCCAAGGTGGCTAAGGCTCTGGGAGATATAGATCATGGTGGGATCCTAGTCTACAGGTGGTATTATGCACATATATTCTCTTAGTGCCATGTATTTTTTATGCACATAATCTCGAATGTGCTACTATAAGACTCATCGAGAGCAAGGTTCCCTTGGAACCTCCTAGACATTGTGTAGTAATTATTGAAGTGTGACCTATACAAATTTTTGAGTGGTGCTTTCACCCAGTTGTGAAAGTACACTCTCCTTTAGGATTTGGGTTTCCAAATCCCCTCTTGCAAAGAAGTTAAACACACAACTTCTCCAAGGTCTCCGCTATATTAGCATTTCGCGTGTATGTATTAATAATCTTTGGGTAAAGATACTTGATATAAATGCTTGGAATACCTTAGTGATTGCAAATAACTGTAAACAAGGGGCAATGTTGGTTTATTTTACCGTGAGGCTTTAGTGATTGTTCATTGAACCAAAATGAAGTAACCGTGCGTTGGCCCTCATATGACCACGATGTAGCTTTAAATGGAAATTTTGTGGAAAAGCCGTAAAACACAACACCTTCAATGAAATCGGGATTTTCATGAAGGGAATGTCATCATAGGCTCATGAATGAAACATAAAACAGAGGAAATGAAATTTCGACCTGCAATGATGACATTATTTTGGATTTTGACTTTTTTATTTTTATTTTATTTTTATCTTGATGCCTGCAAATAAAAATAAAGGTGCAGGATTTCTGGAATCAATAAAATGCAGAACAAAATCGAAAACAAATGCAGGAAATTGAAAATGAAGTGCATTCAGTATGATGCTATCCTGTTTCGACAAAACCGAAGATGCGAGGTTTCCATGCATGCAACCTAACCTACTGGACCTGCCAAAACAAGCACAATCTCCATAGACTAAGTGCTAGCTCCTAGGGTTTAGAATAAATTTCAGATTCGGGCATTCATATGAAGCAACCAAGTGAACTTGCATTTAACTTCATCTACAAACTCGAAATCTGAAAAAAGAAAAGAAATAGACATTAAATCCGTAGCATGCAAAGATGAATCTCCTTCTTTCTTGCCCACAAGATGCAAATTTCTGAAAACAACTCTGTATTAAAGATTTGTCATTTATCCTAACAGAGATTTCTGATTTTTTTTCAAAAACAGAAATAGTGGGAGAAAAACCCCAAAAAATCAGGTCCAGAATGGCCTCTCGCCTTTGACACTGCAACTCTGTTCCAGCAGTTTCCCCCCCTCTTGTTTGAGATATATCTTGATATTTATAGAGGTTGCCTCTCTGCAGTGTTTTAAAATATCTATCCGTCCACATCTCTCTTTGTGGTATTTAAAATATAAGGCCCATAAAAAGGTACTGGAGAAAAGGAACATTCCACCGAAATCTGTCTCTCTGTAGTATTTAAAATATAAGGCCCATAAACAGGTACTGGAGAAAAGGAACATTCTGTCGAAATCTGTCTCCCCGCAGTATTAAAACATAAAACGGACTTTCCTGGGACCCATAGCATAAAAACCGAAAAGTGTCACGATATCGCTACAACTTTGCGCTGACTGCTCCCTTTGTTGCTTTGACCGTGATTTCGTGACAAGTCGCGATATCGCTACAACTTTGCGCTGACTGCTCCCTTTGTTGCTTTGACCGCGATTTCGTGACAAGTCGCGATATCGCTACAACTTTGCGCTGACTTCTCCCTTTGTTGCTTTGATATTGAAGTGTTGGAAATTCTTCCTCTCTTGATTTGGGCTTATCTTTGGTCTTTCTTGCCATTGTTCCTGCTGTTGTGCCACTGTCGGTTGGCTTCCTGCAAAAGAAAAAGGCAAAAGTTAGAATTTTCCTATTATCAATCCAAACCCTAATGTTCATTGCATGTCAGCTTGATTTTCTCCTTTTCGGCTCTTGCTTCTTTTGAAACTTATGATTGGTGGTGTTCTCTTGATTGCATTTGGGTCACGATTTGGACGGTGACGATTTTCTTTACCTCCATGCATTTGAGGTCCGATTTTATTATGGATTTTGTGTTTTTTCGTACCTTCTATTGCACTTTGGGTCACGATTTCGTGACATGTCACAATTTTGCTATGTGATTTTGCTTTCGTACCTTCTATTGCGCTTTGGGTCATGATTTCATGACATGTCATGATTTCGTGACATGTCACGATTTTGCTACGCGTTTTGCTTCCGTACCTTCTATTGCATTTGGGGTCACGATTTCGCGACGTGTCGCGATTTCGTGACATGTCGCGATTTCGTGACAACTTTGAACTTACTCGTTCTGGCACAGAAACTCGTAGGGAAACATAGAGGAGTAAGTATTTCAACCCACCATGCAAGATTTTGCGTGAGCAGCAACAATAAAAATGATGTGGTAGAATGCCAATAAGACGAACACAACTGAATATCAAAACAAGAAGGGTGGGTCCCCAATTTTGGGGTACGTTGTGGAACAGCCACAACAAATGGCGACTCTACTGGGAAATGCTCCTGAGCATTTCGGTAAGAACCAAACCTGAAAACCTTCAAAATTTTAACACTAGCGTCAGCACATATCCAAAGAATGAGACTAGACGAGAAATACATGAAGGATTAGAATTACTCAACATCAACTCAATGTGTGTGTGTCGTGATTCATTCCTTATCGTTTGAAACTCATTTAGCTTTCCACTGTCAGTTTTATCTGAGTGTATATGCGAGGCTATGAATGATTTGTTCAGATTTTAATGCATGACAAATGTGACAACTGTCTAGTACCATGAACAAACATATAAAAACTGTCAAACCCTCTCAAGATCAAATATATGTATACTGAATTAATTTATTAGATCCCAAAGCTGGTCGTGTGTCACTACCATCTTGAACCCATGTGCAAGTGTAAGTGAAATCAGAGTTTTGGGGGAATAGGATTCCCACCCTTAATGAGATGAGAATTTAATCCTATCCTTTCTACTCTGATCTGGAGTTTATTACCTTATCTTGAACAAAATGATTTAACCTGTTATGGATGAAATTGTTAGGCTAGTCTATCCTTTTGAGCAGTCAGCGGTCCTGCTTTTAGGCAAGACATGTTGCCACGCGTGAGCATACTCCACTGCCAGCCAGGCGTCTATAGCCCCGATGGAGATTAACCCCATAATTCATGATTGGGCTTTACTTTTGATTTTCTTGGATCTTGGGGATGACTACCCATCCTTGCCAGGGGACACGTAGTACGATCCTTCCAATCCAATATTGATGATGAAAGAAAAACAGAAGCTTTGGGGAGTCGGATTCTCAACCTAAGCGAGATGAGAATTAAACCCTATCCTTACTACTCCGATTTTGGGCTTTAAACTTTAGGGGAGTGGTAAAAACCACTGTTAAAAAATTATGTTGCATGATGGGATAGACATGAAGTATTCTTTTCGCCTTACCTATTCTTCCAAGTGAGGTTTTGACCATTTTGTTCAAGATCTTCTTTAATATGTGTAGATCGTGCTCGGTTCAAGATAGTTCGGGCCACCAGTTCCCAGCCTTAGGGTCCTTTTAATATTTGTTATATAATGACCCTAAGAGGATTTGACACCTTTTCAATGAATGTGCTCGAAATGTAACTGAGATAATAGAAATGCCTATGCAATGTGGAATGTAATGCGCGATATGGATGGATGCATTGCTTTCTTGAAACGTGGATGGAGCCTACCACCTATTTTGTCATACTTTGTCAAAACAAACTAACAACTTCACGCATCATAAATTTCAAACGATGTTATTTAATGAGTTTGCGATATCTGTGGAGCTCTCTGCAATATAATTCCAATACTTCATATTCTCCTAGTCTTAGTCACATTCATAAGGACATATGCTGACAAGCTCTTTTTTTTTTTTTTTGAAGAAAAACCTGAAATGTCCAAAGGACCAACACACAAAACTTAAAACCAAACCCAAAAACAATCCTGAAAACAAAACTTGAACACACAAAAAAAAAAAAAGGAATTATAAACTAATGTACAATATGATACAAATCTCATATGATTTAAGGGCTAAAATAGTGCTTTAGAACCTGCCCATTAAACGGTAACATCAAATCTTTCCCGTCCAAGGTTTTGAGTCTGAAAGTATTTTCTCCTAAGATTTCAGAAATTTGATAAGGGCCCAACCACAAACAATCGAACTTTTTGTGCTCTCCTTTTTCCTCATGTTTTTTATCCCACAATAAAACCAAGTCAGAGATCCTAAAAGACTTAATTTTGGCTCTTCTATCAAACCATATTTTGACCACATCCTGATGTTTGCTCATGTGGAGCATGGCTTCATCTCTTTTTTCATCGAGGTGCATTAGATGACTCAATCTAGCCTCTATGTGATTATCAGTCCCAAGGTATTCTTGTGTGAAACGAAGGGTTTGAAGCTTCAGATTAGCAGGAAAAATTGGATCTTGCCCGTAAACTAGATGATAAGGTGTATTCCCTATTGATTCTTTTTCTCTAGTCCTATCTGCCCAGAGGGCAAATTTTAATTGGTTGTGCCAATCCCGAGGATTCTTTTCCAATAACTTCTTAATGATGGTTAACAAATTTTTATTTGAAGATTCTGCCAGACCATTGCCTTGAGGGTAATAGTTAGATGAAAATTTTAAATTTACCTTATTATCATAAGCCCAATTTGCAAACTGAGTGGAAACAAAAGCTTTACCATTGTCACTCACAATAGAATCGGGCATTCCAAATCTTGTCACGATGTGATCTTCGAGGAACTTTATTACCACATCCGAAGTGGAATGTTTTGTAGGTATTGCTTCTGTCCACCTAGTGCAATAATCTGTAGCTGTGAGTATGAATTTATGAGACCCTGAAGAATTTGGGTTAATCACCCCAATGAAGTCTAGTCCCCATTGCGCGAATGGTCTCATCTCCACTACAGGTTGCAACGGCATAGCTGCATTCCTTTCTCTATTTGCAGCCACTTGACAAATATGGCAAGATCGCACGTGTGCATATGTATCTTTAAAAATGCGGGGCCAATAATATCCTGCTCTTAAGATTTGATGTGCTGTTGCATTTGTCGAACCATGGCCAGTCCCGTATTTACCATGAAACTCTTGCAAAATATTGGGAGCTTCTTCTTGACTTAAGCATCGCAGGTAGATTCCCTCGTGATTTTTCTTGTAAAGAACACCAGACCTAATGAGATAATTGGCAGATTTAAGTCTCAGGGCTCTTCTCTGAGTAGGATTAAGGTATGATGGACACTTACCGTTTAGCATGAAATACACGATATCAACATACCAATCGTCTTTGGAAATGTGTTCTGCGTTTGAATACTGGCATGTGACTTGGGGATTATTCTCAGCAATTGTTTTCACCAGTCCTTGTCCCCGGACTAGTTTCATGGATTGAATTTCTAGATCAAATTCTTGGATGGTAGCAATCCATTTACCTCTTCTTTCCCCTAGCTCGTTCTGCACAAACATGGCTTTGATAGCAGGGTCAGGCAGGATGGCAAAGACCCTACTACGCACAATGTAGTGTCTGAATTTCTTCACTATTTTGAAAAGCGCATACAGTTGCTTATCGAGGATGGAATACCTCAACTGAGCATCCTTCAAAGGAGCACTTAGAAAAGCTATGGGATTTTCGGTGCTGTCTTCACCCTTCTGGGTCAAGACACTCGCAAAAGAGTGCTCAGATGCGAAAGCATAAATGAAGAAAGGCTTTGAATAAACTGGACTTATAAGGACAAGGGCTCTAGAAATAGCATCTTTGATGCTCTGAAAGGCAACCCTACTTTCTTCACTCCATCTGACATCCACATCCTTTTTGAGCATCATATTCAGTGGTTTAGCCATCTCAGCGAAGCTAGAAATGAATTTCCTCACAAAATTGACTTGCCCGAAGAAGGATCTCAATTCCTTTTTGCTACCTGGGAGGGGCAAGCTTTGGATTGCTTCTATTCTTTCGGGATCGATAGATATACCTTCCTTTGAAATGATATGGCCAAGCAATCTTCCTTCTGTCACTCCAAAGATGCATTTTTTTGGATTTAAAGAAATTCCATGCTCTCTACATCTTTGGAGCACCTTCCTCAGATCTTTCACGTGATCTTCTCTTTTCTTTGAAAACACAGGAATGTCATCCACATACACAATGATGCACTTACCTATGAGTCCTTTAAAGGCATAATCCATGGCACGTTGAAATGTTGCGCCTGCGTTTAATAGTCCGAAAGGCATTCTTCTATAGGCAAATGTCCCCCACTTGGTTGTGAAGGCCGTCTTCATTCTATCTTGAGGATGAATAAGGATCTGATTGTATCCCGAATACCCGTCGAGAAAAGACATCATTTTCGACCCGTTGACCATTTGTAGGATTTCATCAATTGACGATGGGGGGTAATTATCCTTTTGTGAGGCTTTGTTGAGATTTCTAAAATCTATGCACAACCTTATTTCTCCATTCTTCTTTCTCACCGAAACAAGATTAGCGACCCACGTTGAGTGCCTAACGGGAAATATTATCTTTGCGTCCAACAATCGTTTAACCTCTTTCTCTATCAAGGGCTCAAGTAACGGGTTAACAGGTCATTGTTTCTGTCTGAAAGGTTTAGAATCTGGTTTCAGAGGAATGGTGTGCATAATGATGTCTTGATCATACGTCTTCAACTCATTGTAACTCCAAGCAATGCAATCCACGTAGTGTTTTAATGTACGTGTTATATTTTCCCTCTCATCGGCTGTACATGCCTTTGCAATGTATACTTGACGCGGATAGTCTGCACTTCCTATGTTGATTAGGTCACAAGCGTCCTTAGGAGGTGGAACCCTTTTTTCTTTTCTAGGTTTATATCCTACATCAAACATTTTTTCAAATGACACAATGTTCTTGGGTATTCTGTTGGATTGAAATGCAGCTTCCCTTTCTCCTTCTGTTTCTTCTTGCCGTCTTTGATCTTCATCAATCACTTGATCCTCGAAAACACCTGAATTGGTGACAAATTTAAATACGTCTCTATCATTCTCGAAAACTTGAAAGTTTTTGACGTTATCAGGTATCGATGGGCAAGGGACCAACTCAATGGAGAACTTCTTGCATTTTTTTATGTCAACAGGATTTAGCATGCCCGCAGCAACTGCAAGAGAATCAGCTATGCGATTTCCTTTCCTAGAAATAAGGGATATATTAAAAGCATCGAACTCCGCAATGAGATCCCTCACCCTAGTTCTATAAAGGCTCAATCTCTTATCGCGGCAAGTGTACTGTCCTTTGACTTGTTTGACCACCAACTCCGAATCTCCCAATACTTTCAAGCACTTAACCTTTCTGCTCAAAGCCAGTTGTAATCCAAAGATAAGAGCTTCATATTCTGCCACGTTGTTAGTGCAAGGGAATTGCAATCTATAGGCAGCCAACGATGGTTTACTTCCTGGACACGTGAGTTCAACTCCAACTCCTGCCCCTTGTCTTGACTTAGACCCATCGAACTTAAGTAACCACACGAGATTATCCTCTTCAGAAGAGCTACAAGAAAATGTTTCCTTTTGAGGTTCTTCGGTAGCCCTTTCAACCTCGAAAGCATAGGTTCCTAACTCGGGTTCAAAAAATTGAACCTCATTGGGTTTGTTGTATTCCGTGATTATTTCCTTAAGCCTTGGCTCATTCTCCACTCTAATTTGATTAGCAATCCCTCTCCAGGGTAGCCATATGTGTGAGCAATCCATGGAGAAATAACCATTCAGACTCTTCATCCAATCCCTCGCAAGGAGCATTCCATATCGACTTGGGATATTGACAACCAAAATGTCAATCACTTGTTGGACCCTAGGTTCAGAATTGAGTTGGATCTTAACATCGTAAAGGGTCCCTACCACGTTCACCTCGGATCGATCCAGCTGCAAAACTTTGCATTTAGCGGCAACAGGCTTTAGGCCTAGCATTTGGCAAATCTCTGAAGGCATGAGGTTACTTGTGGCCCCTGTATCCACCAAACAATTGTGCAAATTTTTGCCGGCAATCCTCAGAGTCAATAAAAATGGAGGGACATCTCGTCTTTCCTTTCGTAAGACCATGTGAGTTTCAACTTCCCTTCCTTCCCGCACTTGACCAGGTGAGTCCAAAGCCTTTATCAACGCTTCCTTTTGGCCAGGCAACCTAGCCGCCTCTAAAAGTGATAGGCTAGATTTGGATTTCCTCAAATCTTCCACTATGTCATAAGTTGATTTCTCTGGCTTCAGTGTTTTTTGCACGTCCTTAGACATTTCTATTCCAGGTGGGGGAGGGGGATTATTATCCACCTTAGTATCAGGAGGAATGATAGAGTTGCTCGATGGAGTTGAGGATGTATTAGGGGTCTTGAACCTACTCCTCAAATGATATCCCTGGTTCCCCTTTCTAAACTCTCTAAACGCTTGCACTTCCTGCTCCAAGATTTCATCCTCTTCTCCCTCATCCTCACTTTCTTGACGGTATAGAGTTTCCACCACCAGAATGTCGTCACCTCCTTGTTGATGTTGGGGTGGACCCTCGTTTGGCACAAGTTCCAGATCATCTACCTGAGCTTGGAGACAATGGGTATACCTGGCAATTTCAGGACAATTTCTTT
This sequence comes from Wollemia nobilis, assembly GCA_028583015.1. Lineage (NCBI taxonomy): Eukaryota > Viridiplantae > Streptophyta > Pinopsida > Araucariales > Araucariaceae > Wollemia > Wollemia nobilis. The sequence continues at coordinate 107,733 of JAQPPZ010017035.1, read as the reverse complement.
CGTTGTGCTCCTTTGTATTATGCAATCTACACCCCTTTTCCCATGCAAAGTTGAAAATATTAAGAATGGAATTAGAATGACTTGGTCCGGCAGGGGTATCCACTTGATTAGCAATAGGGGAAGGCACGCCCCCATTATTTGGCTTCGTATTCCAATGTCTCCCTCTATTGTTGAAATTTTGATTTGGGTGAGGGGCATGGGATTCATACTTCTATTTTTGAACCGACTCATTACTCAATTTGCGAACCATGTTTTTGAGCTCTTCCACCTCTGAATAAATCTCTTTTGGACTTGGTGTGTTAATGCCATCTCCAGTAGGGTTTACTTGACTTACCAATTGAGCTGGATTTTGAGCGATTTGATTTGCATATGGATTGATACTTTGAATCAGAATTGGACTCGAGAAAGGAACTGTAACCTGAGGATTAACCTGATTAGCTCCTTGCATAGTCTGCTGACTATTTTGCAAAAATGAAGGAATGGGGAGAATGGGTGTGATTGGTTGAATTGAACTGGGTGTGTAAGTGGGTGTTGATGGACATGGTTGTTGATACATCAAGGCATTTATGCCTGGCATTTGAGGTGCCATGATTTGATTCATCATAGGAGCCTGACCATATGGACCATATTGTCCTGCCATAGGTATCTGGGGCAACCCATAGCCTTGTGGTGTCAGCTGTTGTTCAATGGTCATAGCTTCGTTGTAGGCTAGAGCGAGCGTATTGACTTGAGGATTTTGCCTTGCAAACATTGCCGTCATAGGCTCCAATGCCCCAAAATATATTTGCAAAGCTACTACGAGATCGATGGCAAAATGCCGAATTGCTCTATTATAACACTTCTGAAATCTTTGATTAAACGTTCGAATTGGCTCACCCTGAACATGTTTGCATGTAATGAATTGATTGTAGATGATTGTGGGATCTAATGGGGACCTAAATTGGTTGACAAAAGCATTCTCCATTTGTGTCCATGATGTAATGGAACCAGTAGGCAAGCAGATATACCATTCGTAGGCCACTGGGTCTAGGCTCATGGGGAAGAGTCTACAAGCCACATCCTCATGTTCAACTTGCAATCTTATTAAAACATCCCTATAGGCCTGAATATGTTCTTCGACGGTCCTTGGGCCATCCGGTTTGTATTTGGGTAAAAATATCTCTATATTCTTAGGGATCTCGTGAATATCCCCTGCAATATTCAAAGGAATGTTATGGGCTCCATACCACGAAACTGGTTGCTGTTGGGCCATTTGATTCGAATTTGATGGGGATAACCCTACAAGAACCGTGGAAATGGTACTTGTAATTGGTGCACTAGTGATAGTTGACACCACCGGTGCAAGCCTGCTAGATACACTTGAAACAGAAGGATCTTCTGTAACAAGGATATCTGGTGGGATTACTGTTTGCTTGGCTTTATTCCTCAGATTCCTGTGAGGGAGTGGGAGGCTTTGGAATTCGGTTTCTTCAGTTGTTTTGGACCTAGTTGCGATATGATGCGGTGGATCCAGCTTGCAAATGAGACACCCCACAAAACCTGACAAAAAATTCTCAATACCTCCAATAAAACCTGCAACACCACAACAATCCTGCAGTCATAGCCATTAATGAGATTCAAAAACAACTTCAGAAACCATTTGTTAGTCACGTCTGGATGAAGGAAACAATCAAAGAAGAAAAGCAAATTAGTTTCTGATTCACCAGATCGCATATGCGCGAGTGAAGAGCATACTCCTAAGGTTATAGGCTTTCTGATTCACAAGATCGCATTACGCGCAAGTGAAGAGCATAATACCGACAACCAATATATTTCAGAGAGAATAATTCCTGTAACATCAATCGAGAGATGTATCCAATAAAATCAAAGGAATGTAATTGCATGGAGACAACCTCGTTAGTCGCGACCAAGAGTATTATTTTTTTTTTAAATAAACTCGAAACACATTATTCCTGCATGAATAATCGAAAAAGAATTAGAACAATGCATTGCATTTTATGTCCTCCTTTTAACACTTACAGGGTCGTGTTGTTAAAAGAGGGCTAATTAATAGGGCATGAAATATTCAAGATTTAAATCCCTATAGTATTTAAATCATACTGTAATAAACCAGTTCAGGCCCTCCTTCTAGCGCCAATCTGTTGAGTGGTGCTTTCACCCAGTTGTGAAAGTACACTCTCCTTTAGGATTTGGGTTTCCAAATCCCCTCTTGCAAAGAAGTTAAACACACAACTTCTCCAAGGTCTCCGCTATATTAGCATTTCGCGTGTATGTATTAATAATCTTTGGGTAAAGATACTTGATATAAATGCTTGGAATACCTTAGTGATTGCAAATAACCGTAAACAAGGGGCAATGTTGGTTTATTTTACCGTGAGGCTTTAGTGATTGTTCATTGAACCAAAATGAAGTAACCGTGCGTTGGCCCTCATATGACCACGATGTAGCTTTAAATGGAAATTTTGTGGAAAAGCCGTAAAACACAACACCTTCAATGAAATCGGGATTTTCATGAAGGGAATGTCATCATAGGCTCATGAATGAAACATAAAACAGAGGAAATGAAATTTCGACCTGCAATGATGACATTATTTTGGATTTTGACTTTTTTATTTTTATTCTATTTTTATCTTGATGCCTGCAAATAAAAATAAAGGTGCAGGATTTCTGGAATCAATAAAATGCAGAACGAAATCGAAAACAAATGCAAGAAATTGAAAATGAAGTGCATTCAGTATGATGCTATCCTGTTTCGACAAAACCGAAGATGCGAGGTTTCCATGCATGCAACCTAACCTACTGGACCTGCCAAAACAAGCACAATCCCCATAGACTAAGTGCTAGCTCCTAGGGTTTAGAATAAATTTCAGATTCGGGCATTCATATGAAGCAACCAAGTGAACTTGCATTTAACTTCATCTACAAACTCGAAATCTAAAAAAAGAAAAGAAATTGACATTAAATCCGTAGCATGCAAAGATGAATCTCCTTCTTTCTTGCCCACAAGATGCAAATTTCTGAAAACAACTCTGTATTAAAGATTTGTCATTTATCCTAACAGAGATTTCTGATTTTTCTTCAAAAACAGAAATAGTGGGAGAAAAACCCCAAAAAATCAGGTCCAGAATGGCCTCTCGCCTTTGACACTGCAACTTTGTTCCAGCAGTTTCCCCTCCCTCTTGTTTGAGATATATCTTGATATTTATAGAGGTTGCCTCTCTGCAGTGTTTTAAAATATCTATCCGTCCACATCTCTCTTTGTGGTATTTAAAATATAAGGCCCATAAACAGGTACTGGAGAAAAGGAACATTCCGTCGAAATCTGTCTCTCTGTAGTATTTAAAATATAAGGCCCATAAACAGGTACTGGAGAAAAGGAACATTCCATCGAAATCTGTCTCCCCGCAGTATTAAAACATAAAACGGACTTTCCTGGGACCCACAGCATAAAAACCAAAAAGTGTCGCGATATCGCTACAACTTTGCGCTAACTGCTTCCTTTGTTGCTTTGACGATTTCGACAAGTCGCGATATCGCTACAACTTTGCGTTGACTGTTCCTTTCGTTGCTTTGACCGCGATTTCGTGACAAGTCACGATATCGCTACAACTTTTCTCTTTCTCCAAGTCAGTATCCAACTTCCTTCTTGCTTGCGATTTCGTGACAAGTCGCGATATCACATTCTTCCTCTCTTGATTTGGGCTTATCTTTGGTCTTTCTTGCCATTGTTCCTACTGTTGTGCCACTATCGGTTGGCTTCCTGCAAAATAAAAAGGCAAAAGTTAGAATTTTCCTATTATCAATCCAAACCCTAATGTTCATTGCATGTCAGCTTGATTTTCTCCTTTTCGGCTCTTGCTCTTTTGAAACCTGTCGCGATTTCGCGACATGTCACGATTTCGCGACCTGTTTTGCTTTCGTGCCCTCTATTGCCTCTTGGGTCACGATTTCGTGACGGTTTTACTTTCGTATCCTCCATGGCCTTTTGGTCATTTTGTGACATGTGCGATTTGTGACATGACTTTTTTTTTCGTTTTGCATTGTTTATCTTGCATTGCATTTTGGGTCGTGATTTCATGACGATTTTACTTTCGTACCCTCCATGGCCTTTTGAGTGCGATTTCGTAACGTGTATGATTTCATGATGATTTTACTTCTGTACCCTCCATGGCATTTTGAGTCACGATTTCATGACATGTCGTGATTTCGCGACATGCTTTTGCTTTCGGGTCACGATCTCGTGACATGTCACGATTTCGCGACATTTTTTCTTTCGTACCTTTCGTTGCGCTTTGGGTCACGATTTTGTGACATGTCACAATTTTGCGACATGTTTTGCTTTCGTACCTTCCATTGCGCTTTGGGTCGTGATTTCGTGACATGTCACGATTTCACTACGCGTTTTGCTTTCGTACCTTCTGTTGCACTTTGGGTCACGATTTCGCAACATGTCGCGATTTCGCTACGCGTTTTGCTTCCGTACCTTCTATTGCATTTGGGGTCGTGATTTTGCGACGTGTCACGATTTCACGACATGTCACGATTTCGTGACATGTCGTGATTTCGCGACAACTTTGAACTTACTCGTTCTGGCACAGAAACTCACAGGGAAACATAGAGGAGTAAGTATTTCAACCCACCATGCAAGATTTTGCATGAGCAGCAACAATAAAAATGATGTGGTAGAATGCCAATAAGACGAACACAGCTGAATATCAAAACAAGAAGGGTGGGTCCCCAATTTTGGGGTACGTTGTGGAATAGCCACAACTTGACCCAACAGTTATGGTATGGGGAAGTACTCTCTTAGAATAGCTCTATGATGAGTTGTATGAGATACAACATTAGGGGTAAATGGTAGTGGGATGCAATCTGTTGCTTCAAATCTAGGGATGGGAGCACATCTAAGTAGATCAAGCCACTGGATTACTTGTGTCCCAAGTTGACTTAGATGATTATGAAATTAGCTACACAATATGGTGGCTGTAGGAGGAAGGGGTTGGCCGAAGCTGACCACATGTAGGTGTGTTAGCATACTATACTGAGTCTTTGGAGGGACTATAATGTGGTCACATTACATGGAGGTTCTACTTAGATTATCTTGATTGGCCTGAGGTAGGGAGGTACCTATCTAGAGTGAGGTATGGTAGATGGCTCTTGGGGTACCACAGGAAGGAGAGAGTATTTCCATTACTCTCGGGTGACTAGGCAGTTTGGCTTAGCCCAGGATGTACAAGAGGAGCCAGTCCTGTATTATTGTAGGCACACTAAGATATAGTTTGAGTCACCTCAGATAGAGAAATTATCAGAGGAGGTGGACCCTCAAGTTGTAGAGACAGGTTTAGAGTACCCAAGGACCACTGTTGAGTATGATACTTGATGGGTATCTTAGCTATGGCATGGTGGTGAACCTATGGGTATACCTAGAGAGGTGGTCATGGAGGAGGGTGGTGAGGATGATGAGCGATGAGTGCATCATAGGATGGAGGGTGAGTGGGGGTAGGCAATATGACAAACTAGATGAGCCTCAGGTAGAGGAGGAGAGAAAGGAGGATACCTCAAGTGATGAGGTGGTACAATTATAGGCACAAATACAAAGTTTATAGGCACAACTGTAGACTTCTTAGAGATAGTTGATGGAACGAGATATATCTCTCACTACTACTTAGATTTAGCTTAGTGCTTAATAGCGATAGTTATGGGGATACATGGAAGAGATATCTACTCTCCAATATCAAGTGGGTATGACCATGAAGATGATAGAGACTCTATTGGCACAACTAGCAATCAAGATCACTAAGATAGATGCTAGGATTATTAAGCAGGATGCTCTTAGAGTTCAGTTAGTGGCAACACCTATAGATTCAAATATAGGCCATAGAAAATATACCAATTGTAGGGGATGTGGTAGGGTTGCAGGCTTAGGTGACTAGATTATAGTCTTTGGTTAGCCAGTATGATGATGGGTGCTTGTCTTATGGTGCATATATTCGACAGTTAGAGGGATGAATTACCATATTGGATGGTACTCTACCTGTGTAGTCCACTATAGGAGGATCTCATAGGAGTTGGTAAAGTGAGTTTAGACAATCCTTAATGCACCCTAATCATAGGCCAAGATTTTTATCAAAGAGATCGATAGGTAGTGGCTCTAGAAAGTGTTGCAGAGATGGATCTAAGGGTAGAGGTGACTTAGGGGGTTTAGGCCCTGCTTGATATGACATGATGTATTTATTATTTTTGAGTGTAAGGTTTTAGGACATACATAGTTGTAGCTTGTGGGTGTTTTTGTACCACTATGTACTCTAACATATTCACACACACACACATATAATATCTTACTTAATGGGTCATTATGTGTTATGGTTTATTTATGTTCATTTTATGGATGCAATGCTTATCTAATGATGTGATTTATCCATATATACGATGTACTAATGACATGCAATAGTATATTATTAATGTATTATTAGATATTGTGGTCTAGATGTGTATATGTTCTACGATGTATGCTTATATGGATGCAATAGTGAATGTTAAATGCATGTTTTGATTTTGTTTAATTTATGATGCATTTAATCTATGTTTATATGATCTGGTGGATGTAATACATTTATTTCATGTGTATGGTCTAATGCAAATGAACTTGTATGCTTTAATCACTTAAAATATATGGAATGAATCTAATATGTGTTTAACAAACTAATAGCAAACACCATAGAATGTATGAAAATCATGAATGAAAATGTAAATCCTTGTCATAAGAATTAAACATTTATACATACATATATGAGATGAAATGATGTGAAATATAGGGGCTTTCCCTATAAGATTCTACAAACTAAAATATGTGCATAAAATAGTTAGTGGCCATCTAAATATAATTGCTGACATCCATCCAGTATTTATCCTATATTATGAACACCCTTAATAAACAAAATTTAATAAGGAAATTTGTGATTGTTTGATGAGATGATTTTTTTCTATAGGGGAATTTTTGAGGTTTTCCATGAGATTCAAAAACCCTAGTTGATTATTCAAAAGTTGTATAATAACTACACAAGACTCCTAAAAGATGAAGCCTTTTAAGAAGACTAAGATGTTCATTATCCCTATGTGTAGCGTGAATATATTAGATGAGGTATAAGACTACCTCATTTCCATATGGGCTTCATTCAAGCCATTATTGTAATGAGTATTACTATATGGTCATCATGATCCTAAGTTTGGATGAAGTTAAACTAGAATACTAGGCAATACAAGCCACCTAAATCTAGCTCATCCATAACCTGACATTGGTATGTACAAAAGAAGGTCACTAATGTGATAGACATATCTTTTTTTTTATTTGTGGAAAACATCCCAAAAGGGATGCCACTTTCGGGTAAGACCCAAGGAGGCAGGGGTATCCATTCCACCAAAAATGCCCAGGACTCGGACCTGGCCTACCACCTTTGACATACTCAAGGAGCAAACAAACACACAAAACCAATTTAAAAATAAGTAAATAACAACAAAAATAATAAAATAAAATAAAAAACATGCTCCTTGAGTGTGTCAAAAACAAAAGCACAACCAAACACGCACAATAAGATAAAAGAAACCACAACACAAACCACATAGAAAAACACAAGAACCACATAACAAAACACAAACAAGACAAAAACAACAGAACACTACAAAGACATAACCCAAAAAAAACATGAAAAATAAACACAACCAAAACCTAAAAAATTAAAATAAAATAAAATAAAAATAAAAATAAAAAACAACCAACAATAGACAATAAACAAAAACAAAAAACATAGAAAACACTCACACATAAAAACATGAATTAACACAAACAAAGAGAAACCCAAGAACAAGAACGAAAAAAACACAAGAACAATAACAAAAAACATTAAAAAAAAAAACACAAAACAACAAAAACACATGAACAACAAAAAACAACACAAAGAACACAAAAACAAAACAAAACAAAAGAACCCACCCACCTTAAAAAACTAAAAAAAAAAAAAAAAAAAGAAAAAAAAAATTGAACATAACAATGACCTATCTAGACCAGAAGACTAATAAGGCAAGAATCAACAGAGGAAACAAAATAAAGAATAGAATGAGCTAGGGAACTAAAAAAAACTGAATGAACCAAAGAGAAGCAAAAAAAAAAAGCAAGAAGAAACTAGGTACCTTCAGAACTGGAGCCATCCAAAGAAATGATAGAAAGAAGAGCTTCCCTAATTTGAGAAGCCCACCATATAGGAGGGTGGCCATAACAAGTAAGATCACCTTTGTCCAAAGCCCAATTAGCTAAAGCATCAACACTCTTGTTTTGATCTCTGACCACATGATTGTAATCAACTTTCAAAAATCCCATCTGGATTAATTGAATCTTCTCAATAATTCTTTTTATTCTCCAATCCACCTTATGATTCTTAGAAGGAGTCTTCAAGAGATTAATCATAAGTTGAGAGTCAGACTCAACTAACACCTTTTCCCATCCAACCTTAGTAGCCTCCTGAAGGCCTCTGAGGATACCATACCCCTCAGCAAGGTTATTGGAAAGAATACCCAAATTCTCAGCAAAAGTAAAAACCAGGGAGCCATCTGAAAGTCTACCAATTCCTCCCACACTGGCTTTTCCAGGGTTCCCTCTAGAGGCTCCATCAGTATTGACTTTTCCAAAATCCTTAGGAGGAGGTTGCCAATTTCTAGTCCTATCCATCTTACTAATACTCACATTCCCTTTAAGTTGGTTGCCCTTAGAAGATTTAATCTTCAATATTTGCATCACTTGATCCCATCTTTGGTGGGAGTTTTGGGGGTGATTAAGGAGTTGATGGACTGATTCAACTAAGTTGGCTATGGTCTTTTGCCAAATATAGTGAATATCCTTCCTATCTTGATTAAAAATTTGGTTGTTCCTTTCATTCCAAATATTCCAAAGAAGAATGGTAGAACCCATCCAAACTAACTGCCTAATAAAATGATCAACACCCTCTTGATTAGGCCAATCCCTCCAAAGTTGTTCAAAAGTAAAAAAATTGGACCACTATAAGCCAAGTAAAGTGGCCATTCTCCTCCATAGCTCAGAGGCTAAAGTACACTCAATAAAAATATGGTTGAGATTTTCTACATTCTCTTCACACATTTCACATCTAAAAGGGCCATGAAAACCACGCTTCATAAGTTGCTCACCAGTAAGCACCCTACGATGCAATAAAAGCCAATTAAAGAACCTCACCTTAGGCCAGATCTTTTGAGCCCACAATCGAGAAAATATGTCAGAAGAATGGTTGGGATTATTATGGCATAAGGTCAAATAACCTTGAGCAACTGAATACTCACCCTTAGTAGTGTTGTTCCATCCAAAACAATCTTTTTCATGGGACCAAGAGAGGGATCTCATATGAAGGATGCCTTGGATATCTTGTCTTTGCCTTTCTGGGATTTGAATAGGCCAGTCCTCAATAGGGATCCAATATCTACCAACCTTTGAATTACCGAGTATGGTACCGACGATAATTAGCCACCTTTATCCAATTAGCTCGGTGAAGCTCCTCCATCCAAGGCCTCCAATCGGGAAACTGAGTTATCAAAGGCTTGTGACCATCCCAAGAATCTATCCAAAAATTTGCCTGTTGACCATTATGAATGATCCAAAATAATTTTTTCTTTATCAAATCCTCACCGGTCTTAAGAAGCTGCTAAAATGGGAGAACCTTTGGTAGGAAGTTGATAGCGAACAAGGTCTTCAGGACTTTTGTTCTCAGCATATTTAGCACGGAGATTATTGGCCCAAAGAGCATTGGGGTTATGCAACATCCTCCAATATAATTTAGCAGCTAAAGCTTTGTTGTTATTAATAGAATACCGAAATCCTAACCCCCCTTCACTCTTAGGAAGACATAAAGTATCCCATTTCACCAAGGCCCATTTTCTTTTCTCCTTAGTACCACTCCAAAGGAAACGATGACTGATTTGATCCAATTCTCGAAGAACAACCTTTGGGATATTCAAAATGGAAGAAACATAAATAGGAATAGCTTGAAGGACTGATTTTACCAAGGTGATTCTACCCCCAGAAGAAAGCCACTTGTTGGTCCACTTTCCAATTTTCTTCTTGACTTTGTCCAACAACCAATTCCAATCTTTATTTTTTTGCCTTTGAATATTTATGGGAATACCTAAATAAGTGATTGGAAGGGAGGTCTTCTTATATCTTAATTTATCCAAGACCATGGATTCCTGTCTAGCAGAGCAGTGAAAGAAAATAACTTTAGATTTGTCTTCATTGATCAACTATCCAGTAGCCTTAGAAAAATAGCTAATGATTTGCTTAATATTAGAAGCTTCCTTAACTGTAGCTTTACCTAAAAGAGTAGAGTCATCCACAAATTGAATATGAGAGATAGGTCTAGCTCCATGAGCAATGGTAACTCCCTCAAGGGTTTTGTTTTCCCTCTTTTTGGTTATAGTCCTACCCAAGCATTCAACAAGAATGATGAATAAATAAGGGGATAGCGGGTCACCTTGCCTAATACCTCTGGAAGCTGGGAATGACTGAGAAGGCCTACCATTGATAAGAACTAAGTAGGAAACTGAAGAGATACATCCCATAATCCAATCCATCCAATCCTTAGAGAAACCAAATTGCCTCAAAACTTTGATAAGGAAGTGCCAATCCACTCTGTCATAAGCTTTGGATAAGTCTAACCGAATGAACATGGAAGGAGATTTTTGCATATCCATGGAATGGATGGCTTCTTGAGCAAGAACTATCTCATCTACTATTTGACGTCCTTCCACATAACCCCCTTGCTCTGGGGAAATAATCTTATGCAAAAGAGGCTTCAACCTTTCTACCATTATTTTAGTAATGATTTTGAGAAGAACATTACATAAAGCAATAGGTCTAAAAGCTGAGATATGATCAACCTCTTGAGCTTTTGGAACAAGAGTAATATAAGTTTTATTGATAACCTTCAAAATTTCTTTGGCTTTCCTGGCTTCTTCCACCACCTCTAATAAATCAACATGAAGGATATCCCAGAACTCTTGGTAGAACTCAATGGGAAAACCATCGGGACCTGGGGTTTTCCCTTTTTGCATTTTAAAAACTACTTGTTGAAGCTCATTGATAGTAACAGGAGCAGTCAAAATAGAGTTCTCCTCAGAAGTGATAAGAGAAGGGATTGCTTGAAGAACATTTTGTTGTGAAGTTGAGTCAAGAGGAGTAGCAACAAAAATATTGGAAAAGTAATCAACAACAATAGAGTTCATGCCATCCCAAGTATAAACAACATCTCCAGAATCTGATTTTAAGGAAGAAATAAAGTTGTGAGATCTTCGAGCTAGAAGATATTTGTGGAAGAAATTTGTGTTTCGATCTCCTTCTTTGAGCCATTGAATTCTAGATTTTTGCTTCCATAAGATTTCTTCTCTTTTTTCCCATTCCTCTAACCGAGTTGTGAGTTTAATTTCATCTGCACTTCTCTTCTCTGTGAGGCCATCTAAATGGATTTTCTTATTCAAATTTTCAATATGAGCAATAACTTCATGTTTTTTTTATGAACATCCCCAAACTCTTTCCAGTTCCAAGTCTTGATTTTGGATTTAATGTATTGCCGTATTTTGGCAAAATAGAACATCTTAGTCCCATGCCTAGGTTTACCTTCCTTCCACCATTGTTGCACATGAGGTCTGAAGGAAATGTCTCTAAGCCACATTAATTGAAAATGAAAAGGAGAGAAACTCACATTGGTTTTCCACATTTCCACCAGTGATTGGCCCGAAGTCCGAACCGAACATTATTAAGAGTCTTCACTTTAGGAATGTGACCATGGATTAAGAAATTTTTAGAGAGCAAAAACCTATCCAATCTCTCCATTATACAAGCTAAGCCTTGCCTTCTGTTAGACCAAGTCATAAGGCCATTATCTGGTTGGATATCCACAAGATGGAGGTTTGCAATATATTCGCTCATGAGGTCGGTGCTTTTGTCCAAATTTCTATTTCCCCCCTTTTCTCATCCAGAGAGAGGATGGTATTGAAATCTCCTCCGATCAAGATCCAAGCTTCAGGAAAATGAGAGATAATATGAGTAATATCCTTCCATTGTCTTCTTTTTTCCTCCAAAGAAGTCGGAGCATAAACAGTAATGCAGAGCATAATCTGGTTGGAATGTCTACTTTGAATAGCTATAGCCAACAAACCCCAACTGCCAACCATATGGTGAATAACTACCTCTTTTGGGTCCCAAAGACAAGCAATGCCACCAGAAGTCCCTTGGGAACCGAGGGAAACCACTTTTCCAGCTGGCCAAATTTTACTGGCAATTGAGTCCATATCCTCCATTGACATCTTTGTTTCTTGAAGGAAAACAAGATGTGGATGATTTATCTGAATCATTCTTCTAATTTCATTTTGTTTTGAAAGACTCCCTTTGAGTCCTCTAATATTCCAAGTGATGATCTTCATTAATACCAGGGCTAAAAAATTGGGAAGGGCATTAATCTTACCTTCCTCTACAAGATTTTCACCTTCTTTTACCATATGATATTGATTGGTCTTGCGACCTGCTTTTTGATTAGAATCCATCTTCAATTTTTTTTCCCTATTTCTTGACTTATTCCAATTGAATCTGAGATGGCTTCTAACCTTGAAGAATGCTCGTACACAGCCAAAATTTTACTAGATGGTTCAACGGAGTCTATATTGGGACCTGCATTATTTGAAGTTTTGACATTTGAAAGATTGTTTTTCTTGTGTAAATTTTCTCCCTTTTTTTCTGTTGAAAACCTTTGATTTGTTGGTTTGTCTCTGAGTTCTTCCCTTCATATTTAAATTGTGTTTCTAAGATTTCAGTTTCCATTATTTCCTCTTCCTCACTTGGGACATCATTTGTGGAAAGGATTTCAAACATATTAGCAGATGACTTTGATTGATCCTTCATAACTGGTTTTTTCTGAGTGTTCTTCTTCTTAGGTATTTGGAAACCTGTTGAGTTTATATCTTCTTTCTTTTGATCAAGAATTTTATTTGGGCAAGCATTGGCCAAATGACCATATTCATGGCAAATTCTACAATGAAAAGGAATGTTCTCATAGTCCACTACTTGCTCCCAAGTGTCTTCCCCAAATTGTAATGTGATATTTTTAGGTAGGGGTTTGTCAAAATCCATTAAAACACAAATTCGAGCATAAATAATATGTTCAAAATTTTGAGTACAATCAACGAGTCATCATAAAAGTTCCTAAAGAGTTTCCAATTGAAGAAAAAATAGTAGGATTCCAAAATTCAATAGGGAGGCCAAAGAGTCTAACCCACACGGGAGCTATAGAAGGCATCTCTTCTTCGGCTTTAAATTTAGTATGCCAGGGCTTCATGAAAAGCCCTGCCCTTCCAAAAAACCAAGGACCCCCTTGAAAAGTTTTCTCTCTATCTTCATTATTAGCAAATAAAACAAGAAAATAACCATTTGGATAAATAGATATTTGTAACTCACCTTTAGTTTTCCAGCTTTTTGCAGCCCAGACTTTGAAAGCAGATAGACTCGGACGAAAACCCACGAACCGACAAATTAGTCCTCTTTTTTCCAAATCTTCAATGCCAGTCTGAATGTTACCCATATCAAGCTTAACAATAGGAGTTCCATCAGCTTCTTTAAGACATCCTGACTCCGTTTTCCTGGGATCAATCTTAGGCATTCTTAGAGGTTTATGGGAAGCCCTAAGATTGATATTAGCATTGGGCTGAGGCTGTCCACCATGAAGGGCATCCCTAAAATTCATTTTTGGGACTGAGTCTTCAAAATTCTTACCCTTGACAGGGGTTTTCATAGTAGAATTATTTTGTGGGTGCACCTTAGCACCAGATTCACTTGAGATATGAGCCATTTTTTGATCAACTACTTGAAACTTGTTTCGTGATCTCTTTAATCCTTGCCCTAGACGTCGTGGAAAGGTATGGTTTTCACTTTTCTTTTGTGCAGCAAATTGGAAGTCGTTGTCACTCAAGTTCATAGTATGATCTGTTGAAAGACAAATTTCTAACCCATCTTGGATCCCCTGCAACATTTCCTGCTAAAATATTGAGCATAAACCACAAAAATATTGGCCGCTAGGGCCCGAAGGCCCTAAAAACCAACCTCTGGAGCTGCTTGCACTCAACCCAGATGAAACCCTCGCATAGCCGCTTGCCAAATATCTCGTTCACACATAGGGATGTGCTAGGATCTGTGTTGCTCCAAATGATATGAAAATTGGTGGAGACGTTCTAGGGTTTTTCAGGCATCTACCCTCAAAATTTCAGCTCAATCCGAGTCCGGATGAGTGAGATATGGCCAAAATGAGTTCGGAAGTTTGGGCAGTCCTACGAAAAATGTCCCTCCTTGATTCAATGTGATATACATATCATCACATGTAAGGCTACTCCATTTCTAGGTGGGTTTCATTAAACCCATTACTGTAATGGAGATCACCACATGGAGTTTGAATACTAAATATTCTAGAAATTCAAACTCGTTATGCCTTTATTTTATTTTGATTGCTTGGGGTACTTGCTCATGATTAGTGGTGAAAACAACTATTTATTTTTACATTTTTATTTTATTTTTGAGCAAGGGATTTTCTTATTGATTAAAATCACTATTTATTTTGGATTACTTTGGGAATTTTCTCATTTTGTGTAAGAACAAGAGATTGTTTGGGTAGGTAGGAGCTTGTACTTTTTCAATGATGAGCATTCTAGATCATAATCAGATTATTGGGGCTTTAGACAATGAAAGAGGATTCCATCGTAGCTTCATTGATATAAAATTTCTCCTAGCAAGATATATCTATTTGCTTTTTATTTAAATACTCTTTTTATGGTATACGATAATACCTATAGGATGCTACCAAGTTTTAGGTAATCCTTTAATTAGATGAGCCAATATTGATAAGCTATAGCTTCAACTATCCGAACAACTTGCTCTCATTGTGATTCATTATGTACAAATGCATATTGAAAAACAACCTTATGATGAATGGTAGTACCATTATCTGAAGGACCCTACGAGATCAAGAACCCCAAAGATGCCTGTGTTAGGAGATCTCATGATTTGTAGAACCACTCATGGTTTGGTTCTATCTAAATCATGTGTATTTATTCCTTATTGCTTGGATCCTCATGTAACATCGTTGACTGCAAGAGTATCTTGAAATGGATGGTAGTCAAATTAGTGAAAGGATTTCAAGGGATTAAGGATCCCAAAGATGCCATACTTTTCACAAATCAATTAGATGTATGAGGAACTGCCTCAATGTCATACCAATCTAGTTGGGATAGATGTGTCCACAAGCTCCTTTTAAGATTTTAGGATGGGAAATGTACACTAATAAATTACTTTCACTTGGTTAACCATGAGAAAGGAGTCACCAAAGATATTTAGCTTTTTAATATTCATGGTGATAGCTATTTGGAGACCCAATATTAGAGCCTTGTATTCAATGTTATTTTTAGTACAAGGGAAGTCAAGTTTAAAATACAAGGGCATTGGAGATCCTTACGATGTGAAAACATGATCCATGTGCCACCCCTTTGCTCACATTTCAAACCATCGAAGAACAAAGTCATGTCTACTTTGTTATCCGGTTCTTTGAATTAGGGTGACTTTGATAATGCCAATACTGCATTATCAATAAGTTCTATGACAAGAGGCCTATCATCTTGAAGAGGTACCTCTGCTAGTTGATCAACTATGAGTTGTCCTTTGATAGATTTTTGACTAATGAATTCAAGATCAAATTCCATTAATAGCAATGATCCACTTTGCAGTACGCATATTATGATACATTTGACTCATCATGTATTGCAAAGGATTTTTTTTGGATATGACATATGTAGTATGACTTAGCATATAGTGGTGCAAATTATTAATAGCAAAAACCACTAATAAATAGAGTTTTTTGATGTATGCATATTTTAGCTTGTAGCTGACCAAAGTGTGACTAATATAATATATAGCCTGTTATTTATATTCTTTGTTCTTTTGGGCTAACATGATCCCCAAGGCAAAGTCCATGGATGATATATATAACAAAAATGGTACACCCGATCAAGGTGGAGCTAACACTGGCAGTGATGCCAGGTACTATTTGATCTCAAAAAATGTTTTTTGATAGTCTTCATCCCAATAGAATTGGACCCCTTTGTGTAGCATTCGATTCATGGGTTGATATTTATCCGATAAATATGCTATGAAGAACTTAATGGATGATATTTTGCCCTTCAGGCTTTGAATTTATTTAATGTTTGTTGGGGGAAGAATTTATAATATAGATTTGAATTTTGTTGGATCAACTTCAATCCCTTGTTTAGAGATGATGAATCCCAAGAGTTTTCCTAATTTAACACTAAAAAAACATTTCTTGGGGTTCAACCTGAAATTATGCTCCATTAAGTGATCAAATACTTTTTGCAGAACATCTGTGTGCTCTTCACACAATAATGACTTGGAAAGCAAATCATCAATTTAATATTCTAAGATTTTATGCATATAGTCATTGAAAATGTATGTCATGGCCCGCTGATATGTAGCACAAAAATTTTTGAGGCCGAATTACATAACTTTATAGTAAAATATACTCCATGGAGTGGTAAACGTTGTTTTATTTTGGTCCTTACGTTTGACCCAAATCTGATTATAGCCATAGAAACCATCCATAAGAGATAGCATCTCATGACCTGCAGTTGCATCTACAAGAGCATCAATGTTTGGCAATGAGAATGCATCCTTTGGTGTTTCCTTGTTTAGGTCTCTAAAGTTCATACAAATACATATCTTCCCATAAAGTTTTCCTATAGGTACCATGTTTTATACCCATTTCGGATATTCAATGGGATAAATGAACTCTACATCCAACAACTTTTGGAATTCATATTTCACCATCAAAGTGATGGTTGAATGCATCTTTCAAATATTTTGCTTGATCAGTTTCATAGTAGGGTCCAATGAAAGGTTATGAGTAACCAATTTCAGATCTAAACCTGGCATGTCTTTGTATATCCAAGAAAAAATTTTAGTTCTATCTGTCAATAGAGGTATGAGGATGGTTTGTTTTTTAGGAGATAGACTTTATCCAAACTTGAATTTATTAGGATGGTTTGGATATGAACTAATATCCACTTCAAAAGTCTCCTCTACTAACATGTGGGATCCCTCCTCAAGTTGGTGAGGTGTAGGGATCAAATGGATTTTGTTTGTTGGGTTTAGGTGATCTACCATGTCAAGTTCAACCTTAGCATTATAGAAATCATGAGCACAACCTAGGAAAAAATGGAAAGGTTGTAACATTTCTTCATAGGGGAATAAATCCTTAGGTGATGGGAGTGATTCAGTGCGATTAAATTCAATGTCCTCAAGGTTGAGGTGCAATGGCTTTGAGGGGTATCTTGGATTATGAGGTGGTGCAGTTAAATCAATGGAGATAATATTTATGAATGAAGAGTAATCTCCATGGTTGTAGGGGTAGGACCTGTCAATTGGTGTTTGTTCTAGATGCTCCAAGTTTGGACTAGGAGGTATAAATATTTTGGGGTCCGCTCTAGGAGGATATAGGACAACTAGGTTCTCAAGTAGAAGTAACTATGCTAAGTTATGCAGATGGTAAAATGCCCTGTGATAGATAGCATCTGTGTCAACCAGGTGTCTTTTAGTCTCAATGGATTCTATGTCAATATTGGGATGATGAATATGAGTAGGACCTATATATGCAATTTCAGTTGAATCCTCGTACTCATCATCTACATTAACCCAATTATTTTTAGGAATATCTTTTGATTCAGATTCCTCTTCAAATATGTTCTCATGATAAACCATAGGAGGTTCTATAGAAACCATGGTGATGGGATGATGATCCCTCCACAAATATAAATAATTGGGGTCATCGTATGGATTCCACTCAACATCTGCTAAAGCCTAAGCTTAGGCACTCTAAGAAAATAGCTAGTAGCTCATATGACATGCAAATAGAGTGCCCTAATCCAAATTTATCTATTGGTAATTAATATTGTAGTTGATTGGGTGTTCTAAAACCCTGTTTATATAAGTCTATGCCATTACTGTGCCAATGAAAATCGTAAAACTACCTAAGATCAAACTTGGTGTTTGACATGCAATAGATATTTCTTGTAAAAGGTTCATCATCATGATTGATGATAGGAGAACAATATATGGCTTGGTCAAATTCCCCATAGATAAAATTGGTTTGGTTGGATGGTATTCCTAGGGGTACCACCGTTCCAATGGGTAATGTAGGAACATGAGGTCTCCCCATATCTTGTACAAATTCAATTATTGACATAAAGGTTACATTCTGAACCAAATATTTTTCTAGACCAAGATTAAGTAAATGAACTGTCACATATGGTGCACATGATGTAGTAGATAACACAAGTGAAGTAGGTTGAGGTATATCATCCATTAGGCTAGGTAAATTTTCCTCCTCCATGGGAATAAAAATATTTGGTGTAGCTACGTTTGGGGTGACTTTAGGCTCTTCTACCATAGGTGATTTGAGCCTCTATTTGTTCTTTGGATCTGATGATGATGAAGGTTTGTCAAGAGTGATAACTGGTTTGGGAGACTATGATGGTGTTGAAGTAGATAGATCAGCTCACATTGAATTAGACTTGTGCTCTAGATGCTTAATAGGATATGTGGGTCTAATGTCCAAATGTGTAGATGGAAGAATAAATTCCCCTGGATTACTAACCTGATTAACATATTTGAAATGTTATTCATCCAATGGAATGACATGGACATGTCCCTCATAAATGTACTTAATACATTGATATAATATGGAGGAGACACATCTCATATCTCAGATCCAAGGACAACTAAGTAAGATGTTATACTACATAGTGCCTTCCAAAACATGGTATAAAATTGATATGGTTTTAAGTCCCACATGAATAAGTAAGACTATGGTACCAAATTTTGAGCATAATGTGTCATTGAATGCTCGTGATGTGAAGGTTTATGCCACTATGTGTGACTCTGGAAGATTCAAATACCTTAAAGCTATCAGCATGATGATGTTAATCGATGAAATAATGTTGATCAACACTTGCTCGTATGAAATTTGATTTTGTTGGAACTAATTTGATTTTGTGATCATAAAATGTGATCACAAGCTCTTTATATTTTTGAATGTACCCCAAAAGTTTTGTGAATGCATTGGTATTCTGGGGCTGGAGCTCAATGGACTTAATAATCTCCATAAGTGTCTCTCTATGCCTAGGGGATTATTGAATGAGCTCACATATTGATAGCTTGGTCGAGATCATTTATAGACTTTGAGTAAGTCTAGATCTAATGGTGATCACCTGTTGCATCGGTGGACCTGGCAACTAATTTTATTTTGGCCCTTGTTTGGGTGTAGTAGGTATCCAAATGGGATTCACAAGTGGCTTAGGATGGTTATACCTCTTATTATGGGTTACTATGTTAATCATACCAACGAACCCCTATATGGGTGGATCAATGTAGTTTCATTGACATACCTCATTTGATCTCCCTTAACCTCATGGTTGAGAAAGGGCTCTTTGAATATTCCTAGTTGTTGATTGTTTGGGGCTAGAGGATTATCAATTTGTTACTGGTTCATATATAGCATATTTTGTACTAGGTTTTTGAAACCGTAGCATCCTTGGATATCATGTCCATTTTATCTATGATAGGAACAATACTAATCCTCACTATACCATTTTTTCTAAGGGTGTGTTGGGTCTAGCAATTTGATTTTTGGTAATGTTATCACCTTGGTCTCGCATAATTTGTTAAACAAGGATGCCAAAGACTCAGGAAATGACATGTATGTGCGAGGAGGGTGGCGTTGATTTTTCTAGCCTTGATTCTTATTGTGCTAGTTGTTATATTGCATCAGAGGGGATTGAGCCTGATAGTTAGGCTACTGCTAAGATTTCTCTACTTTTGGAATATTTAGAACAACCTGATTTACAAGAACTGGTTTTGCCTGATGAGGATTATTATAATTATTTTTATTCCATTCTCTCTTTCATATTTTTAGCTCTCCCTCCTAGAATTTAATGTCCTCGATGACTTTGGATTGTGCCAAAGCCTCTTCAAATGTTTAATACTACTACAATCGTAATAGCAATGATATATACTTAGAGTAACTTTTAGTGAACATTTGAGTTAACTTAGAAACAAGAATGATGAATGGCAATTTTGACATGATTTTGCACCATCTATTCATATTGACATAGATTCGACAAGTCAGAAATATTTACCTTCTTCTTGACATCAAAAGAGAAGTGTTCAAGGAAGGCGTTGTCTAGTTATTCAAAGTTAAAGATGCTATATCTAGGTAGTTGATTGTACTACTCTAGGGTAGAGTGTTTTCACAAATTTGCACAATAGCAAAGAATAATTACTTTGGAGTTGAAAGCACAAGTTCATAAAACTTGTAATGTGCTCCTGGATTTCATCATCTCCCTTAAATTTATCCAACTTAGGTATCTCAAAATGCTTTGGTTAAGCTGGACTAGACACTGATAGATTAAAGGGTTAGTTATATAACTTTCTCAATGTGGGTTTTAGATAAATCACACATTGTTTCTTGAGTGATTGGATTTTATCCGTGAGCACTTTATAAGTCTATGATGAGATGATATCATCTTATCGAAGAGGTATCTTGGGAGCAAGAGGTGGAATATTTTGGTTTGATCATTTTTGTGGATTTTGATCATCTACTTCCATATCTTCATAAGGATTATATTCTAGCGGGTTTGGTGCTAGGAACTGTCTTCATTGATAATTATGTATTGAAGTGTAAAGAGGACATGTATCTATCTACCTAGGAAGAAAATATTGATTTCCTATAGGTAGTAGGAGTAAGTATTTCTTCCTAAGCTATCCTACAAGATTTTTCTTCATGTAACTTTTGCTCAAGAATTATTTCTTCATGCAATCGATGCTCATACAAACACGAGATGTAACCTTTTTTTCTATGCATGCTCATGGTCTAATCACTCTCACTCATTACCCAAATCATCCAATTGATATTGAAGCAATTTCTCTCTTTGACTAGCATTAGGTTGAGGTAGCCGATATATATGATCCACTATGTAAGGCCATTGATTTCTCACCTCGATGTGAGGGGTTTTGTCTATTGTGGTTCTTGCAAAATGGACAACTACCCTCTTATCTCATTCAATTGAGGCTACATTCACTCTGTGTTCAACCCTAGGGATTATGTCCTCATGTAATGAAGGTGCATAAGTGTGGCGTGTTCGAGTGGAACACTCTCATTGCGCATGTATAGGGTAAACTACATCTTCATTGTGTCTACTCTCAAAATGAGAATGAGAAGAAATGGGGATCTATGGGTTACATAAGGGCCATACTTGTCTAAATTATTTAACTTGTGAGCCTTCCAAGGTTGGTCAGGAGGAGTATAACCCCAACTTTGACTATGCAAGGACATGTATTCTACAACTTGCTTAAAAGTGTTTGTAGATATGTGGGGTACACGAATACATGGAACCCCTCTGTTAGGCCCCTCATTGGATGGATTTTTTCTAGAAATAACATGTGATTAATGAGGTCTAAAAGGATCCTCATCATGGTCTCTTGGAGTTCCTGTAGGAGTCTTCCTAGTAGGGGTCTCTCAATGAGTGGACCCCCATGGGTAGATTTATCTCCATGAAGACTTCTTGAACTTTGTTTAGGTAAAATTTTGGTCATGTGGAATATATATAAGGTGTTCTAAGCCCTCCCATTAATTTCCAGTGGCCTTAGCTTGTAATTGGGCACGAATTTATGTAGTGACCATTTTATTTGACTATGCATGTAATTAGGAAATAAATAACTTATACAAATTATTATCTCATTTAAGAATTAATTATGTTTCCTTGGAACTGGCTTGTGTGTTATAATTCATTGAATATATTGCATTTCTCTTGTTTGATTTTGAAATAGTTGATGTAATGCTCAATGTTTAAGGGTTTTCATTTGTACACTCTCACACACTAATTTAGTGATGAAGTTTAGATTGTGAAATCCACAAAAACATGGAGATGAAGCCCATATTCGATGAGGGAGCACAGGTCCTACCAGTCCTCACCTAGTTCATCATGATCAGTAATACACCTTCAGAATAAAAGTGTGTGCAACTTTTCATGGCTACGATGGTTCTTGGAGCTGGTCTTGGCCAAGAATGGGGTTTGAAAAATCCACAATACCAGCCAAACATGTGTTGATGAATACCACCATTGGTATTTATCAAGTGGTTGGATGTCACTTCCAATTCACTTGATATTTAATTTACAACATGAAGTGTGTGTGATTCCTTTTAATTCATGCAAAAGAAAAATGAAAAATACAACAATCCATGATTTTCACTAAATGCATGAAAAAGATGTTTTAAATTTCCAAATATGAATAAGGGCATTTTATTTTCTAAAATTTAACAATGCAAACCTAAATGAAAAGAGCCTTTAATCAGGACACATGCAATCAAACCCATGCAATCAAACCCTAGAAAACAATTTACTCAGGGGCCATCTTTGTGAAAAATTATTTGCAATAGATATTGTCAGACACAAAGTTAGTCAGAAATGTAGGTCGTTGTCTTCTGGGGTGGCTAGTAGCAAAGGCCATTGTTCCTAGTAGTGGTTGCCAACAGAAAAATAGAAACTTACATTTTTTTTTTTAATTTCTTTACATTTTCCAATTAAAACTGTTATTCTATCTTTTTTCTGAAAAAGCACAATAAAATCAGGGACAAAGTCACTTATAGGTGTAGCCATAATGTTGATGAAGATATCGCAAATTGAATTTTATGCACTTTATTTTGAGGCCATAAGAGATTAGAGTGGTAGCCCTGATGACCATCAGAGCCTATGGAAGTGGTCATTTTTAGTCATGCCAACTCAGAATGGCAATACCTGCAAGTTCAAAATAGCAAGAAAAACAAGTTAGTGATAATTTTAAAAAATTGTGGAGTAGTCCTGCACGTGATCGCCACTATAGAATTGATAAAAGATCTAACATCTATAGAATTGTAATAATCAAACCAAATTTATAAATGAAAATTGTGTAACCATAATAACAAGAAAATATAGATATAAATGGGTCCTCATTAATATTCAAGAAATATTTTACAATAGGTTACAATAGATCCCTCTTAGGGATTCACCAACATGATACAAAATTACATAAATATTCAAGAGTAGATGTCTTCAAAAGATATTATGTAATCTCATGAACTAATAATGGAGGTTTTACCTAGTGACCTCCACTTGATGATGTTAGAAATATGATCTTGATGATGATATACTCTTGATAAGGCTTGTAACCTGCACACATAAGCACCTACAAAGCATTAATAATACATGTGGAGCCTCTCAAGATGAGACCCATTTATTGACAACGGAAATGAAATGAAAATGCATGAAATAGCAAAGAAATGCATGAAATACTAGATAAATGCATGAAATACTGAAAGAACTGATATTAATCTATGTTAGAAAACAAATTTGAAAGCTATTGAAATTGATAAAATTGAGAAAAGACGACAAATGAAATATCACCACAGGACCATTATTAATCAGAACAACGAGCTCTATTAACCATCCTTAGGTCCAACAACGGTGCCTATGGGCTACTATCAAGAACAATGACTTCCAAACATAGACTCTGTTATTTGTGCTCGATGCTTGACAATGTTCAATTCTACTGTAAATTTGATATTCAAGGTTCATTGTGTCCTGAAACATAGTTGGATCATGGGATTTGGAACAATGATGATGATGAACAATGATGTAAGTTGTCCTTCAAGCTCAAATGCACTCCATGGATGCAATAAATAGCTTCATAACATTATTTTGATAGCACAGTGATGTTTATGAGAGATTGTTCTCTTTGATCACAAAATGATAGCACTTCGTTGCATTAAAATCCAGATTAATTCTCTCCTTTTATGAAAATTTTTTGTTCCTTATATAGACCTCCCAAATTGGCAACCTAGCTTGCCCATGAAGCCAAGATCAAGATTTAATTAGGCTTAGGGAGGTGAGGCATAACTTTTGGAAGGTTCTAGCATGTAACCATCCAAGATCAGTTGCTCTATATCTGGTTTTACTCAGCCCAAGAAGCTTGAGTTTATTACAAATGAGGATGTCCTCGATAGGCCAGGCTCACTCTAGGGTCTTCATCGATTCCAATGGCCACCACACAGTCACTAGGAGGGACAAATGCCTAGGCTAAAAAGGACTAGTTTACCCTATTTGAGTGGGTAGAATCACTATTAGGTCTTGGAAAGGTCCAAGGTGAGTAATAAGGCCTGAAAAAGGTGTCCACATGAGTAGTCTCCTCAACATGACATTTTTTAGGTGTATACAAGTTGATTTTTTTATTGAATGTGAACTAGCATTAACAAAACCATACCAAAGTATCGATGTCGAGGCAAAGTACTTGATTGATTGGTTGATTTAATCTTTTGCTTTATTGGTGGGGGAAGGTGTGAGATCTAAAACATCCCCAAGTTGTTTGATGATTAATGTGATGACTTGATTGATAGTGGGGGAAGGTCTGATAATTTGAACTCTCCCAAGTTTTTTATTGTTTTGATGGGGGAAGTGTGATACCTTGATTGACAGTAGGTTGTTTTATTATTTTCTCATTTGATTGATCAATTGATGTAATTTATTTTGATTGTGTCTAATTGAGGTGTTTGAATTGATTGATAGGTGAGTAAGGTGTGATACCTTGATTAATCCCTAGGTTTTTTGATTATTTTTTTTATGATTGATCAATTGATGTAATTTTATTTGATTATGTTTTATTGAGGTATTTGAACTGATTGATAGGTGGAGAAGGTGTGATACCTTGATTACCCCTAGTTTATTTTATTATTTACTTGTATGATTGATCAATTGATGTAATTTGATTTGATTATGTCTTATTTAGGTGTTTGAATTGATTGATAGATGGGAAACGTGTGATACCTGTATTACCCCTAGGTGATTGATTGTTTGTACATTGGATTGATTGATTGAATTGATTCAACTAAATTGACCTGATTGGAGTAATTTGAGGGATTGGTGGGGAAGGTGCAATACCTAGAACATCCTCCCAAGTGGTTTGATAATTTTTTGATTTGGCAAAGGATAAATGTGTGATACCTTCAACCCTCCCAGTTGGTGGATGGATAGATGTGTCTTGTGTATTCTTGTAATTTGAATAGATGATTTATTGAATGAATGCATGTTGATGGATGCAATGAGTGTATAAATATACTTTTGGTTATATTTTAAAAAATTCTTAGAAATTTATCATTATTCATAACTTTGATCAATTAACCAAGGACATCAACCCCATAATATTGATATACATGGAGAATGGGTGTGAGTGGATGTGATGTGGTGATCTACAAGCAATGTGCTACTATGAATGCCAAGATGAGATAACTTGTTATTTCACTTGTCTTAGGGAATATAAATCTAAAAGTGGTTTCAGGAAGCTCAAAAACCCTAGTGGAATCAATAAAACTCATCTATTGATCAAATAAGTACTTGAAGATACTAAGGTCAGCCAAGTTATTCAAGTTGCTCAAAGACCAATGTGTGTGCAATGATTGTTCATTTTTTATTTTGGACAAGGTCAATATTTTCATGTGTGACTTACACCAATAAGCTAGTTCATTCGAGAGCATACATAGATCTATACAAAATAAGGTTGCTAATATGATAGATGTGTTGCCATGCAAGGTGCACTCCATTACCATTTTGGCATCTATAGCCCCGATTGAGGTTAGTCCCATGATATAAGAACCTGAGAATTCCAAGGATTCAAGCTCTTCACCTCTTGTTTTTTATTCTTTTCTCATTTTTAGAGGAGTAAGGGAAATTTTGCTTTTGGGATGTTTTTTGGGATTTTTGCTAGTTTTGTGGAAGATCAAGGGAATTTGTTCTTTTTTCTTGTGGGGACACTTGCTTTTTTTGTAGGGAGCAAGCGATTTTGTTGCTTTTGGGATGCTTTTTGGGGTTCTTGATCATTTTGTGGAAGAGTAAGGGATTTTTTTTGAAGGAGGAGCTTGTCATTTTGTCAATTATAAGGATTTAGACCATATGGATGATAGGATGAGTAGGGGAAACCATTAACTTTATGGTGATAGTGACTCATACTTTTTTATTTCATAGACACCAAAATTTTATATAATGTGTCATACTTGTGTTTGGTCTCATAGGAAAGTCAAGATCACCAGGAATACCTATAGTACTCAAGATCTAATAATGTTCAAAGTAGTATAATGAGACACTAGGTATGGCTGAGTGATCGAAAGAACCTAAAGATTTGTCAAACCATAGACTTGGGAAAAATAAACTATCATAGGGATTTTTTTGAATGGAGGATGGATGGTGGACGGTTGATGTAGTTGAAATGACTATAATGATGCAGAATTCAAGACACATACCATGAAGAAGACACCCTTGATTAATGTGATAAAATCAATCCTAGTAGAATGAATGAAATTATTAGTTGAATGATAACCAAAGTATTATTGGTGATAAAAATGATGAGATGAAATGATGAGATGGATGTGCATGCAGTGCGCTTGGGAGTAGTTTGTAATTGATTTTTTTTATGTTTTGAATTTTTGAATGATTTTTTTTTGTGTGGGGAAGGTGTGATACCTTAAACATCCCCAATTTTTTTCATGACTTGTAAGTGCAGGGAATGAGTGATACCTTAAGCATCCCCACTATGGTTTTGGTAGGTATTGAGGTTTCCATTTGATGGGGTGAGTGGATTTTTAATGGAAAATATCCCCTTGTTGATAAGATCTTGGACCACATTTATAAATACGATGCAAACATTGATGCCATGGCCTTCTTATCGATGATAAAGGTAATAGTGATCTTCCCTATGCAACCTATGTTTAGGTCTTTTGGGTTCTGTAGGGCATACATCAAGTAAAGTGATTATTTTTGCATCCTGTAACTTTGGAAATATTTCTGAAAAGGGCTCGAATAGAGGGATCCATGTACGAGATTGAAAATTTGAATGAGGTGGTCAATGTGGATGAGGTTGATGAGGTGGGCAATGTTGATGAGGTTGATTCAATATTTGTTGTAGAATGAGCATAACGTGTTGGTGAAGTGGGGGTTGTTGATGAGGAGATGGTGGAATGATGGTGTGTTGTGTTGATGAAGCAACATACATGTGATGGAGTGGATGTGTGGGTATGGTTATGGTGGGTGGTTGCAATATCCATGATGGATTCTATGTGAAAAATGTGTTTTGGGTTGATGTTGGGTGATAGTTGTGAAGTTCGCTACTTATGATTGGTGTTTTTGGATATTATGGAGATATTGATTAATTCTACCAACAAGAAACTACTACACGTGTTGTAAAGCTTGCTAGATAGGGATCATAGAGGTAGGCAAAGTGGTTGAATGAGGGATAGAATGTTGAACATGATGTGTTGCAGTAGCATGGATGGATGCTGGTGGAGGGTAGGTGGAAAAGGATATTGTGACCAAGGAAGGTATGATATGTTGCATGGGATCAAGATAAGGTAATTTTATGGGTGGAATCGATGTTGATACCTATAAAGCAACATTGACTTGTGCTTCATAGAGCAGATTGGATAAGATGATTTTATGGGTGGATGGCATTGAGATGTTTTGGTTGGATGATGGTAGATGTATTTGTATCATGGTCATGGTTATGGACTTGAAAAGGGGATCGATGATGAGGTTTTTGGTGTCATGATGGTGTGATAAGGTAGGTTATTTATGGAAGGTAGGAATGGTGAATGGGGGAAGGGATGGGTAGACCAAGTTTAGGTACATTCTAAGGGCATAAGTATCAAAATACATGACATGATGATTAGAGGGTGAATATGGATCAATGTGAGGGATCTCTAGGATGGAGGTGTGGATGATTGTCCATCATGTTCCTATATGAAGGGTGTGCATGATTGGAATACCTGATGGACAGGTCCACATAAATATCCCCTTGGTCATCCATAGAGGTGGTTGAGGTATGAGAAACCTGAGTATACTGGTACATGGGTGTAGGTGTTTGGCTTTAGGTATTGGCTAGGGTTTTGGCTTGACCCCAGGTCACTACCATAAGCTGGGGATGATGCAAAATGGTGAATGTGTGGGTTATGTGTGTGGAAAATATGAAACTATGCTATGAAAAAACACATAATAATTCAAAACAAACAAGTGTTTTATGTTTTCCTTTTGTTTTTGCTTTCTGATTTTTTTTTTAATTTTGAAATTTTGATTTTCTTTGGATTTTGGTGTGCTTTATGTAGTCTAGGCCTAAAATATGGATGGTAGGTGGTAAAGTGGAATCTAAAAAGGTGTTTTCATATCCATCTCTCTATATAAGGATGAGTCACTAATGGTTGAAAAGGCTTCCTAAATGAAGATTTGGTGATGGGTGTAATCTAATGTGTCTAAAAACTACTACTAGTCGAAATGCAACTTTCACTTCACCTTTGGGCTAGCTCAGATAAGAAAAACAACTATGATCCACTAATTACTTAGCCCCATGGTAAAAGGGTATCTAACCTAATGATCACCTTGAGCTAATATCAAGAGCAACCAACCCCTTGGTGATGAAATCCAAGGGACTATTATACTAGCTAGGGTTTATCTAGTGCTCTACTGATGGTTGGTGATGAATTTCAAGTCGTTCAGGAGGTTTCCATTGCACTTGTCAAAGAAGAGGTGCAAAGTTATGCTTGTGCAACTGTGTGGGGTGTATTTTTAGTTTTGTGAAAATTTGTGAAAGAAACACAAAAGCTAACCTTAAATATGCAATCTATGATGCACTTTGAATTTTGATGCCTAAAAATTCAATAAAAAACATATCGAACATAGATATCACTCAAAACAACAACAAAAAGCAAAATACTAAAGTGTATAAAAATTGCTTCAAAAATCCCTAAAATGGGTTTGAGGCACATGACCAAATGTAGGTCTATGTTTGTGCACCCTCAACACTATGTTTGTGATTGTACAAATTGTAGAGTTATGTATGTGCACCCTCAACATTATGTTTGTGATTGTACAAATGTAGAGCTGCATTTATGCACCCTAAAAATTGTGTTTTTATTGTCTCAAAACCAACTTAGGGTAAAAAGAAGCTTAAATGTGCCCTAAAATGCACCTATAAATGCAAATTAACTTTATGATGCAAGTTACAATCCTTTTATAACCTAAAATTTAACTGATGCACCCTAAAATGTGATTTGAATTTCAGTATCTACAATAATGTAAAAATCTAACATGCATTCCTAACTTGATGCAAAATGTAATGTACATTTTTTGAAATCAACAGAAAAACTAAAAAATTTCCCTTTTTATTACAACACATCTAAATTGAATTTTTGGTTTATATTACTTACCTAGAAGTTCCGATCTCCTTTTCAGACCCTCAGGGTTATGTTTGTGCATGCGCACCATCAATGTTATGTTTTTAGACCCATAGGGTTGCGTTTGTGATTGTGCACCCTTAGTGCTACATTTTTAGACCCTTAGGGCTGCATTTGTACAGGATCCCAAATGTAGGGCTACATTTGTACAATCTCAGAAATGGCCTGAACAACTTCTAAAACTCTCGAGATTGAATTTTCAATCTTTGCATAATGAAGTTCCAAAACCTACAAGTAGAAAACAGACATAGATCAGAAAAAAAAAATAAGTAAATAACAAGGGTTTGGTGTCTACACAACCAATCCACTAACAGATGTTATTTTCTACTGAATATTTTTTCTTGGGTCCCATGAATCATGAATTTATAAGTTGTTAAGAGGAAAATATACTATTGATCCTAGATTAGAAAGCCCTATCTATAGCAGGTAGTGGATATTCAATGCTATTTTTGTTGATCCTATTTTTGTTTGGTTCTACAAATTGCTCTATCTGGAAAGACAACAACCCATATTCCTAATTTACTCCATGAAAAATTTATGGTTCATTATTTTTGGTATTGATTGTAGCCTTGAGTGATGGAATGAATTCCTCATCTGATGCCCTCCTTGCACATGGTGCCACCACCTACAAGTTCCCTATGGATTTGCATATTTTTTTCCACATCCACTATACGTGGCCTCCACATGATACCTAACGTGATCCCCACATTGTACATGCATATCCCAGCATATGCTCATGTTTGCTTTAAAACCTAATGGAAGAATAGGGGCACATATTCAATATCATATCCACATGCTCATTGATTTTATTTTAGGTTGATGTTTTGTCACTTAGCGGGAAAGTATTTTTAAATTATATTTATTTAAGGGGGAATAATTTTTTAAAAAAGTAGCATTTATATAAAAGGGTGGTACCTCAAAATAATATTCCACAAAACATTCTTATTTTTAATTGTAAACCCTTTATTTTACAAGAACCCTTAGCATATTTTTCAGCATAACGTTTCATACAGAACTTTGTTTTTCATTTTGCAAGTTGTGTTGGAAAGTTGCTTCAAAGATCTTAACAACGAGTGGCTGCAAGGCACCATTTGAGAGCATATTGAAGCTTATTTTAATGGGTAAAGTGACCACAATATATATTTTGAAGAATTTTCCACAATTTTTTATAAAGCTTTTTGTATTTGCAAAAATTATTGTGCAATTTTGGGGAGCATGTATTTGGCACTCTGCCACATTTATGTCTTTGGAGGATTATTAAGCCAAAATTGTTCATTGCATTTGGCTTGGAAGTTTGGTTGAATATATTACTGTCAATAGAGGTGATTGTAGCAATGGAAAAATGGTGCACCTCAACCGAAGCAACAGAATGTATGTGCTTTATAAGTCCTATGAAAGCGTAAATCAAAGCATG
Organism: Wollemia nobilis; assembly: GCA_028583015.1. Classification (NCBI taxonomy): domain Eukaryota; kingdom Viridiplantae; phylum Streptophyta; class Pinopsida; order Araucariales; family Araucariaceae; genus Wollemia; species Wollemia nobilis. The sequence continues at coordinate 76,857 of JAQPPZ010017035.1, read as the reverse complement.
CAAGCAAGAGGCAATGTATAACAAGTAATAAAGCAAATGGGGCATTCTCCTTATTAGATAACTTCAAATAGAATTACAATGCCTCCCTTTGAGGACTTGAATCAGCTTGATACAATATGTTACAATAAAGGGGTGCCAAGAGATATCAATCTCTCAAAGAACGTGGTGCACATCCACTGTTCTTCCGCATGCCCACACTCGAAGTGGGCGGGCCAAATGTCACCGCCACTTATGTCAATGTGATCCTCATCCTCCGATGTTTCCTATCACATTTTGGCACCTGAATCTGCACACAGGAAAGCAAAAGAGAGTCAAAAGCATATGTGTATGATATTAAAACATGCAATCCCCACAACCTGAAAAGGCGCATGTGAGGTATAGATAGCAAATGGATTCCAAATGAGACAAAACTCAAGAGTGATGTAAAGGAGATGGTTTTGGGATGATATCACCTAGTTTTGTAAAATAATTACACTCGATCGTTGCGTTAGGTCCCGCCACACGTGGTGAACCTACAAAAGGCAAACAAGCGATTCTCCTACCTAAACATGTCAAAAACCTACAAAATTTGGTGAGTAAGCATAAAATGATATTTGGAGAGAACCCATATGATCAGATTCTAGATATTCTACCCAAATCCTCCTGCATGCAAAAGTGGGACCCACATGCATACAAAATCGTAAAATAGCTATATCTCAGTCAATACATGTCAGAAAGCAATGAAATTTGAACTGAAGCATCTCATAGACATGTATAAAATAATAAATTGAAAATAGTCATAAAATTATGCATGAATTTCTATTCATCTGGGGTGGGACGAATTCGACTATCACAGATTGGGGGGCACCCGGGGGTGGGACGCCCACCAATATCTCCTAAATTTTCACACCAATCCTATGAAGATTGATGCAAAACCATAGGGGAAGTGTTTTAGGTAAATTTTGTGTGGGTATTCGAACTATGGACTCGGTTTTGGGGTCAAATTGCGCCTTCTTGTACCACCCGATAACCTCTCTCGCTAAGGAGAAATTATGGATGAAAAAGGAGCAATAAAGGTGAGGTAATAACTCGGTAGCACTTCATCGCAAATCCTAGAAAAAACCTCTCCCTCTTGGATGAGAATGTCATCCATTTTATAGACCTAGGAGGTCAAATGTGCAAAGGGCATGCAAGGGCATGCAAGGCCCAAGGGGCCACTTGTCCACCAGGGCGGCATGCACAGGAGGGGGAAGAGAATCTCCCCAAAATGGCCTCATTGATGAGGGTTGTCATAGGCATGCCCTGGGTTATGACATGCATGCTTCGAAGAGTAGGGCAAGTGGCATTTTATGGCAGCCACTTGTCCAAATTTGACTTTTTGCTAGTCAAACCTGCTATTCGCTCCACCCCGGGATGAATGTTGCTATTCGCTCTGGGGTGGGATGAATAGAACTGCTATTCATCCTAGGGTGGGATGAATAGGAACTGGGCCTCAAAAAGTCCCCAATTGACCTAGGAACCTTCCAAAACTACTTTGGGAGTGGTTAGAACCACTGCTTGACCTCTGAGGGCTGCCCTAAGGGCTTTGTGCATCAATTTTATCAATGCCTTGGTAGCATAATCAGATTGGCATTATTTTGGTGTCTACAGATGCCCCTTTTTGAGAAGCATTGTGTGTAGCACAATGCTGAGCAAAAATAGATGACCAAAGCACTCAATGATTAAGGTTATTCAGTAACCTAACCAACTTTAGATGCCCCAATCATGGAAAGAGCATGCGTTCTTGAATCCTTGCTTTTGATGAGCTAAGGGATCTGCTTTATCTTGGATGTCATTCAGTCATGAAGTGGGTGCTCCCCAGTGTTACACATGCTTACTAGATGCCAAGCATTTTAATTTGATACTTTGTGCTTTTGTGCTTGTTTGCTGCCCCAAGCAGGAGCGTGATTGTCTTTGTCAAAGATTCATTGGATGAATGCAATTTGCATGATTGAGTGTTTAATTGTTGATTATGATTATGAGTATGACTACCCCCTCAAGCGATGAGTCGATGAGGGAATGACCTAGCGAGAAAAGTGATGAGTCGCTTGACCTAGATGACTTTTTTTGGGTTGCCTTGAGGTGTACTCATGAAGATTATGGCAATTTTGGAAGGATATTGTCGATCCGATAGATGTCGCATGGAGGAGAGAGAGTCAAAAACTTCGTTCCCGTGGAGTGGTCCAGCCATTTAAGGCTTTCTTAGGGACTAAAGGAGTAACTCTCGATACCTCTATGGCACTTTTGAATTCTATCTTGAGCTCGAATGAATTCCATCAAATTTGACTTGTTTTTGGTGGGTTTTAAACCATTTTTTTGGCACCTTTTGGAGTGAGAGAGATAGAAAAACCTTATTCCCATGGAGTGGTCTGGCTATGCTAGCCTTCTTAGGGAGTGAATTAGAGTCTATCGATGACCTCGATGGTGGTTTATTATGCCATTATGCTTGGGTGCAAACTCGACCAAGTTTAGGCAGTTTTATGTTATTTTTGTAGCCCGTTTGGAGTTATTTTTGGTTGTTTTGAAAATTTTGAGTTGTATTCATCCTAGGGTGGGGTGAATGCAAATTTTGTATTCATCCCAGGGTGGGACGATCACAAAATAATGTGCTCATCCCACCCTGGGATGAGTACAACCCATAATAGCCTATAAAGCCCCTAAAATTATGGTGTGGGGCCATTATTGCAAGTTTTCTTTGGCGATTCGAGTGGTGAGGAGGAGGAGAGCGATTGTGTGTAGTGAAGCACTATCAAACTCGATCCAGGACACCATGAGTCAGAAAACTAGAGCATCGAGTGGAGGAGCTGGTGCCACATGGGTATGTATTGACTCCTCGATCGTACTTAGTGTTATTTTTGAATTTTGCTTTATTGGTTTTTATTTTTATTTGGTATATCATTAAAAATTTAACATTAAAATATCTAGACTTAAGATTTATTTATTTTTTAATTGTTGTTTTTGTTGTTTTAATGTTTTTGAGGCCTTTGAAAAGGTCATTTTGTGAAGCATAGGAATGCTTACTTATCCTTGTTTTTGTTTTTTGTTTTTAGGTGGTGAGAGGTCGGTATCATAAGTTAAAGATTTTTGAGACCACTAGGGATGCCTTGAGTGAGGCGGATTGGGAGTGGTTGGATGCCTTGGGCCTTAAGCAAGTGACACGGTTGGAGCCTGTGATAGGTGATCGTGCCTACTTGATTGCCTTGATTAATTTGTGGGACCCTCATACTAATACCTTTCACCTCTTGATAGGGGAGATGATGGTGACTTTAGATGATGTCTATCAGATTCTGAGGATTTCGATAGAGGGGCGACCCATCAGGACTACGCACCATGACCTGAGAGGTGCAGTGTTGACTCGATATTTTGGTGGTCGAGTGAGGGATGTGGAGGATGATTGTATGAAGGGAGGGATACTGGTTGGGTATTGGTATGGGGAGGAGGTATTGAAGGTGAGGCATGCATTACTCATGACCCTCATCTCCAATATGCTTCTACCTGACTCCTCAGGAGCGAGGTTCCCATGGAACCTATTGGAGCTAGTGTTTGCCTTGGTGGTAAGCACTAAGGAGGACCCATTGGTGATGGCATGGGGGATGACATTACTGGCATAGCTCTATGATGAGTTGTATGAGATCCATTATCATAGGTGGAATGGGATAGGGTGCAACTATCTATTACAATGTTGGGCATGGGAGCACATAGTTGTGGAGCGGCCATAGGGACTACCATGGATGACCCAGGGTGAGTTGGTAGATCGAGAGATAGGGTATGCTATCCTCTGGTAGAGGACATAGGAGGTTGGGTAGAGTAGGCATTGGGTGGGTGACGTAGGTCACTATGCCAAGGCTTTTGTTGGGTTGATAGTAGGTGATGTGATATGGTGGCCTTACAGAGACTACCTGATGTGGCTTGAGGTTAGGGAGTGGTTGTGTAGGAGCAGGTGAGGTAGGTGGCTGATAGGGAGGTATGGTACAGAAGGAGTTCTTCCCCTATGAGTGGGTGACATGGTAGTTTAGGATATGCTAGGGGCTACCTGGGGTGCCCATGATCTATAGGCATCATGGGGATGAGAGGGCCCTGACTTGGTCGATCATGGTGGAGACGGATGAGGTGGTAGACCTGGCTATGGTGATCCCTAATGTGGATGATGTCGGGATGATAGCTGAGTATGATACATGGTGGGTGATGCGGTGATGGTGGGGTGAGGAGGCCCTTGGGGGTGATGCAGTGGTGGTAGCTGAGGATATGCCTTAGGATGTACCTGAGGAGGATCAGGTGGAGGCTCCCTACCATATGGATGAGCAGGTGGACCTCCTGATCATGGATGATTAGGGTGATGATGGAGATGAGGATGTAGATGATCAGGGGTTGCTTGAGTAGTAGGATGCACTAGTGGATCGGTATGTAGGCTGTAGATAGAGCTAGCCATGGTTAGGTAGGAGAGGGATCTCCTATGGGCATAGGTGTAGGGATAGGGTGACCCAATAGAGGTTAGGACTCTATGGGCATGAGTGTAGGAGTTGGAGGTTGAGGTGAGGTTACTATGGGCTTAGGTGTTGTGGGTGGTGGATACGTACCAGGCATGGGAGGCTCGGGCTTAGCTCTATAGGAGTGAGCTAGAGAGGGAGGTGATATGGCTTGGAGGGTAGCTGCTAGAGTTTGATGAGGGTAGTACCTCACATCGGACTCGATGGAGTGAGATGGAGTAGTCTGCTTCATCTAGGCAGAGGATTGAGGTGGCTAGGGGGAGCCGATAGGAGGCTAGGGTGGGCATAATCCAATCGAAGAGGTCTCAATGGATGCACACCATAGGGGGTAGTACTAGTCGTAGCATCGATCCTATGTGATCATGGTGGCCGACATGGATAGGGATTTTTGGTATTGGTGAGGTCGGAGGACCCACTTTATTGTAGCCTATGGGTATTTTGGAAACTATGATGTACATATTTTTGCCCATATATATATGAGATTTTTTTGTTGTCATCATGTGTTTTATTTATTATTTTATTGTATGAATGCAATGTGTGTATGGATTTATTGATGATGTGTTAGATGCTTGATATGTATGCATATGGATGCAATGAAATGGTGATAGATAGATATCATGTATGCATGTGTATTTTGATTTAATCTGGATGTGAAGCTATCTATATGCATGGATGCATAGTGAGATGAACTATTTGGATGATTGATAAAAATGAATGTGGTTAATGATTTGATCTACCATGTTTTAGCACTATGGACTGTACAACACATTAACACTCTTTTCTTGTTGCTTCTTTTTCTTTGTTTTTGTAATGAAACTATTATTGTGATGTAGTGAACATGGAGTTCATGAAATGGTATGTTTTAAAGAATGTAGATGAGGTTTTTATGAGACTCAAACATTCTAGCTGATGTGATCAAAGGTTGTATACTGGCTATGCAAGACTTTTTGACAAGGTATGAATCTGCTAGGATGACCAAGATACTTCATATCCCTGTGTGTGCAAGTGAGTTCATTCCTGTGATATGCATAAGGATACCGCCAGTGCCAAGCAGGCTCTCAACCAAACCTGTACTGAGGATCACCAAATGAATGCCACCATCTTAGGTTTTGTACTAAGTATGACTAGACCAATAGGCAATCTAGGTTACCAAAGCTAGCTCATCCACATGCAAACATTGGTCTACACACATGCCAAAGGCTAATGTGACAGACATATCATCATGCGGGAGGCTACCACCATTGACAAGTAGGCTATCCACCAAACCTGTAATGAGGATCACCTTATGGTTTTCCAAATGCTGAGAGTTCCAGGGATTCAAGTTCGACTCCCTACTTTCTTCAATTTTATTGGGATACTTGCTCTCATATATAGTGATAAAAATCACTATTTATTTTTCTCTTTTTAGTGACTATAATCACTATTTATTTTGAGTTTTTCTTTTTCTCTTGAGCAAGGGATTTGAATTTTGAGTGATGGGGATCACTGTTTCTTGTGCTTTTTTATGTGTGCACTTTTTGATTTTGTACTTTGGTATTTGTAATTTGAATTTTTTCTTTGTGGGGGTTTGCAAATTTAGACTATTGCAAATATGTGAAAATGTGGGATTTTGATGAAAAAAAAAAGGGGGAAAACCACTTATTGTTGTGGGGGAATTGGGTAGGGGAGAACTTGTCCTTTTGCCAACTCTCAACATTCTTGAACCATTCACATAGGGGGATGAGCAGGATGACCTTTTCACGTAAGGTAACCTAGACCACTTCATGGATTTCATCTGTCTTTGTGCAAAACTTGGATTATTAATGTTAAAATGTGTTGGGGATATGATGTATGCAAGGCATAATCTAAGCAAGACTCTACCTCCTAAAAATCAAGATAGCTTTCTACCAAACCTGAAGAGAAGCTAGAAATGGTTGAGTGACCAAAACCCCTAATGACATTCTAAAACAAATGATTAGGTGAAGGAGTGGACACAAATATGGAATGTGGAAAATGTGGGTGAAAATGATAAGTATAACATTGAACTATGATTACTTTCACAACATTGATTTTGAGCGATAAGTATTGTACCATCATGGTGCTAGACATGTATGAGCAACTCTAAAAATGTAAAGTGCTAATGATGAGTATGCCTAAATGCAAGTGATGATAGAGATGCAATGGGATGCAATGTGATGCGATGCTATATTTTTGTATTTTTGATATTTTGATGATGTTTTTGAAATGCAATGTGATGCAATGTTTTTGGATTTTTTTGATTTGATGATGTTTTTGTATTTTTGATTGATATATATGTACATGTGACCAATGGGCTTATTGGGGGCCATTGGGGCATTTGGGGGGACCAAAGGGCTTATGGATGCCTTTGGGGCTTTTTGGTTGACCTAGATGGTTCTAGACCGCCTAGGAGCATTTTAAGTTGACCAAGTGGGTTAAGGCACCCTTGGAGCATTTTGGGGTGACCTAGATGGTTCTAGACCACCTAGGAGCATTTTAGGTTGACCAAGTGGGTTAAGGCACCCTTGGAGCATTTTTTGGGGATGACCTAGATGGTTCTAGACCCTAGGAGCATTTTAGGTTGAAAGCGGGTTAAGGCACCCTTGGAGCATTTTGGGAGTACTATGGTGCTCTTAAGCATGGAAAAGCCTCAAATGGATGATGTTCAAGGGCTTAGGATCTTCGACTCCTTCGAGAGAGGCTAGTCGATATGTTTTGGGTCCTATTTGACTAGTGATGACAAAAGGACCTAACCAGTTTGCCGTAAACTTATCCCTTAGGTGGGATGGAAAATTAGAATTTTGTTGGTTCTCTTTTAGGATGAGGTCACCAATCTGAAAGTCCTTGAGATGGACTTTCATATTGTAGGCTCTCTTTAGTCACTCCTGATAAATGCGTAAATGCTCCAGGGCATGAACGCATCGCTCATCAAGCAACGTAAGTTGGTCTAGTCGAGCCTGTCATGTGGTATCATCATCAATGAATTCTTGCATGGATATGCATAGTGAGGGGATCTCTAGCTCTAGAGGTATGACTACCTCTGCACCATACACTAGTGAGAATGGGGTTGCCCCAGTGGGCATCCGAATACTAGTGCGGTAAGCCCATAGGGCAAGAGGGATTTGCGTGTGCCAATCCTTATGATTATCATTGACTATATTTTTAAGGATGGCAATTAATGTCTTGTTTGAAGCCTCTGCTTGCCCATTTTCTTATGGATAATATGGTGTCAAAAAGCTATGTTTGATATTGTACTTATTCATTAAAGCACGCACAACTTTGTTTTTGAATGACGTTCCATTATCCAAAATGATTTTGGATGGAATACCAAAATGACAAATGATATGATTTGTTATGAACTCCACTATGTGGGGTCCTATCATCGAGGTAAGAGGAACTACTTCCACCCACTTGGTGAAGTACTCGGTTGCCATGATGATAAATGTGTGATGGCCCGAGGATGCGAGGGAGATCTTCCCGATCAAATCGAGTCCCCACTACAAAAATGGCCAAACCGATTGAATCGGTTGTAAGGCCTAGGAAGGTACGTGTGTCAAATTAGCATGGTGTTGACACTTCATGCACTTCCTAACATATGCACAACAATATCGCTCTAAGGATGGCCAATAATAGCCCATGCAAAGAATGCACTTTGTGATGGCCATGCCGCTAAAGTGGCCACCACATGTACCATCGTGTGCTTGGGCAATGGCCCAAGTAGCTTCCTGTTGTTCTAAGCAATGAAGGAGAATTCCTTCATAGCTCCGATGATACAAAATGTCTCCTAACAAGACATGCTTTGCCACTTTCTTCTTGAGTGTCCTTTTGGTGGCATGCGACAATCCAGGTGGGAGGCTACCAAGCTTGAGGTAGTCTCGAATGGGAGTATACCAGTCCTGTTGCGTAGAAGCTTTGATGATGTGAATGACCTGTCCCTTTAAAATTTCATCCCTAGTGAATGTTGATTATGGGAGAACTTGTAAAAATAGCATGGTGCTACTATCAAAAGGGGTTTGGGGGAATAAGGACCCCCAATCGACATGATTCAGGTGATCATGAATTTGTGAGAACCTATCATGAGATGGTTCAATTTGAATCATGTGGATGCCTGGCATGGCTTCAGAGCTCTCGCACTTCATCATGGGTTGTGATAGCATTTTAACATGAATGGTGGTTATGTCATCTAAAGGGTTCTGTGGGATAAGTGACCCCAGGGAGGCCATAGTATCCACAAAATGATTCGATGATCGAGGGATTGCCTCGATATCGTACCACTCAAACTTTACTAGGAATCTATCCACAAGGGCTTTATAAGCTTGTAGCACTAGACATTTACACTAAAATATCCCTTTGACCTGGTTGATAATTAGTAGGGAGTCACCAAAAATGTTAAGCTTTTTTATTTTCATGGCGATGATTGCTTGAAGACCTATGAGCAAGGCTTCATATTCTGCATTGTTGTTAGTGCATAGGAAATCAAGTTTAAATGATAGAGGCAATGGAGCCCCTTGTAGTGTAAAGAACATGACTCCCATGCCACCCCCTCACTCGCACTTGGAGCCATCGAAGAACAGGGTCATATCAGCCTGGATCTCAGGCTCATCAAAATTTGGTGATTCTGAGATATGGAAGACCCCATCAGACTCCATGCTAAGAGGTTGATCATCCTCAAGAGGAGCCTCTGCAAGCTGATCGATGATGACCTGACCTTTGATAGATTTTTTTTCGATGAATTCTAGGTCAAACTCCATCAACAACATGATCCATTTTACCATGCGACTACTATGATAAGTGTGACTCATCATGTATCACAATGGATTCTCTTTCGACACAACATACATGGTATGCCCTAGCATATAATGGCATAGCTTCCTAGTGGTAAAAACCACTACTAAGCACAACTTCTCGACATATGCGTATCAAACTTCGTAACTGACCAGGGTGCGGCTAAGATAGTAAGTAGCCTGCTCTTTGAAAAACTCATTCTTCTGGGCTAGCATGGCTCCCAGTGCGATCTCAATGGTTGAGATGTATAAGTAGAATGGTACTCCTGGTCGAGGGGGTGCCAAGACTGGTGGTGAAACTAGGTATTGCTTTATTTCATCAAAGGCTTCTTGGCACTCATCATCCCAGTGGAATGCGACTCCCTTATGCAATAGTCTATTCATTGGCCGACATTTATCCGACAACTACGCTATGAAGCGCTTGATAGATACGATTTTGCCTTGCAGGCTCCACACTTGCTTGATGGTAGTCGGGGGAGGCATTTCAAGGATAGCCTTGACTTTGTTAGGGTCCACCTCGATGCCTCACTTGGAGACTATAAAACCCAAGAGTTTTCTAGATGTGACATCGAAGACGCACTTCTTGGGGTTCAGCCTAACATTGTGCTCAATGAGGCGATCGAGGACTTTGCGTAAGACATCGGGATGCTCATGATGTAATAGAGACTTAGCCAATAAGTCATCCATGTAATCTTCTAGAATCTTGTGCATGTAATCATGGAAGATGTATGTCATGGCCCATTGATAGGTGGTACCAACGTTCTTGAGGCCAAAGGGCATGACCCTATAACAAAATGTTCCCCATGGTGTTGTGAATGTCATCTTGATCTGGTCTTCTAGGTTGATATGGATCTGATTGTACCTAGAGAAACCATCCATGAGGGAAAGCATTTCATGACCTACTATGGCATCTACCAGTGCATCGATGCTAGGCAAAGGGAAATCATCCTTAGGACTCACCTTGTTTAGATCTCTGAAGTCTGTGCATATGTGAATCCTCCCATCAGGCTTCTTGATAGGAACCATGTTGGACAACCATGGCGGATAGTCTATGGGGATAATAAATTGGGCATCCAAGAGCTTTTGTATCTCATATTTCACCATCAAGGCTACTGTTGGATGCATCTTTCACAATTTTTGCTTTATCGGCTTGACTGTCGGGTTGAGTGTTAAATTATGCATGACCAGATTTGGGTCTAGTCCCGACATATCCTTATAGGACCATGCAAAAGCTTACTTTCTCTCTATAAGAATCTGAATGTACATGACTTGCTCTTCAAGGGATAAGCCTTCCCCTAGCTTGATAAACTATGGATTATCTGGATCTGAGCCTATGTCTCGGTCAATCATTGGCTCTACTGACATATGTGATCCATCCTCCAACTGATGTGGAGTCGGGATCAGGTGGATGTCATCTGCTGAGTTAAGATCATCAATAGGAATATCAGGTTCCTCTTCAGCATGAAAGACATCCTGAGCCGGCCTTAGGGTGAAATGAAACATCTCACCACATGGCCAATACTCAGAAGGTGATAGGGGTGAATCAACATGATCCCATTCGATAGCATCTAGGTCTAGATGCAATGGCTTGGAAGGATCGACTAGATTGCGGAGGGGTGTGGTCAAATCAATGGAGATCATGTTGATGGAATGGATTTGCTCTCCAGGACCATGGGTGAAAGACTTCTTATCAGTATCACTTCCTACCCCCAAGTGTGGTGGTGGGGGAATAGGGATCACCGGATCTTGTCTAGGAATAGACTGTAGGATGGGATCATTGGGCTCAAGGAGCTCCATATATGTTGGTGGGTCAAGAAAGACCACATGATAAATCCAATCTCGATTGACTGGTCTTGCCCTTAAGCATGGGCTAACGTGCAGCTGATGATACACCTCATCTATGTCGATGGGCTCATGATGATGATGCAAATAAGGAGGACCAAGATAGGCCCTCTCCATCTCATCTTCATCATCACTATCGTATATGAGTCCCTCACCCCTACCCATAGGAATTGGGCGATTAGGCTGATGAGGTCCCATATATGCTCACTCCTCATAATCATCATTATGGATGAGGACTTCTTCACTCTCATCTTGTGGTGCCATTGGCACGCGAGGATCGAGTAGTTCAAGCAAATGGATGGTGCCCTCACCAAGTGGTCTAACTTCTTGAGGGCGGACTGGCTCTTCAGGAGGCAGGAGATACTACCAAATAGGGTCATCTATGGGGAACATGCACATGAAGTCCTCCTACTCGTCATCAATGGGGATGACCTATGAATGATCATTGTCTGACTCAAAGGGATCATATGGTGCTACCTCATAATCGGACTCATCTCCCGAGGTCCACTCATAAGAGGGGCCATCATCACAAATGTGAGGACACGCTTGCGAGCTCTCACCTCTCTCAAAATGTGGGAGAATGTCACTAAAGATCATAGGGCTCCCATCCGATATCGAGAAATAGTCCCCCAATGAGTAGATGGTATGCGGGTTGGCGTACGGGTCTCGAGCCAACTCATCTCTCTGACCTATGCATAGGCGATCAAGGCCATCCAAGAGGACATCTAGGGGCAAGGGGTTGTTATGCCCTAATACTGACTTGTCGTATGACATCTGATATTGTGGTTGAAAGGGGGCATGCATGCCTTGCTCATATCGGCCTAACCCATAACCATGCCAATTGCATAGGTCAAAATACTTCAGCATGAAGTCTGGGTTAGACAAATAATCGATCCATTCCCTGAAAGGCTCCTCATCCTCCTCTTCCTATTGATAGGGTTCTATGCCATAATCAAGGCCCCCATATACAAAATTTGTCTGATTAGGAGGGAAGCCTAAAGGCATGATGGTGCCCCTTAGAAGGAGAGGTCTGCCCATGTCCTGTACTGACTCAACTATGGGTGTAGCCATGACATTTTGGACTATGTACTCCCCTAGACCTGTGTTAGCCATCTCAACTGTGATCGATGACCATGGTGAAGGGGGAAATGGGAGTGCCTCTTGGGCCCATTCCATGATGGGCTCATCAGCTGACTCTTCCTCCATCATGCTAGGTATCTCTTCAGAGGAGATGGTGGAAACTGTTGGGGGGATCTCTTCAATGAGTCTCTTCCCTGTGTCCTTCGACAAAGGGGTCATGGATGACGATGGTGCCTATGAAGGAGCTGACGATGAAGATGGGATGGACTATGATGAAGATAGATCTATGGGGGGGATGATGCTAGAATCAGACCCAAATGGGACTTATTCAACTGAAAGTCTAGATGAGGTGATGGTAGGGTCGATTCGGGAAACTGCTGCACCAGGTTGCAGTATTTGAAGGGTTCTAGGTCTATCGAGATGACGTGAACCTATCCTTCATACGTGTATTTTAGGCACTGGTGCATGATTGAAGGGACACACTTCATGTTCCTAATCCAGGGTCTGCCCAACAGGATGTTGTATGCCATCTCACCCTCTAGTATGTGACACAATGTCAGAATTATCTTTTGCCCAACTTGAATGGGTAGGACAATTGTGCCAACTATCGAGCATATAGCATCGTTGAATGCTCGAAGGGTATATGTGGATGCGACAATGTGTGATGCTGGCAGTTTAAGATGCTCTAGTGCCATTGTGGTAATGATATTATTGGATGAACCAGTGTCTATCAGAACTCTCTTAAATGGGGTCCCATTCACACATGCGATGATGTGCAAAGGTGGGTCCACTATGTCAGTGGGGATAGGCCTTAATTCATCTTCCCTGAATGTAATGATTGGCTCAGTGCATTGGCGTACATGCCCCATGAAATTGTTGAATGAATTTGCTTCCTGGGGTTGCAACTCAATGGCTTTTAGAATCTCCATCAGGGCCTCCCTGTGAGGCTACGATTGCTGAATTAGTTCATAGATGGAGAGCCTAGCCGATGTGGTCCTCAAAATTTGAGTGAGTTTGGTCTGGATCATGGCCATAGGCCTAGGTGGGGGAGTCTGTACTGATGGTGGTGCAGCTCATGAAGTCGATGGAACGTCACTTGGAGCTACAGGAGCTATGGCTGGACTTGGGTACTTCTTGTTCCATGTCACGATGCTCACCATGCCCACAAATCCTTGCTTGGGATAGGCCTGATGGACCTCATTTACTTGTGGTGTGGGCTTGGCCTGCTCCTCATGGGTAGGCAAGGGGTCTTTGTAGACCTCCATCCATTGGTTGTTTGGTGCCATGGGGTTGTCTACCATGAGAGCTTTGTTGTCGATTAGGTCCTGCACCAAGTTCTTGAACTTGTAACATCCAAAGATGTCATGACCCTTTTTTCAGTGGTACTTGCAATACAAGTCTTCTTGGTATCCTTTAGGCTTTGGTGCATTAGGATCTATAGGTCTACTCTCAGGTAGGTGGACCAAACTGGCCGCATAGAGGTGATCAAACAAGGAATCCATAGATTCTGTTATGGGCGTATACTGCCGCTTGGGGTGGCACTATTGATTTTGCCCTTATTTTTTATTTTCCTTCTCATAGTTCCCAGGGGCGTGACATGATATTCTACCTTTTGAGGTTGTTGTGCTTGTGTCGGCCCTAGGACACTAATGGCAACCTGATTGACCATGATGGGTTTTGGTTGCATTGTGTTGGTCTTAGTGGTCTTAGTCCACTCCTTCTTGCAAGGTTTTGCAATCTCGCCCTCTTGGATCTTGATTTCTTCGATGGTCCTAGCCTGTGCCAGGGCATCCTCAAGAGTTGCATACTATTGTAGTTGTAGTAGCAAGGATATGGGTTTTAGGTAGCTCTTAGTAAACATCTGGGTCAACTCCGATGCGGGGAGTAGATAGGGCACCTTTGAAAGCATAGCCCTCCATCTATTTCCATAATTGTTGATTGACTCATCATCATACTACTTGAGACCAGCTAAGTCAGCAAGTGTCACCTTCCTCTTGGTATTGAAGGTAAAATATTCTAGGAATGCATCCATGAGCTGATCTAAGTTGTGAATGTTGTGCTTTAGGAGCTGTGTGAACCAATCGAAGGTAGGGCCTATGAGGGTGGTCACAAAAGTCCTTAGAAGCAAGGCATCATTGTCCTGGATACCAAAACATTGGCTCAAGAAATGGGTGACATGCTCCTACGCATCCTCTTCCCCCTTAAATGTGGCCAATTGAGGCATCTTGAATTGTTTAGGGTAGGGAGGCATAGGGACTGATGGATGCATAGGGTGACTACGGAGCTGATGTAACGTAGGCTTTTGGGACCTAGAGGTTCTATTCTCGACTGACTCGAGATGCTCTAATAGTGCCTTGTAAGCATCGGAGGACTTGATCTCCTCTTCTTTGTCCTGTTCCTGTGGTGGGTTGCAAGGAACGTGAGGCCTATTATGGGGTGGTTGTGGGACAACCCCCCTACCTTGATATGGCATTTCCATGCATGCTTCTTCCAGCTCATATCCATCGCATGCCTCGTAAGGCATCTCTGGAGCTGGTCTGTAAACCTGTGTAGTCACCCATGGAGGGCGGTCCACATCAGTCCTGGGAGTCAAATCTCGATCAGACCTAGGAGGTCTAGGAGGTAATCCTCTATAAGGTCTAGGTGACCTCTCTCTGACTAGGGGTTGTTGCCTCCGATAGGTTTCCGCCCTATGAGTGCTCGGGGTTGGAACCCACTCATGTAGGGTCTTTTGGAATAACTCATTGGTTTGACATTGAATACATTCCTTTTCGAGCTGATGCAGGTGGTCTAGTTGCTCCTTGTCATGCCAAAGCTATTTAAATTGAGCTTGGCATTCTATGTATTTGGAAACTACCTATTTAATTTGTTCTATTGTTTGGGGTCTAGGTGGCCTAGATGGTTCCCCTCGATCTCTCTCTCGGTCATGATGATCCGAGACCTCTATAACATGCTTCCCTCTATCGAGGTTGGCTGCATTCACCTATGGCTCTGGTCGAGGTAGGTGTTCCCTATACTCAGTAGGTGTAGAGGTACAATGCCCTCGCATAGTGAATTGCTCTTGAGGAATGTCATGGACTTCCTCATACCTTCCCTCATGAACGAGGAAAGGTAGGGCTGAATTAGCTCACCCTGCATGATGAGCCTCATACTCATCCTGATATCTAGGCTCCCTAGTCTTAATTGGGTGACATAGAGGTAAGATGTGATCATCATGCCCCACCCAATGATCATTGTGGGGATCTGGCCCTTGAGTGGGCACTTCTACTCTAATAGACATGCGAATGCATGGCACTACCCTATCTCCATGTGCCTCTTCATGCACTAGCTATTCATCATCAAAATGAATGTTTGATGTGTCCATATAATGGGAGCATTCTCCCTGAGTTGGCTCTTGGTGCATGGGGGTATCCCACCTGGGGGTCTCTTGGAGACCCTGCTCTATCCTAGTTGTCCTAGTGGTCTATAGACTGGGATGAGTGTCAGCCCTCCAAGGTGGTATAACCAAATCTCGAGGGCTATAATGGAGGTGACTCGTGCCTCCATGTACACTCTCTGTAGCTTCCGCCCTTGATTGGGCTTGGCTGTGGGTAAAAACCATTGCAAGAAGGTTCTATCAAATGTTTAATGTTTATCTTCTTTACAAATTTTATGAAACAATATACTAGAATGGGAAACACACAATCAAACATATGTTTATCTTTGTTAATGTATTAGATGTGTATCCTAAAACTGGTTTCAGTGTTGTTTCAAATTTGTTGTAAAGAGACCTTGTGTCACGTGTTTGATAATTGTTGGATTGTATTCTTGAGTTTAATGGATTTCACCTATATACTCATAACTCGACAACCTGGCTATGAACTCCAGGTTACGTTATCCCACCTATAATGTGTGGTAATGAAGCCCACACATGGCCAGGGAGCACAGGTCCTACCAGTTCCTCACCCAGTTCACCCGTAGTCTACGATACACCTCCCCGAAGGGTGATGCATGCTATAACCCATGGGCTATGATGGATCTTGGAACCAGCCTTGGCAAGATGGATCGGGTTCATGGGATTTGAGCCAAGTGGATGGAGATGAAACCCACCATCACTTGCGCTCTACCAACGGTTGGGGATGAAGTCCAACTCGTTAGCGTTTTAAGTGGATCATGGTGTGTGTGATTCCTTTTAATCCAAAAGAAAGCAAGCAATAGAGCATTCAATGACTTTTCACTAAATGCAAGCTTTAAAGCAATGTTTTACTTTCAGAATATTAAAATATGAAATATGGAAGTCACTACACTAAGCTAGGAAAGCAACCCTAAATGAAAGCTCACCGATGGGTAAGCAATGTGCAAGCAAGCCAAGGAAGATGCAATCCTAGTTATGATTTTCTACTTTATGTATGTTTTTGTATTTTTGCATTTTCAGAAAAGGAAATGTGATAGTTTTAATTTTCCTACTTAAGCACACAAAGCAAAAATCGACAGAAAATAGGGTTCTGTAAATGAAAAACAGAAAGGAAATAGTTCAGACCCTACCTCTTCTCTGCCATTGTCTGTTGGTTCTAAAATCTAGCTCAGAAAACCTATTATTTTCTATTCATTCTAGGGTGGGATGAATTGTAGGTCTGCATTCATCCTAGGGAGGGATGGATTTGCATCCATCCCAGGGTGGCATGAATAGCAGTCCTGAGTTCGCCTGGGTCTGGAGCGACTAGAACCTGCAATCAAAAAAGGTGAAAAACCAAGTTAGAAAATCACCTAAAGAAAAAAGGGACTAGGTCCCACCATGATCACCACTGTAGCAATGGAAAAATGGTGCACCTTAACTGAAGCAATAGAATGTATGTGCTTTATAAGTCCTATGAAAGCGTAAATCAAAGCATGCAAGCAAGAGGCAATGTATAACAAGTAATAAAGCAAATGGGGCATTCTCCTTATTAGATAACTTCAAATTAAATTAAAATGCCTCCCTTTGAGGACTTGAATCATATTGATACAATCTGTTACAATAAATGGGTGCCAAGAGATATCAATCTCTCAAAGAACGTGGTGCACATCCACTGTTCTTCCGCATGCCCACACTCGAAGTGGGCGGGCTCAATGTCACCGCCACTTATGTCAATGTGATACTTGTCCTCTGATGTTTCCTATTATTTTTTGCACCTAATTATGAACACAGGAAAGCAAAAGAGAGTCAAAATCATATGTGTATGATATTAAAACATGCAATCCCCATACCTAAAAGGCGCATGTGAGGTATAGATAGAAAATGGATTCTAAATGAGACAAACTCAAGATGATGTAAAGAGATGTTTTGGGATGATATCACCTAGTTTTTAAAATATTCACCTAATTCTACACACAGAAAGCAAAAGAGAGTCAAAAGCATATGTGTATGATATTAAAACATGCAATCCCCATAGCCTAAAAAGGTGCATATGAGGTATAGATAGAAAATGGATTCCAAATGAGATAAAACTCAATATTGATGTAAAGGATATGGTTTTGGGATGATATCACCTATTTTTGTAAAATAATTGTGTTCGATCGCTGCGTTAGGTCCCGTCGCACGTAGTGAACCTACAAAAGGCAAACAAGCGATTCTCCTACCTAAACATGTCAAAAACCTACAAAATTTGGTGAGTAAGCATAAAATGATATTTGGAGAGAACCCATGTGATCATATTCTAGATATTCTACCCAAATCCTCCTGCATGCAAAAGTGGGACCCACATGCATACAAAATCGTAAAATAGCTATATCTCAGTCAATACATGTCAGAAAGCAATGAAATTTGAACTGAAGCATCTCATAGACATGTATAAAATAATAAATTGAAAATAGTCATAAAATTATGCATGAATTTCTATTCATCTGGGGGTGGGACGAATTCGACTATCACAGATTGGGGGGCGCCTAGGGGTGGGACGCCCACCAATATCTCCTAAATTTTGACACCAATCCTATGAAGATCGATGCAAAACCATAGGGGAAGTGTTTTAGGTAAATTTGGTGTGGGTATTCGAACTATGGACTCGGTTTTGGGGTCAAATTGCGCCTTCTTGTACCACCCGATAACCTCTCTCGCTAAGGAGAAATTATGGATGAAAAAGGAGCAATAAAGGTGAGGTAATAACTCGGTAGCACTTCGTCACAAATCCTAGAAAAAACCTGTCTCTCTTGGATGAGAATGTCATCCATTTTATAGACCTAGGAGGTCAAATGTGCAAAGGGCATGCAAGGCCCAAGGGGCCACTTGTCCACCAGGGCGGCATGCATAGGAGGGGGAAGAGAATCTCCCCAAAATGGCCTCATTGATGAGGGCTGTCATAGGCATGCCCTAGGTTATGACATGCATGCTTCGAAGAGTAGGGCAAGTGGCATTTTCTGGTGGCCACTTGTCCAGATTTGACTTTTTGCTAGTCAAACCTGCTATTCGCTCCACCCCGGGATGAATGCTGCTATTCGCTCCGGGGTGGGATGAATAGGAATTGCTATTCATCCCAGGGTGGGATGAATAGGAACTGGGCCTCAAAAAGTCCCCAACTGACCTAGGAACCTTCCAAAACTACTTTGGGAGTGGTTAGAACCACTGCTTGACCTCTGAGGGCTGCCCTAAGGGCTTTGTGCATCAATTTTGTCAATGCCTTGGTAGCATAATCGGATTGGCGCTATTTTGGTGTCTATAGTAATCATATTTTAACTCTTGGAGACATCATTTAGAGGTTATTTTTCAACCATTTCCTCAATAAAAAATCATCATCACAAGGGGTTTTTTAGGGTCTCTTACCCTATTCTTGTGGAGTCTCTTTTGTGGTATTGTCTTGGCCACATTATGCTTGGATATATAACTTGTGCTTGCATTTTTTATTTGAATACTATGGTTGCTAATATTGTAATAAAGTGTACTTTCAATTTATATACACACTTGAATTCCTATTTGGCATATAAAATTATGGAATATCTCTCTTAAGAAAGCAAGCAAGAACCTTTATAATAATAGACAATTCAAATCCCACTTATTTTTCCCACTTCTTCTCTCCTAGGTTGGAATAGGTCATTTATGCTCAAGATTCCTCCCACTATTGGAAACACTTGTTGATTCAGAGTGGAAGAGCTAAGTGAAACCTCCAAAAATTGTGGATATTAAGCGATGAACCTTAGACTCTTTTGAGGACCTTTTTCTTGACACTTGTGTTCCTAATTACCTCCTTGGTTGAGGTCCCACCATTTTATCATCATGACAACAACAAAAATCCTTAGTAACCTCACACAAAATCTTGAAGGGGTTGACTTAATTGCAAACTATAAATTTGAAATGGAAGTAATATTAATTCTGAAGAACATGTGGGATTATGTGAGATATATACAATAGAATGAACCACCCTTGAATCCACCTATAGATGTTGTATCTAGAGCCCTATTTTATAAGAACTCCAATATTGCATTAAGATTAATCAAGCTATCTACTGGAATTCAATGTAGAGAAATAGTAATGACTACCACTAAACCAAAATAATCTTGGGATGCACTTAAGAGACTATTTGATAGGCCTAGTCAAGATAAAATCTTGTACTTAAAACATAAGTTGCATAATATTTCTATGAAAGGCTCACTTACCAATTACATCATGGAAGTGAAGTCTTTAGAAATGATTTCTTATCTATTGGTTCAACTCTTCCTAATAGTGAGTTAGTTTCTATAATGCTACGTGGCCTCCCTTCCAAATTTCATGCATATTCTACCATGTTAAATTTAAATGGTAAAACATTGAGTGCTCCATTTGATGAGATTGAATTTCTTAAACAACATGAGCAAGAACTCATAAAATATAAAAAAATTTATTCTACAAAAACTTTTACCACCAAGGCAACCTTTCAACATAGACCCAATAGGGGTCCAAATCAATAGAATCAAAGAGGTAGACAAAGGTATCAACCACATAAAAAACAACAACAACCACATCAGTAGTAGTAGCCACAACAGTACAATTAGCTTCAACCACAATAGTAAAATCAATAGCCACAACAACAACAAAGATGACAATAAATTTTTTTCCAAGGGGTTGTCAAAATAGAAGACCTCAAAATTATAGGCCTCAACAACAAAATCAACCTAACAACCAACAAGGGTGTGATTATTGTGGAAAATGGGGTCATTCTGCAAATGATTGCTATCAAAGAATTAGACATGAAAATCAAAGAGATCAACAAGACCAAAATATTAATACTTTGTATGCAACAAATCAAGTCAATGTTGAAGATAAATATTATTGGTATATTGATACAGGGGTAGCTAAACACATGATAGGAAGGTAAGATTGGTTGACCAAGATTCAACCTACCCATAACCAGTTCATTAATTTTGGAGATGAATGTGCTCTTCCCATTAAAGGTGTAGGAGATGCACCACTTGCCTTACACAATGGAAAAAATGATCCTGCCCAAGATGTGTTGTACGTGTCTAGCCTCAAACGGTATATTCTTTCTATTAGGTAACTTATATATAAAGGTTATACTATATTTTTTGATAAATACAAGTGCTACATTCACAAACTAGATGGCTCTATCAAAGCCATTGTTGCCAAAAAGGAAGGTGTCTATTACCTCCTTACCCAATCTATAACTAAACAATATTTGCATACAAGTACTACTTTCTCCTTGGAATATATGTAGTATGAAATAATAAGTCACTTAAACTTTCATAATCTTCAAATGATCAAAATAATTTGTTTGGTCAAAGGACTTCCTCACTTAAATGAGTTCAAATGCTTTTGTGAACCATGTAGTATTACCAAACACCATAGACAACATTTTGAGTTAGAAAAGGCTTGGAGAACCAATAGGCCACTACAAATATTGAATTGATACATTTGTGGGCCAATGTTTGTTCCCTCTTATACTGGATCTAGATATTACATCATTGTTAGAATTTACCAAAATAGACATGCACAACATTACACAAAATATGAAGAAAGAGTAAAACTGATTGCTTTATTCCAAGGATCAACTTTGTATAAATAGCAAAGTTAATCATTGAGAGCCATTGGATTACAACAACTCATCAAACCTTATGAAGACACCATCGAGTGTTCTCCTGACACATGGTTGAGTGGAAACTCAAGTGTGTCTATCCCAACAGAACTTAAGAGAATATTCACTTATTCTAACACCCCCCTTAAGTGATACTAGGGGAGTTTTGTACAAATGAGTCCTGGCAATAAGGCCTGATGAGGTACTCATGTACAATGACTTATTTTTGAAGAGATGGTAAAAACCCTAGGGAAAAAACATAAATTTAAAAGGAAGTAAGGAAGAGACATGTCTTCGGATGGTGAATATTGTCCTCTTAATACAATAAGAATGATGAGTCCCAAAAACATGGCCTGATGAGGTACTCATTTATAGTATATATAGATGGTGAAAAAACCCTTGGAGAAAAACCAACTATCACAACTTCTTTTTGAAGAGATGGTAAAAACTCTATGGTAAAAACCATAAATCAAAAAAGGAATTAAGGAAGAGGCTTGTCTTAAGATGGTGAATATTGTCCTCTTAATACAATAAGAATGATGAGTCCCAACAACATGGCCTAATGAGGTACTCATTTACAATATATGGAGATGGTGAAAAACCCCTTGGGAAAAACCATCTTTCACACAAAAATATTCAAGATAGAGGCATATCTTCAGATTGCGAAGATTGTCCTCATAATATACATGATGTTGGAAAGATGATAAAAAAAACAAGGAAAAAAACCATTCTCCAAATATTATAATGAGAGGTGGAAGACCTCTGTGTCAATGCAACTGTATTACTTCAAGTTTATCTTGCAACTGAAGATAACGTGGAGAAGGAAATGACTTTGTGAAGATAACTGCAATTTGATTCTTAGTTGGAATATAGTCCAAGTATATATCCTCATTTTGAATATGCTGCCATATGAAGTGCATGTGTATCTCAATGTGCTTGGTGTGCTGATGCTCAACCGGATTGCATGCAATATGAATTGTGCTTGATTGTTTTTTTTTAAGATTTATAGGCTTTTCATGGGAGAAATCAAATTCTCTCAAAATTTGACAAAGCCAAAAAGCTTCCTGACTAGCTAAAACTTCTACCCTATATTCTATCTCTGTAAAATATGTAGACATGAAAATTGACTCATTTTCCTAAGTTTTTCTCCTATAAAAGTAAGGTCATATTCAAGAGATTTTTCACCCTATCAAATCATCTTAATTCTTATCAAATTTTATACCATTGGATAGGGTTCAAAAAGAGCTTTCCAACAATATATAATATGTCCAACTTTAACATTGTCTTCCTCATTTTTTGCTCCAACAAACCAAAAAATTTTGACCGTTGGGTAAAATCGCCCATCAATCAACAAAATTGCCTGACGATCGACAAAATAACCAGGAAATTTTGTCCCAAATAGAATTTTAACAAATGTGATAAAAATACAAAATCTGGTTTAAAAAGTCTTACCTAGTTTAACCGTCGTTCAGATTAGGAAGGTTGGCAAGTAGATTGAAGGTGGCAAATATAGGAGGGATCGAAACCTCCTCCATGTTTAGTCTAACCTCCCAACTTCATCACACCCCTCCTTGGCCTATTTAATCTAGGCCCTTTTCCATTTTTCCTCTCGAACGACTGAATGAATTCTTGGATGGTTGGACTCTGATTCCCTAATATTTCTTCTGAACTCCCTTGAGGATCCCTCGCATCAATTTTCTACGCAATTCCACCTCCCGACATCCCTATTTTCATTTTTTTTCATTGTAGGTCCCAGTTATAATCATCCCAAATATCAGCATAATCGACTGGCGATCGACAAAAATGGTAGGATATTTCGTCAGAGAGTAGGCAATTTTATCTATAACAGAGGTGATTTTGTCTAGAATAGATGTGATTCTGTCTAGAATAGAGGTGATTTTTTCTAGAATAGAGGTGATTCTATTTGAAACAGAGGTGATTCTGTCTAAAAAAGAGGTGATTCTAGCCTGCTACGAGCCTTAGAATCTTCATAAAACATCTGAATCAATTAAGGTTTATAATTTCTTTTAGCCCTAGTTTTAGTCATTGCATTTTATTCTGTATCCACTGTCTACTGTCTTCATTGAATCAAAATTGCATATAGATAGTTTTAATTGCATAAAGGTCAAACCTAGGTGTATGTATGATTTGAATTAAAAAGAAATCATCTAAATAAAATCCTAAAACCTAGGCTCAAAAACTACCACAAATGTTGCCTGGTGAACCCAAAAACCAGTTCATCGAAAAATCACCACAAGAAGGCACGATCAAGTACCTCTCCTCTGAGGTGTAGACCTATATTTTTCCCATCCCCCTTCTAGGCATGAATCCATCAGCCTAAAGGAAAGGGGTGCAAAAATTTTAGACCTACATTCTTTGGTGAACCCGACATGAATACATAGGCATTTCTTCTAATTTCAAAAATAAACAAACAAAAAAAAATACAAGAAAAACAACAAAAAAATCATCATTTCAAATTTGTATGTTTTAGATTCAATTCTAAATTTTAGATACCAAATGTTGCTTTTAGAAGTACTAAAGAAACCATGAGTCTTAACTCAAATTAATATGAGTCCATCAGTAATGTTGGGAAAATTCTGCGAAATACATTTTTTTGTTATGACCAACCTCATCCATATTCAACATCACCTTTATCACACTTTTCTCATTTTTCATCCTTATCCCAACAAACTAATCCCTTTTCCAGTCCTCTTCATAATGATATTATCTTTTATCCCACATTTCCATATTATGCCTAGCGATCCACATACAATCCTTCTCCACCATTTCAACATTCTTCTTTCAACACAACACATCCATTTACAAGAAAATACTTCTCCTTAAAATCCTACTGTGCACTCACTTCATACTTCATAATCTTCCTATCATAATTCTACCCATAATAAAGAAAAAAGAGGTAATAAACCATTAAGTCCTTTATGGCTAAATTCCTAAGGCAATTATAAAAAGCCTCTCGAAAAACTTCACCACGTAAATTTCCTAAGATCAATAAACCAATGGATATAATTCTTAGTAATTTACTTGATACAATTAGGATTGAGTTACCTCCCATAAGACAACCTGATATCACAACAGATTGGTATAAACCTGAGCTATATTGTGAGTATCATAGAGCGGATGGACATATGACACAAAAATGTAGAAATTTAAGATGTGCAATTCAATATTTTATTGACGAGGGTATTTTCACTATAAAGGAATTACAATCTACAAATCATTGTAAATCTCCAATAAACAATAAAACTCATACAAAAAAAATACCCATAATCAATCAAGACATGGGGATATCCCAAGAACCCCTTTTCAATTATCAACAAAATGAAACCAATCAAATATTGCATCTTAATATGTCCCATCATGATGATATTACTAATATTGTAATATAAACTACAAATGAGCAACCTCAAGTTCAATCAACTCAATTTGATATTCAAGAGATGGATTCCTCATTTGACCAACCTTCAAAACTATATTTGGATCTAGATAATGATCCAAAATGGAATGTAAGCATAGAAAGCCCATCTTTAGCATTAAAATATCTATTTGAAATCCACTCTTATAGCCAACAACAAGTGATTAATACTAAAGAAAATATATCCCTTTTAGAAGTATTACAAATTTCTCATATTCATAGGGAAATTTTGTTCAAGATACTTAGCCAACAATTTGTTCCTCATGATATTTGCCATAAGAACACAATTAATGGTGTAAGCCCTCTTGAGGTTAACCATATTTCATTCTATGATTAGGAGATTCCTTCCTCTACTCCACAAGGAGACTCGTCTCTTTACATTATAGGATTTACTAAAGAAACATCTATTAAAACTATCATGGTAGATAATGGCTCCTCTCTTAATTTATGCACTTATCAATTATTCCAAAAACTCATATTAAAGGAATAATATATCAATGAATCAAATGTTATTATAAAATATTTTAACAATGAAATTCAAGAAGCTTAAGGTATTATAATAATAATAATATTATTATAATAATAATAATAATATTATAATTCTTCCCCTTAAGAGTGGACCCAAGATCCTGGATACTTTGTTTTATGTAGCATATTGTCCTTCACCTTACAACCTACTTCTCAGAAGTCCTTGGATTCATACGATGAGGGTTGTCCCTTCCATTCTTCATCAATGTTTGAAGTTTAAACTTGCAAACAAAATTATTACCATACATGGTGACCCAAAACCATTTAAATAATCTTTAACGGTTGGAAAATTAAGTTCTATACATTCTCCATTGTCACAATTACCTCCTATAAATAACTTTTCTTCATCCATACCCGATCATCCTTGTTTACAAAATAACACCCATGCATATCTTTCACATATGCTACCTCCATCTTATAAAGAATTGGAAGATAGTGATAATAATGAATAACCTTCTTATCCTTTTGATATTTTGTTTTGTAACATGATCAATTTTACACATAAAAGTCAAATATTTGTCTACATTGTTCTACATTATAACAAAGATTTTGTTATTGCTACATTTTATTCATCACCTTTTATTTTTCATTATTCCTTGAATTATTATTATCACATCAAGTTCTATATTTTTTTCCTCTTTATCATTGTCATCTTCTGTCCATCACTTTTCTTCACCTACATCTCATTCTTCATCACAACAATCTCAACTATCAACCAAACAACTTCACATACACCACAACCAAAACCTCCTTTGATTTTGAATCCACATTAGACATGCTATACTTAAATAACCTTGTATAATGTATATTGATGATCTTGTATATACCACCAATTCCATCATTAAAAGTAAAAAATCAAAAACATAAAAATCAAATAAAACAACAAAAAAAA
The DNA here is from genome assembly GCA_028583015.1 of Wollemia nobilis. Taxonomy (NCBI): domain Eukaryota; kingdom Viridiplantae; phylum Streptophyta; class Pinopsida; order Araucariales; family Araucariaceae; genus Wollemia; species Wollemia nobilis. Next base: position 50,776 of record JAQPPZ010017035.1, on the reverse strand, counting down.
AATCAAAAAGTATCAAAATCTCAAAAAAAATTCAGATCATTCTGCATTGTTATTCATTGTTGTATTTCATAATTTTGAAGCTATATTTTCCTTTATCTCAAGATAATTCAGAAGTTATCTTGAACCATACACTTAATTTCATAACTTAATTATTTTTATTTTACCACTATGATTATAAATCTCTCTTGTATCGAAGATCATTATTTCACTAAATAAATATTTTGAGTTTTGGGAAATTATCTTGCTACTTCTTGAACCAAGTACACTTTTACACATTAAAATATTTTTTTGCAAATTCAAAAAATGATACTACATAGTAGTCTTAGTCTCTTGAGCAAAAAGTTTCCCCTGCTATCCTATCATGCACATGGTCTAGAATTTTTTGAGAATTGGCAAAAGGACAAGCTCACCCTTGCCCGAATAAAAATCCCTTGCTCTACAACAAATCCGAGAAAGTATCCAATATATATATATATATATATATATATATATATATATATATATATATATATATATATATATATATATATATAAAAGTAAAATTCAAAAATCAAAAGAAAAAAAGAAAGAGAAAAAAAAATAAAAAAGAGAACGAAAAGAGAAAAATAAAAGCAATAAAATCCCCCTGTTCAAAACAAAATGAACAAAATACCTATCCCTTGAAGGTGAAGAAAATAAGGGTGAACGAGCTTGAATCCTTGGAATTCTCAGTTATTCGAAAATCATGAGGTAAACCCCATAACAGGTGATTTGTGCCCAACTTGCTTGACATTGGGTAATTCCTTTTCGTGTGGTGACATGTCTGTCACATTAGAGACCTTATTTTGTACAGACCTATGTATGCTTGTGGATTAGCTAGCTTTTGATGACTTGACTTACATAGTAGTCTAGTACGGTTTCATGCACAAAAATCATGGTTAATGAACCCTTCACTTGCACACACATTGGTTCATTCAAGTTTGCTTGCATCACTACCTTACTCAAAATTGGTAAATGAACATTACAAAGCACACACATTTTATCCTTGAGAGATTTTGTATCATCATGACAATAATGATGGATAATGAACTCACTTATCACACACTGTTTTTTGATAAATTTGAATTTGTCTTTGAAATAAGTTAAAATATTTCTTTGAAATTTGTCGGAAAACATTAGTTTATCATTACTTTTGTATTAACACATTACTTGGATATTTCTAAAATTTCAAAAATATCAAAAACAACTTATTGCAAAAATAACATGTAGATCAAAATCACTTATCATACATAGCATTCATGACTTCGCGATGATGGTATAATTCCTAGGAATTATTCTGCTCAATTTTCACACTAGGAATTCTATACCTAGCGCAAACCATATTTCTAATTTTTCATGCCCAAAATTGGTCCATATATTTTCATAAAAATTTCATAATATTTTTGAAACATGTGACACAATGATTTATCTTACATTACTTTGAATTTTAAAAGAACAAATAATTTCATATCATCATGCATTTCATTTTGATTTTTGCGATGATGGTATAATTCCTAAGTAATTATTTCATATAATTTCACACTTAGGAATTCTATGCTTAGCGTAAATCATCCTTCAAATTTTTCATGCTTTACTCAATATATTTCACAAAAATTTACCAAATACATTATTATCAAACAAACATCACATATATTCCTATTACCACAAAAGCCTTAAGATTATTCTTAAGCTTACAACCATTCTTAGCAATATCAAAAATATTCCTCACAAACAAGATTAGCTTCGAGAATTAGCGAGCTTTGAACTCCACAAAAAGTCTCATAACAACACAACATCCTTTGAGGTTTATTGCTAGAATCTATCAAACATCTTGTTCCAAAACAAAATCAAACATTTCTTTCTCATAATAAAGCCTTAAGATTATTCTTAAGCACACAATATTTTGGTATTAGCAATACAAAACTTCCTCATAACAGGATTCGCTTCGTGACTTTGTGAGATTTGAACTCCACCAATAGTCACATATCAGCACAACATCCTTCGAGGTTCATTGCTAACCCCTCAAATCTATCATCACACAAAATCATATTTTTTAAAACACACTTTACAAAATCATTTTCTTTTTATGTTAAACATGATTAAAATGTTCAAAAATAAAAGCATTATTACAAGAAATTATGTAACACAACCATCATAAGTAAATGTAATAAATCATACAATAAATCACACAAAGTCACATAAAACAAAGAAGATCCAAATTCGAGTTTTCCACCAAATGTAAAATTGGGTGTAAAAACTCGAGGGGGTATCCTAGTTAGTAAATTAGTAATTATCTCTCTCTAAGATATCAATTTCACACTAACTATTCATTCTAAACCATCTACTTCATTTTTGCCCATGTCAAATCATAATAATTTCTACTCAAGTGTCTACACTTTTATTTGACTTATTTATTGTTCATAAATACATCAAAGAGGGGGTAAAATGTAGACATGAAAAATTGACTCATTTTCCTTAGTTTTTCTCCTAGAAAAGTAAGGTCATATTAAAGAGAATTTTTATCCTATCAAATCATCTTAATTCTTATCAAATTTTATACCATTGGATAGGTCTCAAAAAGATCTTTCCAACGATATATAATATATCCAATTTTGACATCGTCTTCCTTGTTTTTCGCTCCAAAAAACCAAAAATTCTTGATTGTTGGGCAAAATCGCCCATCAATCAACAAAATCACCCGACGATTGACAGAATTGCCAGGCGATTTTGTCCCAAATAGAATTTTAACAAATTTACTAAAAATACAAAATCTAGTTTAAAATTTCTTACCTGTTTTAGTCATCATTTGGATCAGGGAGGTTGGCAAGTAGATTGAAGGTGGCAAATATAGGAGGGATCAAAACCTCCTCCATGTTTAGTCTAACCTCCCAAATTCCTCAAACCCCTCCATGGCCTATTTAATCTAGGCCCTTTTCCATTTTTCCTCCTAAATGACTGACTGAATGCTTGGCTTGTTGGACTCTGATTCCCTAAGATTGCTTTTGAACTCCCTTGAGGATCCCTCACATCAATTTACTACGCAATTCCACCTCCCGACATCCCTATTTTCATTTTTTTTCATTGCAGGTCCTAGTTATAATCACCCCAAATATTAGCATAATCGGCTGGCGATCGACAAAAATGGTAGGATATTTCATCAAAGAGCAGGCAATTTTGTCTAGAACAGAGGTGATTTTGTATGGAACAGAGGTGATTTTGTCTGGAACAGAGGTTATTATGTATGAAACAAAGGTGATTCTATCTAAAATAGAAGCGATTCAGTACTCCTACAAACCTTAGAATCTTCATCAAACATCCGGATCAAGTAAGGTTTATAATTTATTTTAGCCCTAGTTTTAGGTATTGCATTTTATTTTGTATCCACTGTCTACTGTCTTCATTGAATCAAAATTACATAGAGATAGTTTTAGTCGCATAAAGGTCAAACCTAGGTGTATGTATGATTTGAATTAAAAAGAACTCATCTAAAGTAAATCATAATACCTAGGCTCGAAAACTACCACAAATGTTTCCTGGTGAACCCAAAAACCAATTCATCAAAAAATCACCACAAGAAGGCATGATCAAGTACCTCTCCTCTAAGGTGTAGACCTATCCTTTTTCCATACCCCTTCTAGGCACGGATCCATCAGCCTAAAGGAAAGGGGTGCAAAAATTTTAGAGCTACAGAAGATAAGGCTACTGTTTGTTGTTTCTTACATATCCAGGTTATTGGTGAAGAATCAAGGCAAAGAACATAGACTAAGGTTGAACATTTGTCTTCTACTGAACCTGCCCAATATGAATCCATGTACCCAATGATATCCATGGATTTTACCTTATATAAGAGCTCAAAGTACGTAGTGCATTGCAAGTAATGAAGGATTATTTTTGCTACTTGCCAATGACTAAAGTGAGGATCATCTTCCCATTATTTAATACCTGTTGCTTCTTTTAAGGATTGAGGATCAGAGGAAATAGACTGATAGACAAGATCAGTGCCTATGGGGTTGGTTGATCTAGTAGATGGACAATTTTGGATGTAAGGAGTAGCTTCTTTAACAATGGTGCGGACCCATTTTGGCATAGTGTAAGGAGTATAAGGAGATGAAAGACATTGAGTTGGAGTTACAGGTTCTTCATTTTGATTATCAATTTCTAAGTTAACCTCAAGAGTTGGCTCTTCATAATATAGAGGTTCTAATATAGGATAAGGCTCAATGGAGGAAGAGGGGTATTGAGGATCACTTTGAGGGAATTTTTCATCAAATTGGACATTCCTATGGATAAATATCTCATGAGTTGAGGGATCAAGGATCCTGTATGCTTTTATTTCCTCATAATAACTAAAAAATATGAGCCTTTTGCTTTTCTTATCTAGAGCCTTCCTTTTATTATTTGGGATGTACGCCCAAAAAGTACACCAAAAAATGATGAATAAGGAAACATCCATGTTTGAGCCAGAACATGCTTATTCAGGAGTTAAATGGTCAAGAGCTTTATATGGTGTGCGATTTTGAATATAATTGGCACAATTAATAAATTTTACCCAAAAAACTTTAGTAAGATCTCTTGAATGGAGCATGCAATTTTCCATTTCATTTAATGTTTGGTTTTTCATTTTGCAATGCCATTTTTATGAGTATTATGGGAGACATAATGTTGATGAATGATGCCATGATTTGATAGAAATATTGAGAACTCATTACTGCAGTATTCCCCCCCATTATCAGTGCGAATTTGCTTGATATTGCAAGAGGTCTGATTTTCAACTAAGGCTTTGAAGACTTTAAAGTGGGATAGAACATCACTTTTATATTTTACGAAGTAGACCCAAGTTCTTCTATAAAATTCTTCAATAAATGTTAGAGCATATTTTGCTCCTTTGAAAGAAGGTTCAGGAAAAAACATCAAGTCAATATGGATTAGTTCTAGAGGGGATGAGGCTGTTAGAGAACTACTTGGGTGGAAAGGATCTTGATGTTGCTTTCCAAGAGCACATCTAGGAAAAAACCCATAAATATAAGAGACTTGGGGTAAACCTATTACCATATCATGGGTGCTTAATTTCTTTAGGTAGTTGTAACTAAGATGACCAAACCTTTCATGCCAAATTTTGCTTTCAAGATCTCCATGAGCCACAAAACAGGATGTCCCTTCTGGATTTTTGAATCCTTTGAAGTGAAATAGGTGAGTGTTGTGATCAATATCTCCTTTGGCTATGATAGAATTGGGATCTTGAAAGTCTCTTATCTCAACTCATGTTGGAGAGAAGAGAATTGTTTTCCCCTTTTCAAAAGTACAAATTTGATAGACGAAGAGGAGATTTGTCGTAATGTTTGTAACATAGAGAACATTATTTATAGAGCCACCATAAATGGTTATGTCTCCCTTTCCTTTGATTGGGATAAATGAAGAGTCATACACTTCTATGCTACAAGTAGAACTAGAGGAGATAGAAGAGAATGACTCATCTGAAGCAATCATGTGATGAGTAGCTCCAGAATATAGGACTCAATAATTAGAGGAAGAATTGGAGGTTTTCCCTTGAACATTTAGGGCCTTCCTTATTTTATTTTTATTATCTATATTTTGATCCTTCATACCTACCTCTAGTTGTAACATTTTCTAGCATTTGTTTGCAGAATGACCATTCTTTTTGCAGTGAGTACATGTTATGGGATTCCTTTCCTTCCTTTTGAATTTTTATTTAAAAGAGGTGGAGGCTACTAAGGATTTTGAAGAAGAGGAAGATGACTCATATATTGCAATTTTAGTTTCTTCCCTAGTTAGTATATCACAAAATTATTCTACAGAGGGCATTTTAAAGGATGTGCCAAGAGCATCTGTTGTAGATAGAAAAGTGGTTGAAAAGATTTGAAATGCACCGTTTAGTTTAGAAATAATTAGATAGATGGACTCTTCTTCAGTATTATTCTTCCCACTACCTTTGTATTGAGAGAGGACTTCTTTGAATTTGGTGAGGAAGAAAACAATACTGCTAAAGTCTTCAGGAGACAAAGTTGTTAGTTCTGCTTCTAGTTGCATTGATCTTATTTGATCTAATTTTCCAAACAAATTTTTTAGTTTATCCCAACTTTCATGAGGAGTTTTACTATCTATAATGTGAAACCACAAAATTTCATGAACATTAGAGATAATAATAGCCATTGTTTCATATATTTTCCCTTTGTGAACAAATATTTCATATTATTTTTCAAACTCAGGTTACTTTTATTCTAAAAGGTGTGTTAGCTCTTTTTGAGAAATGAGATTTAAAATTTTGGGCTTCCATGTATGGTAGTTATGAGGAGTAAGAAGATCAATTGTATTCATTGAATTCATTTTAAATTGAAGTTAACCCAAAGTTCCCCCCTTTAAATTTAATTTGAGAATGCAAGGGATATTATTTACAGAAGCCTTAATGAAATACCAAATGCCTCAAAATTACCCACACTTACTAGAGGGAGACTATAAGTAATATGAGAAAAATGATATGAGTTTAAGGCTAAAGAGAATAAATATGCCAATGTTTTTATTTTATTTTAAGAATCAACAAAAAACACAAAATACCTACCCTAATGAGAGGGAAACTATAAGTATTTTGATTTTTGTTGAGTAAATATTGATAAAGAGAACAAATATGCCAGGCCTATATATATATCTTTCTCAAATACCTGCCCTAACGAGAGGGAAACTATAAGTATTGATTAGATATGATACTTGGAACATAGGCTATATCATCCAGACCTTTATTGGTAATCTTATTGACATGCCCTTACTTGAGGGAAAATATAAGTTAAATAAGATGTCCAATTTTGGTGTGTGATGTTTTTTTTTGTCTCTATAATGATTTAGAATAGTTTAAAAAAGTTATTTGAATTTTGAAAATAAACAATTATAAATATGAACTCTTTTAGAAACTTGTAATTGAGAAGATTTTGTATATATATATATATATATATATATATATAAAGAGTTTTAAAAAAAAATTAGGTTCTGTTAAATGGATGAAAATAATCAAACATAATATTTAATGCAAGATATTTAACAAAAATGAATTTCTTTAAATGAGAGTGTTATAAAAAGATAAATAGAGAGATTTTTAAGCAATTTATATGTCTCTTAAATTAGAAAATATAATATTTGATAGAGATATGAATATTGCGGACTCTAAAACAATCATATAGAAGAACACCCTTTTAGATAATATGAAACGATTTAAAATTTAACCAAACATATAATTTTAAGCAAGATTTATATAATTTGTGGACAAAAATGAATTTCTTTAAATGAGAGTGTTATAAAAAGATAAATAGAGAGATTTTTAAGCAATTTATATGTCTCTTAAATTAGAAAATATAATATTTGATAGAGATATGAAGATTGCAGACTCTAAAACAACCATATAGAAGAACACCCTTTTTGATAATATGAAAGGATTTAAAATTTAACCAAACATATAATTTTAAGCAAGATTTTAAAAGAAATTATTTTTTTGATGCAAGTGAGGGTAGATTAAAAATGATTTATAGAGAGATATCTAAGAAAAATATATATCTCCTAAACTAAAAAATTTAATAAATTTAGATAGATATGAAGATTTTAGACTCTAAAAAATCATGTAAAAGAACACCCCCAGAAAAGATAAAGAACGAATGGTGCAAAAAAGGCACTTGAAACCCCCCCTCGAATAAGATATTTTATTTAAATTCTTACAAATCACTCGTTTCATTTTCGTACTTGAAAGAGGAAAAAAAAAATATGAGTCAGAAATAAAACTAAATAAAATATAGGGAGTAAAAAGAATGGTTTTACCTTCGAAATTGAAGGGAAAAAGATATTACAATGATATTTTAAAAATTAACCATATGAGAGAAGAAAACCAATTTGTTCGTTGGCGCACGATCAGAGAAGACGTCCAGGAAAATCGAGGAGACAAAGTGAGTTTTGATGCCAGATGAATCCACTAGCTATCACAGTTCCATTGTATTGAATGTAGGTGAAAGGATCTGTCGTTGACAAAAACACCGTTCAACCTGACAGGTTTCCTTTGCACTATGGTCTTTGAATATGTTCTCTATCATTGAGGTCATAGTCTAAGGTCTTCAAAGATGAAGATCCATATGTGAAATAACCTGAACTTGCCGAGAAAAAGCATAGACAAACAAGGAAAAAAATACCTACTAAAAATTGAAATGAATATATATATCATATAAAGTGTCTCCTCTCAGCGCTTTAGAAGAGGGATCAAAGCCTACAACAAAGGAGAGTTAGACAAGATTTATATAAATAAATTTAATCGTAATATTCTTCAGCTTCTGTCGCAATGCTTGAGTAAAATTATCTGCACAAATATAAGTCAAATAATTGATAAAAACAATGTGAATCCAGATAATTAAATAGGATGGAGGAGAGTCATTTGCATATTAGTAACTGAGAGTGAATCCACCAAATATTGATGATTCAAATCATCCTGGTTTAAAGGAGTCTTTGAAGGTGATCACCAAAAAAGCAAACAAATGCTATGGAAGAGCAAGATACGAAATATAATGATGTTAAATGCAACTTTCAGTGATGTAATAGCTCAAAACGATTTTATAGGAGCGCAAACCATTAAATGGGGATGCCATGATTCATATCTCCATGAAAGGAGATTTTGTCTTCGATTGTGTAATGTATCGTTGGTGCCCAAAAATTAAACGGGTGCCACGATACGATAGCTTTGAAATCTTCCCGATAACAACATGATGGCAACAAAAAAAACTTTTACCCTTTCAATGACATTATAAAAGATATTTTAAAGGAGCACCAAGCATTAAATTGGGAGGCCATGATTCATATATCCATGAAAGGAGATTTTGATATCGATGGTGTATCGTATTGTTGGCACCCAAAAGAAAATGGGTGCCATGATACGATAGCTTTGAAATATTCTCGAGAGCAACATGATGGCAGAAAATAAAATCCTTTACCTACAAAAAAATAACATTAGAGAAATGAATATTCCTTTTTATCAAGTTGCTATATAAGTTAAGACTTGAAAAAGGGGTGAATTTTTTAAAAACGTATATATTATAATGGGTAATAAAAAAATTACTCTAAGAGTCAAACAAACTTCTTTCCTTCACAAGATAGAAGAAGGTAAATAAAATTCAGAATAACCCACATATATATATTCCAAAAAAAGGTTTTAAAAAAAATATTATTGAAGACTTAGATCCAAAAAAAGAGGAGAAGCCAACATAAGAATCAAAGAACCAGCTCCTAGAATATCCAAGAAAGAATGCTAGCAAGATCTATCCTGTTGTGGTACCATGTTAGAATTTTCCAAAATATACATGCACAACATTACATAAAATATGAATAAAGAGTAGAAATGATTTATTTATTCCAAGGATCAACTTTGTATAAATATCAAAGTTGATCATTGAGAGCCGTTGGATTACAACAACTCATCAAACCTGATGAAGACACCACTAAGTGTTCTCTTGACACATGGAGGAGTGGAAAATCAAGTGTGTCTATCCTAGTAGAACTTAATAGAATATTCACTTATTCTAACACTCACTTTCATTGTTGATTACAACAGAAGAATCTGGATCTATCTCATTTAGTATAAATAGAAATCCCTTGATACATTCAGGGACTTTATGAAACTTATTGAAAGAGAAAGTGGCTATAAAATATTCACATTGAGGATAGATCATAGTGGAGAATACATCTCCAAATATATTTTCAATATTTATAAGAATTATGGGATAAGGAGGTAGTTCACAACTCTTTATACACCTCAGAAAAATGGCGTAGCTAAGAGGATGAGTCAAACCATCACAAACAAGGCAAAATCTACACTAGTTTCTATTGAATTAGCAAATAATTTTTTGAGGGAAGTTGTCCTTACTACTACATACTTGACCAATAGGTCCTATACTAAGGATTTGCATTATATAACACCAGAGAAAGCATGTAGTGGAAAAATACCCTATGTGAGACATTTTAGAGTCTCTGGATGTGATGCGTATGCTCACATACCTCATCAAAAAATAATGCTTATAAAGGGTGTAATCAACCCTTTCTTAATCATCACTATTAATAAATTTCAATCTTGTTTTCATGGGAATGGTGGATGGTTTACTCTCCAACATTGAAACCTCTTCAATAGAGACTAAATATACTTGGACTAGGATATGAAGATCTTGCTAGGATTTTACCGCACTTTTATACCTAAGCAATAGTGAAGGAGACCCAAATCAGTCATTTCAAAACTTTTTGTATAAGTACTCTTTTAGAAATCTTATTCCATATGTATCATCACCTATAATGAGAAGATCATCCACATACAATATCACCAAAATGATGCAGTTCTTCTAATGTTTCACATAGAGAGTACATTTCGCTACAATCTAGTGAAACTAAAGTTAATGAAATAAGAATCAATTTTGGCATACCAAGCCCTTGGTGCCTACTTCAACCCATATAGATATTTATTCAATCTAAGGACTTTGTTTTCTTGGCCTTTTACTATGTACCCTGGTGGTTGATCAACATATACTTCTTATTTCAAAGGACCATTGAGAAAGTCATGTTTTACATCCATTTCATATATGTGCCAATGTTTCTAAGTAGCTAAAGCAATAACAATGTAGATTGTAATCTTTTTTTCCACAAGAGAAAAATTCTCCTCATAATAAATCCCTTCTTGTTGCTTATAATCCATAGCTACTAGGAAAGCCTTGTAATGATCTAATGAGCCATTTTATTTGTACTTTACCTTATACACCCATTTTGTGCCAATGGTGGATTTGCCTTAGGGTAAATCAACTAACTTCCATGTGTGATTTCATTCAATGGAATCCAATTCTTGCTCCATATCAAGAGTCAATTTAGGATCCTTCTATGCTTATTTGACATTAGAAGGTTCTAGTTGGCTTAGGAATTTATACATAAGAGTATAGTTCACTTGGTGTCTAAGGGTAGAAGGAATTTTACCTATATAAGTGGGTAAGTGGCTTTGGGTTGCATCTATGGTATATTGAACCCACTTAGGTAAAGGATTTGATGATGTGGCAATATTATTAGATGAAGGTAAAGTAGGAGAGGGAGGAGGACATGGATTATGATTGGGTAGATCCTAATATTGAGGGGGAAATTACCTCTTTGGTAATTTTCTCCTACCCCATTGGAGATACACCTCCTTTATTTCTCTCAATAGAATCACACTATGATCTAACCATACAATTGCTTACTCTTCATGGTTATCAGAAAATATTCTTGATGATGGAGAAAAGGAGAGGTGTTGAGAGTATTCCAATGGAAAAATTCCTAGCTACCCCTAAAGCTTCATTACTTAGAGCCATGAATTTTGTTTGAGATTAAAAAAATGGTGCAACTTTGGGACTTCCTAGGAGTTCACCCATCTTAGTACTACTTCGGCTTAGCATGCTTAACAATGAAGTTTATTAATGGGTACCCATGCCATTATGACATATAGTTTCTTGTAGGAATTTGAGTTTGTCTACTTGAAAATATGGAGCTCCTACTCGATAGAGTCCACCATGCAATAGAGAATTGGATCTCTAATGGATACAACACCATGCTCACATCATGATTTGTTTATCAAAACTATTTATCCATACGGTCGTGATACAAAATATTGATATCTCTTAGGTAAACTAAACATCTAGAACTTTAGATCAATCTATATTGTGATGTTATTGCACACAAAGTTGCAACCTCCTAGAATATTACTTCTCGATAGCATTTCCATTTCTAGATCTCCGCTAGCAATATCAACATAGTCGTTGATGACAATAATTTTTTTCACATGTGCTACAACATTCTATTAGGAAGAATAGAACTTCCTTTCATTATGTTGCATTTCATGGGAGTTAAAAGCATGTAAATGGAGGATGAGAACCTAAGTATTATATTTGTTTCTAAAAAAATTCCAAGGCGAGATCCTGACACATCATACACAATGTAAAAATTTTACCGCTAAAAGTTTTGGTTGCATCAACATAGCCATAATAATGTCAAAATGTGTTGCTTATTTTTATGGATATCCTATTTTAATCTATATAGGTGTCCATAGCCATTAACATAATCATATATGAGTTCCACTACTCACATGGGAAAGGAGGAGCCAACACTGGTAGAGCACCATCTTAGGGTGGCACTCTCCTGGCTCTTCTAGGTGATGATATTTTTGTTGTATGGGCCACCTTGTGGAGATATTGTGCCCTCCTTATGTAAGTGAACTTTTATTTGTTTCTACAAAGTGTTCATGCCTCTGATTTTATTTATACCTTTATAACAACTACCTCAGCCTATGATTGTTGAGTGCTAGAATGACCTTGATCCATGCTACCTGAGAAACCTTAGGAGTGCATGGATTAGATTTGGTAAAAAAAAATATGAAGGAAGATTTGGATAGTGTTGCATGACCATGAAGACATTGCCTTGTGTCTAGTAGGCTTTTGAAGATGTTGTGTAATTGTATGGAGTAGTAGACAAGGGATCCATTCCATTGCCCCCACTAGAAGGAAAAGAAAACTATTAAATTGCAATAACTAGTTGTGGAGCCATCTGGAGGAGTCATTCAATTGTAGTTTGATGTGTGTCATCCACATTGGACCCCCCATGGCTCCTATACATACTCCAAATTCTATTAGTTTATTATTTAGTTCCTATGCCTTCTACTTGTCACAAATCTTTTGGAAGAGCTTGGCCTAAAATTCCAATGTAAGTCTAAAACCATCATGCAATTATTTTTTTGCTTTCATTAAAATTGAGGTTTGCAGCCCCAATTTATATGCTTCAACTAAATAATAAATTTGAATCAATGAGCATGCAGATATAGTCAAACAACTCTCAAAAGTACCCATGATGCACAAGCTGAAAAGGTACACATTCATGGGTTTCTAAAATTAGCAAATTTCAAGGTAGTGACACATGAAAAAAATGATTTAAAAAAATATATATAAATTACAGAGGGTTTAGTGTTTTATGGGAGGTGTTTCCAGTGAGGTTGGATTGCAGTGGTGTCATCAGATAGTTGTGCCTATGGATCGAGCACCAAATTTAGGTTTGACAAAGAGCTAACATCGCTGCAACAATTTTTTTGATATTTCAGTGGAAGTAATTTTTATGAAGTTACAAAGACCTAGTAATAATAATATGGTCTAACTATCAATGCACAAGTGGCAGATCCATTAAGAACCATTGAGGACTTTGAAGAGTGCACCCCAACTGAAGCAGAGTTGCATTAAAAAAGCACATAAAATCCAAAAAAGATAGAAAATATGCCAAATGAGCCAAAGCTTTCTTGCCTTATATTCCCAAAAGATAGAGCTTACAAAGACTAACTCATTACAAATTTGAAATTCCCCTCTTTTGACCCTATTTTCTCCTTTTATGCCTAAAACTGAGTTTGAAATTTGAAATTTTGGGGGCAACTTGCTGAGGTCATAACTTCGCGCTTGTTGACTCGATTGACTATTACAACATGTTTTCGGAAAGGGCACGAGACACACTAAGCGATGCAAGCCTTAAATCTTTGTGCTATGGTCTATGTCTAACTGAAAATCCTCAAATTTGACCTCTAAGACCTTCAAAAATCACCTGCAAGTTTTACTAGTTTTTCTAGCAGGAAATTTTCACTAGTTTTTGACAGGGTAGGAAACATTAAAAATTACATATCTCCCAAACCGCTCAGGATATTGGGACAATTATTTCAGCACTGGGTCCAAATTTCTATCCTCTACACAACTAAATACACTTAGCAAATATTTAAACCAAATACAAATTTTGGGGTGATGCAATATCACTCTTACACTACTAGATGCTCCTGCATCAGACACCCAGGGTAAATCTAGAAGTGACCTTCACTTCTCTACTGTTGGAGGAAAACCTAGGTGGTCAACCTCTGTCTTCGACAACCAAGTTGAATATTACACAAGCTTGCCCTTCCACTTAACCAAATATTCTTCATACTACCTATTTCTGGTACTTTTGTTGATGTAGGTATCCAGGATCTCTTCTATCTATTTTGTTGCTGGAGTAGATGCTGGATTATTCTATAATTCTGCTACTGGTTCCTCACCATTGTCTCCTTCATGGTATTCTACCAAAACTGAAATGTTAAAAATAGGTGATATGTTAAGCCCACTTGGAAACTCCACTTCATATGCATTTCTTGAATCCCATTTTTCTATGATTTTGCATGGTCCAAACTTCTTAATTTTTAGCTTGTTATAGGTTTTAGCTAGAAACCTTTATTTTATCAGATGGACCATAACTTAATATCCCACTTCAAATTCCTTAAATAGTCACTTCTGGTATGCCCTTGTATTGAATTGAGTGTTCATATTAGTAATATGCTTCTTCACTTCTTCATGCAAGCTCTTCAGATGCTCTAAAAAATACTCAACCTCAACACTACACTTTTTCCCTCTATCCATCTTCCTCAACTCAGAAGCATTTCTTGGACTGCTCCCATATATGATATGGAATGGATATTTGTTAGTACTCCTATTGATAGAATTTTTGTATGCAAATTTTGCATGTGGAAAAACCAAATCCCATCCCTTGGGATTATATCCTACAAAGCATCTTAGTAGATCACCCAAACTTCTATTCACCACCTCTATTTGTCCATCAGCCTGTGGGTGGTATGCAGAAATAAATTTTAGGTCTATCTTCAATTTCTTCCATAGGATCCTCCAAAAATACCCAATAAACTTGGTATCCATGTCAAAAACAATACTCTTTGGTAGACCATGGAGTCATACCACCTCTTTGAAAAACAAACTTACAACATGAACTGCATCATTAGTTTTTTTGTAGGGAATAAAATGTGCCATATTTGAGAATTTGTCAACCACCACAAATATGGACTCATTCCTCCTCTGTGTTCTTGGTAGACCAAGAAAAAAATCCATGCTGATGTCTTCCCATGGTCTCTCTGGTACATGTAATGGTTGATACAATCCAGTGTTATGTCTCACACCCTTGGCCATCTGGCATACTCTACAACTTTATACAAATATTTGCACATCTTAATGTAACTGTGGTCAATAGTAATTTTCATTAACAAGAGAAATGGTCTTATCTCGACCAAAGTGTCTAGCCAACTCTCCACTGTGCTTCTGCTTGACCAGATTCTCTCTCATTGAACTCCTTGGAATGCACAATTGGTTTCCTCTAAATAACATTCCATCTTGGATTATAAAATCCAACCATTTTGTCCTATCCAAAGTAATAGGTGCCATGCAAGCCCTCCAAGCCTTTGCAAAATCTGGATCTTCAGGGTATAAACTCTTAAGTTCATCAAACCCTATGACTTCCACCTTCATTTCTGTCAATAAACACTACCTTCTACTTAAGGCATCTGCAACTCTATTTGACTTCCCACTCCTATGCTTTAGCACAAAGGTATAACTCTATAGAAACTCAACCCATTTCAAATGCCTCTGATTCAATTTCCCTTGACTATTAATCTATTGTAAGGCCTACTGATCAGTATATCAAACAAACTCTTTTGGCAACAAATAGTGCCTCCATTTCTTTAAAGCCTGAACTATAGCATAAAAATCTTGATCATATATAGAATACTTCTTCCTAGCATCATTAAGCTTCTCACTAAAATAGGCAACATGTTTACTTTCTTGACTCAACACAACTCCTATGACACTACCACTAGAATCACAATCTACCTGAAATACCTTATTGAAATCTGGAAGTGCTAAAATAGGTTTCTTTGTGACCTTCTTCTTCAACATATCAAATCTCTTATCTACTCCTAAGGTCCACTTAAATTCTTTCTTATCCCCTCTCATTGTTTCTGTTAGGGGTGCACAAATACTACTGAAATTTCTAATAAATTTTATGTAAAAAATTGCTAGACCATGAAATGATCTTACCTCAGTTATGCTCCTTGGGGTAGGCCATTCAATGATAGTCCTCACATTTTTTGGGTCCATTTTTAGAACTTCAACTGAGATGAAAAATCCTAGATACACCAACTCCTTCTTCACAAAATTGCACTTCTTCAAATTAATCAGCAACTGCTCCTCCCTCAGCTTCTCAAAAACTCGTCGAATATGTATCAGGTGCTCCTCCAAAGTCTTAATAAAAATTAAAATGTCATCTAAATATACAATGACAAATTTTCCTAAAAATTTCTTCAATACCTCATTCATCAATCGCATGAACGTGCTTGGTGCATTGGTCAGCCCAAACGACATGACCAACCACTCATACAAACCCTCTCTGGTCTTGAGGGTTGTCTTCCACTCGTCTCCTTCTCTAATACAAATATGATGATACCCACTCTTCAAGTCAATCTTGGTGAAGTACTTGGCTCCAATCAAATAGTCCATAATATCATCCATCCTTGGCAATGTAAATCTATATTTTATGGTGATATTGTTAATATCTCTAGAGTCTATACACATTCTCCACTCCCCATATTTCTTTGGTGCTAGTACTGTAGGTACTACACATGGACTTAAACTCTCTTGAATCAGTCCATTTTTTAGTAACTCTTGGACTTGTTTGTTTAGCTCCTCACTTTCTACAAGAGTCATTATGTGGGCTGCTTTATTGGGTAAACTAGCTCCTGGTACCAAATCTATGTGGTGACTGATATTCCTCACTGGTGGTAAACCCGTAAGCACATTATCTGATATAATATCTGGAAATTATCCTAACATACCTGATACCTCTACTGGGACATCCTTGCATTGTTCTTATTTAACTCTAGGAATTAATGCATAGCACATATGCTCATGCTTCAGACCATCCAAAAACTTCCTACCATCAACTAAACAGATTATGGCACTGCTACATACCTTTTCATCCACCTCCTTTAGGAGCTTCAGCTTATGACGCACTCCATCCTTTGTCAGGGAGTAAGTGTTGGCATTCCCATCATGTATTGCATGCCGGTAAAACTTCCATGGCCTTCCAAACAACAAATGATAAGCATCCATGGGCAGGATGTCATACAAGGCCTCATCATGGTAACTCCTAATATTAAATTTTACCAATCATTTCTCACTGACCAAAGCTCTATGGTCCTTATGTAACCACACAATCCAATATGGACATGGGTGTATCTTTCTCTCTAACTATAATTTGGTAACCATTCCTTCTGAAACTATGTTATCTATGCTACCATTATCTATGATAACATTACAAAACTTACTTGCACATTTACACCTAGTGCAAAATAAGCTGTTCCTTTGATCTGGTTCTCCCTCCTCATTTAGCAAGGCTCTCCTTATGATAAAAACTTCTCCTCTTTCTACTTATTTAGAGTTCTCAGACTCAATAATATCATCTATAATATCAACTCGAGCATTAAATTTAGGTCTCTTATTTGTTCTTCCTTGGTGTTGTGGGCACTCGTATGCCTGATGCCCCTCTTCTCCACATTGGAAGCATGTTCCACAAAATCCTCCTCTTCCAGACCCTCATCTAGACCTCCCTCTTCCTCTATGATAGCTATTATTTTGGTAGTTATTATTATTCTCATGGGGGTGGTAAGCATTTCCCCCTTTCAGTCCTGATTGTTGCTTGTCTCCCCAGTTTTATTTTGGTCCTCATTTCGTCCTCCATTTGTTCTCCCACCAATTCTTCCACCATGACCTCTTTCTCTCTATTTTATTTCAAACCTCTTGTTCAACTTATCTTCTACCTTCAAGGTAAATTGGTAAGCATATTCTATGGTGGTCATCCTGACCAGACTCAAATCCTCTTGAATACTTGCTCTTAACCCATTAATATAATAGGCTACCTTCTCCTTGTTGGCATTAGAATGGTCTATTCTAATTAGGATCTTATAGAAATCCTCTATGTATTCTTTGATAGACTTACTCGAAAGTCTCAAACCCTAAATTTTCTTGAGTAGATCCAAATCATAATCAGCTGGAATGAACTTCCTCTTCAAATTCTCCACCATCTGTTCCCACCTAATTATCCTTTCCTTCCATATTTTATTTCTATCTAACTCTACTACCTTCCACAAAATATTGACATGACCCTTCAGCTTGGTCTTAGAAAATATAACCCTCTCAAGGTCTTCCACCTCCTCATACTCAAAATATTCTTCCATATCATTGATCCAATCGATCAACTCTTCTAGGTTGAGATTTCCATAATACATAGAGACATCAAACTTTGGTCTCTTTCCAATCTGTGATATGGCCTTATATAATCTGGCTTGTGCAGGATCTACTACCTCTTCTTCTTCCTCGAACTGGGCCTCTTATTCTTTAGCTTCATCTTCACTCCCATCTTCTCTCCTTGGTGCAAACCCTCTACACAACTCCTCTTGTAGAGCCTGAACTTGCCTCTGCAAATATTTGAAATCTTCTTCTGGCACCACATTTCTCCTACCACCATGGTTTCTTCATGGAGGAATTATGCTCACTTCTATCACAAATCCTAACCACAAATTCTGGTGTAAAATACCTCACATCCGGTGCTTTGTTTACACACTCAAGAACTCCTTCTCTGATACCACTTGAAGTAGAGTTGCATTAAACAAGCACATAAAATCCAAAAAAGTTAGAGAAGATACCAAATGAGCAAAATATTTCTTGCCTTATATTACCCAAATACAGAGCTTACAAAGACTAACTCATTACAAATTCAAAATTCCCCCCTTTTGACTCTGTTTTCTCCTTTCCCGCCTAAAAATATGAGTTTGAAATTTAAAATTTTAGGGGCAACTTGCTGAGGTCGTAACTTCGTGCTCGTTGACCCTATTGACTATTACAACATGTTTTCATAAAGGGCACGAGATGAAATAAGCGAGGAAATCCTTAGCTCTTCATGTTAATTCTAGTTTCTAACTAAAAATCCTCAAATTTAACCTCTAAGACCTTCAAAAATCACCTACAAGTTTTACTAGTTTTTCTAGCAGGAAATTTTCACTAGTTTTTGACAGGGTAGGAAACATTAAAAATTACATATCTCCCAAACCGCTTAGGATATTGGGATGATTCTTTCAGCACTGGGTCCAAATTTCTATCCCCTACACAACTAAATACACTTAGAAAATATTTAAATCAAATACAAATTTTGGGTGATGCAAGATCACTCTTACACCGCTGGATGATCTTGCATCACCAAATGTTCTCCATAACTTGTTCACATGGCACCCATTTCATGATTTATAATTTTTGTTTTTGGTGCTCGATCCATGCATTAAATTTTGGTTGGACTAAGTACTTGGGTTTTTTCATGCCATTCCCACTCATTACTCTTTTAAAATCAAAGGGGACATTTTATTTATAAAAAAAAACAAAATATATTCACTTTTAAAACACACACACACACACATATATATATATATATATATATATATATATATATATATATATATATATATATATATATATATATATATATATATATATAAATAAAAATATGTATGACCCATTATATGTAAAAAGGCTCCCTAAAGCCTTTATTTTTTTAAAAGCACAAGGATCCCTAAATTTTTTTCCTCCAATTTGAATTCTAGTCTATGGTTCATCATTTTTTGTAATTTTAAGTGCATTTATGGTAGTATCCAAAACTCCCATATGGTTCATATTTATTGTATAAAGGTGCATTTTCGGTATAAAACGACACCATATAGAAGAGTTTTACCATGAGAGGGGAAAATAATGATACCCATGGTGGATATAGTAAGTAGTGACCTACAGAGGCAATAGACCTAGAGGTTGACCTATAGAGGCAACAAAATTAGAAGAAAAGGCTAACCCTGAAGCAACATTCCCAAAGGCTAACCTTGAGGTATCAAACAACGGTTGACCTACAGAGGCACTAGATACAAGATAGAGGCTGACATTGAGGCACTAAACCTAGAGACTATATTATTTTTTAGAGCAATAAAAATGAGATCCTAGAGCCAAAGAGCAAGAGCCTAGACATTATCCCAAATTTTTGTTAAGGATGTTCAAATATTAATGTGCATTTTGTACTTAGTAAAGTGCACATTAAGGAGGAGTGTTAGAATTAATGTGCACTTTAACTATGTTGTACATGTTATGATAATTGTTATATTTTCATATAGGTCGTATGCCTATATATTTGTACTCTTTTTATGTACAAGCACATCTCATTTAAATACTATAATTAACATAAAATTATGTTATCCTTTGAGGTCTTTAGGAGGTTGCTAGCAATGGATGGAGTTTGGTACAAGTAGATTCAAACTCCCAAATTCTCATTAATCAACTAAAATATCCCACTAAGGCATATTAGGTTTGGTTTTTACAGAGAGTGCTAGAAAATATTTGCAACCTTTAGACTAGATTTAGGACAACTGAAAATTTTCATGTCCCCCATGAGCCCCCCATGAGCGAAAAAAGGTACCGGATGCTATGACAAAATGGATGTTGAACTGAGTAAATCTAATTAGTTATATATACCTTCTTATATGGTGGACACAACAAATCAGGGAATACCTCTACCGTATATTACATCTTGATGTTGGTAACATTTATTTATGTACCTCATGACTAAAAATAAATGATTAGATTTCCTTTTCTTTCCAATAGATTAGTGCAATTAAAGCATTATTGTAGCTAGTCCAAAAAGTCCTATTTTCTTGGAAGGGATGACAATGATGTAACCTTCGTGTAACCTTTTAATTAAAAAAAAGTTAAAAAAAATATTTAGTGTCAAATATTTAAATTTTAGACTTATCAAATTTAGATTTTAAAATTATCAAATTTTAGATTTAATTAGTTTTCATTAATCATATCTTGATTTAAATTGTTACTTATTAATTTTGATGGTAGTATTTAACTTTTAATATTTAAAATATTTTTATTCAATGTTGAGTATTAAAATTTAATCATATCCTAACTTAAATTGTTACTTATTTAAAATTGTTTATTATTAATTTTGATGACAATATTTAAATATTCAATGATATTGGAAATTGTTGTAAAGTTAACATAGTATATAATGGGGGGACGTTTTTCGCAGGACTGCCCAAACTTCCGAACTTGGTTTGGCCATATTTCACTCATAGGAACTTGGATTGAGCTGAAATTTTGAGGGTAGATGCTTGAGAAACCCTAGAATGTCTCCACCAATTTTTATATCATTTGGAGCAACATAGATCCTAGGACATCCCTATACATGAACAAGAATTTTGGCAAGTGAATATGCGAGGGTTTCATCTAGGTAGAGTGCAAGCAGCTCTAGAGGTTGGTTTTTAGGGACTTCAGGTCCTAGTGGCCAATGTTTTTGTGATTTTTGGAGTTTAGCATGATATGTTGTAGGGGATCCAAGATGGGTAAAAAATATTCCTTTCAACAATTTTTCAAGTTGTGAACTTGATTGATAATGACTTCCAATTTGTTGCACAAAATAAAAGTGAAAAGCATACCTTTCCACAATGTCTAGGGCATGGATTAAAGAGATCACAAAACAAGTTTCAAGAATTTGATAAAAAAGTGGCTTAGATATCAAGTGAATATGGTGCTAAGGTGCACCCACAAAATAAATCCACTGTGGAAACCCCTATCAAGGGTAAGAATTTCCAAGACTCAGCCCTAAAAATAAATTTTAGGGATGCCCTCCATGGTGGACAACCTCAACCTAATGCTAATATTAATATTAGGGCTTCCCTTAAAACTTTAAGAATGCCTAAGATGGATCCTAGGAAAATAGATTTAGGATGTCTTAAAGTAGTTTATGGAACTCCTATTGTTAAGCTTGATATGGGTAACATTCAGAATGAAATTGAAGATTTGGAAATAAAGGACTAATTTGTCATTTCGTGGGTTTTTATTCGAGCCTATCTAATTTCAAAGTCTAGGCTACAAAAAGCTAAAAAATTAAAGGTGAGTTACAAATATCTATTTTTCCAAATGGTTATTTTCTTGTTTTATTTGCAAATAATGAATATAGAGAGAGAAAATTTCAATGGGGTCCCTGGTTCTTTGGAAGGATAGGGATTTTCATGAAGCCATGGCATACCAAATTAAAAGTTGAAGAAGAGATGCCTTCTAAAGGTCCCATCTGAGTTAGACTCTTTGGCCTTCCAATTGAATCCTGGAATTCAACTATTTTTTTTTCAATTGGAAACTATTTAGAAACTTTTATGATGACTTATGATTGTACTAAAATATTGGAACATATTATTTATGCTCGGATTTGTATTTTAATGGATTTTGATAAACCCTTACCTAAAAATATCACATTACAATTTGGGGAGGACACTTGGGAGCAAGTAGTGGACTATGAGAACATTCCTTTTCATTGTAGAATTTTCCATGAGTATGGTCATTTGGCTAGTGTTTACCCAAATAAAGTTATAGATAAAAAGAAAGAAAATATAAACTTAGAAGGTTTTCAAATGCCTAAGAATAAGAAAACTAAAAAAAAACTAGTTATGAAGGATCAATCTAAGTTATCTACTATTATGTTTGAAATTATTTCCACAAATGATGTCCCAAGTGAGGAAAAGGAAATAATGGACACAAAAATATTAGAAACACAATTTAAATATGAAGGGAAGAACTCAGAGACAAACCAACAAATCAAAGGTTTTCAACAGAAAAAAGGGAGAAAATATACACAAGAAAAACAATCTTTTACATGTTAAAACTTCAAATAATATAGGTTCCAATATAGACTCTATTGAACCTTCTGGTAAAAATTTGGCTGTGTACATGCATTATTCAAGGTTAGAAGCCATCATATTCAATTGGAGTAAGTCAAGAAATAGGGAAAAAAAATGAATATGGATTCTAATCAAAAGGTTGGTCACAAGACCAATCAACAACATATGGTAATAAAAGGTGAAAGCTTATAGAGGAAGGTAATATTAATATCCTTCCAAATTTTTTTAGCCCTAGTATTAATGAATATCATCACTTGGAATACTAGAGGACTCAAAGGGAGTCTTTCAAAACAAAATAAAATTAGAATAATGATTCTGATAGATCATCCACATCTTGTTTTTCTTCAAGAAACGAAGATGTCAATAGAGGAAATGGAATCAATTGCTAGTAAAATTTGGCTAGTTGGAAAAGTGGTTTCCCTCAGTTTTGAGGGGACTTCTGGTGGCATTGCTTGCATTTGGGACACAAAAGAGGTAGTTATTGATCATATGGTTGGTAGTCAGGGTATTTTGGCTATAGTTATTCAAATTAGACATTCTAACCAAATTATGCTCTACATTACTATTTATGCTCTGACTACTTTGGAGGAAAGAAAAGATAGTGGAAGGATATAACTTATATTATCTCTCATTTTTTTGAAGCTTGGATATTTATAAGAGGATATTTCAATACCATCATCTCTTTGGATGAGAAAATGAGGGGAAATAGAAATTTGGATGGGAGTATTGACCTCATGAGCGAATATATTGTAAACCTCCATCTTGTGGACATCCAACCAGATAATGGCATTTTGGCTTGGTCTAATAGAAGGCAAGGCTTAGCTTGTATAATGGAGATATTGGATAGGTTCTTGCTCTCTAGAAATTTCATAATCCATGGTCACATTCCTAAAGTGAAGACTCTTAACAATGTTGGTTTGGATCACTAGCCAATCATGGTGGAAATGTGGAAAAGCAATGTGAGTTCTCTCCTTTTTGTTTTTCGTTAATGTGGCTTAGATACAGTTTCTTTAGACCTCAAGTGCAATAATGGTGGAAGGAAGGTAAACCTAGGTACGGGACTAAGATGCTATGTTTTTTCAAAATATTACAATATATTAAATCCAAAATTAAGACTTGGAATTAGAAGGAGTTTGGGGATGTTCCTAAAAAAAAAATGAAGTTATTTCTCATATTGAAAATTTGAATAAGAAAATCCATTTAGCTAGCCTCATAGAGAGTAGAAGTGCATATGAAATTAATCTCACAGCTCATTTAGAGGAATGGGAAAAAAGAGAAGAACTCTTATGGAAGCAAAAATCTATAATTCAATAGCTCAAAGAAGGAGATTGAAACACAATTTTCTTCCACAAATATCTTCTACCTCGAATATCTCACAACTTTATTTCTTCCCTAAAATCATATTATAGAGATGTTTTTTACACTTGGGATGGCATGAACTCTATTGTTGTCAATTACTTTTCCAATATTTTTGCTATTACTCCTCTTGACTCAGCTTCTCAACAAAATATTCTTCAAACAATCCCTTATCTTATCTCTTCTAAGGTTAAATCTATTTTTACTACTCCTATTACTATCAATAAGATTCAACAAGTAGTTTTTAAAATGCAAAAAGGGAAAATCCTAGGTCCTGATGGTTTTCCCATTGAGTTCTACCAAGAGTTTTGGGATATCCTTCATGCTGATTTATTAGAGGTGGTGGAAGAAGCCAAGAAAGCCAAATATATTTTGAAGGTTATAAATAAAACTTATATTACTCTTTTTCCAAAAGCTCAAGAGGATGATTATATCTCAACTTTTATACCTATTTCTTTATGTAATGTTCTTCTCAAAATCATTACTAAGATCATGGTAGAAAGGTTGAAGCCTCTTTTGCATAAGATTATTTCCCCTGAACAAGGGGGTTATGTGGAAGGACATAAAATGGTGGATGAGATAGTTCTTGCTTAGGAAGTCATCCATTCTATGGATATGCAAAAATATATTTCCATGTTCATTCGGTTAGACTTATCCAAAGCTTATGACAGAGTGGATTGACACTTCCTTATCAAAGTTTTGAGGCAATTTGGTTTCTATCATGATTGGATGGATTAGATTATGGGATGTATCTCTTCAGTTTCCTATTTAGTTCTTATCAATGGCATGCCTTCTTAGTTTTTCCCAGCTTCCAAAGGTATTAGGCAAGGTGACCCCCTATCCCCTTATTTATTCATCATTCTTGTTGAATGCTTAGGTAGGACTATAAAAAAAATAGAGAAAACAAAACCCTTGAGTAAGTTACCATTGCTCATGGAGATAGACCTATCTCTCATATTCAATTTTTTTGTGACTCTAATATTTTAAGTAAAGCTACAGTTAAGAAAACTTCTAATATTAAGCAAATCATTAGCTATTTTTCTAAGGCTACTGGGAAATTGATCAATGAAGACAAATCTAAAGTCATTTTCTTTTACTGCTCTGCCAGATAGCAATCCATGATCTTGGATAAATTAATATATAATAATACCTCCATTCTGATCACTTATTTAGGTATTCCCATCAATATTCGAATATATAAAAAATATTAGAATTGGTTGTTGGACAAAGTCAAGAAGAAAACTGGAAAATGGACCAATAGGTGGCTTTCTTCTAGGGATAGAATCACCTTGGTAAAATCAGTCCTTCAAGCTATTCCTATTTATGTTTCTACCATGTTGAATATCCTAAATACTATTCTTCAAGAACTGGCTCAAAGCAGTCATCGGTTCTTTTGGAGGGGTACTAAGGAGAAAAGAAAATGGGCCTTGGTGAAATGGGACACTTTATGTCTTCCTAAGAATGAAGGGGGTTAGGATTTCGGTCCAATATTAATAAAAACAAAGCTTTATATGCTAAATTATATTGTAGGATTTTGCATAACCCCAATGCTCTTTGGGCCAAAAATCTCTGTGCTAAATATGCTGAGAACAAAAGTCCTGAAGACCTTGTTTGCTATTAATTACCTTCCAAAGGTTCTCCTATTTTAGCAATTCTTAAAAATGGTGAGGATTTTATAAATAAAAAATTATTTTGGATCATTCATAATGGTCAATAGGTAAATTTTTGGATAGATTCTTGGGATGGTCACAAGCCTTTGATAACTCAATTTCCTTATTGGAGGCCTTAGATGGAGGAGCTTCATCGAGCTAACTAGATAAAGGTGGCTAATTACTATCGGTACCATACTGGTAATTTAGAGGTTGGTAGATATTGGATCCCTATTGAGGACTGGCCTATTCAAATCCTATAAATGCAAAGATGAGATATTCAATGCATCCTTCATATGATATCTCTCTATTGGTCCTATGATAAATATTGTTTTGGATGGAAAAAAACTACTAAGGGTGAGTATTCAATTGCTCAAGGTTATTTGGCCTTATTACATAATAATCCCAACCAATCATTTGATATATTTTCTCAGTTGTGGGCTCAAAATATCTAGCCTAAGGTGAGCTTATTTACTTGGATTTTATTGCATCACATGGTGGGCTCAAAAGTTCTGGCCTAAGGTGAGGTTATTTACTTGGCGTTTATTACATCACATGGTGCTTACTGGGGAGCATCTTATGAAGTGTGGTTTTCATGGCCCTTTTAGATGTGAAATGTGTGGAGAGAATGTGGAGAGTACTTCAGCCTCTAAGATATGGAGGAGAATGACCACTTTACTTGACTTACAATGGTCTAGTTTTTTTACTTTTGAACAAATTTGGAGGGATTGACCTAAACAAGAGGGTGTTGATCATTTTATTAGGCGGTTACTTTGGATGGATTCTCTTGTTCTTCTTTGGAATATTTGGAATGAAAGGAACAACCAAATTTTTAATCAATATAGTAAGGATACTCACTATATTTTGCAAAATACCATTACCAATTTAGTTGAATCAGTCCAACAACTCCTTAATCACCCTCAAAACTCCCACCAAATATGGGATCAAGTGATGCAAATATTGAATATTAACTCTTCTAAGAATAACCAACTTAAATGGAATGTGAGTAATTGCAATATGGATAGTACAAGGAATTGGCAACCTCCTCCCAAGGATTTTGGAAAATTCAATACCGATGGAGCCTCTAGAAGGAACCCTGGAAAAGCTAGTGTGGGATAAATTTGTAGACTTTTAGATGGTTCATTGGTTTTTACTTTTGCTAAGAATATGGGTATTCTATCCAATAACCTCGTTGAGGGGTATGGTATATTTAGAGGCCTTCAAGAGGCTACTAAGGTTGGATGGGAAAATGTTCTAGTTCAGTTTGACTCTCAACTCATGATTAATATTTTGAAGACTCCTTCTAAGAATCATAAGGTTGATTGGAGAATAAAAAGAATTATTGAGAAGATATAGTTAATCCAGATGGGATTTTTGAAAGTTGAGTACAATCATGTGGTCAAAAATTAGAACACGAGTGTTTATGCTTTAGTTAATTGGGCTTTGGATAAAGGTGATCTTAATTTCTACAGCCACCCTCCTAGATGGTGGGATTCAAAAATAAGGGAAGCTCTTATTTCTATAATTTCTTTCAATGGCTCTAGTTCTAGAGGTACCTAGTTTCTTCTTGCTTTTTTTTTGCTTCTCTTTGGTTCAGTCTGGGTATTTTAGTTCCCTTGTTAAAAATAATATTTCTTTTGTTTCCTTTTTTGATTCTTTCCTTAAAAGTATTTTTTTCTAGAAAGGTCATTGTTGTGTTCTATTATTTTTTTTTTAGTTTTTTGAGGTGTGTGTTTTTTTGTTTGTTTGTTTTTTTTTGTATTATTTTTTGTTGTTCTTGTGTTTTTGTTGTTTTTCTTGATCTTGTGTTTCTGTATGTTTGTGTTAATTGGTTTTTTTGTGTTTTTGTGTGTGAGTGTTTTCTATGTTTTTTTATTTTTTTGTTGTCTATTGTTGTTTTTGTTTTTTAGGTTTTGGTTGTTTTTGTTTTTCATGTTTTTTTTGTTGTGTATTTGTCGCGTTCTATTATTTTTTTTATGTTTGTGTTTTTTTATGTTGTTCTTGTATTTTTTCTATGTGGTTCAAGTTTTTTTTTATCTTATTGTGTGCGTTTGGTTGTGCTTTATCTTTTTGACACATTTAAGGAGCATGTTTTTTTTTAATATTTTTGTGTGTTTGTGTTTGTGTGTTCTTGTTTTTTATTTTTTCAGGTTTTTTCCTTGAGTATGTCAAAGGTGGTAGGCTAGGTGTGAGCCCTAGGTTATTTTGGTGGAAGAGATACCCCTACCTCCTTGGGTCTTATGCGAAAGTGGCATCCCTTCTAGAATGTTTTCCACAAAAATAACATAGTATATAATGGAGTTGAGTTGATTATATTAGAATTTTTATTTTGGTTTGTAAGGATTAAGGATTTTATTGGGATTAGAAAATATGTTTTAGTACATTCATCTAAAAATATTTTTTGATAAAACATTATGTTGATTTGGCTTGTAAAATATTTTATTAGGATTAGCATTTTTTTTTAATTTCTGACCATATGGATGCTTTAGTTTTAAGAATGTTTTTTTTAGGTTTTTTGGGTACGTATGTTTAAATTTTTGAATATTTGATGATCACTATGGACATATATATTGTAAATTCACAATTTGATGCTATTTATATGGATGATGCAAACATTGCTCTTGGTTATCCTTGGTTAAATTCTTTGGGTATTGTTAATAAAAATGTATAAAATAAGTTTATGAAGTTATGGTATAGGAAAAATAAAATAACTATTCAAGATATTTTCTAATGTAATAGGAAAATATCTAAGGAAAAACATGAATCTATTTTTATTATGGAAAAATAGAAATATTTTGTAGGAAAACAAGTTGCGGAAGAAACATGCAAAATTGAAACAAAATTCAATAAAGAAGTAGTAACAAAAAATTCCATGGAATAAACAAAAACAACAAGATCCATGAGAAAAATAGAGTAAAGTCTAGGAAGGACATGGAAGAGCACAATGACACACCAATTGTAGGGCACATGAGAGAACAATGAGCAAAAGAATTAAAAATAGAGGAGAAAAATGTGGCAGAGTCAAAGAAAGTTGAAAATTAGGTTAAGGTTGTAACATATCATCATCCACACCACCAGAAGCAAAAACAATCTTGGAGATATGGCTTAAAGCAACAATATTATGGTTCTATATGGAATCAAAGGGGTTCCAAGTATAAAAATATTTGGAAAATAAAGCATAGTAATTTTGGTTTGAAGAGTGGTGCAACAACATCAAGGAGCAAATAGTCTCATCATTTGAGTTACCAAAGTAGAGTAATAATAGTGTGGAACCAACAAAGTAGTATTGGATACTCAAGTGACAAAAGCAAGCAAGTATAGATGAAAAAGAGTGATATTTATTGCCAAAAAAAGGACGTCTCACATACATAGAGACAAACGATTACTTCCACATATTCAAATGGTATAATGGCATATAGACATTAGAAAATACCACCACCAATCATAATTTCACTAGGATGGATGGATGATCAAGATCGGTACCAGTTCACAACAAGGCTCAAAAGATCATATTATTTAGTCTCTTCTTATGTTTTGAGGATGAAACATTTTGTAAGGGGGATGGAATGTTAGGTACCCAAGATAGGTACTTAATAATATAATATTGTATTGTATGTAGGTAACCAAAATATGTACTTAATAATATAATATTGTATTGTATAGTTGACATGAGCTATAAATAACCCAACTATAGTGTATAGTTGGGATGAGCCATAAATAAATTATATTGGATAAAAATAACCAAGATCTATCTATAGGAAATTATTATTATAATGTATGAAATAAGGATAGAGTTATGAATTACTTGAAAATAGCATAAGAGAATGGTTTTAAAAAGGGAAGGATATTGCCATTGTAAGCATGAATTGGAGATCTAGTATTCTTATAATAGTCTTGGCTCATGGAGTCTAGAAATATTGTGGAGTGGCTTCCTATAAGGAGTATTGTATGATGTTCCCCCACCTTAAGAGTTTCATTTATATTTTGAATAAATTGGAGTAATTTGCATATTTCATATTATATGAGTTCTTTGTCAATTTATTTATTTATATTTCAACATATCTATGAATGCTTTTATATTCATTAAGCAATAAAATTTTAATATTTCTACAATTTTGTACTAATTCCTATGGATAAGAAAGGAGGTTATTAACAATGGGTATTAGAGCACAAAAGGTTTATAACAACTTTCTTATGGCAATGAAATATATTGGTATGAATATTAGTGAATACTAAATGTATTGCCTTGATAATAGAAGTTGTGGATGTTAGGATTTTATGTTAGAAATCATCATGAGGGGTGATGATGATGTTGTATAGGGAAAATAATTATTTTAAGGGATTCAACTAATACTATAAACAATGTTGTACATTGGTATACAATAATTTACTTGAAGAGATTGTATAATGACCAAGGAAAATCCCCTTTTAGAGTATGCCATGGATGCTAGTTGGAATACCTCTAAGAGGACTTGGTTTTTTGATGAGAAGATGTAATTTGTTACAAGGATTAAATTGCAATACTTGAGATTGAGCCTCAATGATTTTTTCATAGGGATCATTTCATTGCCAATTTCACCAATGATCTTATGACATTTAATTGTGTTGTTTAGAGGGACAAGGAATTAATTTATTGCATTCATAAAATGATGAGAAGTATTTATTCTCATTAAAATGAGTGAAGTCCCTAGATTTTATATGGATACATGTTGATTTGTAAATCCATAGTATTTATTAGTTTGCTCTTAGCTTCAATAGTTAGGTGTTGTTTGTTCTTTATAATATACTTTTTGGAGTTGATGTAAGCCAAATGTGAAGTCCATTATATTTTTAATTGTGTCTTTATGTTTAGATTTATGACTTTGATCTAGAATTATGAGGTATTTGAGTATGTTTTGTACCATTCATCTAGAAGACATAGGTGCAAAGGAAATTTTATTTTCAATAAATCTCAACTAGAGGAAGTTGTTATAAAAGTAAAAATGATAAGAAAAAAATAGAATAAAAATAATTCCAAGAAGTCCACAAAACATACATGCGAGTTTTGCAAAAAATAAAGGTGAAAGGGCAGAGTTTTGTAGGATTCATATCAAGAAATTTGAGGAGGTAGAAATAAAGGGGATGTCATTGCAACACTTTTGTATACATAATATGAGGATATTTTTTATGGAGAAACCTCACACAAATATCTAGTAATTCATTCAACATATTAGACTGATTTGAAGCTCAATATTTTTATTGATTCAAAACAAAGAATTTCAAGTTAAGGAATATCATGAAAGAGTGCAACTAAAAAATAATAAAGTATAAAAAATCATAACACAAATATATAAGCAAAATAATAGAATGATTTTATTGCTCAAAAAATAGTGTACAATACAATCAATCTCTGAGAGGAGATGTGAGGTTGTAACATTGTGTCGATTACTCATGCTTATTATAGTTAGGAGTACACCTCTATTTATACAAGATTTGAAATATTGGAAATACACTTTATTGAATATATAAGGGAACCAATATGAAAATGTGGTGGTTCACCTTCCACGAGTTATAAAGCCATCCATATGAAAATGTGGTGATTCACCTTTCATGAGTTACAGTGTGCATATTAAATGGAAATTGCACATTTTTTTTTTATGTTTTGTCTTGTCTCAATATAGTTAGATGTGAATTTGAGCTATGAATTTATAAAAATATAAAATTACTATTCTTTTTTTGGTAAGTTAATTTTTTTTTTCAATGAAGAGGGCATTTGAAATGTTCCCTAATACCTTAATACATCAGAAGAGAAAAAGGATGCATAGACCACAAAAAACAATGAGCATCCTTGAGAACTAGGGAAAAGAAAGGAAAGAAAAAATGACCAAAATAGAGTCACAGTAAAACTCAAAAGGGATAGAAAACACAAAATAGAAGCCTATCAGGAAAATACATATTCATTGATATCCTCCTTCTTGGCATCCTTAGCTTCATACTTAGGGATGTCCTTGAATATTTCCTTAGCTATCTCCACCACCTCGTCATCCTTAGTTTTTGGTTTAGTTTCGATTGTAGATTTAGTAGGAGTATCCTCTACAAAATTATCATAGAAAAATAGTAGATTAAGAGCATTCCTTTGATCTTTAATTTGTTAAATTGCTCCTCCAATCATATACATGGTGCTCTCTAGGTGAGCAATCATGATCGAAGTGGTCTTAATGACATATTTCTAGAGAAACTACTCCACAGGATTGTTCGGGTCATCCTTAGTAGCGTCCTTAAGATTCCTTAGAATCTAAAGTTCCTTGTTTTTTAGGCATTGAGAACTCCTTGTGGGAGTCACATTAGCCTTGGTCCTCTTTTTTCCAGCTCAAAAACTTGTTGTCTTTCCTCCACCTTCTTCCTTTTGAATCCATGAACCTTAGAGGCAAGAGTATAAGAATTATCCTCCTCTATGTTGTCCACCTATTGTTACTGAGTAAAAATGTTTCCCTTAGTAAAATTTTCCAAGAGAAATGCATACATCACTTTAAAAAGCCATTGATGAGAAGACCACATTTATTCCTTCTTCGACCATGTTGAAGTGATAGAATAATCCATCGATATAAAAATAAACTCGGGAATATTGATCTACTTAACTTCCCTAAATTGATTCATGAAGGATATGTAGAAGCTTCTAAGTTGTGAATTGGGATTATCCACTGTTATATACTCTATAACGGGCTTCATCACTTCTTTCCAAGGGGTAGGTAGATTTGCACAGAACATCCCCAACTTGACAATCCTCCTCATGTGCGATTTTGGCTCAAATTAACTTAACTTAACATACCAGTTGTGCTTATCCCTATGCACAGTTCATCCTACTAGTGGTTGCCCTATAATTTCAGCTAGAATACCCACATCCACATAAAAATTATTGCCATGAATGATTACAATGCCATTTTCCCAGGTGGATGTGAAAGCCATGTTGATGTCCCAATCCATTCTAGAAAAAATATTGAAGAATGGAATGAAAACCCTATCACTAAGTATGGATTCCAGGATAGGTTCAATGGAAAGAGAGTATGGCTCAACGAAGCACATCCTGTCAGGAAGCCAATGCAAGGAAATGAAACAAACAAAAATCTCATGGGGACAATGTAAATAGAAAAGGACAGTGTAGAAAGCTTCCACCATAAAGCTTTTGTAATCCATTGATATGTTTGGAAATTTCTAGAATCCCTCCACCTTTCTCCTCACAAAATGCCAAGACCTAGGGAAAAGCACATGCAGGAAAAGCATATTACTATTCTTAGTAAATATTTTATTTTTATATTTTTGAGGGCCTCTGGAGTAGAAGGTCATCCATATGGAAATGTGGTGATTCACCTTCCACGAGTTACAAAGTGCATATTAAATTGGAATTGCATATATATGGCTTACTCTTTTATGTTTTGTCTTGTGAGTATATAACTAGAGATGCATTTAGGCTACAAAAATATAAAAATAGAAAATTACTATTTTTATTAAGTATTTTAATTTATATTTTTGAGGGTCATTAGAGATTTTTTTTTGTAAACATGTCAGAAATTGTTTCTATGATAGAGTTGCCTATGAAAATTTTTCTCTCTAATATTTCCAACACCTATTGAATGGATCAAAACAAAGTTCCAAGCACAAGTTTATGCCTCTAAAAAGGTAATTAGGGTAATGAAATATTTTTTTGAGTGTTTTTGAATATAAAGCCA
The DNA here is from genome assembly GCA_028583015.1 of Wollemia nobilis. NCBI lineage: Eukaryota > Viridiplantae > Streptophyta > Pinopsida > Araucariales > Araucariaceae > Wollemia > Wollemia nobilis. The sequence continues at coordinate 17,393 of JAQPPZ010017035.1, read as the reverse complement.
TGCCATAAAAATGTCACATGCTTAGATCATTCATATCTTAAAATAAATGGTCCTCATTGTGTTAAATTTTAATATAAATGAAAAAAATTATCCAATTTTTCATGAGTCATTCCCCCTTGTGACCAAGTTTTCCAGCCTTAACCACTCTATACATCTAAGTGGATTTACTTCTAGTTGTCCTTGTGCATGTGGGGATCCTCCACTAGTTCTCAGCTATTTGGATTAATTTTATCAATGTACACTAATTTGGATACTACAAATGTGTTCAACAAAGGTGGATGATAGAGCCTAAGAAGTTTAACATTGAAGATGGGATGCAAACCAAGATAAGATGGAATATTAAGTTTAAAGGTATTTTATCTCACCTTCTTAGTGAGATGATCCATAGCAAAGGGATTTGAACTTTCTATGGGGTCCTATAAGTCTCTCTTTTTGAAGATGTTACTATACCCTATCTTCAACATTGAATCTATGCAAGAATCAATGTTGGTCACAACATTTCTTGTATTTCTAATTTGTATTTTCAAAGAGTCCATGGACTTGATGTTGGATGTTTTGAATTAATTCCACAAAGTATGCTTCTTGTTTTGGTTCCTTTTGTCCATGAGGTGAGTACTCCACGGGTTTCATAAGGAGATCTAAATTAGTGGGTTTGAAGGGTTGGAACTTGAAATGGACATGAAATGGGATATTTTTGGTAGATATATATAGATATTGATTGTACATATGTTGAATTTAGTGGAGGTTCTCACCCCATATGCATGGATGATTGAAATTATATATTCAAATAATGTGTACAATCAATTGATTTATAAATTTTTTCTAGCCATTAGTCTAACAATGGAAGGCTATGAACATGATCAACTTGATGTCCATCATGCTCCATAGAGTGGAATTATTTTTCAAAAATATGCAATCCTTGTTAGATACAATGGACTTTGGTAAGAAAAAATTGAGTTACACATGACTAAAATAAATATTTAAAATATCTTCAATTGAAATGGATTATTTACAAGGGATCATGATATTCATTTTTGAAAAATGATAAACTATTACAAAAACACATTCATTCCCATTATTAGATATAGGAAAACTTGAAAGGAAATTCATGGGGATAGATTATCAAGTCTTGGATGGTATTGGCAATGATGTATACAATCCTTGCTTCTTGTTGGTTGGTTTGGCAACAAAGTAAGGGGTACATGATGTAATGTACCTCTCAAATTCATTACTCATATTGGGGAAATAGAAGTACTTTTGAAGTATTGCCAATAGTCCCCCCAAAAGTAACCATATACTCTGCTAAAGTGTGATTTCCAAATTATTTTTGAGTGCTCACTAGTTGGTGTACAAGTATGTTCCATGTGGCATAGGAGGTTATTTTACAAATAAAAATAAAAAATATGCTTACCGACATGAAGAGCTCTTCATGCATGTGGAAAATGAAAATCTCCTTTAGACAAGGTGGACTAAATAATAGTATCATAATCATAGGAATAAAAAATAGTGGTGAGCATTATGATTGGACATTGGCTTAAACAATTTGCTGCTAAATTTACATTCCATTTTTCATGCTTGATGATCAAATGAAACTACTATATGTGTGGCCCACTTTTGATGTCTTTCATTCCTTAGATTACTCTATGTCTAAATTATCTCTTAAGGTCTATGGTCTATGTAGATGATTGTTTACAATTGTGCCAAGAAAATATTTTGATTTTTGTGAACAAAATTTGTTTGAAAAAATAAAGTGTTGGTCATTGTAAAAAAAGCATATTTTTTAATACGAATTACCCTCTTTTATTTGCAAAATATTCTCTATAGTTCATTTAGAAAAAACACATTTTAAATAACTATAGAAATAAATACAATTATAAAATGTTTCTTTCTAAGGAATTTTACCCTTCTTTTTAAAATAAAATATGCTTTTCTTTAAGCCCCAACATTCCTTTTATGCAAATGTGGCTTAAAATAAATTAATATACAATAAAATGTGATACCGCATGCCTTTAATGTAATTTTTATACCTCATGTGGTTATTTAAATCATATATTAAATTAAACTCAATATAGTTATTTATTTATTTTTTAAAATGACACATGTTTAATTGGTTTAATTCATTAACTCTTAAGAAGATTTAGGTTAAAATCCTACAGAAGATACATGCATAGTTATTGGTGATGATATAATCAGTTAACATATTAAAAATTATGATAGCATCAATATTAATATAAAACTATGATATGTGTCTGAGTTTCAATCCATATAATTAATTTAAAAATCTATCCTGAAATAGTTATTTTTTATAACATAAAAATTTACTCTATACAAAATGATTTTTTTTTATGATCCAATTAGGGATACTGTGGTTGTATGTCTTTAAATTTTATCTAGGAAACCCAATTTTACACTTAGTACAAGGAATTAAGGCCCTTTCAAAAATCCATTCTTTATCCTAAATTTTTATGTCTTGTATGGGATACTGTAGTTGTATATCTTTGGGTTTTCATCTAGGAAAGACATGTTCAAAGTCCAATATAAGGGGACCAAGGCTGTTTCAAAATCATGTGCCTTAATCAACTGGTTAAATTCCTCAACACTTGAGAAAAATACCAAGTGATACATGATACATGGATAATATACTTGTTTTGTTGTAATACCCACTATGTGAGGATGCAAGCTTTGTTGCAATACCCACCATGTGGTAATAATGTAATATAAGTGAGTCTATTTCAATATCATATTAAAAACAAAATTGATAATATATTTAAATGGGGCTATATGACTTATTTACTCTATTTATGCTTAGTTTATGCTCTATAAGCGTCTATATTCCACATGGTACAATATAAATTTTCCATGTTAATCCTTTCCATGTGGATTTTTTCTCGTCATGAAAGCTTTTAATACTACAAGCCACACACTACCATCCCATGGTGTAGATGAGGTAAACGTCTCTTTGCATTTTCATTTGTTCTTTTGAAGCAATATAATTTTATTCCATTGCAATTAGATTTAATTTTGTGCTTCTTGAATTTGGATTGAAATTTTAAATTTATTTTCTCATAATGATTTTTAAAATGTTATATTTCCTCATTTCTCTCACTTTTAAAGCAAAATGAAATTGAGGCTAGCATTTACTTGTAGTTTTGTGTATGCTTGCACAAAGTTGGGCTTACACAAAGTTGTACTTACTTAGAGTAAGAAGGCAGGATCTAAAATTTGGTTCTGTGCAATTGCACAAAACCACACTTTTCACATGCATAGATGATGTCAACCATAGTTATATTCTAACTTTATGCACATACAAAACTAGACTTTACCAAAGTTGGACAAAGCATGAAACCCCAAAATCAAAATTTTTGGATTTATTCACTTTAATATTGCATGATACTAAAAAGTGAACACTTAAATGAAAATGCTCACAAAAATTCATACAAAGGCACAAATCCACAAATATATTTTATATTGTATATTTCAAACACCCTATTGTTGTAGCTTTACGACAAGTAGAAGAATTTACACTAGAATATTTCTACACTTTTAGAAAGGGCTATGTTGATGTTGCACTACTCCATGTAGGGGATTACTTAGAAGCTCTACTATTGCCTTCTTCTACTTCTTATGCTTGTTGCTTTGACTTCTCTTACTTGCCTCTATATCTCTTCTTGTCTAAAATTTTTAAGTCATGCCCAACACTCATATATATATATATATATATATATATATATATATGAGGAAGGAGGGAAAAATTCACCTAACATAATAACTAATGGATAGGTGGCACTCTAATCATTGTACAACTGTAGCTACTAGGAGTGAATACAAGTGCTCAAATTTTTTATGATGGATTCTAATATCTATGAGAGTGAGATATGTTAGAGATCCATTAGAGGTAGGTGAAATTTAGATTAATTTTCAACATCCTCCCTTAAGCCATATTTCACAAAAAATTTGACACCTAACATTTCCTTCAACCTTTTAAAATATTTCTCCTTCAAAGGTTTTGTGAAGATATTTGCAACCTGCTCTTTCGACCTACAAAACAACAATTGAATTTCATTATTTTTAACCAACTCTCTAATGAAATGATATCATATGTCTATGTCCTTGATTCTACCATGGAACATTATATTCTTTGACAATGCTATGGTAGAATTATTGTCACAAAATATTGTAGCTGTCCCTTCTTGTTGAAGATTCAACTTACCTAATATTCTTCTCAAGAAAACTATCTGACATGTAGCTAAAGTGGTGGCAACATAATCTACTTTTGCAATGGATAATGCATCAATTGGTTGTTTTTAATGAAACTACACCTAATCCAATATGTAATGCATAACCAAAAATGCTCTTTCGATCTTCATTATTTCCATCCCAATTGCTATCTATGTAGCCAAAAAGTTTAACCTAGTTTGCTTTTGAATAAAAAAAATTATGGTCTCTAGTCCCATTGACATACCATAGTATCTTTGTGTCTACTTGCAAGTGAGTGTTCTTTGGTGCCTCCATGAATTTTTTGATTAGAATCTCTGTAAAAATTAGGTCAAGTCTAATTTATTTCAAATACATGAGGCTTCTAACTAATATTTTATAGAATGTTGAATCAACAATGCTATTGCAGTCATGTTTTCTCAATTTTAGGCCTATTACAACTGGAGTGATGGTTGATTTGTTGTTATCCATTATAAAACTCATCAAGACATCCTTTGCATATTTACCTTAATATATTAAGATACCATCTAAAAATTCGATAACTTCAATCCTAAAAAAATATTTTATTAGGCCTAAATATGTCATCTCAAACTCTTGCTTTGTGGCATTTCTAAATTGGTCAAACAACATATTGTTGTTGCCAATATAAATTTGATAACTTACATATAAGTAGACTATTATCATCTCTCTTTTTCATTGGTATTTATGTAGAGAGTGTGCTCATATGGGCACATGATGAAGCCATTCTCCTAAAATTATGCATCAATGTGGCTATTCCAAGCCCTGGGTGCTTGCTTTAACCCATATAAATATTTTGTCAACTTAAGAAAATTTTATTTTTTCCTTCTTGCTCATAGCTAGGTGGTTGGTATTTGTAGAAATATTATTCCAATACACCATTTATGAAGGCGTACTTGATATCCATATGATACAATTTCCACCCTTTTGAGCTACCAATGCTATATGAAGAACACAACCTTATACTGAGAGGAGGGGTGAACAATATAAGACCACTTTTTACTTTTTATTTCCCAATAAATATTATGAAATGTATCAATATTAATATCAACAATAGTAATCAAAGCAATGTAAAAATCACCACACACAATAGAGACATTAATTTAACATGGTTCACCCAATGTGGGCTACTCCACGAAGAAAATATTTCATAAAAATTTCCACAACAAATCTCTTGGGAAACCTTTCCCTATTACAATGTTAATGGACCTCTGTCCAAAGGAGACACCAATACCATAATCAAGTTCGTGGATCTATATCCATAGCAGACACCAATCTCCTTAGTTAGTTCATGGATATCTATCCAGAAGAGAACTCCTTTCTATTCTACTTTGTCTAGTGATATTCTAGAAGAACTATTGCCCCCACTACATTGGCTAATGGATCTCTATCCACTAAAGACTCCTATACTCACTCAAAATACCTATCCTCACTGCCCTAGCTAATGGACCTCTATCCACTTGGAGACAATCATCCTCTATACTCTCACCTCCAAATATTTCTCTTAGCTCTATCTCAAATATGTACTAAACACGGTCCTTAGATCTAGAACAAATTTGCTCAATCTCTATCTCTAGTCTGGCACAAACCTATCCTAAAATATGCACCAAATAATCTGCTCAATCTCTATCTCTGGTCTGGCACAAACCTATCTTCAAATCTACACTAAAATATATCCTCAAATATATACTAAACATAGTCCTTCTATCTAGCACAAATATACTCAATATATATCTCTGGCCTGGCACAAACCTATCCTTAAATTTACACCAAAATCTGTCCTCAAATCTGCACTAAACATATCCCTTCGATCTAGCACAAATCTGCTAAATCTATGTCCTCAAGCCTTAACACAAAGCTTGACTCAATCACAAATAAAATCTACTGGATCTGCCCCAAACCTTAACCCAAGGTTTGAACAAATCAATCAATCAACTTTACTCTCATGTCTTCTCAAATACTTGTATCAAATATGCCTTGTAAGCTTCCACAAAAGTTCACACTAATCTATCCATAAGTCCTCTCTAGAACTTGTTCAATCTTCTCAATAAGTCTTCACCAATACTTACCTCAAATCTGCTCAACAAGTCCTCACTAGAACTTGTCCAATCTTCTCAACACGTCTTCACAAAGACTTGCCTCAAATATGCTCAACAAGTCCTCACTAGAACTTTTTCAATCTCACATAAACATATAGAGAATTGTTAAAGACCCAATATACTTCACACTCACAACAAAGCTCAATCACTTTCAATCTCTCTTTTTATCATAGAAACACATAAAGAATTGTTAGAGACTCAATATGTTTCACATTCACCACAATGCTCAATCACTTTCAATCTCTCTTTTTACCATATAAACATATGGAGAATTTTTAGAGACTCAATATGTTTCACACTCTTAAACACTCAATCACTTCCAACCTCTTTCTCAAATCAATTCAGAATATAGAACAATTTATTTCACATAATTAGAACTATCACTTCAACACTTCCACTTGACTAGGCTCAATCAACTTCACTCAATCAATCACTCAATGAAACACTCCTTGCTTACAAAACCTAGTCCAAGCATATGAATCCTCACTCAATTATTTCTAACAATGCTTATCAAACAATCTCACATATCAATGATACTCATGATCTTGCACAAACCCTAATCATGCATATGAAGGTTCATTCAATGTTTCCAACAATGCTTATCAAACAAGGTTTTTATCATTAACTCTCACTCAGAAAAACCTTTAACAATAAAATTATCAAACTCAACAATGCTTACCAAACAATCCATTTCACTCCATCTTAGCATTCACAAAATCCAATCCAACAATATTTTTCTCACAAGGAATATTTACCCATACCTTTTATTTTGAGGGAGATATGTCTCCAAAACATGTCTTAACCACAATAAATTTTTTCTTTACCAATACTAGGGTTAGGTTACCACAACCTCTGTCAAGATCTCCACAAAATAATTTTCTTAAATATTATTCTCATACAAAATAACAAATCCTTCGTACATCTTATAATCTCCAAACTCATAATATTCAATTTAATAATTTCACCATAACACTACAATTAACACTATGCATAGCAAAGTCCTTATGCACCTTATGATATTCAATCACCCAAAAATTAAAATTAAAATAATTTTATTTTTCTTTACCTTATAACTCCCCTAATCTCTCAACATCGACTATAATCTCAAAGCGCTCAAGTTTCAACACCAAAATTCAAATAACATACCTTTTGTTTGTTCTGCCCATAAAAATAATTTCGACGGATTCAACCACATGATTTATGATCCCCCAACGCCTTAGCTCCAAGCTAGGCGACCAAGTGGACTGCGTGCCCACATGAAACTCAATGCGCATGTTGTCCAATTTAATCATGCCTCCTCATGAAGTGCCAAGAAAAACGAATGGACACTTCCTACAAAACATCAATCAAGTGGATTGAACCATGATCTCCTCCACATAAACCCTAACACATTTCCAACTATCGTCTGTGCTATTATTGTCGATGGGAAGTCAACCCAATGCACAATCCTTATTGTTTTTGTTTCTCTCAAAGCACTTTAAATTCAATTTGTCCTCATCTCAACCAGTGCTTGATATTCACATTCGAAGGTGTGATCAGAGACTTAGGAAATAGAAAACATTTCCTATGTAAATACTTAATCACCTTTTTTTTTAATTTAAAAATTTGAATTTAATTTATTTAAATATTAAATTAAAACCTTTACCTTCTTTATTAATTTAAATTAAAATTTTAATTTAAATTAAACCTTTGAAAATTTCTCATGGGTCGTTTTAATTTGGACTCCACTTCTCTTCACCTTGTCATTTGGCCCGGAATACTATAATAATAAAATATTATTATTTAATTCAATTTTGTTTCTCCTTTCTCAGGTTTTCAATCTTTGGGCACTTTTTAGGCATATAATATTAAAAATAAATATTATATCCTATCCCTTTCCAAGACCTTATTGCTTTTGGAAAAACCACTTGATATTCTCAATGATGATGATATTAAACCAATATTCCTTTGACATCAATGACAACAAAACTACTCAAAATTTCCAACAATCTCCCCCTTTGTCATTGATGGCAACCCCTTTATTTTTACCATTCCTTTTTTTTTTTTCAAAAGCTACTTTCCTTGAGAAACTACTCCCCTTGACTGAATTCTCTCCCCCTAACTAAAATATCTCCCCCTTTGTCATAAATGGCAAAGGGTCACCTTTGGGGCTTGGGGATAAGAATGAAACTTCTTAGATTTTTCCCTCCCCCACATCCTCTTGAGGTGATTAATTATAGGGTGGGATTATTTCTACTCCCAGCATACACTAATATTTACTTTTGTCCACTTTCTTCCTCAACTGATTCTTTTTATTCCTCTGACTATTCTTGTTCCTACTTGTCCCTAGAATTTTTTCTCCACACCATTTTACGATGTGCCCATCATTATTGCACTTATAACACTTAATTTTGTTATTCCTTAAAGGTGCAAATGTCTTGGGGTTCCTACTAGTGAATTCATATCCTTTCCTATCATTAAACCTGCAATTTATTGCCCAAATTCATTACAAGAGTAGCAATACCCTTGAAAAAGCTATTTGTTTTTGGAACTTCCATATTCATGTATTTCATGTGTCATGCACTGTGTAGCCTTGTTTCCAAACATGTGACATGAGAAACATCTTCCATTGAAACTACCTTGCCTTGACCTCATTGGTCTCTTAGTCTCTTTTACCCTATGCTGGTACCTGTTGTATATGTTCCTATTTTGTGCATTGTTCCTTTCCTTTCCTTATAAGTCTCACTCTCTCTTACACTCTCTTATTCTAAAGTTTCTTCTTCTTCAAAACTTGAGGTTGACTTCTCTCCTTGTTTCTTTTGTACCTATTCAAAACCAAGACTAGTCTTACTTGATGTAGGTTTTTATGTATTTATAATCTTATCCAAATTCTTTGAGATTCTTCCAAACCTCTGTAACTTGTCCTCAAAATCTTTTAATTCTTCCCTTAGTAGAGCTACTTCATGCTCTAACCTTTCACATTCTAAGACCTTTGCTTCTAACTTATATTTGAACTTCCTTGCCTTAGCCATTGAATTATTTAGATCCTCTATAAGCTTTCCTTTATCTTCATCACATTCTTGAAACTGAAGCTTAAGTTGGGAGTTTTGATTTCTTACCTTATTTAATGCATCAAGGGCATGAATAAGCTCTCCCTCAAGATCAAATTATCCATTTTATGATTCTTCCTCTATTTGTTTGCCTTTGAAAACATCTTCATTCTTTTTTGACTCATCTTTTATAGGATCACCTCCTTCTTCTTCTAATGCCATTAGAAGATTATATTTTGGTCCTTAAAGTGTATCTTCATATTCATCATCACTAAAACTAAAACCACTTCTTGTACAACTATCTTCGAGATGACCAAATATACCACATCTAAAACACTTGAGGATTATCGATATTTTTTCTAACCATTTCCTTTTCTTTTGCCAAAAATAGAACTTATTATTTATTATTATCTGAGGAACTATTATCACTATCACTTGAGTACTTACTTGCCTTGTCTGCATAGAAACTCTTCTTTAGTATTCGAAAAAACTTCTTTCCTTGCTTGCATTGACCATCACTAGTTTTCTTTTGATACCTATATTTTTTTGATTCCATATTCTTATGATCCCATTTTCTTTATCATTGCTATTTCTAGATTCTTTACAATCATATGCATAGTGACCATACTTTCCAAAATTGAAACATCTAATAGATTTCACATCTTTAAATCTTCTTGGATCTTTATTATTTCTACCATAATTTGCTTCTTCATAACTGGATAACTCATTACTTGAATTTGGATTCTTACCCTTTGTCTTCTTAGTAGCTTTAAAGGCTGCCTCTTTTCAGAGATTAGGTTCCTCTTTTGTTCTCATCTCAAAAGTTGTAAGAATGTCAAGTAATTCATCCCTTGATAAAATATCACCATCTTTTGATTCCTATATGGATGAAATATTTTCACTAAACCTTTTTGGGAGTGATCTTAAGATCTTATCACAAACATCACATTCTTGAACCTCAAGTCCAAGTCCTTGCATGGACTTAATAACCTCATCTACATGAAGTAGATAAGCACTAATATTTTCCTCATCCTTCATTTTTAGATCTTCAAATTGTCCCTTGAGATTTCACAACTTTACCTTTTTGACCTTTTTATCTCCTTAATATATGCCTTGCAACTTATCCCAAATTTCTTTTGCTGACTTGCAGTGTATAACCTTAACAAAATATGTTCTATGCAAACCTTTAAAAATTGCATTCATTGCTCTTGAATTGTAATGACGTAGAAGCTTACCATATTTATCTGGAGGTGGAGTAGCTAGTGATGTGTATCCATTTTCAACTACTTCCCATATTTCATTGACAAGTGCCATTAGGTGAATCTTTATTATCATACTCCAAAATACATAATCACTCCCATCAAACACTGGTGCTAAATTATCTAAGGATCCACTCTAATAATCCATTTGTGTTCTTGTAATATTTTCCTTCAAGATTTAAACTCTTTCGAAGGAGCCCACTATGATACCAATTGAAGAACACAAGCTTATATTGAGAGGGGGAGTGAACAATATAAGACCACTTTTTACTTTTCCTTTCCTAATTAATATTATGCAATGTATCAATAGTAGTATCAAAAAAAGTAATCAAAGAAATGCATAAATCACTACACATAATAAAGACACCAATTTAACATGGTTCACCCAATGTGGGCTACTCCACGGAGAAAATATTTCACCAAAATTTCCTCAACAAATCTCTTGGGAAATATTTCCCTATTACAATATTTATGGAACTTTATCCAAAGGAGACATCAATTCCCTAATCAAGCTCATGGATCTCTATCCATAGGAGACACCAATATCCTCAACTAGTTTGTGGATATCTATCCATAGGAGAACTCTTTTCTTCTCTGCTCTAGTTGGTTATCTTCTAGAATAATTGTTTCCCCCACTACATTGGCTAATGGATCTCCATCCACTGAAGACTCCTATCCTCTCTCAGAAGACTTATCCTCACTACCTTGTCTAATGGATCTCTATCCACTAGAGAGTATCATTCTCATTATTCTATCACCTCCAAAGCTTACTCTTAGATCTATCTCAAATTTGTACTAAACATGATCCTTTGGTCTAGCACAAATTTGCTCAATCTCTATCTCTGTTCTGGTACAAACCTATCCTCAAATATGCACCAAAAAATTTGCTCAATCTCTATCTCTAATCTAGCACAAATATGTCCTCAAATATACACCAAACTACATTCTCAAATCTGTACTAAACACATGCCTTTGGTCTAGCACAAATTTGCTCAATCTCTATCTCTGGTCTGGCACAAACCTATCCTCAAATATGCACCAAATTTTATCCTCAAATATGCACTAAACATAGTCCTTCTATCTAGCACAAATCTGATCAATCTATGTCCTCAAGACTTAACACAAAGCTTGAATCAATCACAAATCAACTCTACTAGATCTACCCCAAACCTTAACCCAAGGTTTGAACAAATAAATAAATCGACTTTGCTCTCAAGTATTCTCAAAGAATTGTCTAAAATATGCCTTTTAAGCTTCCACAAAATCTCACACTAATATATCCACAAGTCCTCTCTAGAACTTGTCCAATATTCTCAACAAGTCTTCACCAAGACTTACCTCAAATCTACTCAACAAGTCCTCACTAGAACTTGTCCAATCTGCTCAACAAGCCTTCACAAAAACTTACCTCAAATTTTCTCAACAAGTCCTCACTAGAACTTGTTCAATCTCACATAAACATATAGATAATTGTTAGAGACTCAATATACTTCACACTCACAACAATGCTCAATCACTTTTAATCTTAATTTTTATCACAAAAATATATATATAATTGTTAGAGATAAAATATGTTTCACATTCACCACAATGATCAATCACTTTCAATCTCTCTTTTTACCACAAAAACATATAGAGAATTTTTAGAGACTCAATATGTTTCACACTCTCAAACACTCAATCACTTCCAACTTCTTTCTTAGATCAATTTAGAATATAGAACAATTAGTTTCACAAAATTAGAACTATCACTTCAACACTTCCACTTGACTAGGCCCAATCAACTCCACTCAATAAATCACTCAATGAAACACTCCTTGCTTATAAACCCTAGTCCAAGCATATGAATCCTCACTCAATTATTTCCAACAATGTTTATCAAATAATATCACATATCAGTGATACTCATGATATTGCATAAACCCTAACCATGCATATGAAGGTTCATTCAATGTTTTCGACAATGCTTATCAAATAAGGTTTTTATCATTAACAATCAAACTCAACAATGCTTACCAAAAAATCCTTTTCACTCCATATTAGCATTCACAACATCCAATCCAAAAATATTTTTCTCACAAGGAATATTTACCCATACCTTTTATTTTGATGGAGATATGTCTTCAAAACCTATCTTAACCACAATCAATTTTTTCTTTACCAATACTAGGGTTAGGTTACCACAACCTCTCTCAAGATCTCCACAAAATAATTTTCTCAAAGATGATTCTCATAAAAAATAAAAAATCCTTTTGTACACCTTATAATATCCAAACTCACAATATTCAATTTAATAATTTCATCATAACACTACACTTAACACCATGCATAGCAAAGTCCTTATACACCTTATAATCTTCAATAACCCAAAAATCAAAATTAAAATATTTTAATTTTTCTTTACCTTATAACTCCCCTAATCTCTCAACATCCACTATAATCTCAAAGCGCTCAAATTTCAACACCAAAAGTCAAATAGCATACATTTTTTTTGTTCTTCCCACTAAAATAACTTCAATGAATTCGACCACGTGACTTATGCTCCCACAATAGCTTAGCTCCAAGCTAGGCCACCAAGTGCGTTGCACGCCCATGTGAAACTCAATGCGCACATTGTCCAATTTAATACTCCCTCCTCACAAAGTGCCAAGCAAAATGAACGGTGGGTGCTTCCTCCAAAATTTTGATCGCATGGATTGAACCGTGATATCCTCCACATAAACCCTAATGCATTCCAAACTATCGTCTATGCTACTGCCATTGGTGGGAAGTCAACCCAATGCACAATCCTTGTTGTTTTCATTTCCCTCAAAGCACTTTAAATTCAATTCATCCTCTTCTCAACCAAAGCTCGATATTCGCATTCGAAGGTGTGATCAGAGAGTTAGGAAATATAAAATATTTTCTATATAAATACTTAATCACCTTTTTATTTCTCACATCGGCCCTTTTTTTGAATTTAAGAATTTGAATTTAATTTATTTAAATATTAAATTAAAACCTATGCCTTCTTTATTAATTTAAATTTAAATTTTAATCAAATATTAAAATATTTTAATTTAAATTAAACCTTTGAAAATTTCTCATGGCTCTTTTTACTTTGTCATTTGGCCCAAAATATTATAATAATAAAATATTATTATTTAATTCAAGCTTCCTTCTCCTTTCTCGGGTTTTCAACCTTTGGACCCTTTTTAGGCATATAATTTTAAAAATAAATATTATATCCTATCCCTTTCCAAGACCTTCTTGATTTTGGAAAAACCACTTGATGTCCTTAATGATGATGACATTAAACCAATATTCCTTTGACATCAATGACAACAAAACTACTCAAAATTTCCAACACTAGAATCATTATGATTGTGTCAAGCCTTGCTATAGTTGCATACACTTCATGATAGTCAATGCATTACTTTTTCTTGTACCTTTTGCAACTAGCCTTTCTTTATGACTTTCAACATCACCTTGGGCATTAAAATTAGTTTTATATACCCATTTCACTCCAATGGTTTTCTTTCTTTCTAAAGATCCATTATTTCCCAAGTTTGATTCTTCTCTATGGATTCTATATCATTATCTATAGATTTCACCCATTTACTATATTTAATTGCTTCTTCAAATGAAATAGGATCACACTCAAAAAATAAAGCAAAATAAGAATGCTCTTCATCTTCTATTTCATTTCTTGTTACCTCATATATTTCTTGCAAGCTCCTTGTCTTTGTTGGTGCTCTCATGTTGGATATCATTCTTACAAGTGGTGGTGAGCTTGAGGATGAAGAAGGGTTGTTGCTTGCAATGGTATTGTTGGTTGAACCTGTAGGCTAATCCATGCTTTCTCCATTTGAGTATTCAAAATCAATACTTATTGGCCCTTATTGACCTATCTTGGAGCTCCGGTTTTAAGTTTCATCTTCCATGAACTTCACATATTTGCTTATGATAATATTCTTTGTGACAAGGTTATATATTCTATAGTCATTTGATTTTTCACTATACCTATGAATATGCATTTTTTTCCATTTCATCCAACTTTATTTTCTTATCTAGAATACGTGAGCAACACTTGCCTTATTTTGTTCTACGCTTCTTGTGGAATTACATCCTTCATGCTCTTTGTGGGATAACTATTTAGTATATTAACTGCACATGTTTTAACCTCTACCCAAAATGCATTTGGCAGTGCTTTTTCCTTCAATATACTCATTTTCATCTCCATTATGGTCCTATTTTTATATTTGCAACACCATTTTGTTATGGTGTGTATCTAGTTGTGAGCTATCTTCTGACTCCATTAAATTTGTGGAATTCATTGGAGTGTACTCACCTACACCATCTATTATAAGAGTCTTCACATAACACCCAATCCACTTTTCAACAAAAGCTTTAAAATCCTAAAATTTTCCAATGCTACTAACTTTTATTTGAGGGGGTATACCCATGTTTTTTGATTAAAATCATATATAAAAGTCAAGAAGTATTTGTTGTTGGAAAATGAGCTAGTTTGCATAGGTGCACATATTTCTGAATGCACCAACTCCAATGGTTGTGAAGCTCTCCATTATTTTCATACAGAGAATGCATCTTTATGTTTCTTGCACACAATGCAACTTTCACATGTTGGATTTGGTTGCTCTATTAGAGATAATCACCTCACCATTTGATTTTTGTTGAGCAAATTCAGGTTGTTAAAGCTTAAATGGCCAAATATGAGATGCCACAACCATGTAGCATTATTTACAACTACACTAAATGGAAGGAAAATTTCACTTTAAATTTTTAGAGGAAACATCTTGTTATTTGTCATGGCTACTTTTTCTCTAAGCCTATTTTCTCTATGCTAATGATGTAGGTTCCATTTTCAAAATACACTCTATGCCCCTTTTGCACAAGTTACCCAATGCTCGGTAGATTATGTTTTAGCCTAGGAACACATTTCACATTAGGAACATGTTTTATCTCTCCCTGTTTTGTGTGGATTATAATACTCTATTTTCCCATGATAGGTACCTTACTATTATTTTCTATATTCACTTCAAACTTGATGGTCTCATATAGCTATGAGAACATTTATCTATTCTCATACATGTGCTTACTATATCCAGTATCAAGATACCATACATTCGTTTGGATCTCTTCATTGGTACTGCAAGTTAACATCACATACCAATATGCATCTTTGTTTTTAACATTCTCATTCTCATTGGTATAGTGGTTTTGTTGCTTATTTTCCTTAGACATATTATTTCTACACTCATAACTATAATGGCCAAATTTATTGCAATAATAAAATTAAATTATAAATTTATCATACCTTTGATTTGATCCTCCTTGTTGATTTTTGTTATTACCTCTTTCTCTTTTTTGATGGAAATTACAGCTAGCTTCCTCTTTGATCTTCCCCTTATTCCATGGCCTTTGCGACATATACCTCAGTTATGTCCTCTTCCTCCTTGAGAACTTGAGGATACCTACTGGTATTATTCTCTTCTACTATTATCTTTCAATGAGGAATATGTTGTTTAGTTCAACCATTGTCCATGTGTTTGAAGATAACCCATGAGCTCAATCATTGGAAGGGTTCTTAAGTCACTTTATTATTTAATAACAATGACTATTGAGTCAAACATTTCTACTAGGATTATTAGTATCTTCTCCATTATTATTTGGTCCTCAATATTCTCACCATTCATCCTCATTTGATTGATAATATCCATTGTGTGGGTAAAGAAGTTTCTAATTGAATTTGGTTCACTTATCTATATATTTTGGAACTCCTTTCTCAACATTGGTAACCTTACCAAATTTACTTTGTTGGTGCATTGAAATGAGTCATCTAAAATTATCCATGCCTCCTTTGGTTTGGTTGTTGCTACAATTCTAGGAAAGATGGTCTCCTCAACTACTTGCATAATATAAAAGAAGAAGATTTTTTGATCCTTTTGGTTCTCCTTCAACAATTTTTTCTCAGCTTGGGAAAGAGTGTTTAATGTTTCTACATTTGCATCTTCTCTATACCCATTATCCACCAAGTTCCAAATATCTTGAGACCCAAAAAAAACCTTCATATAAATGCTCAAGTAATCATAATCATTACCATTGAATTATGGGATTCGTAATTGCAAAGGATTGCTATTAGAAGTTATTTTTGCTACAACTTTGAAAGTCCCACTAATGGCTTAGGCTTTGATACCAATTTTAAAGAAAAATGAAATCAGGGCTAGTGCTTAATTTTGATTTTGTGCATGCTTGCACAAATCTAGGCCTGCACAAAGTCAAGCCTACACGAAGACAAAATTTGAATGATGTTGGAGTAGGAAGGTGGGAGCTAAGCTCATATTTTATGCAATTTCATGAAAATATACTTTTCATAAGTGTGGATGATGTCAGCTAGAGTTATACTATGAATTTATGCACATGCACAAAGCTATATTTTACCAAGCTAGACAAAGCACAAAACCCTAAAATCAAATTTTCCAAATTTATTCACTTTAATATTGCATAATCTTGGAAAGAAAACACTCAAGTGATAATGCTCACAACAAATCATACAAAGGCATAAATATATTTTATATTGTATATTTCA
Organism: Wollemia nobilis; assembly: GCA_028583015.1. Taxonomy (NCBI): domain Eukaryota; kingdom Viridiplantae; phylum Streptophyta; class Pinopsida; order Araucariales; family Araucariaceae; genus Wollemia; species Wollemia nobilis. Next base: position 184 of record JAQPPZ010017035.1, on the reverse strand, counting down.
AACATGTTACTACTACAACATTATAATAAGCAAAACATTTTACACTAGAAGCTTTCTACACATTTACAAAGAGTTATGCTAATGCTATACTACTCGACACAAGATTTCCTTTTTGGATACATAGGGGAGTTGGTTACAACCACTATTTTTAGTAACGATCAAGTATAGGGTTCAAACCATAGGA